>OW121764.1:2622500-3247500 GCA_933228765.1 Miltochrista miniata
AATATTGATGACATTTGAATGATGACATTATAAACACGATATCTACGTCTACAACATAAATTGTGTGTTTGTACGTAAATTGTTTATACTGGAGAAAAATCTAAAATATGGACTATTTGTTTACCATTTCCTATGAAATAGCTATCTTTGAAATATTACACCTACCTAAAGTAATCTGCTGAAAGCGTTGTTCACTTATTAATGAACAAATATATACGATGAAAGTCGAAAAATAAGTTAGTATGTGACCCGTATAATGTTCAATCATGGCGACACGAAATTAATTTCATTGAGCAACATTTGATTGTGTTATGCCTCCTAAAGTATTCATTTAATTTGCCTGGTGTGAAGGGAATGAATGATCTTGATGAAATGTTCAAATTAACTAACGTATTTAAATTGAGAAGGATACCATATTACCGAATATATAAGACAAAATCGCTAAAAAACACGTTTGTTGTATGGAAGCCCCCCTTAAATATTATTATGTTTTTGTTTTCAGTATTTGTTGTTATAGCGGCAACAAAAAAAAACACATAATCAGTGACAATTTCAACTGTCTAGCTATCATCGTTCATGAGATACAGCCTTCTGACGGACAGAGAGACAGACAGACAGACAGACGGACAGCGAAGTCTCATGAAGAGGGTCCCGTTCTTTACCATTTGGGTACGGAACCCTAAAAAGGATGACTCACGCTACGCCGTGCCGGGTCCGAGCCGAGTGCCGGCTGCAGCAAGGTAAATATTATATATATTTTGTGTGAACAAACTCACGTTAAACCATAGATTTAGAATTTTTCGCGCTAAATCTATGCGGAAGCGAAAAATCCTAAATCTATGCGTTAAACCGAGCGGCAACTGAGTGACAGCCGAACTACGGAAAGCGTTCGGAAACAACTCGGTCCCACCTCGGCTCGGCCACAGCCCGTTGCATGAATACAGTGCCGCCGAGCTTCGCCCGAGCAGTCGTGAATGCAACCGGCTCGGTGACCGTGCTACGGCCGACACTCGGCTCGGACCCGGCACGGTCTAGCGTTAGTCATCCTTTAGAATGCTTGCTGATCTCTAAACTACTGGACGGATTTGATCCAAATATTTCACAAATATGAATAACAATATTCAATGTGCAGTATTGACTTTTCCATAATTTGTATGTATAGAGCAATGCAATCAAATGATTGACATTAGTCAAAACATTGACAACATCTTTCTCAAATCCACTGATCTGTATTATTACCATAGATTTAGAATTTTTCGATTATTACCACACTGGATATGTGGCTGTCAAACTAAAGTTATGCCTTCTTAATTCTCGCCATTGTGGCGCTGAAATCAGCAGCGCTGGTTCAGAGAACTAAAATTAGTGATGTGCCAAACTTTTTTGAACTGACGCGTATCGATAGATTTGATTTGAAATGAAAACATTTTTAGTAAATAGGTATATTTTAAAATTTGTTTAATATAAGAATATTACCAACCGAAATTATGAATATTCCCTTTAACTTCTCCAACTAAGCTAAATTGCTTGTGCTAGGAGTGGCCAGGATTCGAACCCGGGTCTTCTCGATCGCAAGACAGTCAGTCTTCTTAACCACTAAGCTATCGACGCTTTAATGAATATTGCTCTTAATAAGGGTGGTTTGAGTTGGTGTCTAGTATACCTACCTAAATGAAATAATATTTACCTGCAATTTGGCATACTCGTGACGCAAAATTGTAGGAAAATATTACTTTTGTTGAAGAGATTGAGAGAGGTATTAAGGCGCATCTCTACTTGAGCAGCCGCGGGCGAGCTGCCTCAATCTGAGCGTGCCGCGTGCTGGGGAAATTACATGCATCTCCACTTGGGCCAAATTAATTAGCAACTCGGCAGCGTGCCTCAAGCTGAGCAACGAATTTCTATAGTTTCTTACTAGCTACCATGGGTGACGTATGCCAATTCGCTGCAGCTTTAGTAATAATGAATCCCTACAAAAAGAATAAAAGGCAGACAGACAAAGATCATTGTGCGGTGAACGTGGATCCCATAAGTGTCTGTGGCTTTCATATACTTCAGTTAATTTGATGCATTTATCATTGTCCATTTCACCACGAAGTGAGCGTATATATATATATATAATGCGCCATAGAAATAGAAAGGGAGTTATGTGTAGAAAATAATAAAAATAAACGTGATTTTATTAATCATTTATTTATTTTACACTTTATTGTAAAACTATGGTACACTAGCGGACGGTATACTATTTATTAACCGGGTAGTTCTTTTGTAATGCTTATAATAACATTTATTATAAGCATTACAATTATTAGATTAGAACACAGACGATCGCTTGAATTTGGAGTCCAGTTATGGGCTCTCATGTTGCCAAGCCATGCACTTCTAATTTTTGGATCAGTTGGAAATCTGCAATAAAATAAACATACATCAATAGAGTAAAAAACATTATGTAGTAAGTATTACCCACACAAGTTAATGTCAGAAAATAAGTTAAATAAATATTACTAATAAGATTTTGTTTGGTTGATACCATTATTATATATTGAAGCGCTCGTGGCCCCGCGGACTCAGTGTTCTGTAAATAATCACTGCAGTAAGCTACTTTCACTATGGCCAGTCCTTGGATGGGTGATTCTGGTGACCACTTTGTCACAATTATTTGAGCGTTTCCGTTCTTCGGAAGGCACGTTAATCAGTTGGTCCCGGTTGTCAGTAAAATGGCAGTCGTTAAGCCATGTTGAAGGCCTTTTTGGGCGGCTTGAAAAATTTTAACAGCGGGCAGCCACAACCTACGCCTGTCCATCTCAACACGGCAATACGGCTCACCAATTGTTACGCGGGATAATTCTAAAATGGTGAAATGTGGGCATATAGTATGCCTCTGCCTACCCCTTCGGAGATGAAGGCGTGACCATATTTAATGTAAAATGATACCATTATTAGACATATTTCTTATAAAGAAAAGTTTTCGATCTCATCAGACCATGATCAAGTTTATCGATACGACAACATGGACATCACTAAACGAAATTAAAATCCTATTTTTGTGCTTAAAAATAATTTAATCTCACCTATATATAATTCTTATACATATTTTGTAAATAATCAAGCATTTTACATGTAGGTCAGGCTGATTTAATGATAAAAATTACAAAAATTCAACTTACCTGTGAAATCTAATGTTGCTCCCTTTTTTGAAGCTAATTTTGCAAAACACACATTTCACCATGTCTATTGCTTTTTTGTAACCACACAACTCCTCATTATACTGCACAAAAGTCCTTAAATTACAAAATAATTCGTAATTCCCGGCGCGATACGGAAAGTCATTTGCATGATACGTCAGATTTAGTTCCTTGTACCAACTCTAGAGCCGTTTCAAATCGGCACAAATAATTCGCTGTCATTTATATCCCCCATTCCCAACCGACCACCTGAGTTATCCACCTGGTTGGTCAGTTAGGAATAAAAGTTCCTAACCACCCACCTTGTGCACTTGGTTGGTCAGTTAGGAATAAAAATTCCTAACCACCCACCTGTGACTGTATAAAATAAATAATGTCCATAATGTCTACTTTATCAATATACCCACATGACTATATGGCAAAACAAATGAAGATCGACAAAACAAATGAAGATCTACAAAACAAATGAAGATCGACAAAACAAATGAAGATCGACAAAACAAATGAAAATCGACAAAACAAATGATCTACAAAACAAATGAAGATCGACAAAACAAATGAAGATAGAAAAAACATATGCAGATCAATAAAACAAAAGACTATAAGCAATTTGATAAGATCAAAAATACTTGCAGCCATATTTAGTAATCTAGATGCGTTTGCCATTAAAAAAAATAGGTGCAAGCAAATCTCGACCTTAATGACACTTCTCTAAAAATGTGCTTTTAGGCATTTATTGACATCACTGATCACGAATATGTAAAAATTTAATAAATATAATGCATGTTCATAAGGTCGAGTATTGCTTGCACCTATTTTTTTGAATGGTGTTAGCATCTAGATTACAAAAGATGGGTGCAAGCAAATTTCGACCTTATGAACATGCATAATATTTATTTATTTTTCATATATTCGTGATCAGTGATGTCTATAAACGCCTAAAAGCACATTTTTAGAGAAGTGTCATTAAGGTCGAGATTTGCTTGCACCTATTTTTTTTAATGGCAAACGGATCTAGATTACTAAATATGGCTGCAAGTATTTTTGATCTTATCAAATTGCTTATAGTCTTTTGTTTTATTGATCTGCATATGTTTTGTATGTCAAAAAGCTTGTGGGTAGTTGTGACATAAACACTTATTTTTCAATCGCTCTATAATAAATATTAAATTAAAATTATTTAAACCAGTAATTATTAATTTAATGGTGAAAATCATAAATTATTAGTGATCACCTACCAGTGTGAGTGTTATCTCCCTTCAAAATACTGCACTTATATAATATCACTAAAGTGCCTAACATGGAGTCAAGCATCAAACAGTCAATGGCAAACTTCAGATCTATGTTCCAAGACCAATTGGCTATTTTTGAAGCAAGGTTATCAAGCAACACTGCACCCGATTCTTCCAATTTGGTGGCTGAGTTCACTGCATTCAAGAACTTCACTTTAACTGCCTTAAACCTACTTCAGCAGCAGGTGGATCATCTGTCTCGCAGGGTAGACAGTATAGAAACACGTAGTCGCCGCAAAATGCTACTCCTGCATGGTGTGAATGAGCTGGCTACAGAGGATACAGCGGATACGGTGGTGAGTGTGGTGAAACAGCAGCTTCACATTGATAATTTTGTAGCAGCTGATGTCCAACGCTGCCATCGAATGGGGCGACCATCTGCCCCACAGAAGCCCAGACCAATACTGGTTAAATTTAACAAGGTTACTGTTTGTGATAGCATCTGGTTCACGAAAACTAAACTCAAGGGCTCTGGCGTAACAATTTCAGAGTTTCTCACGAAGCCCCGGCACGAGGCATTTATGGCTGCACGGGAACGATTCGGCTTAAGCAAGTGCTGGACACGAGAGGGCCTTATCCACATAACGGCGCCTGATGGGACGCGTCATCGTATCTCTTCTCTCCAAGAACTGCACGAATTAAAAATGCCTTCGGCTGTGTCAAAGGAAGCGGAGCAAATTCATAAAGGTCCAAGGTCTGCAAGCGCCAGTGCCAAGCCCAGGCGCAATGCAGCGGCGAAAAAATAACAGTATCTGTTTATACTATCGATTGATACCGTGATTACTTAGGCGATCACTTGTTACTTTTACTTTTGTTTATTTTCACTTTCACTCTCGTAATTTAACACGAATCATATTGTTTTGTTCACGTTTTGGCGTTTGTTTTGTGTTGTGGCGTGATTGTCATTGTCACTGTCAGTTTATATTTGTCAATTTTCGGATAGGCAAAGGCAATTTGAGCCATACAGCCTAGTCTTATAAGTAGCGTTAATAAATTACTAAGCAATCAGTTTTCTGTCATAGACTGTTTTCCAAAGATTGCTAAGTCATAGAGAACTCCGTTTAGTTTTGATAAATGTATTTTTTTTTTTTATTTCTCTATGTATTTGAGTAAATTATTTGATGTTTGGATTTTGGATAGATAATTGGTTTTTAGTTAATATTGATATTTTAATCTGTGTTTTTAGCACTCAACTGGTGGATGGACACTGCTGTGTACATACGCACCACTTTTTGTTCTTGTATTATTGTTTATATTGAGATTTTTATTTTATTAGTAAATATTTATATATTTTATTTATATATTTGATATATATTTATATATATTTAGTGTATGTCATTGCCAATTACTACAAATGATAGGATAGTAAGGACTCCTTCACTTGCAGACGAGCTCGAATCGCATTTATCTAATGTGCCTCTGAATTTTAATGTTGTGCATATTAATGCTCAGAGTATTAACGCCCATTTCCCCGGTGTGCTGGCAAACTTAAGTAATAAAAACATCCATGCAATTCTTGTATCCGAGACCTGGTTAAGGCCATATATGTCTTCTCTTCCTGTCAATCTGCCAGGTTATCATCTAATAAGGAATGATCGTTCGGATTGCGATGGTGGTGGTGTTGCTATCTATTTGAGATCTCAAATTCCTTATAAAGTTTTACAGATATCAGCTCAGCCGCCGCCATCGGATTCGGGTGAGTTCATCTTTATTGAAATAGAGCTCCATCACATCAAGGTACTTCTTGGTGTTAACTACAGCCCCTCCTCACGAGTTAACTATTTCTCTTCTTTCGAACTCATGTTGGAAAACCTGGTACCATCCTATGAACATAGCATAATACTAGGTGATTTTAACACTTGTCATGTGAAAAGTGACCCTCTCTCTCTCTCACGATCTTTAAAGCTTCGTAATATTTTAGACTCTTCTAATCTTTCTGTCCTTCCATTGAATACTACTCATCACTTTCCAAACTGCGCTCCTTCCCTCATTGACCTCATTATCGTTTCGTCTGATGTGCATGTAGCCAAACACGGTCAATGCACAGCTGACATCTTTTCCTATCACGATCTCATCTTTCTTTCTTACAAAGTTCGTCCCCCTAAGGCAAAGTCTAAGGTGTTAATGCAACGAAACTTCAGTCGGATGAATGTTGAAAAACTAAGGGCAGACGTAAATAATATTGATTGGACTTCGTTGTACAATTCTGGTTCCGTTGATGATAAGGTTACCATTCTAACTGGCAACTTAATCAAGCTATTTGATATTCATGCACCTATCCGTGCAGTAAAAATAAAACACACTCCGTCGCCTTGGCTCACTACAGAAATCAAGGAATTAATTAATAAAAAAGGTAGGGCAAAATCTAAATTCAAATACCAACCGAATGAGTACAATCGGGAGAGATATGTGAGAATACGAAATCTCTGCAATAAGGTTTGTAGGAATGCACAACGCCAGCACATTCAAATGTCCATACAAAATGGAGATCCAGTTAGAATATGGAAATTTCTAAGAACCCTGGGAGTTGGCAAGTCAAAACAAAATGTAGATTCAAGGAATATTGATCTCGACGCTTTAAATAGGCACTTCTCAACTTTTTCGAGCTTTGATGATACTACCAAAACTAACACACTTAATAGTCTTTCACAGCTTCCAACTCCCGGATATCAATCATTTACATTTAATCAGTTCACGGCGTGTGATGTTAAGAGGAGCATTACGTCTTTGGCGTCTAATGCAGTCGGTAATGACTGTATTAGCCGCAACATGATCATGCCTATTCTTGATGAAGTGTTACCAGTCATCTGTGATATTTTAAATCATTCTGTTTCCAGTGGCATATTTCCAACGATCTGGAAGCTAGCCCAAATCATACCCTTACCAAAAAAGTCTAGCCCTTCTTCTTTCTCCGATTACCGTCCTATCTCTATCTTGCCTTTTCTCTCTAAAGTACTTGAACGTCTTGTTCACACACAACTTAACTCCTTTCTCAGTACAAATCTTCTTTTAAACCCTTACCAATCTGGTTTCCGGTCAGGGCACAGTACAGTTACAGCCCTCATTAACATTACGGATGACATCAGGATGGGCATGGAGAATGGAAAGCTTACATTACTGACGTTACTTGATTTCAGTAATGCTTTTGGTACTGTAGATTTTCGTATAACGCTTGAAATTCTACGCTCTATTAACATATCTCCACCAGTGATTGATTGGTTTCGCAGTTACCTGTATGGTCGCCAACAACGTATATGTATTGATGATTCGGTTTCCTCCTGGAGCAATATCGGAGTTGGTGTACCGCAGGGTGGCGTTTTGTCTCCTCTATTGTTCGCAATTTTTATTAATTCCATTACAAAACAACTAGTTTCATCCTACCACCTTTATGCAGACGATTTGCAAATATACTCGCAAGCTACTTTAAATGACATTCATGAGGCTTTTACCGTGGTGAATTGTGATTTGGAACGTATCTGTGCCTGGAGTAACAGCTATGGTCTGAAAGTGAACCCTACTAAAACTCAGGTAATCCTTATAGGCAGTACCGGGATGATTCGTAAAGTGAACTGGGCACAGTTGCCACAAATAGTCTTTAACGGGATGCCGCTACCTTTGAGTGATAAGGTCAAAAACCTAGGGATTTATTTTGATAAGACGCTATCCTGGGGGCCACAATTGCAGGAAGTTAATCGCAAATTGTTTGCCTCAGCTGGCTCTTTGCGTAAACTGCGCAGCCTTCTTCCGATTTCGACGAAGATTTCGCTTGCACAATCGTTACTTCTTCCAATCTTAGACTATGCTGATGCCAGCTACCTTGATCTCACGGAGGAGCAACTAAATAAACTTGAGCGCCTTCAAAATTTCTGTATAAGGTTCATATTTGGTTTACGCAAATATGATCATGTTTCCGAATACCGCAATCAACTCAGGTGGCTCCCGATTCGCCTTCGACGTAATACTCACATCCTTTCTTTACTATATAATATATTATTTAACCCTCTCACTCCCTATTATCTCAAGGAACGGTTCGAGTTTCTAGGAAACAAGCACTCTAGGTACCTGCGATCGACGGAGAACTTAAGCCTGCTTATACCAGTGCATTCAACAAACTTTCTTGATAAGTCTTTTACAGTTGAAGCTGCACGATTGTGGAATGCACTCCCGGTTACTATCAGACGAGCTCAAACGTTGGTAACGTTTAAGGCAAGGGTGAAAGAATATTATCTTTCCCTTTAAGCTAGCTATATACTGAGCTATGTATATGTATTTTTATATGTATGTATGTATATAATTATGTATGTAGGTATGTATTTATGTATCTATTTATGTATGTATGTTAAGTGTGTGTATCTATGTATACTATATATTATGTGTAATGTGTAAGTATGCATTGTTATGGAGAGATTATCAATATTGCATTTGTCACCAATTTAGAAAGCCCGATATTTAATTTCTGATACGGTCATGTCCATCTAAAGGTTGCCTGGCAGAGATTGCTGTTTGCAATAAGGCCGCCCATTGTACCTTCTTAATATTTGTAACATCTAGTTTTAAGTTTAATTTTCTTTGGTGTACAATAAAGCATATTATTATTATTATTTCCTTTATTTACAATTTTAAAACATATTAATTTAAATTTTTAAATACATTATATAAAAAAAAATATATTTAAAAATATAAAAAAATAGTGTCCCACCGGCATCGGGTACAGGGACCAAGCTACCGGTGGTTAGGGCTGCAGAGACAGGAACCTCCTCACAATACGTGCCGTGTCTAAGAGAACTGCCTTTTGCATCTGGCCCTTGACCCAACTACCTAACCCGAGCCTCTTAAGGTGTTGATCGAGGCTCTTGGCAATCAGACCATGTGCTGATATGACTATCGGAACAATAACCGCTGAATCCACATCCCACATGTCGACAATCTCGTGAGCCAAATCCAAATATTTTATTTGTTTTTCTTTTTCTGCTTTCACGAGATTTTCGTCATGTGGGACGGTAATATCAACGATTATTGCGAGGCGCTCTGATCGATCTATTACCACTATATCAGGCTTATTGGCTACAATAGTCCTGTCAGTGATAATAGACCGATCCCAATACAATGTGACATGACCATTTTCGAAAACTGGGTCGGGCACATACCTGTAATACGGTACCTCTGCATCCACAAGTTTATATTTTAGGGCAAGTTGCTGATGGACAATCCTGGCCACTTGGTTGTGTCTATGCAAATACTCACCGTTGGCAAGACGAGGACAACCAGAAATTATATGTCTGAGAGATTCACCCGGTCGGTGGCATGCCCGACATATGTCAACCGTACCATCTCTCAAAATATATTTCCGATAGTTATTCGTCATAACAACTTCGTCAGTAATTGCACAGACAAAACCTTCGGTTTCTCCAAAAAGATCACCAAAACGTAGCCAGGATACTGATGCTAGTAAATCTACATCGGACCCATGTAAGGCCCGATAAAATCGTCCATGCAGCTCTTTGCCCTGCCATATCTCCTTGCGATCATTAGTAGTTAGTATTGCTGGTTTGTGCCAGTTCTCTTTGGCAAGAGAAAGAGGGGTCAGTCCGTTGTCTATTGTTACCACATCCCGATGCATACCCACGTCCGCATGAAGGAAATATTCCCTAAGGTTGTATATCTCACGGTTGTGTAACGTCTTGATATTTAAAAAACCACGACCACCACATTTCCGTGGGATATACAACCTCATTACAGACGAACGCGGATGATGCATTCGGTTTGCGGTCAACAACGAACGGACTTTTCTATCCAGGGTGTCTAGTTCTGTCTGAGTCCATCTCAGTATGCCGAAGGAATATCCTAAGACAGGCATGGCCCAACCATTGATGGCGCGCACCCTGTTACCACCTGATAAAAGACTTCTCAGTACTTTTTTCAGGCGGCCAAGGAAACGATCCACCAACGCTTGTTTCATGCCTGTCTCAGCAATACCTAATGCCTGCGACATACCAAGATATTTGTAGGTTTCAGTCGCGGAGAGGGATTTAAGTTTTGTAAAATCTGAAAGTTCTACTCTTTCAGATTCCACAATCCGTCCCTTCTTTACATGCATGACTGCACATTTATCTACACCAAATTCCATTTTGATAGAATTACTAAAGGTTTCAGTGATCTTGAGTAACTCTATCAAGTGGGAATTGGTGCAGGCAAATAATTTCAAGTCATCCATGTACAGAAGGTGGGAAACAACTTGACCTCCTCTTCGAAACTGATAGCCTAGCCCTGAATTCTCCAGTAAAGTACTGAGAGGATTCAGTGCTAGACAAAACCATAAGGGACTCAGACTATCACCCTGAAATATACCCCTCTCAATCCTGACAGGCTCACCGTTCCCAAGCATCTGACGACATCCTGGATACACAAGAGCCGTTCTCCATTGCCCCATACATGCCTGCAGGAAGGCGCGAAGAGTTGTATCAACTTTATACAACTCTAGCACCCTCAACAGCCGTGTATGTGGCACGGAATCGTAGGCTTTCTTGTAATCAATCCAGCATGTTGCCAGATTTCTCCGGTTACGACGAACCTGCTGATTAATGGCCATGTCAAGAATAAGGAGTTCTTTAGTACCACGTGACCCGCTTCTACATCCATTTTGAGAGCTGGACATTATGGAATTATTTTCTAAATGAGATGATAATTTAACTCTCAAAACAGATGTTAGAAGCTTATAGACCGTAGGCAAACAAGTTATCGGTCTATAATTTTTCGGGTCCGTGGTACTACCAGATTTATAGAGGAGGTGTGTAATACCTGACGTCATAAAAGATGGGAGCGACCCAGACTCAAGTAATGATTGAAAGCAAGATGCCAGACAATCATGTGAGCTACGAAACCATTTAAACCAAAAATTGTGCAGCCCGTCCGGCCCAGTTGATTTCCAATTGGGCAACGAACGAACTGCACTGGCAATGTCATCAGGTGTTATTGTGACTGGTACCATGGTCTCAATAGACTCGCACGACCGCCCGACATCCCGCATCCAATCACACTCTGTATGACTAATAGGTGCCGACCAAATACCTTTCCAAAATGTGATTGTGGTTTCGGCATCAGGTAGGCACATATTAGTCACACTTGAATCGATTTGCTCCCATCTTCTATATACACACCTCTCATCTTTTTGGAACGAACGATTCTGAGTATACCTATCCACTCTTTTCTTGTATCTGCGTATACGGTTTGCCCACGCATAAATTTTCTGCTTCAGGTAGTCGATACGTTCCGTGACCCGTACAGAGTATTCGCGAGGACTAATATCAGTCCCCGCAAATGCACGAGTCACAAAACGCATCACTCTAGGTCGAGTATTACCCGCCCTGAAGCAGCATAGCTTACCAATGAGCACCCTAGTCTCGGTGATACGACGCTCAATTCTGCACTGCCAGACTGGAACAGACTGTCTAGGAGCTGGCTCAAATTTAGGAAATTTGACACCAGCTACCCGACACACTGCTACAGCCGCGCAATACAGAATTGAGTGTGCATCACTAATATCTACACAAGTATTAAAATAACTTGGTAGAATCGAGTCCAGGGTGCTCACTAGGGCCATGTTTTTTTTATGCGTAGGCAAACGCGGTATACGTGGGCGACACTTGGGATCACAAAACTTATACTCTTGAATCGTTCGCTCCAAAACACTCCTTAGTTCATCATTGTATTGTGTACTTACTGTAGTAGCAATATCATCCACTACTTCATCAATAAATACGTCAGGTTGCGTTGCATGGATTTCTAATGCAGTTGTTTGAGACGAAGTAGGGATGATGATGCTACACTGTAGCTCTGAGCGAAGCCTCTCAAGCACGGCATCATCCAACAGATGATTCCGTTGTATGACCCGCACCTGATCCGACAGCCGCTGTGCCGACACGCTGATAGTTGGTTCAAGAGCCTGAAACAAAGGCAGCAAACGAACACGGTACGCAGTGAGGTTAGTTCCTCCCTCTGTAGCCGCAAAATATGCCCGCATGACATTTTCGTTCATAGAAGAAGTCCATCGCATGCGGTGCACATTACCACCGGTAGCGGGGGCCCTATTCGAGGCCGGTGGGCCTCGGGGTCCCAAGCAAGTCGGTGGCCGGGTCCTCCCCTGCCGACGTGCAGGTGTTGGCGACGTCGGCGGAGAGAAATACTCGTCGCTTGAAGATGAGCTCGACGCCTCAGCAGCAATCGGTTCCGATGATATGATTTCCCTGTGCTGCGAGGCGGAGCTGTGCGACGAGTCCGGTGATGTTGCTTGTGCTAAGCGTCTCCTGGCTCTTGTAAGCATTAGTATTATTTTATATATCACATATTTTTGGTTGACATGACATATGTCATGTCAGTCTCCTCTATAACATTTTTCTTCGTAACAAATATCCATTGATAATAGCATAATTCTATTGTAATATTCATTGTGTAGGTTTATGTATATATACTATTTCCTAATATGTATCACTTTTACACGAAATGCAATTATAATTTGGAAATAATGATTTTTTTCCTGCAATAAAAAAATATACCATTGCTCTTGGGTGGGGTTGCCAGTTATTATTATTATTATTCCTCTTTATTTAATTATTTACATATCAATTTACATTTTTAAATATACATATAAAAAAAATACATTTAAAAATATAAAAAAATAGTATCCCACCGGCATCGGGTACAGGGACCAAGCTACCGGTGGTCAGGGCTCCATAGACAGGAATCGCCTCACAATACGTGCCGTGCTCAACAAAACCGCCTTTTGCATCAAACCCTTGACCCAACCGCCTAACGCGAGCCTCTTAAGGTGTTGATCGAGGCTCTTGGCGATCAGACCGTGTGCTGATACGACTATCGGAACAATAATCGCTGAATCCACATCCCACATGTCGACAACCTCGTGAGCTAAGTCCAAATATTTCAACTGTTTATCTTTTTCTGCTTTCACGAGATTCTCGTCATGTGGAACCGTAATATCAACGATTACTGCGAGGCGCTCTGATCGATCTATTACCACTATATCAGGCTTATTGGCTACAATAGTCCTGTCAGTGATAATAGACCGATCCCAGTATAACGTGACACGACCATTCTCTAGAACTGGGTCGGGCACATACCTGTAATATGGTACCTCTGAATCTACAAGTTTATATTTTAGCGCAAGTTGCTGATGGATAATCCTGGCCACTTGGTTGTGTCTATGCAGGTACTCGCCGTTGGCAAGACGAGGACAACCAGAAATAATATGTCTGAGAGATTCACCCGGTAGGTGACATGCCCGACATATGTCAACCGTACCGTCTCTCAAAATATATTTCCGATAGTTATTCGTCATGACAACTTCGTCTGTAATAGCACAAACAAAACCTTCAGTTTCGCCGAACAAATCTCCGAAACGTAGCCAGGATACGGAAGCTAGAAAATCTACATCGGGCCCATGTAAGGCCCGATAAAATCGTCCATGCAGCTCTTTGCCCTGCCATATCTCCTTGCGATCATTAGTCGTCAATATTACTGGTTTGTGCCAGTTCTCTTTGGCAAGAGCAAGAGGGGTCAGTCCATTATCTATTGCTACCACATCCCGATGCATACCCACGTCAGTATGAAGGAAATATTCCCTAAGGTTGTATACCTCACGATTGTGTAAGGTCTTGGCATTTAAAAAGCCACGACCTCCACACTTTCGTGGGATATACAACCTCATTACAGACGAACGTGGATGATGCATTCGGTTTATGGTCAATAGCGAACGGACTTTTCTATCCAGGGCGTCTAATTCAGTCTGAGTCCATCTAAGTATGCCGAAGGAATAGAATAAGATTGGCATGGCCCAACCGTTGATAGCCCGCACCTTGTTACCGCCTGATAAAAGACTTTTCAGCACTTTTTTCAGGCGGCCAAAGAAACGGTCCATCAACGTTTGTTTCATGCCTATCTCTGTAATACCTAATGCCTGCGACATACCTAGATATTTATAGGTGTCAGTTGCGGAAAGGGATTTAAGTTTTGTGAAATCTGAAAGTTGTACTCCTTCAGATTCCACAATCCGACCCTTCTTTACATGCATGACTGCGCATTTATCTACACCAAATTCCATTTTGATAGAATTACTGAAAGCTTCTGTGACTTTCAGTAACTCGATCAAGTGGGAATCGGTGGAGGCAAATAATTTTAAGTCATCCATGTAAAGAAGGTGGGAAAGAACTTGACCTCCTCTCCGAAACTGATAGCCTAATCCTGAACCCTCCAGTAATGTACTGAGAGGATTCAGTGCCAGGCAAAACCATAAGGGGCTCAGACTGTCACCCTGAAATATACCCCTCTTGATCCTGACAGGCTCGCCATTCCCAAGAACCTGACGACATCCTGGATAAACAAGAGCCGTTGTCCACTGCCCCATACATGCCCTCAAGAAGGTGCTAAGAGTTGCATCAACTTTATACAACTCTAGCACCCTCAGCAGCCATGTATGTGGCACTGAATCATAGGCTTTCTTGTAATCAATCCAGCATGTCGCAAGGTTTCTCCGGTTACGACGAACCTGCTGATTAATGGCCATGTCAAGAATAAGGAGTTCTTTAGTACCACGTGACCCGCTTCTACATCCATTTTGAGAGTTGGACATAATACAATTATTTTCAATATGTGTTGATAACTTAACTCTCAAAATAGATGTAAGAAGCTTATAGACCGTAGGTAAACAGGTTATTGGTCTATAATTTTTAGGGTCCGTAGTACTACCAGATTTGTAGAGGAGGTGTGTGATACCCGAAGTCATAAAAGATGGAAGCGACCCAGACTCAAGCGATGATTGAAAACAAGATGCCAAACAATCATGTGAGCTATGGAACCATTTTAGCCAAAAGTTGTGCAGTCCGTCCGGCCCAGTTGATTTCCAATTGGGTAACGAACGAACCGCACTGGCAATGTCACTAGATGTTATTAGGACTGGTTCCATAATCTGTATTGGCTCACATGAAAGCTTGACATCCCGCATCCACTCACACTCTGTATGACTAACAGGTACCGACCAAATGCCTCGCCAAAATGTACTTGTGGTTTCAGCACTCGGTAGGCACATGTCAGTCATACTTGAATCAGGTTGCTCCCACCTTCTATACACCCATCTCTCATCTTTTTGGAACGAGCGATTCTGAGTATAGCGATCCACTCGTTTTTTGTACCGCCGTATACGGCTTGCCCACGCATAAATTTTCTGCTTCAGGTGGTCTATACGTTCTGTGACTCGTACTGAGTATTCGCGAGGACTAATATCAGTCCCCGCGAATGCACGAGTCACAAAACGCATTACCCTGGGACGAATATTACCCGCCCTGAAGCAGCATAGCTTACTAATAAGTACCCTAGTCTCGGCAATGCGACGCTCAATTCTGCATTGCCAGACTGGAACAGCACTAGGTCTAGTAGCTGGCTCAAATTTAGGAAATTTAACGCCAGCCACTCGACACACTGCTACAGCCGCACAATACAGAATTGAGTGTGCATCACTAATATCTTCACAAGTATCAAAATAACTTGGTAGAACCGAGTCCAGGGCACTCACTAGCGCCATGTTCTTTTTATGCGTCGGCAAACGCGGTATACGTGGACGACATATGGGATCACAAAATCTATAATCTTGAATAGCTCGCTCCAAAAAACTCCTTAATTCATCGTTATACTGTGTACTTACTGTTGTAACAATATCATCCACTACCTCGTCAATGGGTACGACAGGTTGTGATTCGTTAGTAGTTTCACTATTTATACTAGGTTGTGACGAAGTAGGGATGGCAGTGCTACTCTGTACTTCTGAGCGAATCCTCTCAAGCACGGCATCGTCCAACATATTACTACGTTGTATGACCCGTACTTGATCCGACAGCCGCTGCGCCGACACGTTGACGGTTGGTTCAAGAGCCTGAAACAAAGGCAGCAAACGAACACGATACGCAGTGAGGTTAGTCCCTGCCTCCGTAGCCGCAAAATATGCCCGCATGACGTTTTCATTCATAGATGAAGTCCATCTCATGCGGTGCACATTACCACCGGTAGCGGGGGCCCTATTCGAGGCCGGTGGGCCTCGGGGTCCCAAGCAGGTCGGTGGCCGGCCTCTCCCCTGCCGACGTACAGGTGTTGGCGACGTCGGCGGGGAGAAATACTCGTCGCTCGATGAGCTCGACGCCTCAGCAACAGTCGATTCCTGTAGCATGGTTTCCGTAGGTTGCGAGGCGGAGCTGTGCGACGAGTCCGGTGATGTTGATCGTGCATGTAGTGTCCTGGCTTTGGCTCTTGTTAGCATATTTACATATTTTTGTTACATATTTTTTACTGACATGACGTATGTCATGTCATCTTTCTGTAAAATTTGTATTTCTGGTTTATTTATATGTTTTTTTCTGTAATTTTCCATTATTTTGCTTCATAAACGTTAAAAAGTATGTTAGTATTGAATAATTTACAAATATACGTATTAAAAATATTTTTTTTGTAACGCTGATAAAAATATATACCATAGCTCAAAGATGGGGTTGGTTATTATTATTATTATTATGTTTTTTCTATCGTCATTTGTTTTGCCGATAGTCATTTGTTTATCCGACCGAATTTGGACGTTCAGGGAATTGGACTATCAGGGAATGAACGTTCAGGGAAGTGGACTATCGGGGAAGTGGACATTCAGGGAAATGGACTATCAGGGAAATGGACATTTAGGGAAATAGACGTAATGAACCGACTGGACATTCCGGGAATAAGACATAACGTGCCAGAGGGCGGCATTTGTTTATCCGACCGTCATTTGTTTTGCCGATCTTCATTTGTTTTGTCGACTTTCAGTTGTTTATCTTATTTTCATTAATTGTTCAGTGATCTTCATTTGTTTTGCCGATCTTCATTTGTTTTGTCGATCTTCATTAGTTTTGCCGATCTTCATTTGTTTTGTCAATTTTCATTTGTTTTGTCGATCCTTATTTGTTTTGTCGATCTTCATTTGTTTTGTCGATCTTCATTTGTTTTGTAGATATCTTCATTTGTTTTGTCGATCTTCATTTGTTTTGCCATATAGACATGTGGGTATATTGATAAAGTAGACATTAATAAAAATAATAAAAATCTTTATGAACATTATTATTTTACATTATGGACATTATTTATTTTATACAGTCACTGGTGGGTGGTTAGGAATTTTTATTCCTAACTGACCAACCAGGTGCACAAGGTGGGTGGTTAGGAACTTTTATTCCTAACTGACCAACCAGGTGGATAACTCAGGTGGTCGGTTGGGAATGGGGGATTTATATGAGACAGCCAATCCAGTGGTAATAATACAGATCAGTGCTCAAATCTGATTGAGTTTTAAACATGACATGTGTGAAAGTAAAAAGTAAATTAAATCAAAAGAGTTCTCTCATCACTAAGAAGTATTGATACAAATTCGAATCAAAACCCCCCGAAGAAAACAATTGTTACCCCCTTTTAGCCATATTCTGGAATGAATTTCAAAAAAATACGAAACACATCTTCCATCAATTATGTAAGTGCGAGGCTGCATTTGCGTTTTCCCGCAGCGGTTTCTAACCTCAAAATGTCATCAAACTGTCAAAATCAATGAAATCAAGTCCATAGATTTAGAATTTTTCGCTACTCTCAATAGATATACAAAGCGTGCGAGCGAGACCTCATTATCCATAGCACTTAGCTCGAGAGGAAAAGAGAAAGCAAATTGTGTACTCATATTTCAGTATTTTGAATCGCTGAGCCCGCTGGGATCCTATGGCGGCTCTATGTTATTCATAATATCCAGTAATCTGTAGTGATCTTACGATTAAAATAGAAAATTTTATATTTTCAACAATATTGTCGTGTTTAGTGTGTGAATAGGATATTACAAAACGCAATTATACGAAGAAAGACTCGTTTAACAGGTCATTTGTGACTTCGTTCATTCCATTTTTGACGTACATATTTTGCCAAATTGGATGTAAAATTTCACTGAAAGTCCAACTCATAACGTAGATTATGCATTTCCCTTCATACATAACACAATATTTAATGTGTAAGTGCATTTTTGGAGGATATAAGGCAGAAATAGAAAGGGCTGTTTACAGTAAAATAGTCATGGGTAGGTATCGATAAGGATGTCGATAGTTCATTATGGTGGCAATGCTGCAAACAAACTTATCTGGATTTAATTTATTATAAATATGATTGATTTTTACTCGAACTGTGTTATTTAATCTTTTTTTTAGGGTTTTGTGCCTATTTTAATATAATATTTCCAAAATTTGTGATCCATTTTGAGTTGAATTTTTATAATTTTACTTCACTTAAGGTACTCCACGCCACACCGGGATGTTTGCTGTGCAAGGCGCAGATTAGCCTCTGCGTCGAATACTGTTCTCACCTTTGGGATGACTGTGCTAGGTACTTACTGGACGCGCTTGGCGCTATGCAGAGACGTGTTATCCGATTTCAATTATTGGTTGTCCTAAGATGACGGTAAGCCTCGAGCCGTTAGCGCAGCAAAGAACCATAGCGTCCTTGGCTGCCTTCTACTGAATGTATCACGGCGAATGTTCTGAAGAGCTCTTCAACCTGATCCCACCATCTCCCTTCCGATTTCGAACAACACGTCGGACAGAGGTGCCACTCATATATAGCGGAGAGAATCTTCGCCAGAACTGAGCGTTTCAAAAGATCGTTCCTCTGTCGAACTACAAAATCCTGGAACGACCTGCCCGCACATGTGTTTCCCTCATTTTACAATCCCGGGTTCTACAAGCGGAGCGTGAAGAGGCACATCATAGGGCCGCCAACTTGAGGACTACTGTCAGAAGTCTTGTGTGCTGTAAGCATGACCCCCATTCGCTAGATGCGCCACGGCTTTCCATTAGTTTCCATCAGTGGCGATGTCAATTTGGCGAGATTAATATATTTAAAAAAATCTACGAGTAATATCTTTTATTGTTACTAGGGTTCAATAATAAATGAGTTTCAAGGTTTAGTATTACGATAAGAGTTGGATTTTTAGTAAAATTTCAAATTCAATTGGCAAAATATATATGTACGGCAACAATGCAATGTACGATGCCATAAATTACATGTTAAAAGTGTATTTTCACATTCACACACTGAATCAAAATTCGTAAAATCACTACAGAATTTCTAATATTACGAGTTACCCCATATAATCCCATTTTTACTTTTTCATAGTCGATTACATTCAAATTAACAATTTCTTCCCCGAAACAAGAAGTTGGAGATGAAACTTCTAAGCACTTTGTGTGCTTAGAAGTTTCATTTCCATTCCATCCATTTATACAGATACTTTTATCGATAACATAGGTGTGACCATTCAACAACACTATTTAACCCACACATAGATCTTTTATTTTTGGTCTCGTCTTCAGTTTGACACTGTTCATCTTGTACATTCTAAATCTATGATCAAGTCAATGTTTTGACATTTTGAGGTTAGAAACCGCCGCGATAACCGCAAGTGCGGCCTCGCCCTTAGAGATGATTTATGCAAAGGTGATGTCCAAAAACCGTTTTTTTTCTCGAAAAAATCCAGAATCGTTGAACCAAATATTTTTGAATAGTGTTACATGAAAGTAATATTTTAATTTATAAAATGGAATTTTAAGTGCCAGCAATTACGAGAAAAAAATATTTTTATTTTGAGATATTTTTAGGCTGAATACTAACAAAACTTTTTGATGCCTGTGCCTAGTAAAAACAAAATAATGAGTTTGGCATACGTCACGCGTGACAAACGGTTGACAGTTCTGTTTGCTTTTTGCAAGAACTGTTTGTTTACTTTTGTATGATACGAGGGATGAGGGTGAGATTGGTAGGACTTCGGATTACTATCCAACGATTTAAGGGGTGGGAGTGGGGGGGAGGGGGGAGGGGGGGGGTGGGGAACCCCCCCCCTGACGGAAAAGTTGCGGACGCCCCCCCTTTTTGAGTTATGATTTTTTTAAAATTCTAACCTAACTTTCGCATTTTCTTGTTTTGAAATCGATTTCAAGGTCGAAATTGGAAGATGGAAAATGGAGGGGGAGGGGGGAATCCCCCTGACCCCTCCCCAAAGTTAGGAAATCAATAGTTACCTTGAATTTAGATTTTTATTTTTTGAGGTTATGTTCAATAAAATCGACAACATAAGTAATCGTTCTCCAAATAAGAACTCGTCGACAAGCCAAAAAAAAAATAACCACGAAGGCTAAGGCGGGAGCTCCGCTCCGCTTCGCTCCCGCCTTAGCCTTCTAACCTAACCTATCCGAGTCGGGGTGTTAACCATTAAGTACTAATTATGGTTGAATTAGGGATGCGTAATTCAAATGCCGACCTGGGGTTGAAAAAAAAAACTACGCGTCTCCTATACAAGACACAAATTCACAAATAGGGTGTCATTTGAAAGTGTTGACCTTGACCAACCCATAGAATGCGTACGACGTTTTACGTTTAGTTTCACATATCGGCAACCGTCATTAAATTATTATAATATTTAATAGCGTTCATTTATATAAATATACGTAATATAATAAAATATGCATAAAATTTAACTTAATAACTAAATATAATTATTAATTAAATTTTTAAATGAAGTAAAACATTGTTGTGCGTTAATGTTACGTAAAACAAAACGTATTGGACGAGCCGAATGTCAAAAACATTGGAAGTGTTTGTGTTCTGTGGTGAAAAGTGACAAATTATTGGTGTTTTTTTACGATTTTCATTATTTTTTTTCTCGTTAACCATTAATCTCCGCAAGTTAAAACTTCGCGTGTAGGCTTCTAATAATATTAGCTTTGTGTATAAAAAATATGAACCTCAAACTCGATGGCAACTAATCTAAAGTTAAGCCGTGAGATTACTGCAAATATAAAAAGAAATTGATTTATTACATCATGTTCAGACAAAAAGCGTTACCTGCTATTGATTTATGAATAGAGTGCAATATTTAAAACTAAGTAACGATATTGTTCACATGTAGTGTTTTGAAACTATGAGACTTAAACTGTATCATTGTCAGAGAAAGCCGTAGGCGCAATAAAATTGTAATATTCCGACTGGTAGCCACATGTCATAGATTCGCCCCTGCGTCGAATACTGTTCTGACCTTTGGGATGACTCTTCGAGGTACTAGACGCGCTTGACAAAGAAAGATCGTTCCTTTGTCGAACTATAAAAACCTGCAACAACCTGCTCGCACATATGTTTCCCTCAATTTACAACTCTGGGTTGTTCAAGAGGAGCGTGAAGCGACACATCACAGGGCCGCCTACTTGAGGACCACTGTCAGAAGTCTTACGGACTGTGAGAGTGGGCCCCAATCGCTAGATGTGCCACGGCTTTCTATCAGTGGCGACGTCAATATGGCGAGCTTAATATTAATAAACTCATGTGTAATAGTATACCTAGATTGATGGTAAGGCTACTTATTAAAATAAATTGTTTGAGGTTAATATATTATTTATTCATTCTCTTATCAATATGTTGTCTAAAAAATGTGCAGGTGGAGAAATGTTGTTTTGATACCGAGCCTATCCAAGATACCAGACAATAGTCATCACATGAGCACAGCTTCCAACAGTACTTTTCCCTTTCAAGCCAGTGCAGTAATATCCACAAATCCTGTCTTGCCTCTGGTGACCTGACTTGATTTCTTGTCCTCTGATCAAAGCTGTAAAGTAAATATTGTATTAGTACTTTTTTTCTTGATAAATCTAACATTACAACAATATGTGACTGATTGAATTGTTCTGTGAACTCATATTCATCTAATAACTCCCAATTGTACACACTGGCATGTTCCTCACAAACCCTAGCATTCAGTGATATGTACAATTTATAATCCGTATTGTCTAAGAGCCCATGAACATCTACCAGTATGTATTTGACCAGACCTGAGGTTTTGTACACTGAGACTCCTACACCTACCATGCATTGTGCAGTGACTCACTAAACTCTAAGTGGGGCGCGCGTCGACTGCGCAGCCAGGAAAGGTATCGATTTTTGACTAGTTTTAAATGCATTTGACCATGGATGCCGTTTTAAAAAAATGAAAATATATTATTATTATTATCGGAAAATAAGAATAGCAGACCATTATCGTGAGTTTTCCTTAGTGGCAGACGATTTTGAAAATGCCCAAAATATTTTTTTTTGAAAGTATTTGACCAGATCTGCCATTGAAACATTTGGTTGATTATGGTCTTAAAAGCTTATATTCAAAAAGGCAGACGTCTACATAGAGCATTTACATAAAAAAATGAAAAAATCTTACCTACTAATCGGTCACATGAATACGCATTCCGTTCGCTGTTTTACATTAATATCAATATAAATACTGTAGGACATTCACACACAACGCCATCTAGCCCAAACTAAGATAATATAAGCTTTTGCTATGAGATTTAGACAACTGACAAACATACTTAGATCTTTCTTAATACATAGGTAGGTACTTACACATTATACATAGAGACACCTAAACCCTGAAACAACTATTTGTGGGTCAAACAAATATTTGTCCGACCCATGAATCGAACCCAAGACCTCAGAGTGACAGTCTGTTTCACTAACACCCGCACCAACGGCGCAGTCGACAATAGGTACATGATATATTTTACTTGCGAGTTCCTATATCACTGTATTTATTTTGTATTTTAAAGCAATGTTTTAAAATAGTGTTATTTTACTCTTTAAATTTGCCACGACGAATATATTACTACTTATACCTCCACGTAGATATATATTTAAATAGATACTATAGATGTTCCTGAGTAATTTAGTATAGCAAATTATTACTAAAATTTACCTGTTAAGAGCCCACCTGACGCTAATCAGTTTAAAGAAGATAACAGATATAAATTTCAGCGTACAAGAAAGTCTTTTACGCTGAAATTTATATCTGTTATCCATGTGACATGACATGTACATCCATGTGATCACTTTGTGACATTTATTTGAGCGTTTTCGTGCTTCGGAAGGCACGTTAAGCCGTTGGTCCCGGTTGCCAGTAAAATGGCAGTCGTTAAGCTAAGTTGAAGGCTTTATTTCAACAGCACGCAGTCACAGCCTGCGCCTGTCCATTTAAACACGGCAATACGGCTCACCACCTATTACGTAGGACAAATTATACAAAAAGGTGAAATGTGGGCATAAAACATGCCTCTGCCTACACATATACAAGAAAGTGGTAGATACGTATAGTTTTATGCATTTTTAACGAAATAAATTGATTAAAAGAACTGTAATAATTAAAAAACAACAGAGTTTCGTTTTTTTAGTTGTCCATACATACATATTCCATTTTTTTTTATTAATGCCTCTTGAAGAATCTGTACCATTTTATAAAACCAAGATGAAATTAAAAATAACAATGATGTAGGTACTCATGTTCCCATTATTTTTTTATATTTAATTTTGGAAAATAGTAAAGTAGTGAATATAATGCACCCTTTCAAAATGGCGGAAAATTACGATACGGATCGCAGCTTTTTGAATTTGCCTGTTAGTCCCCTAACTACGAAACATCGATTTCGTCCAAATTAAATCGATCTGAAGCAAAATTATTCTTATCGCACATTACGGGGTTGTTATTAGGTGCACTGCAACGGCAACATCTAAATTCAAATACCTATTTTGCAAATTTCTGTGAGCCCATGTTCCCTCTTAACTCATTTAACACTTAAAATTTTGACATGTCGAAATAATAACAAAATATAAATAGGAGGTAATCGATGTTATTTATCAGCGTATACCGTATTATTTATGATTCTTTCATATTAAAATGATAATAACAAAATCTATAAAATTAGAATTAGAAAACTTTTTATAGACAAATTATTTACAGATGCGTACATTTCTTACACAGTTCTTATCATGTGATCCCAAAGTAAACTAGGATTACCATGATTGTGTTATGGAAATCAGACAACAGGATATTAATACTTGAATCATTTTTTTTGTTAATACTTACATAGAAACACCCAGACTCTAGACAATTTATATTTGTGGCTCACATAATTTTTTGTGATATATTGGGAAACAATCCACGACTTCGTGATCCGCATTTGGGCTTTACGATCTTTAGACAAACGAGGCAGACATATTTAATAGTTTTTCGGAGTTCAGGTGTTTCTATGTAACCTCTAGGTATAATGTGTACTTATGTATTAAGAAAGATCTAAGTATGTTTGTCAGTTGTCTAAATCTCATAGCAAAAGCTTATATTATCTTAGTTTGGGCTAGATGGCGTTGTGTGTGAATGTCCCACAGTATTTATATTGATATTAATGTAAAACAGCGAACGGAATGCGTATTCATGTGACCGATTAGTAGGTAAGATTTTATCATTTTTTTATGTAAATGCTCTATGTAGATGTCTGCCTTTTTGAATATAAGCTTTTAAGACCATAATCAACCAAATGTTTCAATGGCAGATCTGGTCAAATACTTTCAAAAAAAAATTTTTTGGGCATTTTCAAAATCGTCTGCCACTAAGTAAAACTCACGATAATAGTCTGCCATTCTTATTTTCCGATAATAATAATAATATATTTTCATTTTTTTAAAACGGCATCCATGGTTAAATGCTTAAAACTAGTCAAAAATCGATACCTTTCCTGGCTGCGCAGTCGACGCGCGCCCCACTTAGAGTTTAGTGAGTCACTGCATAATGCATGGTAGGTATAGGAGTCTCAGTGTACAAAACCTCAGGTCTGGTCAAATACATACTGGTAGATGTTCATGGGCTCTTAGACCAGTATGTATGTGTTTTCAGAGATATAAAGGTATCCTTAACCACTCTTGATTTACACAATCAGAAACAATTCGGTGTTCTGTTGTAACCATTTTATTAAAAGCGACATTGATAAGATCTTACCAAATATGGTTAGGCAGAGGGGGGAACATTGTGAACGGTGGAAGGTGAGCGCTGATGCATCTTAAGGGCACCCTGAATCTAACCAAATGGGCCGCAAGTCCCAGACCCCCTGACAGTGTTTCCCTCTGGCTGTACCACGATAGGGACCCAGTGTCCGTACGGTGAATTCATGGAATGCTGAGGAAATGGGTCTCTCAATGTGTTGACTGTGGTTTGATGTATTAGGAGTTTGGTTATAACCATTTAATTCAATTAAGGTATGCCACTATGTTGAACATTTGGAACAACAAAATCTGGGCTAGGAACACTTACAGGTTCAACAATAGAGTTAGACCCACTTTCAAAAACAACAAATCCTACAAAACCTACCCTCATTCATAACATTATCTTGAATGTGGACTTTGACATCTCTCAGTGGTTCCATCACATTTTGAACATTAGAACAAGCTCTTTGCCAGCAGGCACCACAGGCTGGCTAATATTGGTTACTATATAGAGCATATGCAGGCATCTGAAATAAAAGTTATATTAATAGAAAGAAAAGAAACTCATATTGAATATTAGATAAATGATTAATGAACATGTTGTCAGTAAAATAATAATTGTTAAGTCAAGTTGGCCTTACGGGCTGCTATTACGTGGAACATAAATCTGTAAGGTGAAATGTGGATATATACCATGCCTTTGCCTACCCCATTGGGGATAAAGGCGTGACTATATCTTTGTATGTAAGTAATAAACAAAAAATTACCTGACGAGGTTTGATGATGGTAGCAATGTAATTTCTCTCAAGATGGCCATCAAGTAAAGGATGAGAATGCCGGCCGGTCTGTCTTAGAACAGACATGCCACAACACACACACCGATTGATGATCAAGTTGTTCATTAATACTATTACCTTCATTTCTGTTACTAAGTTCTATCAGTAGTAAGTTATTACATTCTTGACAGATGATAATCAGATTGGGAGTTAGAATTCTGTATAGCGATTACTGCAGTTTCTTTATAAGTGTTGCCTTTTCCCTGAAAGAGTGACAGAGGTATAATGTACTTATTCCAAATATTTCATTGGTTATGTTAAGTCTCATGTAAGAGGGGGTGAGCCTTACTTCAGGTAGGTATTACTATTGTGAATTTAATTATTATTATAAATGCGAAAAAAATACCGATATCAACGCGGGCAGAGCCCCGGGCATCAGCTAATTCTATTCTACTAATATTATAAATGTGTAAGTTTGTGAAGATGTTTAGATGTGTGTTACTCAATCACACTCTAACGGCTGAATGAATTTCGCTGAGATTTGGTACAGGGTTAGAGCATAGTCCGGAATAACACATAGGCTTTCCTATAAGTTCCCACGGGAAGCAGAAACGGGACAATACTCTACGCGGGCGTCAGCTAGTTTATTATTTGGACAGATTGAACATTACCTATGTAGTTAAATAATTGTAATTTGATTCTCTGAGACAAAGTTGGTGATGTGTGTGACACAAGTAAGCTAATTTACTTGTTGTAATAATTGACTTGAAATATGTAATTGACATTTAATTCTCAGATACTACTTTTATTTTATTTGATTTATTGTCAATTTTTTTTATAATGTTATTTTAATATTTACTTACAATGTTAGTGTTAAACACCTATTTAAGTTTATTTGTCCATTGTTATTTATTTTTTGTTAAATTTCTACACAATGAATGTTGTTTTGAAATAAATTAAATTGAAAAATTGTGTATTTTCAGCCATTCTGGATTTTACTTCGAATAAAAAACCAACATCCATACAAAAAGTGGACATCACCTTTGAAGAAGTTCCGACCAAGGAATCCTGTGGTCCCATACAAACTTTGTAACCCTTTCCCAACTCACGCTTGACCGATTTCTTAAATTTCTCAATTTTTCGTTAATCTACATATAACACCCGATCTGTGTGCCAAATTTCATAACGCTAGGACAATTGGAAGTGGCCTAGAGGTTTTGATGACCGGTCAGTGAGTGAGTCAGTCAGTGCCAAAATTAGCTATATTCACAGGGTCATAATTCAGGATCTACTAAAGCTACATCTATGAAATTTGGTACACTGCCTTAGTACTAGTTTATAATTACGTACGTACAATTTTATTTCTGTACTTGCAATAGGCACTGAGCTACAGGGGGGTCAAAAGTGGGTCGAAGCGGTTCGTGTAAATAGAGTACGGCATGCGCTCGGCCTGTTGCTGGAACTTGGCCTGCGCACTGCCGTGCGCTTAGATTTTTCTTTACTTGTAAGCGAGATACATCTGAAATGAAAGAAAATAATGAAATCATCATTTCGAAGGAAGACAAACGCAAATTAATATTAGATTAGATACAACAAAAAGTTAATGAAATTGACATTATCCCTAGAGATTTTTTTGATAATGCTTCTTAAAGTCTACCATTTGAAATTTGGCTAGGAGAAATAGCTAAACTTTTTTATTGTCATGGCTTAACAGATGAATTGAAAGTCCATTTATGACATTAGCATATTATTCAACTCTACACTGACTGCATCCGCCCGCGTGGAGATATGTTTGTTTTTTCTTTTATACCACCAAGGTAGCAGACAAGCACACGGCCCACCAGAAGGACTGGTGGTCACCGTAGCCTATGGACGTTTCCAATACCAGAAGAGCCTTTCTTTTTTTTTAATTTTATTTCTTTTACTATATGTGTGTATGTCACTGGACTCCTCCTGAACGGCTGGACAGATTTGAAAGATTTTTTTTAATACAGTTGCTCAAAAAGTGGCGTATTACAGGGACGTTTAGCGTTCGGGATGTGGGCTATTACACACTCGTGCTTTTTTTTTTACCTTTCCCGCACTAGTGCGAGTTTCCTTTCCCAACTGTCAAAATAATGTGTGATTCATGCAAATATTTCAAAAAAAGATACTAACTTGTTTCAATATCAGATTAAAAGTAATTTTAATTAAAATTTAAACATAAATTAATATAAGTATCGGCCAAATTAAATTTATAAATGTAAAAAAAGTTGGCTGTATGAAGTGCACTGCCATAGTCTCTGCTTAGGTAGGTATATAATACAATGCAATCCTAAAAGTAGTACATTGGTTTAACACTAATAATCTTAGCCTGAATGAAAACAAAACTAAATGTATTAAATTTACCTTGCCCAATGTAACACAGGCAGAAACCAATGTGCAACTTAATGGCCAAGAGTTGGAACTGTGAAATCTACTGCGTTCTTAGGGTTGACGATCGATTCTGGATTGCAGTGGGGCCCACATATTGAAAAACTGGCTGGCAGATTAAGTTCAGCAGCATTTGCTGTCCAAAAGATTAGGCATTTGACTGATGTAGAAACAGCGCGAATAGTGTACTTCAGTTACTTCCACAGTGTAATGTCGTACGGTATGCTACTATGGGGCAATGCCGCAGATATAAATACAATTTTTGTTTTACAAAAACGGGCCATAAGAGCCATATATAGATTAGGTCCAAAGGTCTCTCTGCGAGAAAAATTTAAGGAATTAAATATTCTAACTGTGGCATCACAATATATTTTTGAAAATCTTATGTATGTTCAGAAAAATTTATCTAGTTTTACTAAGTTAAGCGATAGACACAATGTGAACACCAGACATAAAAACAACCTTGCCGTTTATCATTGTAGACTGAACAAAGTCAGTAATTCTTTCCTGGGTAACTGTATTCGTTTTTACAACAGGCTTCCAAGCGAAATTAAAAGCATGCCTCTAATTAAGTTTAAAAAGTGTATAAAAAGTAAATTGTGCTACGGGGGCTACTATACAATTGACGATTGTTTGATTGATAAGGAAGCCTGGAAGTGATCTGCTTGCTCTACTGATGGAGTCTACTTATTGTAAATATGTAGTGCACAAAAAGAATAGCCCGCCGAGTTTCTTGCCAGTTCTTCTCAAGCGGGCCGCGTTCCGAACTGGTGGTACTATTTGCATTGTATTCATTGACGTGTCGCAAGTGCCTATGTATTAGGATTATGCGAAATAAATGTTTTTTTGAGTTTGAGTTTGAGTTTGAATTCTTTTACGGTTGCCGCCATTTTGGACAATTCAGGTTTATTGTGTTTTTATTATTTTATTAAATTGCTTAATTTTTTCGCAGCTGTATTAAAAATAGTTGTTCAATACAACGTGTGGGATTGTTATTTCAACTCGTTCCGACTGTCCACCCTCGCCTTCGGCTCGGGTCAACATCTGTCGAACTCGTCGTAATAACATAAATCCCACACTTATATCGAAAACTACTATTATGTATGCGTTTGGATGGCGCTATGGATTATTTATATTCACAAATCAGCCCAACGGATGCCGCTGCAGTCGAAATCTAGGTCATAACGTAAACGAAGATCTAGCTTAGTATTACACTATTTAATAACGCAACACTTAACACTTTTATAAAACAAACTAAGGCGAGGGACACGCACAAGATCCTTGTCATACAGAATATATAGAAACACCGTATCGCAACGATATAGAAATGACATGGCGCGGATGCCACGCTTCTATACATTTATATACAAATGCATCTTACCTGTACAATAATCAGCATGTAGTTGATACTAAGATCGATTAGTACCACTGGTGTGCTCAATCCAATGCTCAGTATAGTGCCACTGATAAACCGGGGCTGCTGAGTTACCAGTACGGAGTACCAGCGCCGTAGTAACTTGTACTGTGTTAAATTGTTTTCTGGAATAGATTGTAGAGATGATGTAAGTATGACTGTATTATCTACTGTATTTTTATAAACATTCGTACAGCCACGCTTTTTTTTTTAATAGGCAGGAATATACATTTTTTTTTCTAAATTTAGACTACCAAAATGATGCCGTCCGCCTTATGGAGGCAACATCTAGTGATTGAGTTTCACACACACACACAGTCTACATGACTGTTGAAGTGGCATTCAAGGCTTACTATAAGTGTCACTGGACATCCTTCCTGAGGGCTTACCCGGGGCTCTCAACCATAGGCTGTTAGGCGTGGCGTGAGATTTTTTAGTCGGTAAGAGTCCGGCATAACATCCTATGAGGATTTTCCCTCACGTTAAACGAAAAAAAAAAAAAAAGGCTTACTATAAGTCCACTTTTTTCATTTGGCATTTTGTCCCACGTAATAGGGGGGGCGACTATTATCAGTAGGTATATAATTACATCAATAAATACAGACCTTTACAGAAATTCTTGTCTAAAGTAAGTAGTTTGACGAGATGCAGGGATAGATCTTGACACGTAGTACCACTTTTCGCCACTGCTTTACACAATATCCATAGGCTAAACATTGACCTTGTCTCACGCCATGGTATATACAGCGATAAACTTACTATCTGAAAAATAAGTTACAGACTTCAGTAGTAATTTTTTTAATTTTTTTTTTATGTAATGATGTGCTACAATAATAGCATATCATATAAATTACAATCTAGCCATAAGACTAATAAGTAATTAACCTTTAACCTAAACTGCTAATATAGCCTCTAACGGCCCAAGGTCCCTTCTAATACCCTTATTAACTTATGTCATTACAGCCCAAACGAATATTATGAATTTCTTATTTACCGCCCAGGTCCTTTTTAAGGGACCAAAAACATTTATTTGATTTTTTTTTATAAAGTAGCGCCCTAGCAATTTTCTGATTGATTTATCATCCTTGTCAATCTATAATGAACATAATCAACTAAGTTCCCGACCTTAAAATAAAGACAAAAGTATGATAAGCTAATTTTCATTAAGGTGTCAACACATCGTAAAGGTAAGCAACAATTCAATCCTATTTCATTTTAGTTATATTACATTTCAAATAATAAAATATACATGATTTTAAAGAAATTGAAATACATTAACGAAGGAATTAATTATTTTTGTGGAATTAATAGTATTTATGATAATATATTGGTAGAAAAGGAATAGTCCCTCTGAATTCCCTTCAGGCCGTAGTTTGGGTGAAGTGTTATATTTTTAGTGCCTTGTAAGGGACCTCGGGCTTTAACAGAGTTTATCAATTTTTATTGGTTTAGCTTTCAGCACTTAAAATATAGATGTAGATAAGTTGCAGCATGATTCAGAAGGCCGGTGATGATAAAGACCTGGAGTTCAAACCTTCATCAATTATGGGCGCGTCTCCACTCACTAAGAATTCCAAACTTCCCCATGATACCCCCAGACTCATCAATAATGCGGTTTACAGGAGGTAGTGGTAGAGACAGGGGCTAAGGCTGAGGAAGTCGTCGCGGAAACATCTCCAATATCCATCGACCTCCTCTTCATCGACTATCGCAGCAGGGCCTCTAGTAATTAACATCGTCTTAGAATAGTTATGGTTCATAAGAAAATAATATAAAAAAAAATCAAATATATACCTACATTTTGGTTTTATTAGACACGTTTTGAAGTCTATACTCTTTGAAAGTTGATAATATGCTATTTTTGTAAACTGAGTGTATGTTGATCTCCTTATCTACTCATATCTCTCCTACAAAACTTGATGATTTAGGACTGCATTTCGGCCCAAAGTCCCTTTAAATACACTAATGTAATTTGGCAATTTAACTAGTTTAGGATCATTTTATAAAACTTTTCTAGCCCCTGGTGACAATATTAGACCATTAAGAGTGCCTTAGCCTCCATTAATTAAGAAATTATTTCTGGGCGTTAATTGATAAATATTTTTAGTCCCTTATAAAGGACTTGGGCCGTAATCGAGAAGTTCTTAAATTATGCGTGGGCCGCTAGAGGATAGAGTAAATTGTAAGAATGTGTCCATTAACACTTTTCTTAATGTCTCTATTAAGGGGAAGTCACTTAGTTCATATTGTGTTCTTTATTACAAGTCGCACTTGTTACACTATGTCACACTGACACTTCACTAAACTAATTCAAAGGGTTTTGTCCTTTTTAGTCTTCTCACTAAATATGTGTGGTCAAGGAGTTGGATAGCCTCGACATTCACATGATGATGAAGTCTTTTTTGATGAGCTTCGGCGTACTTTTGCACTACATTAGCTACGAGGTCCACTTTAAGGTCCCTATGAAGGTCGTCATTTCTAATGTACCAAGGCGCATTTACGATACCCCTCAGTACTTTATTTTGAAATTTTTGTATAATCTGGATGTTGCTTGATTTGGTACAGCCCCATAGCTGTATTCCATAAGTCCACACTGGCATAAGGACTTGTTTATACAATAGTAATTTGTTTTGCACTGACAGCGAAGAATGTTTGCTTAGAAGCCAGTACATATTTTTGTAGCGAAGCTGTAGCTCGCTGCGTTTCTTTTTAACGTGAGCCTTCCAACGGAGCTTAGCATCTAGTGTCATGCCTAGATACTTGGCTGTATTCTCGTAGGGAATAATCGTATTATTTAAATATACTGCTCGATAGTTAGATCTTTTATTTGTGAAGTCTATGTGAACTGATTTAGCTTCATTGAATTTTATTTTCCACTTTTTCGTCCAGTTGTATACGATGTTGACTGCATTTTGAACCTTTTCCACGGCATCAGCATGAGTAACACCTGTGGCCATAATGGCTGTGTCATCTGCAAATGTTGCAATGGTATGGTTTTCTAATACCGGGATATCGCAGGTGTATAATAGGTACAGGACCGGACCTAATACACTTCCCTGGGGCACTCCAGCTTTTATTTCCCTTAAGTCTGAGTATGTATCATCTTGTCGAATTCTGAACATTCTTTGAGTCAAGTAAGACTTTAAGATGGCAGTGAACTGTTTTGGGAGCATATGTTCGAGTTTTTGTGTAAGACCTTCATGCCAAACTTTATCGAAAGCTTGAGCTACGTCTAGGAAGACTGTAGAACACACTTTCTTGTCTTCTAGTGCTTACTCAACGATATTAGTGATACGGTGTACTTGATCGATTGTAGAATGATTTTGTCGAAATCCAAACTGATAGTTAGGGATTAGGTCACGTTCTTCTATAATGGGTTTTAACCGTTTCAGGAACAGCTTTTCAAATAGTAGTAAATAAAAATTATTCTTTATAATATTTCCTGCTAGAATACTAGATAGTTAAAAGATATTTCGAGCTGTTTCTTTCTCATATCTTATTCTTAATAATCAAAAGTTCTATTTGATGCTACACAATGACCATTGTAATAGGGCATGGGCACCTTTAGGAAACTTTTGCGAACGGTGGTTATATTTATTACGAAGGAATAATTATGTTCAGCGCCTTTTCCATACAAACGTATTACCCTATATTTCACAATATAATTCCTATTTATCTAGAAAATAATAAATAATGAAACTACGATCATTTAAAACTGGCCAAATTGGCCGACTGTTTGTCAGTTTTCAAAGGACCACATGAAAATTTTGACTAACTTTTAAATAAATAAAATAACTTCCTATTCTTATTTACCCTAACACATCCCGAGAGTGTTGTAAGAGGCGACCATGGGAACACTTTTGCAAAAATATTAATTGCGTAGAGAAGGAAAACACAATATGAAATCCGGTTGTCAGTAAAATGACAATCGTTAAGCCAAGTTGAAGGCCTTATGAAAAATTTTAACTGTGGGTTGCGGCGACCTGCGCCTGTCCATTTCAACACGGCAATAGGCTTACCAGAATTTAAATAATCGTAAAGGTAGTTATAAAGCAGGAGAAATGTATTAGAACTACAAACGCTAATCTATCGTCACCTATCGCTATGGCATGTGGTGAAAACAAAAATGTATGTGGCCACAATATTGCCATGCCAGGATTCGATACGAATTCACCTATTATAGCATACTAGATGTTCGATGACCTCGCGGCTTTGCAGTCAGTCAAAAAATAGCTTATGTCCTTTCTTGGACTCAAACTATATCTACCTATAACAAATTTCATCAAAATCGGTTCAGCGGATTAGGCGTGAAAATGTAACAGAAAGACAGACAAAGTTTCTTTCGCATCTATAATATTAGTAGGGATTACATAAAAGTGCCTATATCTTGAGTAGCTACGCGAACCGTATTAATGAATGTCATAATACAATAAAATCAAAACTGACACCTGCGGAATATACTTGTATAAAACAAAATTCCACATCGAGTTCAATATCCCGGCTAAGGTTATTGCAGTTTTGTGAATGAACATGGCATAAATTGTGTACATTCAGTAGGTATTTGGTACTGAGACGCAGCTTGAAGTGTTCTACTTACCATTTCTACATCAGCGAGAATCAAAATGAATTGATAACTGACTGTAGAGAGCAATGTTGAAGCCAGTAGCAACTGCAACTGAAAATAATAGTAAAATTACTGGTGATACAAACTTTATTAAGCTATTGCATAGCTTCTATCGCGGGCCTTGCGTGGAGACCGAATCCAGAAATTGTGTCACGAAAACGAGTCACACTCGGCTACCTTCGGCCACGTTCGTGTATCTAGTCTAGTCTAGCAATTCATAATTTTTTTGTTTACGTCAATTATGAACTCTGCAGTCGTTATATATTATTATTATTATGTCAAATAATCCAAAAATTGATGCTTGTACCCAGAATCGATCTTGCGCCTTCTGCGTACCGATCCGCGTCTTAACCACTCGACCAAAGTTGAATTAAGAGTGTTGGTCGAATTTAGAGTTCTTAATGTGAAATGACTATTTCGATGCTGTCAATTACATTAGTTGCTGTCAATTTACTTCGTCTAAATAAAAATTCGACTATAGGTGTATAGGTATTCATCATCTATGTACAACAGTGAACTGTACTCGTATAATTTGTGTAAAAAGTGTTTTAAATATAAATAAACAAAGTGCATTTATTAATGTAGAAAGTCACGAAAAATAGTGAAAGAAAATGAGTGAGTACTCTATATACATACATTTTATTATTATTATCACCAATGCAGTATCATTTTTAAGCTATTGCATAGCTTCTATCGCGGGCCTTGCGTGGAGACCGAATCCAGAAATTGTGTCACGAAAACGAATCACACTCTCGGCTACCTTCGGCCACGTTCGTGTATCTCGCACTTCATAATTTTTTTGTTTACGTCAATTATGAACTCTGCAGTCGTTATATATTATGTCAAATAATCCAAAAATTGATGTTTGTACCCAGAATCGATCTTGCGCCTTCTGCGTACCGATCCGCGTCTTAACCACTCGACCAAAGTTGAATTAAGAATGCTGGTCGAATTTAGAGTTCTTAATGTGAAATGACAATTTCGATGCTGTCAATTACATTAGTTGCTGTCAATTTACTTCGTCTAAATAAAAATTCGACCAAAGAGAATACAATACTACGTAAGAAATTCGACTATAGGTGTATAGGTATTCATCATCTATGTACAACAGTGAACTGTACTCGTATAATTTGTGTAAAAAGTGTTTTAAATATGAATAAACAAAGTGCATTTATTCATGAAGAAAGTCACGAAAAATAGTGAAAGAAAATGAGTGAGTACTCTATATACATACATTTTATTATTATTATCACCAATGCAGTATTATTTTTTGTTTTGTTAATTTATATATAATACTGCTATAAAGATAACCAAACCCGGGAGTACGTTCCCATGGGAAGCGGGAAGAAAATTTCACGCTGACGTAGCCGCGAGCGCCATCTATCCCATACCTATGTACTTTAAACGTCCAAAAGTTCAAAAGTCCAAAAGTCCAAAAGTCCAAAAGTCCAAAAGTCCAAAAGTCCAAAAGTCCAAAAGTCCAAAAGTCCAAAAGTCCAAAAGTCCAAAAGTCCAAAGGTCCAAAGGTCCAAAAGTCCAAAAGTCCAAAAGTCCAAAAGTCCAAAAGTCCAAAAGTCCAAAAGTCCAAAAGTCCAAAAGTCCAAAAGTCCAAAAGTCCAAAAGTCCAAAAGTCCAAAAGTCCAAAAGTCCAAAAGTCCAAAAGTCCAATAGTCCAATAGTCCAAAAGTCCAAAAGTCCAAAAGTCCAAAAGTCCAAAAGTCCAAAAGTCCAAAAGTCCAAAAGTCCAAAAGTCCAAAAGTCCAAAATTCCAAAAGTCCAAAAGTCCAAAAGTCCAAAAGTCCAAAAGTCCAAAAGTCCAATAGTCCAAAAGTCCAAAAGTCCAAAAGTCCAAAAGTCCAAAAGTCCAAAAGTCCAAAAGTCCAAAAGTCCAAAAGTCCAAAAGTCCAAAAGTCCAAAAGTCCAAAAGTACAAAAGTCCAAAAGTCCAAAAGTCCAAAAGTCCAAAAGTCCAAAAGTCCAAAAGTCCAAAAGTCCAAAAGTCCAAAAGTCCAAAAGTCCAAAAGTCCAAAAGTCCAAAAGTCCAAAAGTTCAAAAGTCCAAAAGTCCAAAAGTCCAAAAGTCCAAAAGGCCAAAAGTCCAAAAGTACAAAAGTCCAAAAGTCCAAAAGTCCAAAAGGCCAATAGGCCAAAAGTCCAAAAGCCCAAATGTCCACAGTCAAGTAGGTACCTACTTAGTACTTTACTTTGTTGAACATAAGCCTTAAAATCTTACTTCTTACTTCTTACTAATATTATAAATGCGAAAGTTTGTGAGTGTGGATGTTTGTTACTCTTTCACGCTCAAACCGCTGAACGGATCGGGCTGAAATTTGGTACAGAGATACATTATAGTCTGGAATAACACATAGGCTACCTATTATCCCGGGAATAACTTCCCGCGGTAACAAATTTTACGCGGGCGAAGCAGCGGGCATCAGCTAGTATTCTTATATAGAAATAATAATACTAGCATAGTCGGTAAAAAATGCTATGTAATAGCTTTACCGCGGCAGTCCCCGAGTGCCACACGTCTTTTTTGTTTTGTTAATTTATATATACTTAATACTGCTATAAAGATAACCAAACCCGGGAGTACGTTCCCATGGGAAGCGGGAAGAAAATTTCACGCTGACGTAGCCGCGAGCGCCATCTATCCCATACCTATGTACTTTAAACGTGTCATAAAAGTCACAACAATACCATACATGCATATTTCAAAGAATGTCTATTATTACCATAAAATTTGTAAAAATAGTTTTTAAGTAGAAAGAAGAAACCTATTGTTTTATCTTTTAACTAGCTGACCCTCGCAACTTTGTTTACGTCACACAAGGTCTATGAAATTAGAGGTATTTATTAATCATACTCATCAAGTAGCGTGTAAATCTGCCCTTTATGCTATATCAAAATAGAGCTTAATGGTTAAAACTATTCCTCTGAATAGAATTTTCCTCAGTATAAACAATTTACATACAAACACCGGCGTGTTCGAATTTTATTACATGTATCAATGTAGTAGACGTAACGTGTATAAAATGACATCAATCAAATGTCATCAATATTCTGAAAAAGAAATTAAAAATAGAGTTCACAAACTCTTTTGAAAATACATACTGTACCTACCTTAGAGGATCGTTATGAAGATAACAAGATAGTTAACAACCATCCATAGAAAATAGATGGTATAATGCTGAATACCGCAAAGAACAATCGGCGCGGCATAGAATGGGGCCTATACTGATATCCTGGAGGATATTAATGATGCCGATGTCCTGTGCCTGCTGAGGCACAGGACATCATGTCTGCATCATGTCTGCAGGACGTGCAGGATGTGATGTCCTGCAGACATGCATCCGTCATGCATGTCTGCAGGACAACGTGCAGGACAACGAGCAGGATGAGGCAGCGAATGGCTGGACTGAAATTAAAATCGACAGACGCAAGAGATGTGGTGGAGGCACTAATTCACGTACCTCGGGAGTGTCGTGTCAGAAACTGATGGAATAGAAGAGTACCCTACATCATTTCGAGTCTCGCCAAGGCCAGAATAACCTTTACACAGCTGGGCCCCGTAGGCATTTGCGAAAATAGACACGAAGAGTGAAACTCAAAACAAAGTAAACGTTAAAACTGTACTGCTAACTGCTATACGGATGCGAGACATGGAAGGTCACTAAAGTAAAGACATTTCGCACCAGCTACCAGCTATAAGTCTTCGTCAAACGCTGCCTCCAATGGATCCTCGGTACATATGGGCCCGAGAACATCACGAACGTAAGACTATTGGAACGCTGCAGTGAGACCCCAACAGATCAAACGTCGGAAGTGTAGCTGCTGCGCTGGATTGGACACACGCTGCAAAGGGACCATGAATCACATCATACCAAGGCAAGCCTTACTGAAACTACTGGTAGGCTTTCAAAAACTGTTCGATAGTAAGTAGGTACATTTATTGATAGTGGCTATAGGCTACATAACATAATGCGAAGATTAATAGGAGTGGTGCAGCAATGAGGAATGTTTCGAAAACGGAAAACATTTAATCGTTATAAGAGTATCCGTTGCGCCTCTGCGTAAATGGTTGAAGTTACATAAAAATAATTTATTACAAAATAATTGTTCTTCTTAAAAAGTTCTAAAACAAAATTCCAAAAGCCCAAATGTCCACAGTCAAGTAGGCACTTGGTACTTTACTTTGTTGAACATAGGCCTTAAAATCTTACTTCTTACTAATATTATAAATGCGAAAGTTTGTGAGTGTGGATGTTTGTTACTCTTTCACGCTCAAACCGCTGAACGGATCGGGCTGAAATTTGGTACGGAGATACATTATAGTCTGAAATAACACATAGGCTACCTTTTATCCCGGGAATAACTTCCCGCGGTAACAAATTTTACGCAGGCGGAGCTGCGGGCATCAGCTAGTATTCTTATATAGAAATAATTATACTAGCATAGTTGGTAAAAAATGCTATGTAATAGCTTTACCGCGGCAGTCCCCGAGTGCCACACGTCTTTTTTCTCTTTTATTTCTCTAAATTGTGTTTTGGCTGGTGTACCGTACAGACATAATCGGCCTTATTATAAAACATGGTTTAACTTCAGTATGAGTAACGATGTATGAAGAAAATCAATAAATGGAGCTTTCGTATCATTCTCGCAAGTTTAAAAGTCTCAAGGTAATAAAATCTGCCGGGACTCCTGAAACGCTCTTACAAAGAGTTGCGTGAGCCACATATTCATAAATGAAGGTTTTTAAGAATTGTTCACCAGGATTCCATCGCCAGGTTGGATGATGAAGATGTTTATCATCATGATGTTGATGATGATCTTCGTGATGCGTTATAAAATTTATGCAGCACATGAGTTGCGCGCCGTGCCTACAGAAGCAGGCCCAATACGGCGACGAAAGTTTCACGCAAAGAAGAGAGATATGACCCAAACAAACCCTTAGCCGCAGCTACGATGGTAGGCAAAATCTGTCGGGACTCCTGAAACGCTCTTACAATGAGTTGCGTGAGTCACATATTCATAAATGTATATTCATTCATTTCAGATCTTCTACATCATTCTAAACATAGTGTTCTGCTTCGAATACAATATCTCTACCAAATGAAGTTGGCTTGAACCCCATGAACTGAAATTCACATTCTTTATATATCAGCGTACATAATTCTTCACTTCAATATCATACAAACTTTCAAATTATTAGCTACGTGATAAAAATATTTAATACGCATTTCAGTTCATTATTTTAGTAAAAGTTCGAACACCGTATTTGCTTCAATTAATTATTTTTGCTCTTCACATTAATTGCTTTTCGTATACGAGGTAGTTAATATTTTCCTATATCGTAGAATATATTTAGTATTATTATATCTTTATACATAAAGTCACGTCTTGTTCGAGGAAGAGGTAGATTGATTTCGTACTAAACACTCAAACACCAGTTATATTGATTCAAATATATTATTTAATACACAGTAAGCGAAATTACCGGGTATATTTATAAAATTAATAAAATATTTATTAAAAGTATGGCTGTCAGGAATCCTGGGACATCCTCTCGAAGGCTTATCCCGGGATATCAGCTTGGGCAGTGGTAGGGCTCGTGTAGTTTAGTCGCCCATATCCACACGTGTAAAAATATATAATACTAGCGGCTTCACCCGCATAGCTCCCGTTCCCGTGGGAGTGTGGGATTAAAATATAACCTTTGTTACTCGGGGTCAATGTAACTTTCTAATGGTAAAAGAATTTTTGAAATCGTCACAGTAGTTTTTGAGTTAATTTATTACAAACATACACGCAAATATACGAATTTCCTCTTTATAATATTGGTGTAGAAAATTTAACCAGTGTAACGTTTAACATTAATTTTCTTACCATTGGTGTACACCGCTCGCTCAAATGTGAAGCTGCTATCAACAAATATCCATATCGCTTAGAACCCACACATAGAGAGGCATCCTTCAACATTCCCAATCTTGCATTCATGGTTTCAAATAACAGAGCGAAGTACCCTAACTCAGCATCGTGAGCCGCAAACGATACAGATAAAAATATTATTGTAGGATAGTGAACATTTAGTAGTTTTAAACCTATAACATCAATAATAAACGACAATACTGAAGTAACTACCATTGTTATGCCTTTAGAATTCAGTTTTGTAAGCCATTCATCGTTTAACTGACATTTTATTTCGAGCTCTTCTATGCTGTTTGACATAACTGTTCTGTATCTTGCTGCCGCTGCCAGACAAAATAACTCAAGCACCGTCACGGCTTGGAAAATTCTAACCTCCATGCTAACATTAGAGAAAATGTCTGCTATAATGGCACTCGTTACTACAGTTAATACTGTAATAGCCATAATTTCACACAAGAGTCTGGTCTTGCGACCTTTTAGAAGATAAGGTCGACAGATGCCATAAAAACTTTCTAAGATTGTAATTTTTCTATAGATAAATTCAGCTTCCGCAGGCATTTTCTTTTATTATCAAATTTCGTTTGATTCTCTTGTAATAGTAATTATTTTAAACAACCTACACACTTGTTACGCAATTTGTAGCTTACAAAATTAAGTAAACGTGTTCACATGGGCTTACCCTTGAATAACTGAATACTCATACCTACTGAAATTAGTTCTATGACCCCAGGGAGTACCCGCTTATCTATACCAATTGAAGTTATTGTTTTCATTTGAATGTTTGATACCGGCTAAGAATACTAATTTAATTAAAGTTCGATATTCTATAGCTGATGTTTTAACATTTTCATGCATATCAAATTATTACAATAATAATCACAGCAATGCATTTTCAGTTTAACTGAAATTCAAAACTACCGGCAACTTTGCATAGTGAAGTAATTTGAACTTAGATCGCTATGAAAGAAGTTGAGAATTTTTCGAATCTCATATTCGATTAGTTATCGAATGAGTAGAAGAAGTTTGTGTGTTAGTGGTCGTTTTATTTTAAGCAAACTTTACTACTCAATAACAATCAATTTCTTTTAACCATCATCGTTTAATGATTTAACGATTTTAATTTGATAATCCGCTTTAATTAGGAAACTGATAGCTAATTTGTCGCTTGCTCATCTCTTAGTATCGATTATGTACAGCATTTCCAATCATCAGGATATTGTCCTCCTTTAAAAGCTTTAGGCTGCCCATTGAAAGAGCCACAGTCCTTGCTTTACATTAATCCATTTGAAGAAAATATCGGTATTTATTCACGCCCCATGTATGCTGTCCCTTCGTGAAGTTTGTCATTCTTTTCAAAGGTAGTTTTAAATAAGTCGTTCAAACTTGTGACGTCTACTTATATTGAATGATGTTCAAACACTAGTAAACCACCATGAAACACTAGTAAACATTGTGTTAGAATCTAGAATCAAGAGTAAATCTTTGGTTCTATTTCTAGCACAATTTTTAGATCTAGAATGAAGAGCATAACTAGTTTTAATAAACCTGGATCAAATCAATCCACCAAAATCTACAACTTAATCATTTATATCAATCAAAGTTGTTCAACTACAATTAATTAAACAGAATATCATCAAATCAGCTATCAGTCTTCACCGGACCAATGCTCTTCAAAACTGAGAAATTAAATTTAAGATTTACTTGGTGGAAACCCATTATTTTCTGACGTTCATTTTCTCCAAGAAAGTCCATTTATTGTGTGCGATACGATTAGTAGCACAACGTGATTGTTTGATTTGAACCTATTTGATTAAAATTTTAATATACAGACAACTGACAATCTGGGGACAGTAAAAATCCCGAATGCGATCATGATAAGAGCTTACTTAATTATCTTACTAGCTGTTGCCCGCGACTTCGTACGCGTGAATATTATGTTATAATGCCAATTTGGTTGCTCTGTGCTTAGCCCCAAGTATACGAGTATGTAGCGTGATAATATATAGCCTATTTGAAGACCTACCCCTAGTTAATATTATTTGTGCAAAATTTGAATCAAATATATTGAGTACTTTTCGAGATCCTTCCGGACAAAGCAAAGCAAACAGAAAAACAGACAAAATTTTTTGTAACTATACTTTTGGCGTCGATATCTTTTGTTGAAATGTTGAAAATATAAAAAAAATACTCGCTAGGTGCGAGTATTTTTTTTTATATTTCCAATGTACAGTTTTGACTTTTCCATCAATTTATTATATGTAATAGATATTGCTGATTAGATAGATGAAATGGGTGGCTAAATGAGCTTTTAACATGTTCTCAAATTCAGTAGGTATAATAATGTTCTCAAATTCAGTAGGTATAAAGGTTGCCTGTAAGAGATTGATTTTTAGCGATAAGGCCGCCCTCTGTACATTTTTACTACTTTAATCTCTTTATATGTATGTTTTTGTATTGGTGTGCAATAAAGTTTAATCTAATCTAATCTAATATGTAAGTGGTTTGTAGAAAGTATCATTCCCATGATATTATAATAATTCCATCACGAACCAAGAGGTTTGCTGCCAACAATCTCCTTTCTCGGGGGTTTATTTCTAAGTTCGTTGAGATGAAAGTGTGCCTTTCATCTCAACTTAGAGAGCTTTAAATTTATTCTTTAGGCCGAATATTAACCCGAAGTAAACTAAAAGTTGAACGAGTTTTGTATGAATACAGTCCATACGACTTTAATAAAGAATCTAATGAGCGTTGTGTGGATCCTATGAACTAAAACGCTTCGCTTTTATATACTACTTGTAATTAAATTTAAATCACTGCTGCTGTATAGTCGAGCGGGGCCATGCAATTTTTACCTGAAACGTCTTAATTTTCCATAAGAAATCGTAAAGGAATGGACTCGTGAAATTTTCAGCAATTATTAAGTTAATTCACTGTGGCATTTTTTAACTCAATCCTTTCTGCGAGAACGAGCACTCGTTTCAAGTTTGAAATTGATAGGATTAGGAGAGAATATTCACTGAAGTGATATTATTTCCCTGTTAAATGGCATGTTTTGTGAAAAAAGCGTGATGGTAAGGCCTACAAAAAAGTCCCTAACAAAGGCAGAATAAAAAATCCGTAATGAAAAAGAAAATAAACAAGCACTCAGGCATCAGAACACCTATTCGCGTGTACGTGATCCTAGTTATCTGAAACACATAGAAATAAAAAAGGTTGTATATCTGGAGGCTGTTCAAAATTCTGTATGCGTTGTACGAAAGCGTCTTTTTCAGCATTTGGGCGTTTCAAGCAAGCCGTAAATTTTCTACTCAAGTGCTAGATTTGCATCACAAAGCCTGGCTGTTTATCCGTTTGCTTTCAGTGTACTTGAGAATAAAGAGGCTTGTGTGTGCAGTTTTTCATCAAAATGTTGTGTATGTATTTTGCTGCAAGGTTTTGTTTCATAGAATTTGTGATTCGGTAGCAGGAACACATCATAGTTGTAGTTTCTTTCCAGAAAGCGTTATGTTTATACAGCTTCGTGGCTACTAGTTGCTGATAGTCTGCATAACTCATAGGACTAAGACCGTTGCCTTTTAGTTATTTGGCCCATTAAAGCAGTTCTGAAAGTGAAAAGGATTATTTCCGGTTCTTTTCTAATAAATCCTACTAATCCTACTAATATCATAAATGTGAAAGTTTGTGAAAAGATGTTTGGATGTTTGAATATTTAGATGTTTGGATGTTTGAATGTTTGTTACTCAATCATGCTCTAACGGCTGAACGGATCGGGCTGAAATTTAGTCCAGGGGTAGATTATAGTCTGGAATTACACAAAGGCTACGCCACTTTTCATTCCGGGATTATGTCCCATGGAAAGCGGGAACGGGAACTCAATTTTACGCGGCCGAAGCCGCGAGCATCAACTGGTACATAAATAACAAGAGTTCAAAGGTTTTCGTTTAAAAATAAACTTTTCCATATATCAGGAGATCCCGCTCCTTTACATACATCATACAAGCTCGGTCCCTTCAAGGAGACTCATAATAACCTATTGACAAGAGTGTTAGAGCCAGTGCTCAATGCAATTCAGTTTAATTTTCACTATATCTCAATTAGACTACGTCTTAGTTTGATTATATCTCGGTAAATGATTTCATTATGTTAATGATCTGATTGTTTGTCAGGGAGGTGTTAAGCAGGTTTTAGCCGATTTTTGGTGATGAAACAAGTATCAAACACGCACGAATTTCGAAGAGTTAAATGCAAAAATACATTTCAATCTACAGCCAAATAATTTTAATCTGAACAAAACGTAGCTACTTACTTACTATTAGAAACCTCTTTTGTCGAACTAACAAAACATTTAGCTCTTAGCAAACCCGCAGTAGCGCTGTTTCGTGTTGCGATGGAAAGGTATTTAAACAAGCGAGTTGTTACTTCACGAGGTACGACACAGATGGCGCTTAAAATAACTTTGATGCTTTCAGTGAAAATCATCTGTCTGTACCATAAATAATCTGAATTCGTCTGGAGTGGCATGTATCTATTTTATTATCTAACGAATTACAACAATAACAAGTAGGTAAAGATTAAAGCCTAAAAATATAATAGGTATATTATATGTGTCACGCGGGCTGGCAGAGTAGAAGGAGAGAGAGAACGGTCGCCTGAATTGAACAGATAAGATCGTCTCATTCTCGACTCGTTCTCGGTCGCACCATAAAAACTTGGATTGACCTGCCAGCGCACGTGTTTCCTCTTCTTACAATCCAGAGATCCTTCAGCGGAGTGTGAAGAGGCACATCGTAAGGGTGCTAACTTTACGGTCACTGTCAAAACCTACTCTCGTAGATTGTGGAATGGCCACCAATCAAATCGCAATCCCAAAAATATTTTCTTTCTCTGTAAGATTTTAATTTCAAAATCGGTTCAGTGGTTCAGACTTGAAAGTGTAACAGGCAGACAAAATAATAAACCTTATTTAAATAGAATGGCTTATTAACACACAAGGTACCTAATAAATAGGCTCACCACCTAGCACGTGGGACAATAATAAAAGCGTTCCGTACTAAACAAGAAAGCCGTGAGATCGTTCTCACCAGACTGTAAGACGTTTATTGTGAAAGTGAAAGTTCAATCCGATTGACGTTGTCATTTTTGTTTTATTTCAAACTTTGAACAGATGATCCACGTGACCTAGTGACGTAGTTTAATGTAACAGAGTCACAGCTACAGACAATGTCTCGCCATAAGCCCCTCTGCACTCTATTACATGAGAGGGACTAAAATGGGAAAGATTCACGTTTTTAGGGTTCCGTAGCCAAATGGCAAAAACGGAACCCTTATAGATTCGTCATGTCTGTCTGTGTGTCTGTCCATCCGTGTGTCACAGCCTTTTTCTCCGAAACTATAAGGCCTATGCTGTCGAAACTTGGTAAGTAGATGTATTCTGTGAACCGCATCAAGATTTTTATAATTATAAAACTAGAAAAAAGCAGTTAATTTTGGGGGTGTATATGTAATGTATATAATGTACATTGCCATCAAATTTACAAACGAAAATTGGTTTGAACGAAATCGAGTTGGTAGGTAGTTTTTTTTTAATACGTCATAAACCGCAATTTTCGCCGAGAAAAATCACTACCACTGCGAACGTGTTAAAACATCAATGTAAGTTACAACGAACTACAAGAACTTTTATACCATGTTACTTGCTACTACGGAACCCTTCATGGGCGAGTTTAACTCACACTTGGCCGGTTTTTGTATGCTGCCATATCTACCCTCCTTATTGATTTTTGCATGTAAAAATCAATACGGTAAAATCAATAGCTAAAAAGTGGAAATTTCCACAGCTGGTCTGCACCAGAAACTACATGATAGCTGTGGAAATTTCCACTTTTTAGCTAACACGGCTCATGAGATACAGCCTGAACAAATAATAATATATTTATTTATAAGAAAGTAGTGTTCCATTTCCATTAACTTTAGGTAGAGACATGAACTGAAACTTGGAGTTAGACAAAACGTCTTTAAAATTAATAATAACTGTAATATATATTTATTTATAAGGAAACACTGCTACTGCATAAAAATTTGAACCAATAAACTACAATAATTCTTTACTCGAAAGTTAAATAATTGCAATACCCTAGACTGACACAGAATAATTAATAATAATTATTACGTAACCCTAGGTACTTTGCTTTAAATGAATTAACATACATACATACATATGGTCACGCCTTTATCCCCGAAGGGGTAGGCAGAGGCATATTATATGCCCACATTTCACCTTCGTATAATTTGTCCCACGTAATAGGTGGTGAGCCATATTGCCGTGTTTAAATGGACAGGCGCAGGTTGTGACTGCCTGCTGTTGAAATAAAGCCTTCAACTTAGCTTAACGACTGCCATTTTACTGGCAACCGGGACCAACGGCTTAACGTGCCTTCCGAAGCACGGAAACGCTCAAATAAATGTCACAAAGTGATCACATGGATGGTCAGCCATCCATGGACCGGCCATAGTGAAAGTTGCTTACTGCAGTGATGGTTTACAGAACACTGAGTCATAAGTCATAACATAACATAAAACGGTTTAATATTATAACTCTATTTATTAAATGGCAACTATTTAATGCGTAAATTGACCAATTTAACTCACATTGAAAACCACAAGACATACAGTGACGTTGCCAAGAGGTAGATCCAGTGGTTACGTGCAGCGTCACAATATGAATTGTACGACGCGTGTAACAATTCGTCTTGCGGTTGATTTGTAGTCGCTGAAGCCACTTTTTCCCCTTTATGAATGGAATCTGGGAAGCGGGAACTACCGCTCTCCCTTCCTAATATTGGTTTTTTTCACGTTTGAACAATGTGCTCTGGGGAATTCTAGAAACTCAAGACCACTTTGACGCGTTATTATGAATTATACCTCCTTAAAGAAACCGAAATTCTATGGTGCTCGCCGTTACAAACTAATTATCAAACTTGCGCTTTAAGATCTAGACAACTCATATCTTAGTTTTAGCCCCTTTCTATAAAATAGATTGCAGAGGGGCTTATGGCGAGACTTTGTCTGTAGTCTGTGACTCTGTTGCATTATATTACGTCACTAGGTCACGTGGATCATCTGTTCAAAGTTTGAAATAAAACAAAAATGACAACGTCAATCATAGTGAACATTCACTTTCACAGAGGGGCAGTTGGGTGAGACCATCTTACGGCTTCTTGTTAAGTATAATATTTTTAAATACATAGATACATATTGCACATAGAAAACATCTCAACTCCGAAAGAGACAGTTGTGTATCAAACAAATATGTGGTCCGATCCGGGATTCGAACCCGACAGCTTAGGACGGCCATCACATCACTGCCACGGCGCGCCCTCCATTTATACAGAGATTTTAAACAAGATTATGTATGCAGGATATTTTAACATGATCAAAATACCATGGCTTGTATACATACCAAGCGCAGCCAGCATAAGATTGTCCGTGTGTGTGAACTTCTTCTCTCCAAGGTGTAGAGTAGCTAGCGCCCTCTGGGCTCTCAATAAATAAATAAATATTCACGGACATTTCACACAACGCTATCTGATCCCAAAGTAAGCTGGGAATAACCTGCTTGTGTTATGGGTATCAGACCACGGATATTAATACTTATATACTTTTTAATACATACATATTATACGAAACACCCAGACTCTTGAGACAAACATGTATGGGTCACACAAATTTTTGTCTCCGGTGGGAATGGAACCCACGACCTCCAGCGCCGCAGACGCATATTGAATGAAATACCTAAGTAAAATGCTTAAAGGTGGTGGTCCTAATAACCTTTAAGAATACAATGAAGCGAAACCGGTGAGGTTTACATACATACATACAAATAATCACGCCTTTATCTCCGAAGGGGTAGGCAGAGGTATGCCTCTGCCTACCCCTTCGAAAATGTATATGCCCACATTTCACCTTATAGTCTTATGTGCCACGTAATAGGTGGTGAGCCTAATTGCCGTTTTGAAATGGACAGGCGCAGTTCCCCGCGACCCGCTGTTGAAATTTTTCAAGCCACCCATGTAGCATTTATTTTCTATAGATGCAGTATTTAGGATGTGAAAGCAGCCTTATCGAGTTATCTTTTTTTAATCGGTTGTCAGTGGTGACATTTCTACTGTCAGAATGACAGGATGTCATAAGTTCGGTGACGAAGCGTTTCGCATTTAAAGGAAGGGGTTTTGTTAAGATTTTTCGTGAAAGACAGGACTTTTGACCGAGACCTGCTTTGGGGTAGTTGGAGGTCCTTTGGCTTTTGTTCTGAGACTGTGCCGCGAATCAGTTTTTCGCTCAAGCGCGATTATTTGTTACCTCGCGTGGCCTAACGGGCTGTGATTGGGTTGCTGCATTGCATCTTGCTACATTTTACCCAGAAAACTGGTGAGTCACTTCTTCTTTTGCAAAGCGGGTCGATTGTCGTCTGTCGCGCAGCCAAGATCTTAATTTGTCGTTTCTTTCATGACAGGGTTTTTTACTACGGCTAGTTGCCGGATGAGATATTTGGTGCCGCACCTATAAGTTAGTGGGCTGCACGTGGTACGACAACGTGGAAGTGCGGACTACACGAGCTTCTCATGTGAGAGGTATCTGCCGTCATCACCTGGCAGTAACAACAGGCAGTCACTCTCACTCTGCAGGCCAGTAAATCCACTACTTATGTGTAGCTTAGTAGCATAAGTACCTAAGCACTGACTATACTTCTGTGTACCTGTGATATTTGTGTCTATCAGTGAATAAGCTCTCTGTGTGTCTCTGTGTATCTCTGTGTTATATAAATATATGTGTGTACACCCTACCTGACTGTTTTCGTCAGAGCCCTGGCCTACCCTTGCACGCACACTGGAATCTCTGTAGTAAGGCGCCCTGGGAAAGAGTTCTCTGCATAGCTACCTCGCGCTAGTTGGTGAGTAACACTGATCATCACTGTGTTATAAATTGGCTCCCAACGTAGTGGCAAATCTCTGGGTCTACTCTGCGGTAGCCTCAGTCTAGTGTGTGTGCATAGGTGGTTACCTCTGGCGAAACCATCCTGGTGAATCGTCCGAGACGCTCCAGGACGTTAATTGGTGGTGCTAGCAGCTAAGCACAAAACCTTCCCTTTCGTCTTCTTCCAGCTTCCTACATCTTTGGCTGGAAAAGACACAAAATTCTAAATTCTAAAATTTAAAAATAGCTGTGATTTTGGAAAAACTTTTTGATTTTATTTGGAATACCCACTTCTTTTCTTATTGTGTTCTTTTTCTTCTTTATGTTCTTTTTTTTATGGTGCACACATATATTTATTATATAATTAGTGTAGATTAATATATAATATATATTATCCTATAGTTTCACCTTGTAAGGTAAACTTAGTGAATCTCTCTGTGTTAACTTAGTGAATTTCTCTGTGTAACTTAAAACTTTTTTATAAGGTGTGTACATACCTTGTAATTTTGAATGTTAACCTGAACTGTGTTATCAGAAAATTTAGAAACTTTTCTCTCTTAATATACCCTTAATCTTTGTTAAATTCTAAAAGTCAATTTGAAACATAATTACCTAACTTAGTACACTTTGTTGTAACTCAATTTACATTTTTACTTTGTAATTGATCCCTATCTGTGCCATTTTATCTTTATAATTGTTGTAAGTAAATTTTTACATAATGGCACAGATGAAAAAACATATTAATTATTTAAGAAAGGATGAACTTGCTAACGAGCTGTCCCACATGGGTATTTCAGTGGAACCGGAAACGACAGTGTCTGGCCTTCGGAGTGAGCTAAGAGCGGCACACCGACTCGTCCGTCGAGGTAGCATCAAAGCGAGTGCTCCGGTACCCGCTGATGCATCGGCTGAGCTCTCGATCTGCCTCCCGAAGGTGTCCGAGCTGGAGGAGGCTATTCAGTCAGGTGACATCTTCATTAATAAGGGTAGTCGTCTTAGGGTGTCCCTCAGGGCCAACTACTTATTGAGTAGGTTAGCTCGTTGTGGTCTGGATTGCCCCGACCTGGTGGATATTCGTGGTAGGCTAGTGAAGATCATCGCTAGGGCTGAACCCAGTAGTGATTCTGAATCCGAAGGTTCGGATGATGATGGTGATGATCCTTCGGGTCGTGACCAGGTGGAATATACTTCACCAGTAGTGAGAGAGGACCGCTCGGTGCGAGCTAGTTCAAGTAGGAATAGTTCTACATGTAACATAGTGTATAAAGAACGTCCCCTTAACTTATGTTCATTTAACTTAAAATATGATGGTTCTACTTGTGTACGTGTGTTTTTAGAGAGATTAGAGGAACTTAGATGTGCTCGGGAGGTTACTAAGCCTAGACTCCTTATGGCTTTCTCCGACCTGTTGGATGGACCGGCTTTGTCTTGGTTCCGTACAAACAAAGCTAACTTCATCCCATATGAGGATCTTATTAGTGAGCTTAGAGATACCTTCGATATTCCTGATTATGATTACCGCCTCAGGAACGAGATAAGACAGCGTACACAAGCCCGCTCTGAGTCCTTGGTTAACTATATATGTACAATGCAAGCCATGTTCTCAAGGTTGTCATGTAAGATGCCCAGTGAGGAACAGCTGGACATTCTCATGCACAACATTAGACCTGACTACATGAAGGAACTGGCCTTGCATGATGTCAACTCTGTAGATGACTTGAGACGTTTGGGTAAGCGCTTGGAGCTTGCGCGTACTAGGGCAGACGCTTTCCATGAGCCTGCTCTTGACAAGTTTGAGATTACATCTGACTTACACCAGCTTAAGAACAAAGGTGTACAAAAGCCCGCTAAGCAGGTGTCTGCAGTGGAGACGCCGGTTACCCCCCACGATCGCAAATGCTTTCGTTGCGGCGGGGGCGGTCACACTGCATACAGCTGCACACAGTCAAGGGAGCTGGTGTGTTTCCGGTGTGGTCTCAAAGGAGTCAAGACCCCAGACTGCTCACACTGTACTAGCAAGTCAAAAAACGCGTAGGCCAGGGCCTTATTAGGAACTCTGTGCATCACTCTGTATCTGAGTCTATTTCTGATAAGGTCCTGTTTCCTAAACGGGATAGTGACATTAGACCGTATCTAGTTGTTAAGGTTTTAAATTTAAATGTCTTAGGCCTTCTAGATTCCGGTGCCTCCTGCTCTATACTAGGTAAGGGAGCGCACCGCATCTTCTTGGAACTGGGTTTTGATCTTGTGAGTATCAATCCTACTTTTCGTATTACAACTGCAGACAGCACTCACTTGCAATGTCTGGGTTGTATCTCTTTGCCAATTGAGTACAATTCGGTTATCCGAGTTGTCAAGTTCTATGTTGTCCCAGGTATAACCACCTCCATGATATTTGGAGTAGATTTCTGGCAACAATTTAAGTTAAGTGATAAGTTAATTTTACAAAATATTAGTCTTGATAGCTTTAGTGATAATAATCCTATAGAGTCTGTGTCCCTTAACGGTGGCCTCGAGGATTACGACAACCTGACAACTAAACAAAGGTGTGTAATCAACGAGGTCATTGAAAAGTTCGACTCGTTGAACACTGATAAGGTGGGTTTAGGTCGGACCTCACTTGTGCACCATGTCATTGACACTGGTGACAGCAAGCCGATCAAGCAGCGTTATTATCCGCTCTCTCCCCTTAAGCAGAAGGCCCTGGAAGCCGAGCTGGACCGAATGCTGGAGATGGGAGTAGTGTCCCCGTCTCAGTCCGCCTGGAACTCTCCAGTGGTCATGGTGGAGAAGGCGAACGGCGACCTCAGATTGTGCTTGGACTCTCGCAAGCTGAACTTTGTGTCTAAGAGTGACGCCTACCCCTTACCCTATATCAATCAAATCTTAGACCATCTTAATAATGCTAAGTATTTAACCTCTGTAGATCTGAGTGCGGCCTACTGGCAGATTCCATTCGACTCACTCCAGTCTGCTGAGAAGACTGCTTTTACGGTTCCCCGGAGAGGATTGTTCCATTACAATTCCATGTGCTTCGGTCTTGTCGGTGCCAGTGCCACGATGCAACGCCTCATGGACCGTCTGTTTGGTCCCGAGTTCGACAACAAGGTATTTGCGTTTCAGGATGACATAGTCTGTGTGTCCAGCACCTTTGAGGAGCATGTAGAGCTCTTACATAGAGTCTATCAGCAACTCAAGGATGCTGGCCTAACTATTAATATGAAAAAATCCCACTTTTGTCGGAGTGAACTCAAATACCTGGGGTATTATGTGGACAAACATGGCTTACGGACAGACCCGGGTAAAGTTGAGGTTATCCTCAACTATCCCACCCCTTCTAACCCTAAGGAGGTTAAGAGATTTCTGGGAATGGCCGGCTGGTATCGTCGCTTTGTTAACAACTTCTCGAAGATTAGTAAACCTCTGTGCAAACTCACTTCTACGAACCTTAAGTTCGAATGGACCCCTGAGGCTGAACAGTCCTTTAACCTGCTAAAGTCAGCCTTGGTTTCTGCCCCTATATTAAAAATGCCTAACTTTGAGATGCCCTTCCGCATTCTTAGTGACGCGTCAGCTTACTCAGTTGCTGCTGTACTGACACAAACTCACGATGGTGTTGAGCACCCTATCGCCTACTGTAGCCGTTCTCTCAACAAGAACGAGGTGAACTACAGCACAACTGAGCGAGAACTTCTGGCCGTGATTTTCGCTTTGGAACAATTTCGACAGTACGTCGAAGGCCAAAAATGTACGGTCGTCACGGATCATTCATCTCTTCTGTGGTTCCATAAGCTAAAAAATCCCACGGGTCGTCTAGCACGTTGGAGCATGAGGCTCAGTCAATTCGATTTTGACATAGAGCATCGAAAAGGTAAAGACCACGTTGTACCTGATGCTCTGTCTCGTATCAAAATTGATTCCCTCGATGCAGTACCCACTAAAGACCCGTGGTATGACCACACTATGAATAGTGTTTGGAAGAACCCTAGGAAGTCACCAAATTATGACATTCGTGACAACCTTCTATATAGGTTAACTAAAAATAAATATTCTTTGACTTCAGACTTTGACTGGAAGCTGGTGGTACCTCAGGAGGATCGCTTGCCCCTGCTCTCTAAGTACCACGATGACACACTTAGTGCCCATGGTGGCGTTTGGAAGACGCATAAAAGGTTAGCCCTAAATTATTACTGGCCCAAGATGTACGAGGACGTCAAAGAATATGTTGGGAATTGCGAAACATGCAAGCAGTACAAACCCGTAAATACGTCTCGTCCCGGCCTAATGGGTAGCCCGAAGCGGGTTTCGAAGCCATTCGAAGCTATCTCTGTCGATCTGCTTGGTCCCTTTCCCACTTCGAGCAATAGAAACGTACACCTGATCGTGGTCTCCGACTACTTTAGCAAATACGTCATGTTGTGCCCTGTTCGGGTTGCCACAGGCGCTGTAGTCGCGAGGTTCATAGAGAAGAGTGTGTTTCTCGTGCACGGAGTCTGCAAGACTATTTACATGGATAATGGCCCTCAGTTTGTGAGTAAGCCATTTAAGGATCTGTTGGCTAAATACAATGTACCTAATATATATTATAACCCTAGGTATCATGCCCAAACTAATCAGGCGGAACGAGCTATTCGCAATGTGGTTCAAGCGATCTCATGCTATGTGAAGTCACAACACAAGTCTTGGGATCAGTTCTTGGTTGAGATACAGTGTGCTTTAAACACTGCAGTTAACGAAGCAACTCGTTTCACCCCTTACTTTTTGGTACATGGTAGGGAATTTATTGGGGATGGAGTGCTGTACAGGCAGACAGATATCGCGTGCCATCCTACTTCAGTCTCTGTAGACGATCCATCAGCCTTCGGTGTCAAGCTGAGAGAAATACAACGCATTTACGACCAGGTGAGGAAACATTTGAACGTTGCCCACCAGCGTAATGAAAAGTATTACAACCTCAGAAAAAGGCATGTAGAGCTGAAAGTGGGACAGATAGTTTACAAACGCACGTTCTACCTGTCCAACAAGGCCAAGAATTTTACTGCTAAGCTAGCTCCTAAGTTCCTTAAATGTGTGGTGACTGCTAAACGATCCCCTTTAGTATATAGGCTGTCAGATCTGGACGGTAAGGATCTTGGGGAGTACCATATCAAGGACATCCTGAAGTATCAGGAGGAGCAGTCTCCAATACCTAACGTAACTACATAGCACTGTTTCTCTAGTTTATTAAACCAGTGCTATGTGATCATTATGTAAGACTATTTTAATCTTTTGTTTGTATTTCTATATGTGTACGTGACTTTAAATTGTCACGTTGTAGTTTCTTCTATGCACCGCACCGAGCGTTTTTCTCTCATTCGCTTCTTAGTACTCTACATTATCCTGAGAGCTTGGGTAGTGTTAGGGTATCGGCAGTGAGTAAAGGGAGCATTCGTTTTCTATGAAGGGCATTAGACTCTAGTTACTTAGCCTAACCGGTACACGAGTCAGTGTCTAGTTAGGTACATAGGAGGATCTTTCTTTGGTATTGGAATGGTCGTAGTCAGCTGGTGTTTGAAGGACCTAGCTGGTTGTCTTTGTTTATTAGTCAGTACTTTTCTGTTTTCTTTATTGTGTATTTCCAGCGTGTCATATCCGCAGGAAATACTATTAAAGGGGGGGTGGTTGTAGCATTTATTTTCTATAGATGCAGTATTTAGGATGTGAAAGCAGCCTTATCGAGTTATCTTTTTTTAATCGGTTGTCAGTGGTGACATTTCTACTGTCAGAATGACAGGATGTCATAAGTTCGGTGACGAAGCGTTTCGCATTTAAAGGAAGGGGTTTTGTTAAGATTTTTCGTGAAAGACAGGACTTTTGACCGAGACCTGCTTTGGGGTAGTTGGAGGTCCTTTGGCTTTTGTTCTGAGACTGTGCCGCGAATCAGTTTTTCGCTCAAGCGCGATTATTTGTTACCTCGCGTGGCCTAACGGGCTGTGATTGGGTTGCTGCATTGCATCTTGCTACATTTTACCCAGAAAACTGGTGAGTCACTTCTTCTTTTGCAAAGCGGGTCGATTGTCGTCTGTCGCGCAGCCAAGATCTTAATTTGTCGTTTCTTTCATGACAGGGTTTTTTACTACGGCTAGTTGCCGGATGAGATATTTGGTGCCGCACCTATAAGTTAGTGGGCTGCACGTGGTACGACAACGTGGAAGTGCGGACTACACGAGCTTCTCATGTGAGAGGTATCTGCCGTCATCACCTGGCAGTAACAACAGGCAGTCACTCTCACTCTGCAGGCCAGTAAATCCACTACTTATGTGTAGCTTAGTAGCATAAGTACCTAAGCACTGACTATACTTCTGTGTACCTGTGATATTTGTGTCTATCAGTGAATAAGCTCTCTGTGTGTCTCTGTGTATCTCTGTGTTATATAAATATATGTGTGTACACCCTACCTGACTGTTTTCGTCAGAGCCCTGGCCTACCCTTGCACGCACACTGGAATCTCTGTAGTAAGGCGCCCTGGGAAAGAGTTCTCTGCATAGCTACCTCGCGCTAGTTGGTGAGTAACACTGATCATCACTGTGTTATACCCATAAGGCCTTCAACTTGGTTTTAATTCTATTTTTCCTTCTCTATGCAATTAAGATTTGCAATATTAATATTGTGCAACTGTTCAACATTTATTTGGTAAACTACTGCTGTAAGTGGTGTTATTTAAGGGGCGTGTCCGTAAAATGCACAAAAAGACATTGAAGATTTTGGAAATATTCAAGAACTCATTTCATGAAATGACACTCAAATGGAACCTTAATTTGTTAATTAAGCATTTTTTGCGGACGCGCCCCTTAGTATGTATAGCAAGTTCGACAAAGTGCTTTATAGAGTATAAACAGGTATCTCAATTCTGTTAATACATAAATATTATGAATGCATAATTATCACACTTTAGCGTTCAGTTTCAGACGATTAACCATCTTGGATGTCAGAATGAATACAAATGTAAGTTATGCAGCACATTTCATTTAGGATGTTATATCGTATGTGTTATGTACAGTTTACAGTGTTGAACCAAGTTGCAGTCAACTGCTCATTTGCAGTGATTTGTTAGTTTTGTCCGTTGTCCTATTCGTTCGTACACATGGCGCATAATGTACTGCTCACTGAGCTAGGAACTATGTAGAAAACAACCCGATAATTATATTTTGAAACAAAATGTCGCCCCCGCGTCGAAATATGCTTCGTTCCCGCTTCCCAAGGAAACTTATTCCGGCAATAACAAGTATGTGTAAGTGTTATTCCCGACTATAATTTATTATATCCCTGCACCAAATTTCAGCCAGATCCGTTGAGACATTAACGTTTAAGAGTAATTAACTCCTATACTTTTTGAAGCGCTCGTGGCCCCGCGGACTCAGTGTTCTGTAAACGATCACTGCAGTAAGCAACATTTACTATGGCCAGACATGGATGGGTGACCACCACGTGGACCACTTTGTGACAATTATTTACGAGCGTTTCCGTGCTTCGGAAGGCACGTTAAGCCGTTGGTCCCGGTTGCCAGTAAAATGGCAGTCGTTAAGCCAAGTTGAAGGCCCTACGGGCGGCTTGAAAAATTTCAACTGTGGGTCGTCACAACCTGCGCCCGGGTCGGCAGCGCGTGTGTAGCGCCTCTGGTGTTGCAAACGTCTATAGGCTACGGTTACCAACCTTCCGGTGGGCCGTAAGCTTGTCTGCCACCTAAGTAGTATAAAAAAAAAAAAAAAAAAAACTCAGAAACATTCGCATTTATAATACCTATCTATCTATTAGCAACGATTTTATAAAATTATAATCGATTGACTAACCAGTGTTTCAGTTTAAGTAACCATAATTTTATATTAAGGAAAATTCGTTGAACGTTAAACGTATACCTAATCCCCGCGAATACGAAAGTATACTGGTACGAAAATTGCGGAAAATCGTTCCGTAAAAACGTTATTTTTTATGATCAGTATTATGCGTATGTTATAATGCATAATGGGTGTATCACACTTTGGAACCAGCTACTTACAGCTTTTGTGGATAACTGTTTTGTGAATAAGTAATAGAATAATAATAAAAATAAATATTCACGGACATTTTTAGACAACGCTATCTGATCCCAAAGTATATATAAATATCTCAGATATCAGCAGCAGCTGTGAGCAAAATTAATTTTAAAACATTTTTGTTGTCCAATTTTCCCGAATTTTTTACTACTAGCTATATTAGTTCGGAAGTATTTCCATATAATTTTTTACTAAATCGATAGGGCCTTGGTTTTCCCGAACGCCTACAGTATGGGGTTCTTCAAAAGGGGTCTTAGAAGGGTTTTAAAGGGTCGCTCGGCAACGCGGGTGTGGCTGCCTCCGGGGTTGCAAACGTCCATTTAATTTGTGAAGAAAATCAAACATCTTTTTTTTGGGATTTTCCTCGTGCTCCATCAAGTACATTCTCTTGCATCTATCACAAACGCAACATCAAAACTGTATTATAAATATGATAAAAAAGATACAACCTTTCTATTATATTAAACAAACATACAAAAATAAATTAGGTACATACGCTAATATAAGATCAACGTGCATACAATATTTCCCTGCGGACTTACTATCACCATTTTATCAAGACCTCCCCAAGTGTTTTATGTATCAGCATCAAGAGTCCACAGAGAGCAGCTGAAGGGTCTATTTAAAGTGGATATTTACACGATGCGGTCGTATCGTGCGGACTTGTAAATGGGAAAGGAATTTTTTTCATAGAGATCACTAGTTTTTTGGCGTTGTTCGAGTTAATAAGATCGTGACCGCTGCTGTTTACTATCTATACATATAAAAACCGGCCAAGTGCGAGTTGGACTCGCCCATGAAGGGTTTCGTAGCAGCAAGTAACATAATATAAAAGTTCTTATAGTTCGTTGTAACTTTGATTGATGTTTTAACACGTTCGCAGTGGTAGTGATTTTTCTAACCGAAAATTGCAGTTTATGACGTATTAAAAAAAAACTACTGGCTCTATCTCGTTCGAACTAATTTTCGTTGGTAGTTTTTATGGCAATGTACATCATATATTCTTATTAGATTTATCATGCTCTTAGTTTAGAAGTTAGAGGGGGGGGGACACTCATTTTTCCACTTTGGAAGTGTCTCTTGCTCAAACTATTCAGTTTAGAAAAAAATGAAATTAGAAACCTCAATAGTATTTTTGAAGACCTATCTATAGATACCCCACTCGTAAGGTTTTGATGAAAAAAAAATTTTTGAGTTTCAGTTCTGAGTATGGGGACCCCCAAAATTTACTGCTTTTTTTATAATTTTATATAAGAATCTTAATGCGGTTCACAGAATACATCTAGTTACCAAGTTTTAATATCATAGGCCTTATAGTTTCGAAGAAAAATGGCTGTGACACACGGACGGACAGACAGACAGACAGACAGACAGACAGACAGACATGACGAATCTATAAGGGTTCCGTTTTTGCCATTTGGCTACGAAACCCTAAAAAGGAATCGGCGAAATCTATGTGCGCGCATTACTTTAGAACTGCTGGACGTATTTCGATAATCCATTGTTATTTGTGTTAGCTAGAGCCAGGGCAAGGTTTGTATCTAAAAGAATTTAAAAAAAAAATCTTATACCTGGTCAGCTTGATGGCGGAAAAATGTTCGCCGGGTCAGCTAGTATTTGATAAATTTTATTCTACCATTATATTAAATGAAAAGAAATAATGAAGCGCTCGTGGCCCCGCGGACTAAGTGTAACAATCTGTAAACCATCACTGTAGCAATCAACTATCGCTGTGGCTGATCCTCAGATGTGTGTGACCACTTTGTGAATTACTTCAATAGCGCACAGTCTTCTTTTCAGTTTCTAAGCACAAAATTTTGTGTTTAGAAACGTAAGAAAAGAATGAGTATGAACATTTAAATTACCTTAAAGAATGCTGTATAGCGAAACTAGTCAGGTTATATTTAGTAATAAAGTTCTATTACAACAGGTTCCACTAAGTGTCAACTACCAAGAGTATAAATAATCTTTGCAGGTTTTTTACTTGTATAGGGAAAACGTCTCCTTGATAATTTTAATGCAATCTGGATTGTACTGGTTCTTACACTACATATGTGCATGATTGGAAGACGCATTGTTTTGAACTATCTTCTGAGCAAATTCGGTGAGTTAGAACCTGTTCATCCTGCAATTTCCCTTTGATCAAAACGCATTTTTTAGTCTACCCAAAATCGCTTTACCTGAGAAAATCGATAATAATAGAAAATCAACAGATAATAGTGTGTTCCAGATTTCATCAATATCAATAGAAACGTTTCCGAACGTATAACAAGAATAGCACATTTGCATAAATATTAGACTACTCAGAACATTTTGTCATGTGTTTGTTGACATTGATTTTTTATGAATTCAAGGAAAACAATAATAGTTACCTACAATACTAAAATTCTGCTGATAGACTAACCGGGTTTTACAGCCACGACACTACCCGTATTGACACGAAACTTGTTAAGTATAACACAATAGGGCATGTTCTTCCCCGCAATGTAAATAAGGAAAAATTACAGATAAATATTACACTATGTGAGAGTTCCTATAAGATACATTAGTGAACAAGATAAGCTACTTGTTTATTGATAACATCGAGTGTGATAACCTATACGCTTCCGTACGTGACGCGTATAACAATCTCTTTGAGGATATTAGAGCGCTTTATTTTGTGTTGCCATGGCTTAATACAGTGGTAAACTATTATTACTAACAAGATAAAATCACGTTATTTAAACTAATGAAAGTTAAGATTTAAATCTTTGTCTCCTCAACCTCAATCTTTGATTTTATTTAATTCGAAAAAGAAATTTTTTAGCCTCTTTCTATAAAATAGAGTGCAGAGGGGCTTATGTCGAGACTTTGTCTGTAGTCTGTGACTCTGTCGCATTAAACTACGTCACTAGGTCTCGCGGATCATCTGTTTAAAGTTTGAAATAAAACAAAAATGACGACGTACATTGGATTGAACTTTCACAATAAACGTGTTAGAGAGGGGCAGTCGGGTGAGAACGATCTCACGGCTTCTTGTTTTGAAATGAGGTTATAAAACCTGTTACCTCATTTCAAAATTTCAATCAATACGTACCTACAATTTTAAAGGTAGGTACTTATTTATTTTATTAAGTAGAACTATTAGAAGATGTAAAACGTAATTTATTGTAACAGTGGAGTATCAGCAACAGGGTTCCATTTTTATTCTTTGGGTACGGAACCCTACGATTAAATAACATTGCCTTTCACACAATGTGCATACTATTGCAGCTCGTGTCAAAAAAAGTCTACGAACTCTATAAATATACCCATTTTGTTCTACGTGATAAAAATAACTTAACCTTGAAATTCTGCGCAACTAATCTGGCAATCGATAACAAGTATATAATGAATTGTACCTACACATGAAAAATTAATCACGCGTATATTTACATGTTATTGTCTTAGGTCCAACTACTAATCACACCTATGTGCCAATTTTTACTATCAATGATAACATTATTAGAATGAAAAGATTGCGATTTAATTGGTAACTTCCGTAAACAAGAAGACCTATTTGTAGTTTCAAAAGTGTTATGGATAATGGCAAAGTGGATAAACGGAACCTATTTATTGCTGAGACTTCTTTGTCTGTCTGTCCGTCTGACTGTCACCAGGCTGTATCATATGAACCTCGATAGCAGAGCTAGCCAGTAGAAATTTTCATATATGATTTTTGCACCTAACAAAAATACTGGGTCATGGTACGTGGTGATGAATCGGGAGCACAGGCCTGCATCTCGATAAATCGATACTCGGCGGTCCCAGCTCCATCAGGAAGCCGTGGTGACCTGGAAGGTGCGACTTGAGCAACCAAGGAGGAGGAATACTCGGATACTGTGTCTTCTGTACAATATTCTTTTCAACCCTTCATACCCTTCATATCTACGGGAGCGGTTTACATTTATGAGTAAATCTAATAAACCGTGCAGATCACATCTCACTTTCCGTCTTGATTTTCCGTCTCACAAGACAGACTTCTATTCTTATTCTTTTACTGTGCATGCGGTTAGGCTGTGGAATTCACTACCGGCTGATATACATAAGTCTCAAACCATATTTACTTTTAAGAAAAGAGTACGAGAACACTACCTCTCCTCTTTATCATAGAGTCTAATATTTTTATGTAGTTATTATATGTGTTATATACAATATTATGTATTTATTTAAGTATATATTTTTATTAGATAGTTATATATAGTTTACGTGATTTTTTTTTATTGTTAACCTGCACACATATTATATTTTTTATCGGTTTCATCTCCTATCTCAGGCCTACTGGAAGAGATTTCTATGGAAATAAGTAGTGCCTTTGTACTTTCTTCTCTCTCTGTAATTGTTTTTTCATGTTCTTGTTTGTGTGTACATAAATTCAATAAATAAAAAATAAATAAAATAAGTAATCGCCACATTTGGGGCGGTCAGACCGGTCATGGACGAGAGGCTGGAGAGTAGCCACGGCGCTCTCTCCTACTGGTTGTCACAGACGCTTACCCTTCGGTAAGTATCTGTGGCGAATACACCGGGAAACCACGTCTGAGTGCCAGCACTGCGAGGAGCGCAGCGAGGACACAGCGCTCCACACATTGGTGGAGTGCACGGCATGGGGGCAACAGCACCAGGTCCTCGTGGCAGGTCTCAACGTGGACATTTTCTTGTTGGAGACCAATGGTGCGAGCCATGATCTGGGAGTAAGTGAGACTGTTGCCTCTTTCTGTGAGCAGGTCTCGCTCGTGAAAGAGACGGCAAGGAAGGAGCGGGAAAGTACCAACTCTCCCATCCGAGTTCCGCAGTCTGCGGGGGCTTACCCTCCTTACAGAAGCAGGCCCTATACGACAGCGTGACGTGAGGGAATCACCCCCCCCCCCCCCGCCCCCCCAAGAGATAACACCCGAACAACCCCCTAAAGACGCAGAATAGCATACGACCCCCAGGGGAGACCACAGTGGCAGGTGGTATTGAGGTCCGAATTACCAAGGCCTCCCAACCGTAGGCTGTTAAGTAGGATACGTGAGGTTTTTAGTCAGTAGGAGTTCGGCATAGCATCCTAGTAGGAATTTACGCACTATAAAATAAAAGTGTACGTGGTGATGGCATTGACAAAATCATTGAAATATGCGCTTATAATGTGCCTTTGCAAATCCCTTCGGGTATAAAGGCGTGACTATATTATGTAGGCACTCGTATGTATCCACAGTTACACTTTGGGTTTATAATTTTAAGTATGTGCGAAAGTTTTTCACTTCGCCGACCATTTTAAATCTATATCATTCCTTCAAGCACAAAAATCATTTGTCATACGAGTAGGTATATTTTGTTTGGCAGCCACACCACATATTTATATAGCCATGCCTCTATTCCTGAAGGGATAGGCAGACACTAATGCATACTGACTGTGTGAATTTCTATTTATGATATTCCGACAACTCCCAGTCAGTAATCATGTAGATGCTTATGACAGTTTTGACATGGATTCATACATGGGTACCTATGTCATGTACTGCTTCATACTATGAGGTTCTGACTTTGTCAAAGTTGTTAAACCAAGTGAATTTTAAGGAACGACCCCAAGGTCCATATTTACCTCATTTGCTAACTCGTATTCCGAAAATCTTAGAAAAATATTTCAGAGAATTCACACCATCCGCATCACTTAGTATGCAAATAAGATATTGAATGTGGCTCGTTTCTTAGGATAATTAGGTAGTAATTGTATTGTGTCAAGCACACTAACCTGTCAATGCGTTTTTATTTTTCCTGTTTCCTTGTCATACTCATGTTCTAGTTTTCTCAAACAATTAGCGGTCAAAAGAACATTTCTTTTTTGCGTTTTTTGGTACGGCACCTTCCGTGCTTGAGTCCAACTCGCATTTGACCACTTTTTGTTCATCTACTACCAGCCTTTATTTTATCTATTTCTCGTCAATTTCACCTTTGTAAGCCTGCATCGTTTGATGCAGTCGTGGAAAAAATATAATCTTTGTGTGTTTGTTTTGTTGCATTAAAATTCATAATTATGAAAAGACTAGATAGGTAGGTACACCGAAGAGAGATAAAAATTTGTTTTTATTATACAGAATATTTATAGAATAAAAATAGAATACTAATACCGGTTTTTTAGTTTTAAATTTATTTTATGACTAGCATTGCTTGATGATATTCCTGGGACATCCTTCCCCGGGACTTACCCGGGCTTACCCGAGACTCCCAACCATAGGCTGTAGGGCGTAACGTGAGGTTTTTTAGTGGGTAGGAGGCCGGCATAACATCCATGAGGGTTTTCCCTCACGTTAAAAAAAAAGCATTACCAGCTGACCGTACCTTTCTAACTATTACTGTATCCATTGACAACATTCCTATTGAAAATTAACATAAATGCAATATTGAAATGTAAATTAGGACTTATTCTTGTTATCATTTTCATTATTGACCGTTACGTCTTTACGGTGAATTCAGTTTATTAATAAAACTAGCGAGGATGAAGAAAACAATAATGAGAAACGGGAAGCTCTCACAGTTCTGTTTAAGACGATCGAGATCTTACTATTATAATTTTAGTCTAGCTAGACCATGTCTAGACCGCTTTTTACAAGTGGTGAAAATGTACGCATAAAGTGACTACCTAATATTAGAACCTATTGATGTATTTCATCAAAACACAGTTTTCTGAAAATATTTTATTGATGAATGTCTACGTCACAACATTTTATTCATGTATGTAAAGTGAATCAAATTCGTTCTTTGATGACATGCCGAACTCTAACCGACTAAGTCCCTACCGATCCGTCTAACGTTGGTTGCCCTGAATAAACTCCTTGGAGCGATGTACATTTTTTTACGTCAGAAAAATCCTTCAGGGATGCTATGCCGGACTCCTATCGACTAGAAACCCCACGTATCTTACCTAACCGCCTACGGTTGGAAGCCCCGGGTAAGCCCTCGGGAGGACGTCTCCAGAACTCCCAACAGACCTACAGCTACCACTGCGGCCTTACCAAGGGGGAGGGGCAGGAGGAGGGATGTGCTAGGAGGTAGACTTTGCTTTCAACTGTGGCCAAAGCGTGGCCGTATGCCTAAGGATCCATTCTAAGACCTTAGCCACCTAAGCTATGCGTTGATTAAGAATTCAGCCCATCTGCCAGGGTTATTGCTGATAGGATTCAGAATATTTTGTGTTATTACGTATAATATAACTAAGTCAGGAACGTTAAACGATTGACATTATACCTACATTACAATTATGCAAACAACTTTTATTCTGTCATGACTAGATTACAGGGCCACAGAAAAAAAATAACAGCCGTAGTCACCCGTGTCCCGACAGGTGTATTACACCCGGCTAAATTGACTTATATCCGTGTCGAGCCGCACCGAGATTACGCTACACGAACCTATGAAGAATCGTATGTGGTGTTCTGCTTTGGGAAATATTAAACTTGCTTCTTGAATTGAGAATGATTTAAATTATACTAATATGTTATACACTGGATAATTTTATTCTAGCTCTTAATCTTTGAGTTTTTAAAGGGCAATGCCGAAATTAGGCCCTGATTGCCCATACTTGGGATTTAGCTGAAAATATAAGTAATGAATTTGCATAATTTTTGACGCTATTCACGACTTGACAGAAGTTAGGATTTATTTCGTCAAAATAAAAAGTTATTCAATAAATACACCGCTATTTGCATCTGCTGGGTTGCCAGTCTTTTGTAAACTAATTAAATAGGTAGTATTTTTACAAAATACTCAGATTAAGTTTTTACTTAGATAGGTACTTTTTTAATTTTTTTATACCGCCAATGTGGCAGACAAGCATAACGTTTGTAACACCAGAGGTGCTGCACGCGCGCTTCCTACCCTGTAAGTTCCTTCTAAGACCCGGCTCGGTTTTTCCAAACGTCAACGGTATGAGGATCTTCAAAAGGAAGATCCCCATACCGTTGACGTTTGGAAAAACCGAGGCAGAGAGATCATTCCACAATTCCTTAACTGATCTTACCGTGCTCGAACGCTCCGGATGGAAAGTGTGGGGATGAATCTGAGGCGGGTTACGTAAATATTTGTCTATTATACTACAACGTTCCACATCTCAATTAATGGTCACACCCGAAAAAAAACGATAGCAAAAGAAGAAAGTAAGTTTCGACTAAACGTTAGATAACATGGGAGAAACAAAAACTTCTTGGGGTAACACAAAAATCAAGATAGGCAACCTAAGTGAGCGACTGACAGTCACCCAGTGATATGTCGTTGTCAAAATGGTACTGCATCATTGTACGTTTTTCTGTTTTTTTTCATCAATAATTAAATATTCAATTCTGATCATGAATACTGACTTTAGGTAATTGAATAAATGTATGATAGACAAAAAATACATAATTAACTAGCTAAATGACTGCAGGAAGAGTTTCTGATAACTCTAAAGTGCTTGTGTAAGGGCACATTTATAAAAATTAAAAGCCTTGATATTTTGGAAACCCCAACTTATGTTTTAACTATTCTTTTATGAATAAATTATTTTTATTTACAAGCAATATATTGTACCCATTTTCATGATTGGGCACCCAGGGCCTAAAGTACTATGAAGACCTGGCATTGCCCTTTGTGTACGTAAGTGTATAATGAGTTTCAAATGAATAACATAACTTTAATTCCACTAATGTTATAAACTAGGTGATGTTTCCGCATCCCATTGGAACTTAAACCAGTGCAAAAATTAGCCTATGTGTTGATCCAAACGATGATTAAAATTCTGGGGATATATCCTTCCGAGGGCTTACTCCGGACTCCCAACGTAGGCGGTAAGTAGAGAACGTGTTGGTATTTAGTTGATAAAAGTCCGGCATAGTATCCATGACGGATTTGCCACACGTAAAAATAAATAAAAATATTTTATCCAATATTCTATTTTATGCTCCTTTAGCCAGATCCGTTTATGTTGCCTTTGATGCCTCTGTCGAAAGATAGGAACTTGGAATGCTCTGCCAAAGCTCATCTTACAACCCCGGGTTCTACAAGCGGGGCGTTATTTGGTCTTACATACATTACATAGGTAGTAGGTTCTTGAGTCTCTCTCTTGAGGAGCACTGTCAAAAGTGATGGACTGAAAAAAAAACATATACGTCACGCCTTTTTTTTTTTTTTTTTTTTGTTTTGCCCAGCTACCATGGATAGCTGGGTGTGTACCTATCTATCCTCCGATGTCTACATTTCGGAGACTTTCCTACTCTACTTTTGCATTCTAGTTCTCACTGTTTCTCTGATCTCAGTCATTCTGCATACCTGTTCTTTCTTTTATACTTCATTCTTATTATTTTCAGGTGGGACGCCTGCTAAACTCTCTTCTAGGTTTTTATTTATTTTCTGTTATAACTTATTACTATAGGGTAAATAAATGAACTCCACTCCTTTCACAATTTCTTCTTAAATTCTATGGTTTGTTATCTTATAAATACATATATCTTGCTTAACAATCTCTCTCCTTCGCATTTCTTATCTATTTATCTTATCTCTATTACTACTACCCAGAGTGGGTTGTGGGATTGCCATAATCTGCCATATTCCAATTCTCTAATTTCCTACTTCCTAGTTTCTATAATACCGTTTTACAATTTCTATTTGTAGTTTCTAATGTTATGTCACCTACGGCATAACTTGCGTTATGCCGTGGTAACTCCACTTCTTAGACAATTTTATTACTATTATTTACTATCTTACATATTTTTGTGCAATATTCCAAGAACTCGTCTCTATATTTCCCTGCCATTATGCTTTTTAAATTTGTGACTGTTATGTCGATGTCAATTTTCTGTTCCAGGTTATACCTCAGACTCGAGAACACCGGGCACTCCGCCAGTAGGTGAGGGATGGTCTCCTCGGTTTCGGAGTCGCAAGGGCACGATGGGTCCCCCTTGCACTTGAATCGGGTCAAGTACCCTGAGAACCCACCGTGCCCCGACAGGACCTGTGTGGTGTGTTTGTTTGGAGTGAACTTCCGTATAATCCTGTACGCGTCCACCGCATTTGGGAAGAAGAGCCTTGTGATCGAGGCGGTCTCGCCAGACTCGTATCTCCGATTCCATTCGCCAAGCGTGTCCATGCGGATCTGCCGCTTGACGAATGAGATCGGACACAGGTCATAGTCTGGTGCCCGCCTCGTTCCCAAGGCTGCATCTTTGGCCAGCCGGTCAGCCCTCTCATTCCCCTCCATCCCCGCATGAGCCTTGACCCAGTGCAAAGTTATATTTTTACCTGAGAATATAATTTTTCGTATATTACTCCTGGCTTCTACCGCCAGGGGATGGAGACGACTGGGATTTATGACCGTCTGGAGTGCTGCGGTTGAGTCGCTGTACACCCCGAAGCTTGTCGCGTTATGTCCAAGGATCATCCTCGTTGCCTCGCATATGGCCAGGAGTTCTGCCTGATACACTGTACAATATGACGGCAGACCAAGCTTGCGGGCTCTCGTCTCGGCCCCATCTTTCCAAAAGGAAAGTGCGGCTCCGACTTTACCCGCAATCTTGCTGCCGTCCGTGAAGATCTTAATTTGAAAGTGTCCGTCAAGTTCTGTGTTATCAAGGGTAATGAACTCCAGGCTCATATGTTCGGCAGGGTGAGGACTTTCCGCAACAGAAGACATTCGCTCGATCTCCCTCCCGGCTAGGCCCGGTATTGTTTCGCCTCTTCGAATACTGTGTAATAATGCCGCCTCCTTGACCCTAAGGTCAAGGGGTAATATACCGGCCAGTACCAAAGCCGCATTGAGGGAGACCGTGCGATATGCCTTGCAGATCTTCTGTGCGAAGCTGCGCTGTATAAAGTTAAGCCTCTTCTTGATGCACAGCTTCCCAACCGCCTGCGCCCATGCGCCAGCCGCGTACAGCACTATAGGCTCCACGGTCGCTGTGTATATCGTGTGGATGATTTCGGGGTGCAGACCCCAGCTCGCCTTTGCCGCCCTGGTCAGTTGTTTATGGAGACCGGTAACCTTCGTGCAGATGTTTTTCACGTGAGTGTTGAATGTTAGTTTGTGGTCTATAGTGAGGCACAGTATCTTTAACTCATTTTTTATGCCAACGTCAACCCCGCCCATGCTAAGTCGTGGTGTGTCGTATACCAGCTTCCTGGTTACCACCATAGCATGTGTCTTATGTGGTGCGAATCTTAACTTATTTTTGTCACCCCACGCCTTAACATGTTCGAGGGTGGCGTTGGCACGCCTCTCAATATCTCCCCCTTTTTCCCCACAAAAGACCAGGACGACGTCATCGGCGAAAGCCTGCACATACTCGCCCCTCCTCTCGAGATCGTGAAGCAGTGGGTCCAGCAAGAGATTCCAGAGCATCGGGCCACCGATAGAGCCCTGAACGCAGCCCTTCCATGTACTCGCGGTATGCTCCTTGCCCGCGTACCTCACATGCACCCGACGGTCACTCATGTAGCTATTGAGCACTCTCCTAAGTCCTTCCGGGCACTCCTCTTCGACGAGCCGCTTCTTGATGGCTGGCCACCACGCGCTGTCGAAGGCGCCCTCTATATCCAGCGACACTATTGTTATTATTTGCTTTTTGTCTAGCTCTGTCCGGATCTTCTGAAGTAGGTTACAGAGGGCGTCCTCGGTGCTTCTCTGCGACATAAACCCGTATTGGTGAGGGCTGATCCTCGAGTGCAGATGGTGTCGAAGTCTCGACATAATCATCTTCTCGAGGATCTTTCCCAGCACCGGAAGGAGGCCAATTGGTCGGTAGGACTTAGGTTGCGAGTAGCTGTCTTTGCCCGGCTTACGTAACGCCACAACCGTCGCTTCTTTCCAGGTCTTCGGAAAATAATGCAATGTGAGGCACTTGTTTGCGAGTCCAAGGAATAATTCTGGATCTGCGTTGATGGCGTGGCTGCAGATATCGGCGGTGAAGCCATCAGCTCCGGGCGCCTTCTTCGGGTTGAACGACCGAACCGCCACCTCAAGCTCATACGGGGTGAAAGGGGGATCGTGCGGTTCCCCACACGGTCCCCCCGCCACCATAACAGAGTATTCTCTGACTAGTTTCTGCTCGGCCGTATCCTCCTCTTCCCGATCTTCTGGGTAGAACGTTTTCGCCAACAGTTCTGCCGAACCTTGTTCATCTAGCGCCACGCCATTCGTTTCCAATAATACGTCCTCAGCTCTACCGGTGGTTCGTCCGATGACCCTGTATATCCCTTCCCACATTCCCTCTCTGTCCTGTTTGCAGCAGAAACTCTTCCATGATGTTATTTGGGCTTTTTTGACCTCAGTCTCGTAACTCTCCTTGCTCTCCAGGTACTCTCTCACGACAGTTTCCCGACGTATTGGCGCTGCGCATCTGATGCGCCGCCTTTTTGTGGTCACGTCTTTCTTTAACTTGGCTATTTCTTCGGACCACCATGGAATCGAAAGCCTCTGGTGTTTGGGCTTTTCTGGGATAGTGTTGGCGGATGTTTCGGTGATGATTCGGCTGAAGCTTTCGACTACGTCGTCAATGTCGTTTGTTGTCCTAATGGCATTTATCCTATTGATGGTCATATCTTCTCTCGTCTTTTGCTCCGCCATACACCCCCGAAACTCTTCCCAGTTTGCTTTCCGGGTATTATACCTGCGTGTTGTTCTCGCGATATTCGTCCCTCTTGATGTTTTGAGTTTTATCCCGAATGTGATTCCATTATGGTCCGATCTTGTTAGGTTCTCCTCAACCTTCCAATTTACCACGTGGGTCAATGCTTTTTCGTTACATAATGTAATATCGACGTGGCTCGTGAACCTAGTTGTTCCCCTTATGGTGTCGAAAGTTGGTATGTTACCTGTGTTGAGCACCTGGAGGCCCATCTCGTCTGCCATCTCCATCAGCTCTATGCCCCTTCTGTTGTTTTTTCTACTACCCCACCACGTGTTCCAAGCATTCCCGTCTCCACCCATTATGAGTTTCCCCAATCCTGGTTTGGCAGCAATCGTCTTCAGCTTCTGCAGGTATGGGCCAATTGGTTGGCTAGGCTCCAGGTAGAAGGAGACCAGTGTGATCTTCCAAGCGACTGTTTTTAGGCTCACCACTGTGATGTTGTTCGTGGTGAGTTCGGGATACTGGACTACGTCGATGTTGGGGTCAAAGACGGCTATTGCCGCCTTGACCCTGTCCTCCCCAGTCGCGGTATTCTGGAAGATCCTAACTCCTGGGTAGCTCCTCATCACTGGAGCCTTGCCCTCCGTCCAGGGTTCCTGGATGAGAGCCGCTGTTATCTTGCGGTTTGCTGCTTCCACTAGCAGCTCCTGCTGTGCGTTCTTTTGTTTCTGCAGGTTTGCTTCGAACACGCGGTAGATAGTATTTACAGCCTGGCTGCCCTTAGCAGTATGCTACGGCTGACCGGGCTAGGGACTCCCAGCGCCTTCTGACGGGACACTCTTCGCTAAAGGCGTTATGCTCTACCCTATCCATTTTTGCCTTGCGACAGTTCCTGCAAGATGGAAGTGCATTGACCGTCCAACTGTCGCAATGCGCCTTTAGATGTGGTCCCCCACAATGGCTGCAGACGTCTTCTGACTCGGTGCAGACCCTCCTCACGTGACCATACGCCAGGCAGCGCGAGCACTGCACTAGTGGTGAGTGGTCAGCCACCCTCACCCGCTGCAGGTCTACGTGATGAGTGCCCGCATCAGTCATCCGTCTCCACAGTTTCGGGGCTACATTTAGGACCACATGATTCGTGTGGGGGTTCCTCGTCCTTTTCCTGAACTTAACTGAGAGACGTTCGTCCTCCTTGTTGAGGCCATCAAAAACATCCCGATTTTGCTTCCGGAGTGCCCGGAGCACCTCTTCATCAGAATTGATGCTCAGGACATCCCTTAGAACCACCATCGGGTCCTTGTTTTTGATCTCCTCAACAAGGAGTCTCTCCTTCTCCAGTCTTGCTCGTGCGCTGTCCCTATCCTTCGCTGTTGGGCATCCGAGTATAATCTTGCGGTCCTTTGCCTTCCTAACCCTCTCCACGCGTATCCACCCCTCCTTGGCATCCACCGCCTTTCCCACCCTTTCCAATACTTGATCGCCAGTTTCCTCCTCTTTGTCTGATGTTACGACTATTGAGTGCAATGCGGGTTTTACCTGTGGCACTCTTGGGGAGGTGGTTGTCGCTTGGGCGTACGTCTGTTTCTCCTGCATTTCGGTGTTGGTTTGCAGTGCGGTTTTCAGTTCAGCCATTTGTGCTGCGTTTTTGTTGAGCATTTCGGCGTGTTCATTCAATCTCTTGGTGAGAGTCTCCAAGTCAGGTAAGTGGGTAGGCGCGTGGGTGGGCGGGGCCACCGAGACTTCTTCAACTTTTTCCAGCCCTGTCTCCATCTGTCTCACGATGTCCACTAGTTTGTCTAGCCACTGAGTGACGTCCGTCTTGATTTCAGTGCGTAAATTTTTGACTAGGCCGAGAGAAGCCTTTACACGTCTACGTCTACGTACTACGTCACGCCTTTATCCCCGAAGGGGTAGGCAGAGGGATAGTATACGACCACATTGCACCTTATAGTTTTATATCCTACGTAATAGGTGGTGAGCCTATTGCCGGGTTGAGATGCGCAGGTCCTGACGACCCACAGTTATTTTTTTTCAAGTCGCATTATGATGTTCAACTTGGCTTAGCGATTATGATTTTATTGACAATCGCGTTTCATTTCAAGTTTTTTTCTCTAAGAAGATCGTTTTGCGAAAGTGGTGCCTTAGTCACCTCTTACGACAACCACAGGATGAATTGAGGTAGCGATATTCTATACTCTTTTCCGTTCCACACGGGACGCCATCGTCACACGGGGCACACTGTGAAAGTAACCAAAAATTAATTAGATGTCGCCATGACTCGCGATCTGCACACGGGTGGCGTCGCGTCCAGTCGAGTTAAATGTGAAAATGTAATTAATAATGCCTCATCCAGAACTATGCTATATGTATTCCTGGCGACTCCCCTCACAGCCAGGCGACGATTACCGCGCCATTTTTGACTCATTCCCGCCTCTCTGTATGCAAATTTAGATGGTTCCCCACTGTTGAATTGCGAAAGGGTTAAAAAATGGTTGTCAAATCCCCCCTTTAGTAATTAAGTTGAGATTGTACCCTCCACTTTCGTTCAACCGTAAACGAGGTAGATGGAATATTTTGTGAGATTAATGTCTTTGTTTTTAAGGTTTTTAAGAAAGTAAAGGGCAATGCCGAAATTAGGCCCTGATTGCCCATACTTGGCATTTAGCTGAAAAAATAAGTAATGAATTTGCATAATTTTTGACGCTATTCACGACTTGATAGAAGTTAGGATTTATTTCGTCAAAATAAAAAGTTATTTAATAAATACACCGCCATTTGCATCTGCTGGGTTGCCACTCTTTTGTAAACTAATAGAATAGGTAGTATTTTTACAAAATACTCAGATTAAGTTTTTACATATACTTTTTTTTATACCGCCAATGTGGCAGACAAGCATAACGTTTGTAACACCAGAGGTGCTACACTCGCGCTTCCAACCCTGTAAAAACCTTTTAGGACCCCTTTTGAAGACCCCCATACCGTTGACGTTTGGAAAAACCGAGGCAGAGAGATCATTCCACAATTCCTTATTCTATCTTACCGTGCTCGAACGCTCCGGATGGAAAGTGTGGAGATGAATCTGAGGCGGGTTACGTAAATATTTGTTTATTATAATTATTTATACTACTAAGAAATACAAGACAACCATGCACCGTGACCTGATGGAAAGATCTTGATAAGAAAACGTATAGGTACATAGGATACTTATTTATGTATAAATCTAATTTTCTAAACGGTAAATATAAGTTTTATTGAATTTCACTGTATTATAATAATTATTATACTCGTTGACGCTGAGCTTACAAAATATGGATATACTTGTTGCGACGATCGACAGTAGACATTTTGTTTGTTTAAATAGCAACACTAAATTAAACTGACTTTAGTCCGTTCACAGTTATATTACATTTCCTGTGTGTTGGCATAGCAGTAAAGTCCCCCAATGAGTGCCAGCCTACGACGTTTTACCGATTATAGTGGAGATTATAACATCCAACCGTTAGCACGAAGAGTTTTGTTTTTCATGTCATAATATACTTAACTTTACTAAACCAGTGCTCTTATAATTATGCTATTGAATTTGAGATTTATTTATTTATTTACGTATAAAAAATTAAAGAAACATTCACTACCATCACCAACGCAGGTGAAGTTGCTGCTTCCACAACACCCGGTAATGGTCACACCCGAAAAAAAACGATAGCAAACGAAGAAAGTAAGTTTCGACTAAACGTTAAATAACATGGGAGAAACAAAAACTCATTGGGGTAACACAACAATCAAGATAGGCAACCTAAGTGCCTAAGTAATATATCACTGAATGGACTTTAGTCAAGTGAGCGACTGACAATCACACAGTGTTATGTCATTGTCAAAATGGTACTGCATCATTTTACGTTTTTCTGTTTTTTTTTATCAATAATTAAATATTCAATTCTGATCATGAATACTGACTTTAGGTGAATGAATAAATGTATGAAAGACAACAAATACATAATTAACTAGCTTAATGACTGCAGGAAGAGTTTCTGATAACTCTGAAGTGCTTGTGTAAGGGCACATTTCTAAAAATTAAAAGCCTTGATATTTTGGAAACCCCAACTTATGTTTTAACTATTCTTTTATGAATAAATTATTTTTATTTACAAGCAATATATTGTACCCATTTTCATGATTGGGCACCCAGGGCCTAAAGTACTATGAAGACCTGGCATTGCCCTTTGATGGTATTGAATCTTCGTAGAATTTGGAGCTGCGGAAATTTAGAGGGGTTTTGTTCACAATGTTAGTAGAGTGTGCTCGATAAAGCTGTGTTCTTCAAAGGCAAATGAGATTATAATGAAGATAATATTTAAGAAAACAATGTAAGGAAAGTCTGTTTTCTTGTAAAGTAATATTTTTTTACAATATTCATCATTTTACATAATATATTTCTGTCAAACTCTTGCATATTTCTGAGAGGGTATTTACATAACATAATTTTCATTTTGCCAGAAATGTTATTATTACAATGTAATCTAGATTCCACAGTACTATCTGAGCTTAATTTGAGCAAGATGGCCGAACGCACGTATCACTCGTCTAGATCCCATAAGACAAACTTATATTAGCTTAATTTGGGCTAGATTATGTTGCGTGAGATTGTCCACAAAAAGAAATAAAAAATTAACTAAAACTTATTCCAACTAAGCTTTAGAAACTAAAACCTAAGAAAAAAAAACAGAACAAAATATTCGAACCAACAGTTTCTCAAGAATAGCTAGTGTTTCGCCCTAATAGTGTTTCTCTACAACTTTTTGTACAATATTAAATTCGCAGTCTTTATAAAATGAAAGTGTGAAAGCGCTATGTAACGGAAATATTCTCACTAACAATGAAATAACAAAGCGTATCAGTTGCATTAAATAGTGTTGGTTCTAACAAAGGGTGAATTTCATTTTTGTTTTTTGTTGGAGGTTAGAATAGCTCTGGTGTCAGTTGAAATTGATAATTAGTGTTTTTATCTCGGAGTTATATGAGTACTTTGTGCTTGTTGTTGGAACATTCAGCTTCTTTCACGGCCTTTTCTGGAGATTGCTTTCGCCGTGTATAAAATTGCTGTCTTTAATACTGGATACAACTGCGACGGCGACTATCGAATATTTCGGGTAAGACACACATTTTATCTGAAGTTTTATTTCATTGCAATACATCCACTACAGCATTTCAATTTCTCAAACACAAACTAGTTTTCACAGTCAAACAAAATATTTACATGATTTTTACGAGCTGAAAATAAATATAACCGGGAATTTAGTGCTGTTTTTACAAGTTCCGCAGCACCAGTAGCGCCTCTGATGTTGAAAAAGGCCATAGGCTGTGGTAACCACCAGTTCAATTGGTGCGCCGTAAGCTTGTCTGCCACCTTAGTGCTAAAATTTTTTGCTGGAAATATTCAAACTTAGGTAGTGCAGCAACAGGATAATGTAGAACAAGGGTATTTTCTTATTATGCATTCTCAATTCATTGTTCAGCTCCAAAGAGAGTCTCATTTCCATATAAGGTTTCAAATAGTGCAACACTGGATCCTTAATTAGTGTCTACTCCGTGTATGCACCGACGTTCAAAGCACTAGGCACTCCACAGCGTTGGCGCCAAGTCTAGTGCGAGAGGAAATTAACAAGCTTTATAATTAAACGGCTACGAAGATGTTACTACACCGTTTAGTTTAATTTTAGAAAGAAATAGATATTTAGGGTACACTACATTAATACGAAAAACTTAATTCCGAAAGTCACAATCACGAATTTCATAATTCCGAATTTCATAAGTCCGAATGATTCGAAATCCCGAAAGTCAAAAATCCGATGTTTCATAAATCCTTTTTATTAAAAATCATAATTATAAAATTTCGAATGTTTACAATTCCGACTGTCAGAATGCCAAATTTCAAGAAACCGAACCGTTGAATTCCGAATCATTAAAAATCCGCCATTTTATAAATACGAACTCCGATTATCAAAAATCCGAAATATCATAAATACGAAGGGTAAATGTCGTTTCCACCCGTTCCTGTTTTAACCCGAAAACTTATCATTAAAGACGATTATTTATGTTCCCGATTCCACCCGTTTTTTTAATAAAGTATAGTCAAGTCTAACTACCGAAAATATTATTTCCAAGTGAGTGGCAGGCAAACGACAAAACAAAAAAAAATAACCACAATGGCTAAGGCTGGAGCTGTCGTTTGCCTTCCACTCACTTGGAAATAATATCTTCGGTAGTTAGATTTGATCGTACTTTATTAAAAAAAACTTTAACAGTGAATTTTCGGATATTTGAAATTCTGAATAATGTTTTTCGGGGAAATAACAGTCCGGTCTTTTGATTATTCGTACTAATGAAATTAGGAAAAATAAAAATTCGTACTAATGACTTTCGGATAAATGAATATCGTCCTTTTGAATATTCGGAGCTTTGTTTCTTAGGAATTATAATCTTCGGAATTTTGAACATCGGAATATTGAAATTCGGAAAAACATATTTCGGAATTTTTGGGTGTTCCCAGATATTTAAGGAGGCGCTCGTGGACTTGGTTTTCAGTAAGCAATAATACTTGTTTGTTGACTGTCTCTGTGGCGCAGTCGGTAGTGATACCGCCTGCGGCGCTGGAGGTCGTGGGTTCGATTCCCACGGGAGACAAATATTTGTGTGACCCATAGGTCAAGAGTCTGGGTGTTACTATGTATGATATGTATGTATTTAAAAGTACATAAGTATTAATATCCGTGGTCTGATACCCATAACACAAGCAGGTTATTCCTAGCTTACTTTGGGATCAAATAGCGTTGTGTGAAATGTCCGCATGAAATGTTAGCAAATTTCGCTGTGTCTGATCCTTGGATGAGTGGCCACTTTGTACTTGCTTCTAAAGACACGTTAATAATAATAAATAATAATAAATATTCACGGACATCTCACACAACGCTATCTGATCCCAAAGTAAGCTAGGAATAACCTGCTTGTGTTATGGGTATCAGACCACGGATATTAATACTTATATACTTTTAAATACATACATATTATACCTACATAGAAACACCCAGACTCTTGAGACAAACATTTATGGGTCACACAAATATTTGTCTCCGGTGGGAATCGAACCCACGACCTCCAGCGCCGCAGGCGGTATCACTACCGACTGCGCCACAGAGGCAGTCTAAAGTTAAGCCCTTATTCCTAGTGGCCAGCAGCATTCTGTCATTAAGTCATGTTCATAGCCCTATGGACGGCTTGAAACATTTCAACAGAAACCTGCGCCTGTTCATTTTGACACGGCTATTGGTAGGTACTTGGGACAAAACGTGAATAATAGTGGCCGCAAAGCACATCTGCTATGTATTTATCTCCAATTGGCAAAACCTACTTCGTAGATAAATGCATGATTATCTTACTAATATTATAAAGGTGAAAGTTTGTTAGTGTGGATGTGTGGATGTTTGTTACTCTTTCACGCTCTAATGACGGAACGGATTTGGCTGAAATTTGGTACAGGGATAGGTTATGGTCTGGAATAACACACAGGCAACCTATTTATCCCGGGAATAGTTCCCACGGGAAGCGGGAATGGGAGCAAATTTACCGCGGGTGAAGCTGCGGGCATCAGCTAGTTATGTATAAATGTTTAACTTATACAAAGGAAATGAGAAATAGACCCGTAACGATAAAAATAGACTCATAGCTTACTAGCTCCGCAAGGATTGCCCTTCTGCTTTTCTTTTCCTTGTCTGTTTTTAATTTCTTCACCTTAAACATCTTTATAATATTCAAGCCAATGTAATATTCAACTTATTCAACTATTCAATAAATGCAAGATCCAAGTTTCATTTCATCCTGTCTTTAACCCTTTCAGGACCGTAAGGTTATGAGACTTTATTCTATCATTTTAGCTATTTGTACCGACTCATTATGCTTGTAAAAAATAAATTTAAAAATCAAAACACATCTAAAAATTACGGTTTTTTTGGAATTTTTTGGGACAAATATGTCCCTGTGGTCGATTAAAGATACCCTTTACTTAAACAATCTCAATTTTACTTTTATCCAGTTTGTGTATTAGGAACCGGGTTATATGTAAATAAATATCGTTTTATTATAGAAATATTATTTATTAGTTATGGTAATCAGCGAAACAATTTCTTTCATTTGTATAGCGTAGGTAAACTTTACCCAGAAAACACATACCTATTGTTTGTTCGATGTTTTTTATCATATTTCGCACAATTTACGCACCTCTTTTTTTATGCCACTAAGGCGGCAGACAAGCACGTATTCTTGTCTGCAATCTTAGTGGCTTACGTGGGCTGCGATGACCACCAGTCCTTCTGGTGGGCTACGGCCCACAGAAGGACTGGTGGTCACCGCAGCCTATGAACGTTTGCAACACCAATGGCGCCACACTCGCGCTGCCGACCCTGTAAAATCATTATAAGACCCCTTTTGAAGAACTCCATACTGCAGGCGTTTGGGAAAACCGAGTCAGGGAGATCATTCCACAACCTAAGCGTGCGCGGAAGAAAGCCCCTATCGGATCTAACCGTGCTGGAACGCTCCGGACGTAGAGTGTGAGGATGAACTCCCTGTCTGCGGCGAGCGGTCCTCCATCTCTTTCTGGTGGAGAACTTTTCCATGAGGTGCATCTGTAATTGTCGCTTCACAGATTTGCTCATTGTATTTTTTTTTGAAGTGGGGACCGCACGTTGTCTGTTACTGAAGCCGTTTATCAAACTCCCGGCCACTACCTATCTGAACTGAAGAGTGGACAGCAGGCTTCCCTCCAAGTGGTTTTGACTGTGAAGCATAGTTTATAGTTTGTGCGTTATTCACTGATGTTTCGAACAAATCAAAGAAAAGTCGAAGGTAGTACTTTATTTTCGGTCTTTGATCTATGTTCTCTGACTCCACTTGAAAACTGGTTGGTTATAGCGTGGTGCTTCGGTCACCGGTTCTGCTGTGGAGGTTGAAGGCTCGGGTCTTGTTGAGTCGGCAAGTGTCGTATCTTCAATTACCATGTCAATAATTCCTCGATCATCGTCCTTTGTCAAAAGCCTTTGATCTTCATCAAGTAGTAAGTCGTCCTCATTGTCACTATTATCAGCCATCAAAATCTGTTGTATTTCATTTTCTCTAAGTTCGAAATCAGCCAGGACCCTTACGAAACATAATCTGCAAAAGTCACAAATAAAAAAGAAGGGTATTGAAAAAAAATACCAGTTATTTGGCATACTAATGAATGAGTACGATGATATAACTATCATATGAATTGTATCTCTCTGCGACCATAGGGACACCGGTGTCCCTTTATGTTTCTAATGAATTATCGTTTATTTAACAGAAACAATAATTTTACAAATATATAAAATAAAAATAACTTACCAGGCAGCAACTATTTCACACCCTAAAGAGTTAAAAAAAGCAGTTTCACATATAAAAAAACTTTTACAAAATATACGATTAGCTCGCCAAACGAAGTGCCAGTTTCCAATAATCATAGACAAAGAACAGTATGCTTTATTTTGTTTTACGAGCATAAACAATGAAAAGAGTGTGTTCAGAAACTATTTTGTTAACAAATAGATTTAAAGTGGTTTACTGATTACAGTTTTATTTTACAATTACTATTTGGGACGCCGGTGTCCCCGTGGTCGTCAAAGGGTTAACTTATAAAGTACAACTCGCGGGATAGAATACGTGACAACTCAGTTTTGGAGGGGCACATTTGGACACTTCAACACTTAGTGCTAATCGACCAGAAATCGTATGTGTGAGAGTGACACACAGAAAAATAAGACAGTAAAATAATGAACTCTATTTTAAGGGCACTGGTTTAGAAAATGACGAAAAAGAGATGCAAATGAAATATTTTTTGTCTGCATGAGTAGACGAAAACTGATATTCAAAAGTAGGTTTAGTTACAAAATGTGTGTCAAAATATTATGCTTTTGTTATAAATCGTATAATAAGTTATAAATAATGTGTGAAATGATCATAGCTCCAGCCTCAAAAAATTAAGATGAATGCATTTTATGACTTAAAAATTTTATCGATGCGAAAGAATAAAATATGCCAATATATGAAGTAAATATACACCTTTCATAAGGATTTTTTTTTTCAATTTTGAATAAATATGAGTATTAACAACGACTAAAATAAGCTGTACAATACTACATTTGCTCTTAAAAGACGCGTGTTTTGTATGGTCAAGGTCGTTAGCCCTATCAACGGCCTTAATATAACTTGATGGGGTATTGCAAACAGATCCTCCACCCAGATCTGTAAGACCTTATGTTTTATTTTTCTATTGTCGTCACAGATCCAAGATTACGGCTTATTAATTGTGTCTTCCACCATAGTCTTCAGTTGTTGTGTGAATGCCTCGTTAATAATAAAAAATAGCTGTCTAATAAGTTAAGGAAAACCTACGAATTCCGCTGTTCCAGCTATCAGAAAACATTTCAGATACTAGGGGGCATCGGACAGTTCCTAGGTTCGGTCCTCACAGAGGTCCAGAGCAGTCCACTTTAAATGCATGCTGCAAATTATGTTGGATGATTTGCATATAACACTTGGCAGCTGAGATCTGCAGCTGTGTACAATAGTGAAGAAAAAATCATAGCAGCATCTTAACCAGCTGTCAATTATTAAAGCGATGCCTAGCCACAAACCAAACATGTGCAACATTGGGCTGAATGCAAACGCTGTGTGCATTTCATTTGTGTTGATTCTATTTCACAAATCAAATTTAGTTATATTGTAAAAGTTTTACACATTTTTATGGTTTGATTCTTTACTGTTGTTTTTGTATATTATTTTGGCTATGTATATATAGCATAGTACATTCTATGATATAGAGAACATCAAATTTGATATAACATTTTTGCTTTATATTCGTAACATATTCCAAAATACGAAATGATAACTGATATCCTTCCATTCAGTATGTATCCAGTGTGTTATCGCTCGCGTCCCGCTCGAGTGAACACCACCGATGACGTCATAATCTCGTATCACGCATACTTCACGCGGTTCTTGACGTGACGCGATTTTATTAACGACTCTGTGAGATATATCTCCGAGTTGGCGTAGAGCGGAGGATTTGTACGTGTGTTGAACTTGCGATATAATACTGCGGTTAGAGCTGCATTAAGTTTACGATTCGAAGAAATAAAATGCTTTATATTCATTATGTATTTACCTCCTTAATGCGTCTTAATCCAGTTCATCGGTTTCTATGAATTCACTGAAATTATTTATTTTATTTACTTATTTATTACTGTAGTGAGCAAGTTTCACTGTATCTGGTCCTCACTTCGTGATATTTTTTATTTGCGTGCATTTTCGTGTTTCTTGAGGTAGTCCCGGTTAAGTCAAATTGAGATTGAGAGTGATGATGTCATGTCAGTAACGAGGTTCCAGTTTCGAAGTGACAATTCCAAGTTGTTTGTTGTCACGGTTTTGAGGTGTCCGGCAAGCGTGATAGTTGCGATGTAAGGAATAATAATATATATGGTAGGTACCAGAACAAAGACAAGGTTACACTTAAAAAAACCGCGCATTACATTCTTATAATTTATCATTCCAGTCAGCCAGAAGCGCTCGTGGCCCCGCGGACTCAATGTTCTGTAAACGATCACTGTAGTAAGCAACTTTCACTATGGCCAGTCCTTGGATGGGTCACCGTCCAGGTGATCATGTTGTGACATTTATTTCAGCGTTTCCGTGCTTCGGAAGGCACATTAAGCCATTGGTCCCGGTTGCCAGTAAAATGGCAGTCGTTAAACCAAGTTGAAGGTTTTTTTTAGGCGGCTCGAAATTTTTAACAGCAGGCAGTCACAACCTGTGCCTGTCCTCTCAACACAGCAATACGGCTCACCACCTATTACGTGGGACTAATTCTAAACAAAGGTGAAATGTGGGCATATAATATACCTCTGTCTACCCCTTCGGGGATAAAGGCGTAACCATATGTATTGTATCATGTATCATTCCAGCTAATGACATTATTTTGCAATATTGCTTGACTTCTCAATATGTGTCACATTATTGTCATAATAACATACAAAGGAAATTACAAGACTCGATTTATCAATATCACTTGATAACGCATATCTACACTGTTTACATTTCATAATGTCCTTGCTTGAATAACTGATTCCAAGCTGTGTGTCCATCTCTCTCGTTATCTTATGGTTTTATAGAACGATGACATTTGTAATGTCACTGACTGCCATGTAATCCATTAGAATAATCTAACGAATCAACTAGTTCTGCGCCTATGAGATTTCACTGCGGTGATAACGTTTTCCTTATGCGTATCTATCTAGAGAAAATATATGGTAACTAAAAGTGTTTAGTGTTTATAAATAAAGGGTAAAGTGTTTAGTAAATATTAGTTTACATTACGACTCTAATTATTTTAATTTATAGTGTCTGTGATTTAAAATTTGACGATCTTACTCGCTATTTTTGCTTTATTTTTACATGTGGAGATCCTAATGGATGCCATGCCAGACTAACTAAAATAAAATGGTGCTCTTCCTTCTATGGCTGAAAGTCCCGGGTACGCCTTCGTAAGGATGATCCAAGGGCTTCCGACACCTTTCTTACTAGACTTAAGCAGGCTAAAGTGGACTCTAAATGTGAAAATCTTAAATCAAATCGGTTCCGCGGCTTTAGCTATGCCTTAGGCCTTGATACGAGTACAACGGTTACTGTTGCTTTGTGACGGAATCTTAAATGTCGAATATTGTATTTTAAACACATTGCATACCCGGCTTGCTAGTGTAGAATTGCAAATGAGGATTCGCTGTACTTATTCAATTAAATTTAAAAGGAAGTTTAAGAGTAATTAGACATGTGTGCTTATCCTTTACTACTTTCTACTTGAGCAATTTTAGTCACAAGAAACTACTCATTACCATCTAAATACTGATTAGATTTTCCTCAAACATGTTTCAATAACAAACAGAGTGAGTAACTGGAGTAGTAATATTTTATTATGATACCAACATTTTAGACATTTCCCTATTACTTATTTGTTTTGTAAATAACTGTGATATCATTTTCCTTTATCTAATTTCTCTCGCTATCTTACAAGTTGATAGCATTTCGCAATGTCCTTTGATTACTACGCGTTTACAACGATTACTATACTGATTACCGTTTATTCTATGTCATTATATAGGTCATACCAGTGCAATGCTACTTGAAGACACAGGGAGCATTGCACTGGTACAACTATCTAAAAAATGCTATAAATATGTGGATGTATTGGTAAGGATGTGTGGATGACAGGTTGTCTGGACGTTAGTTGCTCTTTCTCGCTCTAACGGCTCGACGGTTCTGACTGAAATTTGGTACAGGGATAAACTCTAGTCTGGAATAAAACATGGGCTACTTTTCATCCCGGGTATAATGTGTCCGTAGGAAGTGGGAACGGGAACCGAACAACAGAAAAACGGTGTTTTACTCAAAGGTAGTACTTACTGACACTTCGCTATCCGTCTGTCCCCAGGCTGTAATCTCACGAACCGTGAGAGCAAGCCAGTTGTAATTCTTACCGATGTTGTATTACTGTTTCCGCTATAACAACAAACACTACTCATACAATAAAATCGTTGTTCTTGTATAATAACCTGTCTATACTGGCAATACCCGCCTAATGTTAAAACTCATTTAATTATTATTGTCGGCAGCGCGCGAGTGGCGCCTCTGGTGTTGCAAACGTTCATAGGCTGCGGTGACCACCGGTCCTTCTGGTGGGCCGTATGCTTGCCTGCCACCTTAGTGGTATAAAAAAAATATCGATGGAGTCTAAAGCTAATAATATAATAATTATAAATAGGTTAGATCCGATAGGCGTTTTCTTACGCGCACGCTTAAGTTGTGGAATGATCTCCCTGCCTCGGTTTTCCCAAACTCCTACAGTATGAGGTTCTTCAAAAGGGGGCTTAGAAGATTTTTACAGGGTCGGCAGCGCGAGTGTGGCGCCTTTGGTGTTGCAAGCGTTTATAGGCTGCGGTGACCACCGGTCCTTCTGGTGGGCCGCATGCTTATCTGCCTGCCACCTTAGTGGTGTAAAAAAAAGAGTCTGATACCGTAATAAACGAGTTTTTGGAAGATACTTTATAGGTATACATTTGGTCACCCTTTTTTCCCCGAAGGTGTAGGCGTGGTAGTATATACATATTACTCTACGTCCACATTCGACCTTTTTTAGATTTTTGTGAGCCGTATTGCCGTGATGATATGGACAGGCGCAGGTTGTGACTGTACCCTACTGGCATCCGGGACCAAAACGGCTACGTGGCTTCCGAAGCACGGAAACGCTCGCAAATAAATATACGCATAATGAAAGGCTTTGAACATATCGCGGAAAATATCCATGGTGTCTGCCAAGGGACTCCACCGCCTCTTTCTGCAGGCAAGTTATGGTCGAGAAGCGGTGAAGAGGGATCGTGTAGCAGGATAACACCCAAACCGACCCGTCAGACACGTAAGCACCGGAACCCCTTAGGTGAGGCTGAGGTTGTTGTGGGACATCCTTTCGAGGGTAGACAATGGTCAATGGCATATTGTGGTTTTAGTCGGTACATCCCCTAAGAAGTGGAATAACACCCGAAAAACTCCTCAAAGACGCGGGATAGCACCCGAACCCCCTCCCAAGGTGAGGACGCAGTGGTAGCCGTAGGTCTCTTGGGAGTCCTGGGGTATCCTTCCGAGGGCTTACCCGGGGCTCCCAACCGTAGGCTGTCAGCGGGACACGTGAGGTTTTTTAGTCGGTAGGAGTCGGGCATAGTATCCGTGTAGGATTTCCACACGTAAAAATAAAAAAAAATGGTGTCTGCAAATCGTGAGTAATGTCCTTGGCAGAACGTATTTACACCTGAAGTGAAACCTCCTCGTGAATCCATTGTTTAGTAGCATATTTGCATATAAATACCATTATAAAAAGTATATACATAATTTGAATTGCATTTTAGTAAAACAAGACTCAATTCACTGCTGCATATAAAAACTGCACGTATTCAAACTTTGTTTCACTCTAGCAATAAAACGCTCTCTGGTGAGTATTAATTGTCGTCTTAATGATTTTTACTGTCTTTCATTAATTTATATAAAAATTAAATTTCTACCTTGTTTCGTAAATTTACCCGTAAATCTTTCAGATAAGGTGCCTATAGAAAATTTAAGCATTTATTTCATTTTTTAACATGCAAAATTACGAGTTTATTATTGAGATGTGCCGAGCGTCCCGGGTCTGCGTCCTAGGAAAATCTCAGGAATTGTGTTAACCCTATTAAGATAGGGTACCACATTTCCTGAGTTATTTTTTGTTCTCAGAAATTCAGTAACCCTCTTAAGATTAAAACAAGAAGCCGTAAGGCGGTTTCACCCGACTGCCCCTCTCTAAAACGTTTATTGTGAAAGTCAAAGTTCAATCCGATTGACGTTGTCATTTTTGTTGTATTTCAAACTTTGAACAGATGATCAACGTGACCTAGTGACGTAGTTTAATGCAACAGAGTCACAGACTACAGACACAAGTCTTTCCATAAGCCCCTCTGCAATCTATTTTATAGAGAAGGGCTAATAGGGCGCTTCTGCATTTTCTGAGATTTTCCTAGGAGTTACCCGTCACGATTGACGCGTCGCTAGACGGCTAGGTAGAGACTTGTGGTTTGTCAGTTTAGTCCGGCATGCCATCCGAAGAAATTTGTCAATTTTTGTTATTTTTTTTAACACGTGAATCTAATTTGCTTGTACTTGAAAGAAGTGCATGTATTAATAATTTAATTTAAGTATTTTTGGAACATAAAATACAATGAATATTAAATTTAAGAACTTTACTAAAATCAAAATTATTTTCCAGAAGCTTGAAACCAAAAATGAAAGCGGCAGTAGCATTCCTTGCTTTAATCTGCATCGCCTTCACCGTTATTTCAACCAATGCAGATTGCCCGGACTCCAAATACTTAAAGGGCACGTGCAACGCGCTCACACAGGACTGCCAGGACCACTGCACGAATCTGGAGCGAGCCAAGAGTGGACATTGTGTGTACAGGTTCCCGTCTTTTAGGTGCACATGTTGTTACTGAGCGATAAATTGTTAATATTCATTATTTAAAAATAAAGTTATATTGTTTGATTTATGTGACTAAAATTATACATTTTTTCTCTGGGATTACGTACTTGACCTAGGAGTTGCAGTGGATGAATGGTCACCCAGTGATGGTGTTGAATGAGGTGAATTCTAAACATACATACATATGCGATACGCCTTTATCCTCGAACAGGTAGGCAAAAGCATAGTATAGGCTCATCTTCTACCTTATAGTTTTATGTCCCACGTAATAGGTGGTGAATCTATTGCCGTGTTGAAATAGACAGGCGCAGATTGTGACAACCAACTTGGCTTAACGATTGTCATTTTACTGATGGTTTTCAGTCAGACGGTTTATTTCGAGTTTTCCTTCTTTACGCAATGGACGGCATCTTACGACACCCTCGGGATGAATTGGGTTGGCGACATTTTGTACTCTTTTCCGTCGCCACACGTATACGCGGGAATACTAGGATATCCTTCTGAGGGCTTACCCGATACTTCCTACAGTCGGTAGATAGATGCAGAACCGTTTGGTTTAATCCAAATACGATTAGCCTATAGCATTCTATGAGAAAGTCTGTTGGAAAAAATTCGCGTGCAGAGGATTCCTTAGCAAAAAAAACGCAAAAATTGACTAAAAATGAATGTTTGGTCAATCATAATAAAATCCATTATAGGATGTTGTCATAGTATAACCAGTTCTTCTCTGACGACACGACGACGTTGTGACCATGACACAACATAACATAACATATGTTCACGCCTTTATCCCCGAAGGGGTAGGCAGAGGCATATTATATGCCCACATTTCACCTTTGTATAATTTGTCCCACGTAATAGGTGGTGAGCCGTATTGCTGTGTTTAAATGGACAGGCGCAGGTTGTGACTGCCTGCTGTTGAAATAAAGCCTTCAACTTAGCTTAACGACTGCCATTTTACTGGCAACCGGGACCAACGGCTTAACGTGCCTTCCGAAGCACGGAAACGCTCAAGTAAATGTCACAAAGTGATCACACGGATGGTCACCCATCCATGGACCGGCCATAGTGAAAGTTGCTTACTGCAGTGATCGTTTACAGAACACTGAGTCCGCGCGGCCACGAGCGCTTCAATGCATGACACAACAGTTGCAGATATATAACTTGCACTTGTTATTTTTGTTTCTATGTATTTTTGCAGTTGGTTTTTTAGGGTTTCATACTAAAACGTTTTGTAAAAAGTGTAGAAACGCGATTCTAATAATAAGACTCCGCTCTCGAGTTTAAATGTTTACAGATAATCAATTCATATTGCCGCATACTAAAAACAAAAAAAAATATAGGGGCTCCCATTCAACAAACGCAATTTTAATACGAAACACTCCGTGCGCGAGGTGAACTCGCACTTGGCCGGTTTTCTATCGAGAACGTGACGTTTTGAATACGAGGGTATGATATCGTATACTGATATCAAAGGGAGCACCATAGTATAAGAGTTAGCATACGTATTTAATGAAATTCCTATCATTGTTTTTAGGGTTCCGTACCGAAAGGGTAAAAAAACGGGACCTTATTCATGAGATTTCGCCGTCCCTCTGTCTGTTTGTCTGTATGTAAAAAACCGACCAAGAGCGAGTCGGACTCGCCCATGAAGGGTTCCGTAGCAGCTAGTAACATTATATAAAAGTTCTTGTAGTTCGTTGAAACTTGAAGCTCGTTCTTGTAATTATTTATACTGTTGATTGATGGCACTTGGTGGAACCTGCTGAACATATTGAATAACGGCACTTGTACTGTTCCACAACATTTATTTACTTTACACCTGACCGGTTTCGCCTTTCGGCATCGTCAAAGGTCAAAGGAACGTGTTGAGTTAAGCTCGCCTTTGTACATCATAGTTCCTAGTTATCAATGTCAATGTATTTTTGTTTCTGTGTGCAATAAAGAATTAAAACTAAAACTAAAAAAAACTAAAGGCAAATGAACACTGTATAATGACCACTACATCACTTAACTATTCGAAAACAACAAATCAATAACATATCAATTACCACTACATCATTCTACTAACGTAAACTATAAAATATCAATGTAGGTACTGCAACATTTTTTAGAGGATACCAGTTTTCAAATTTTCTCCAAAAATGGGGTAGTTAAATTTTTCTGATTTTGAACACATTAAATACTACAAATGTCATCTTAAAGAACTGCAACTGTCAAAATGACATTTGACACAGTTTCCAAATTTACCCTAAAATTAGGGAATTGCCAATTACAGATTTTTTATGAAAATAAATATTACAATCTTATACAGTCAAATTATAGATGTCCAGAAATCAATTAAATAATAATAAATGTCAAACTTTAAATGTCTTATAACTTAAGTATTACTATTGCATTACTGTCACTTGTCATATCGAACAATGTGGGGTACAACACTATTACAGAACCCAGCCAATGGTCAAACAAATAAAATATATAATTAGTACATGTCATTATTTATAATACTGTAGTAACGGTGAACGATTAATATCCAACTTGGCAGTTGACTTGGACTTAGCGGAGACACACATGACCGGAAAGCATATACTGTGCAAAACTTTAAAGAAGCAGATATCAAAACAAAAGGATGGCGGTACCTCGGAGGACCTAAAAACTATTATCAATATCCGTTCTAAGATCCGTGAACACAACCTTGTGATTACGAAGGCTGACAAAGGCAATACAGTGGTGGTAGCAGCGCGGCAGGATTATGTGGACAAAGTGGAGTCGTTTCTGAGGGACCCATCATTTGTTGAACTTAGAAAGGACCCAACTAAAAAGTTCAATGAAGCTGTGAAAGGAACTTTACAATCTGCAAATAGCATCTTTGGAAAGAACTCCTATAAACTAAAGCTAATGAATCCGCAACCTCCTAAACTTCACGGATACTACAAATTACATAAACCTGAAATTCCTATCCGTCCTGTGGTGGCATATACTGGAGCCCCAGCATATAAGTTAGCAGCAGAAGTGAACCAACTGTTTAAACGATATACGAGTTTTGTGCCTACCAATACCATCAAGAATAGCATCGAGCTGGTGAATAAGATTGGAAACATTCAGGTACCAGACGGAGCCATATTAGTTTCCTTTGATGTTAAAAACTTGTTTCCGAGTGTCCCTTTAACTGAATGCAAGAATGCTATTAAAGATATTTTAATTCAATCTGTGGTCGACCCACAGATAGCCATTGACTTAGAACATGCCATAACTGTGTGTCTAGATCAAAACTATTTTAAATTCTGTAATAAATTTTATAAACAGATCAATGGTCTTGCTATGGGTAGTCCACTTTCGCCACTTTGTGCTGACATTTTTATGAACCATATCGAAAAACAGATTTTAAGTAACCGTATTTATAAACCGTTTATTAGTTATTGGTATAGATATGTGGATGACATTATTTGTTTATGGACAGGGAATGAGAATATTTTGAATAACTTTTTGACATTTATTAATAGTATAAACTCTAGTATAATTTTTACAATAGAAATAGGATATGACAAAATTAATTTTCTGAACATTACTATTAGCATTATGAACCAAAGACATCAATTTAAAATTTATCGCAAGGAAACATTTACAGATAGTGTCATACACGTAAATTCTAGACACCCATTAAATCATAAGCATGCAGCCTTTCATTCAATGGTGCATCGATTGCTTTCAATACCAATGTCGCAGATTGATTTTAAGAGTGAATTAACTTGTATTAAAACAATAGCCGTGAATAATGGTTTCACATCCAAATTAATAGATGGCATGGTGACCCGGAAAAAATTAAGGGCTGCTACAGAACTGGCTTACCGAGGAGGTACACCCATGCATTCAAATATAAACAATAAAAGATGGGCTCGCATACCATATTTTGGTAACATTTCATATAAGTGTGCTAGGAGCCTATCCGAGTGCAAACCAGCTTTTTATACCACTCACAACCTACAAAATTTAATTTGTAACAATAAAGACACAACTCCCGTTGAACAAAAAAGTGGCATATATGAACTGACTTGTGCTAATTGCAACAAAAAATATGTCGGTCAAACTGGTAGATCTTTCAAAATTAGAGTTGCAGAACATGTCAGTGGCAGGAGACTCAAAAAAACTGAGTCCAATTTTGCAGAACACCTTCTTAATGAGGAACACAGTTTTGACCCGAAATTAAATTTTAGAGCCGTACACTCATGTGATAAAGGTAGAAAGATGTCTGCTCTCGAGGCACTTAAAATAAGTAGACACTTGAATACCGACCCAAACATTATATTAAATCAACAATTGAATATTAATCGTTCACCGTTACTACAGTATTATAAATAATAGTAAGAAGCAATAGTATAGTAAGAAGTGGTATTGTTTGTGAGGATAATAAACAAGAATTAATAAGTCTTAGACGATTGTTGATTTCTATGTTAAGCAGTGACGAAGATAAGTGATAACATAAACATTAGTGACATTATAAACAATTAGTTAATGAAGTGTAAACATTACTTCTGAAACTGAGCCCTCATGAAACTTTCTTCTCAATTTTGCATAAAAATGTATAAATTTAAAATACGTTATGAAAAAAAGTTTTGAATATTGACATTTGGAACCGACAGCTAGCGCCTATTCAATGATATAATATAGCAGTGATGAATAGCGTCACTACTCTAAGTTAGTACGGCTACTCGACACTGGAGGGCCAATGATACCAATGCAAAAATAAGAAACAGTGGAATATTTCTTTTTTCGTTCCTATTTCAAGGCTGAAACAGAAAAAGTAAAGTGCATAGGAGCCAAATACAGGAAGTGAATTGTATTATACTTACTGCTTTGATTTACTTTTATCATAACTCAAATTAGAACTTGGCTGAATATACTACTAGCGCCATCTATGAATTGAATTGTGAATCTTCCCAGCATGGACATCTTTGAGAACGTAACTGTCAGACGTAAGCGCATTACTTCGGAGCCAAGTTTTTACAGTGAAACTGATATTGCAATTACGCCAGATGGCACCACTGGTAGTTTACCTGATATTTCAGATGATGAGGACACAGTCATAATTACACAATTAAAGGACCGTATTAGTTCTCTCGAAGTTACTTTGAATAGTGCACACCATGAAATTGAAATTCTTTCGTTGGAAAATACCAGTCTTAAACAAGAAATTGAAAACTTGAAAATGACTAAAGAAGTATTAAAAAAGGTGACACACACCCCCTTGAAGATAAAATCTGTCACTCCAAAAGCTAAAAAACGCCCTCACGCACATAATAAATATGTACAGACAGAAAAACAAAATAAGTCGCCAGAAATTTGTGATAAAATATGTAACATACAAAAGTTAGGTAAAACTGCTCAAATTAACACAGTACCTGATGAGGTGCAGATAAGGAAGGACTCGTCTAGTAATTTCACACCCATGAAAAGTAAGGTATGCATAATTAGTACAGACCGCACTAATAAAATTCGAGCAATCGCACAGAATACTGTAGGTGGAAGGTCTGATCTGTGTCACTACCTTAAACTGCACTGTGGCATAAAACAAATGTTACATGGCTTAGGAGAAAAGATAAAAGGATTCACTATGTTGGACTTCTGTATTATATTAATAGGAGAGGAGGACTTCCGTGACACAAAGGATATTTCAAGCATTATATTAGACATTAGACAAATACTCAGTGACATAAACCATACAAATGTTGTAGTTTGCGCGCCCACGTACAAGTACAAACATAACACACGCATATACAACTCAAGGGTACAACTTTTCAACAATCATCTTTATAAAGAAATAAAAAGCTATAAAAATGTGTATTTTCATGACTCAAATGGAAACTTACAATATGACTATACGATGTTTCGCAGACACTCAGGCACTGTTAACAATTATGGAATAAAAGCAGTATTTGACACTATCACGGAGCTGATGAACAAGATACAGAAGAGCAACAAATCAATTTTGAACTCTTCACCTCAAGGGGATATACCTGGGTCGAGGGATAACGAAAAGCAGCTTTTTCTCGAATAAATATTTAACTATACTACATCAAAACATAGCTGGCTTGCTAAATAAATCAGATCAACTTTCTATTCATCTGACAGGCCTATCTGATAAAAATAAACATTTCGACATACTGTGTATTACCGAGCACTTCATGACGACCGGATACGAGACTTTTCTGCAGGTACCAAACTACTCATTGGCTAGTTGTTACAGTAGAAGTGATATCAAGCGGGGAGGGGCATGTATACTCGTAAAAAAGGAACATAAGTTTAAAGAATTACTTGAAATAAAAGCTTTGTCAATTCCAGGACCCTTTGAATGTTGCGCTATAGAACTTGTTGGACATAGTATTGTTATAGTATGCATATATAGAGTACCATTGAAAGATAATTTAGAAACATTTTTTGTAAACTTCAAACATTGTTACATCTGTTGGACGGGAGGAATTATGAACACGTAATACTGGCAGGTGATTTTAATGTTAATATTTTGAAGCTTACTAACGAGACTCGACAGTTTCAAAGTATTCTAATGAATTATAATATGACTTTAGCCCTAAATGAACCGACGAGACCTATTAGTGGGACCTGTTTGGATAATTTTGCACACAATTTTTCTAAGCCCTGTGAGACGGAGGTGTTGGAGTTTACTTTATCGGACCATACGGCGCAGGTTATGCGATTTCCCTCTAAGCGGATACCCTTAATCAAAGTCTGGCGAAAACGTATTCGCAATATTTCTGATGACAGTATTAGTAATTTTACTAACTGTCTTATTGACTTCACTTTTCCTGACATTTATTCTGAATCTGACCCTAATAAAGCATACGAATATTTTATTAATCAATTTACATATTTTTATGACCAATGTTTCCCATTTATAACTGTGACAAAAAATATTTATAGGAAACCTAAGTGGATATCACGTGGGCTAATAAAATGTAGTGTTAAGAAACGCCAACTGTTATGGAAGGTTAGGAGAAACCGCTGTGCTCATACAAAGAGTGAATACAAAAAATTTACAAAAGTGTTTAAAAAAATCATTAGTCTTACAAAGCGGTCGCAGAATAATTTTAAAATTAAGAGTTCATCAAACAAATCTAAATGCACATGGAATATAATAAATAACTCAAGACACAACATACCTCGTGACTCTATAACTAAAATCAAAGTTGGTAATGACATTATTACGAACCCTCTCGAAATAGCCAATGCATTTAACAATTACTTTATTGACAGGATAAAGCCAATAGCGAATTGTGCTCGTAACGTAACTTCTAAAATAGTAGGTACACAAAAGTCTATTTTTATATCTCCCAGCATTCCAAATGACATACAAAGAATTATATATGGACTAAAAAATACAGATAGTGTAGGATACGATGACATTTGTACAAAGGTAATTAAAGCAGTAAATTTACATATTAGTGGACATTTAAGTCACATATTAAATTTATGCATTCTCAATGGTACATATCCTAATAAACTTAAAGTATCTGTAGTTAGGCCAATGTTCAAAAAAATGAATAAAGAGCTAATGGAGTCCTATAGGCCAATTACATTAATACCCATATTTTCAAAAATATTTGAAAAATACATACATAATAAAATTTATACGTACTTTGAACATCACGACCTACTATGTAAGGAGCAAAAGGGATTTAGATCTAATAGGAACACAAACCTGGCCATCTATGACTTCTACAAAACAATAATTGGCAATGTCGATAGACGGATACCGGTGTGTGCGATTTTTTGCGATATGACACAGGCGTTTGACCACGTGGATCACTCGATACTACTTAATAAAATGGAGTCATATGGAATCCGAGGTACAGCATTGGAGTTGATAAAATCATACCTTTCTGGCAGAACGCATTTTACAAGTATCTCAAAAATAGATATTAAAAGTAAAAACGAGATTACATACAGATCAGAATTACGTGCTACTAACTATGGCGTGCCACAGGGAAGTGTATTAGGGCCCCTCTTATTCATTCTGTATATTAATGACCTTCCTAAGTATACTAAACACCCAATGTCCCTGTTTGCAGACGACAGCACAGTATCCATACAATGCCTAAATGCCAATCAGTATCTCAGTGATATCAATGGATGCTTGGCATCGATTATCGGATGGATGAACAATAATAATTTAAAAATAAATCTACAAAAAACGCAAGTTGTGCATTTCAGCCAAAGACCTAAACCACATAACTTAACAGTGGCTTACGATAGCCACAAAATAGGCGAAGTGAGCTCAGCAAAATTTTTAGGTATAACTATTGATAAGCAACTAAATTGGAAGTCACACGTTGAAGAAACATTCAAAAGAGTCAGTAGTTCTGCTTACGCCCTATATAAGTTGGCCCCAATTGTTAATATTGATGCTTTGCTTACTGCGTACCATGGTCTTTCTGAATCCTTACTTCGTTATGGTGTGATTTTTTGGGGAAACTCAACTAACAGCGATATAGTTTTCAAGGCTCAGAAGCGCTGTATTCGGGCCATGTTCTCTTTGCAGACAACAGACAGCTGTAAACCGTACTTCGTGAAGTATAATATCTTAACACTTCCGTCACTTTACATGCTGGAGGTGGCCTTATTTGTTCATAATAACCCTCACTTATTCCAACGTAACTCTGAAATTGTAAAACGCAACAGGCGCTTGTTACATAACAGTGACAAAAGATTGTGTTTACGTGGTTCGAGGACAGCTCTGATGTCCAACAGTTTATTGTGTATTGCGCCTAAGGTTTATAATAAAATACCAGATGCCTTAAAATAATACAATGTAAACCTATTCAAAATGAAGTTGAAAAAAGTTTTAATTGATAAATGTTACTACGAATTAAAACAATTTCTTGAAGATAAGTTTTTGGATCAAGTGACATTTGATTAATATGACATGATATGAAATAGTTATATTGACATCGAAATTTATTTTATTTGATATTTAAAACCTTTATAACACTGACATTTAATCAAGTTATGTATAACATTTTATCTTATTTGTATGACCTTATTGACTTTTGAGACCTTATTGACTTTTTATTGTTTTTAGTTGTTTATGTGTAGCTATTTTATTAAATGTATCAATCTAGCTTGACATTACCTTAATTTTATGACCTCTAACTATATTTTGTATGGACATTCTCAGATTAATTACAGTCACACTTGCTGTAATAATGATTCTACACTAGTCTTGTATAATGATTTAATCTAGAGGGTCAAAATAGTTTTCGTTGTTTTTTGCACTTCATATTTAACTTTATTGACACTTATGGCTGAATGTATCAAATATTTACATACCACATTAAAGTGGTAGAATGTACCTGGGACAATAATAATTATAAGACCACAAATATTGTAATACCTACATTCTAGTAAATAAATTAATCTGAATCTGAATCTGAATGACATGAACTAATTATATATTTTATTTGTTTGACCATTGGCTGGGTTCTGTAATAGTGTTGTACCCCACATTGTTCGATATGACAAGTGACAGTAATGCAATAGTAATACTTAAGTTATAAGACATTTAAAGTTTGACATTTAAAGTAGATTTTATTAACAATTTGACATTTTATTGCATTCTCGACATTTAATTGATTTCTGGACATCTATAATTTGACTGTATAAGATTGTAATATTTATTTTCATAAAAAATCTGTAATTGGCAATTCCCTAATTTTAGGGTAAATCTGGAAACTGTGTCAAATGTCATTTTGAGAGTTGCAGTTCTTTAAGATGACATTTGTAGTATTTAATGTGTTCAAAATCAGAAAAATTTAACTACCCCATTTTTGGAGAAAATTTGAAAACTGGTATCCTCTAAAAAATGTTGCAGTACCTACATTGATATTTTATAGTTTACGTTAGTAGAATGATGTAGTGGTAATTGATATGTTATTGATTTGTTGTTTTCGAATAGTTAAGTGATGTAGTGGTCATTATACAGTGTTCATTTGCCTTTGAAGATGCCGAAAGGCGAAACCGGTCAGGTGTAAAGTAAATAAATGTTGTGGAACAGTACAAGTGCCGTTGTTCAATATGCTCGTTCTTGTAGTTTATTGGATCTTTTAACATGTTCGCTGTCGTAGTAATTTTTCTATGCGAAGGCGAGGTTTATGACGTAGGTATTTAAAAAAAACTACTCACTAGATCTTGTTAAAACCAAATTCCGTTCGAAGTTTATATGGCAATGTACATCATATATTTTTTTTAGATTTATCGTTCTCTTAGTTTAAAAGTTAGAGGGGGGGGGACGGACACGTTTTTCTCGAGTCTCGAGTCTCTTGGGCAAACTATTCAGTTTAGAAAAAAGTGATATTAGAAACCTCAATAGCAGACCTATTTATACCTAGATATCCTACAGGTATGGATTTGATGAAAAAAAAAATTGTAGTTTCAGTTCTGAGTATGGGGACCCCCAAAATTTACTGCTTCTTTTCTAGTTTTATGTAAAAATCTTAATGCGGTTCACATAATACATCTACTTACTAAGTTTTAACAGCATAGGCCTTATAGTTTCGGAGAAAAGTGGCTGTGACATACGGACGGACAGACAGACAGACAGACATGACGAATCTATAATGGTTCCGTTTTTTGCTATTTGGCTACGGAACCCTAAAAATGAATGAAATTTTACTTTCGCCGCATTGAAACTCACATTTGATTTTTCTTTCACTTGAAGTCATTGTGGCTGACCTTCGAACTCTGAATATGTATTCTTACAAAATACTTCGCGAGTAATAATAATAATACTATTCGCAGCACTGTACAATTTATGACAGTACGTAACGGAATCACAGTCAGTTCTAGTTTCTAACGCAGACAGACTTATCTAAGTGTAAGAGTAATGACAACATTAGTCACTACGATTCAACCACACATTTCTACGTGTCTTTAGAGATAATGGCACCTCATTATTGGATAAAGGTGAAGGTGACACGCTACATATACTGCGATTACTGCTACAAAGAGATAGGGAATAGGTCGTTACAGCCGAACACGGCTTGGGTGTTATAGAACTGAGTTATGTCTTCGACTTAGTGATATGACTTACAAATAGCTAATTGTTTCTCATTATATTAGTCTTTGATGGTTTTATAAAGCTTGTCTTTTTTGAACAATAGCTGATCCTCGCAATTTGTTTACGCCACATATCCATACTAATACATATTATAAAGCTGAAGAGTTTGTTTGTTTGTTTGTTTGAACGACAGGATCTCAGGAACTACTGGTTGAATTTCCGAAATTCTTTTACAGTTTGATATTCCATCTATTGAGGATGGCTATAGGCTATATAACATCACGCTAAGGCAAATAGGAGCGGAGCAGCAACCAAGAATGTTTCGAAAACGGGGAATATTTTTTACCGTCTAAGAGCTTCCGAAGCGTACGCTGCATAAATGGTTAAAGTTACGTAAAAATTGTTTACTACAAAATTGTTTATCTTAAAAAGTTCTAAAAAAATGTCCGCAAAAGCATATGTCTTTTCTATCTTTTAAGGTTCGCTCACAATAACCTAATTTGTCTAACTCTTAAGGTCCGCTCACAATATTTTAAAACTGAAGAGTTTGTTTGTGCTAGGAACTCAGAAATTACTGGTTGCATTTCAAAAATAATTTTACAGTTTATTAGTCAATTTATTGAGGATGGATAATGACAATATACCATCACGCTAAGACGAAGACGAATAGGGGCGGAGCAGCCATGAATAATGTTTTGAGAATGAGGAAAATTTCTTTCTTTTCAGAGATCCATTGCGTGCACTGTATCATCCATCCATTGCGTAAATGGTTAAAGTTACGTAAAAATAGTGTATTATAAAATTGTTTCTCTTATAAAATTATAAAAAAAAATCCGTTACAGCATATGCCTATCTTTTACGGTTCGCTTACAATAACCCTCTTAATAAGTTTTAAAATATGAGCGAGGCCGCGAGGTGACGACGGCAATAATCGTGGTCTGCGGTAGTAGCCAGTCAAATGAACGATAAAAACCGGTCAAGTGTGAGTCGGATCCGTACCAAAAAAGGACGGGCGGAAGTAAATGCGACGGGAAACGTTATATCACTTTACATATCAATACCACGCCTATCTCCTTCTCACTCTCATGTGACGCAACCGAAGTTGCGTGGGTCAGTTCTAATGAACATAAGCGACGGACTAAATGCGACGGGAAACATTATATCACTAAATATTTATACCACACTTTTCTCTTTCTGACTTCCATGTGACGCAAACGAAGTTGCGCGGGTCAGCTAGTATGATGGATAAAAGGAGAGGTATTTTTTCATCAGACTCATGGGAACGAACGTATGAAACTGCCCTGTTTGCGTAATCATAAAAAATCTTAAAGATTAAGTTCATTCTAAAACGGAATTATTATGATTAAAATGGAAATTATTACATTTAAGAATTGCCTTAATCATTAAGCTCTTTTATTATTTATTATTCAACAAACACGACAGTTAATTTTTTTTATTACAATTTCGGCTTCATCTTAGAGTGTCGAGAATCTGTACAGATTCTCGACACTCTACACTCTTATTAGACATAATTTTGTATAGAGTAGCGGATGGACAGCAGTTTCATCCACGTAGTTCCTCTGTTCCCGTGGGATTAAATTATAGCCAATACCCGGGGATAGTGTAACTACAGCGTGGCACTTCTTAGCCATGAACTCACACTGAATGCATAAACTTTTAATTTTATTTTTCAGTTTTAGATTTTAGAAATTAGATATCTACGTTAGGTTAAGTATATAACATTATGTTAATTTTGCATGCCATGCCTGTCTGTAAGAGGTTGAGTTTTTAGTTAATTGCTTACAATTATCTTCTCCTCTAATTTGTGTATGAAATTCATATCCGCTCTTAGTCTGTAAGCTTATTGTAACTGTTTCATTATACAAATGTTTCATTGTAACAACTGTTGGTGGGCTAAATAAATAAATAAAATGAATAAAAATAAAATAAATACAGTGAAAGAATTTGAAATCGATTCAGTATTTAGGAACCTAAAAATCCAATCTTTTCTCTTTATAATATACTAGCTGATGCCCGCAGCTTCGGCCACGTAAAATTTGTATGGAACAACTTCCCGCTTACCGTCGAAACTTATTCGCGGAATAAAAAGGCCTATGTGTTATTCCAGACCATAATCTATCCTTGTTCCAAATTTCAGCCAAATTCGTTCAGCCATTATTTATTTATTTATTTATTTAAAAACTTTAAGCACAAATTTGTACAGAGGTGGACTTAATGCCATAGGCATTTTCTGCCAGTCAACCTTAGGGTGATGCAGAGATAAATAAGTGGAGGAAGGTGCTGTTTGTTGATGTTGACACATTTCAATGGTACACATAAATAGATATTATAAGTACTTTAATCGAATACATGTACAAACATATAATGATACACATATATACATATATATACATATTGTTATATATTATATATATATATATATATGTATGTATATTATATATATATATATATATATATATATATGTGTCGGAGTCAGGATAGACCGCGTGGGTTAATTCGTTGTCAGGAGCCGCTATCAGCAAGTTGTAGGCACGAAATAAGATTACAATCCTTTAGCACTGGTACTAGTTTATTCACTTACAAACAATAAACTTAAAAATCACAGTTAACCACGTAGATTAAAATGGATGGAAACGCAGTAAGTTCGATACAGAAAGGTGACCGTTCACCATCGAGCCCTTTTCCAAAAGTGACTATTCTCTACCACGTCTCGTTCGCAAGTGTCCGGTCTGTGCGCTCCGCACAGCGCACATCCCCTCTCCAACATGACACAACACACACACAGACAACTGACATCTGTCAGGCTGACAACGTCACCTTCTGTATCGACCTCACTCAAGCGAACTGCTTGACGTTTCCAAAATTGATAAGAAATGGCGTTTTAGTAAAATTAGAGTCTTTAATTATCTTGGTTCTGCGACACGGCCATCATGACAATTCACACGTCCTCGTGTGTTAGCGCTTCGAGTTATCTTCGGTCTGCAACACTGGCATGAAGACGACTCACACGTCCTAGTGTGTAGCATCACAACATAACAGCATCTGAAACAACAGTTTTCCCAAAGTACAGCATTTATCGCTCGGCCTTCCTGACCGAGTCAGGCATTACTTAAATAAACTCTAAAGCTTAAGTCAGCATTGTTTTATTCTAAATAGTTCGCTACGCTTATAAAATCTGATTACAGTAGGTAAAACCCTCAATCGAAATGAGTGAGTCCACTACGCAATACTCTTAACACAACACCATGCCTCCAAAGGCATCAAGTGGGACCTCCATCCGGTACCCAACTTGACCACACTGTGGGACCTCTATCCGGTACCCACTTCAGACCACAACCTCGGGATGCCCCCCTTCGGCATTCCGGCATCACGGCCTACATATCCATACCAGACGTAGGTCACTACAAAGACCCACGACTAGCATAAACATGTACGCGACCTGAGCAATTTGCATACTACACTCACTCACTCACATGAAGGTCTTACTCCTTCAACATCATTTGTCAAGCCAGTCTTTAAAAAATCCACTCGCATGAAGGTCTAACCCCTTCATCATCATACGTCAGGTCAGTCTTTAAAGAGTCCACTCACATGAAGGTCTAACCCCTTCATCATCTGAACTACTTAATGGAAAAAGAAAAAGACTACGTGACCTGTAATTTTCGAGATCCATCCTCGTAGCTCAGGCACAAGGCGATCTGCTAGTGACCGCACCGCTCGCCCGTGCCACACGCTGTATGCGGCGGCGCTCGCGCAAGCCACTGTCGACCCGCGCTCTGCTACTCCGCTGCGCTGGTGATGGAGCACCCACAGCGACCACAGCGCAACCGCTCACAGTAAAGGTTGTCGAGGCCTCGGCGGTCTTCAGTTCATTTTTAGGAACTCGCCACATGAAAATTAACAAAATTTAGAGTTAAAGTACACCAGTAACCGGGACCAACAGCTTAATTAACTTATCGTCTAAAGCACGGAAATGCTCCCAAAAGAAAGTGTCACAAAGTTCAAGGAGTAGCCACAGCAAACGTTGCTTACGGCAATGGGCGTTTACAGAACGTAGAGCCCGCAGGGCTACGAGTGCTTCTATTAACACAAGTCACCTACCTTCCGGGCGTTCTTACTGTCTATGAATTTAATTGAAATTCCTTAAAACCTCGCCAAGTTCTCGAAGCAATACAGTTCATAAGCCTTTACGACCACTAACGATGATGTTGCTGAATGGAGTACGATACCAAAGGCTTCCCATCATCAGCATCGGTAAATAGTGCAGCTAACCTGAGTAACATGTATCCGGATGAACCTCTGCGGCAGGTTCTGGTTTGAGAATGGTAAAAATGGGTTCACTATTCAGACATCGTATCAAGCCTTGCATGATTTGCTATTGATGTTGACCCTAAATAAACGCTACCACATTTTCAATCAAACCTTATAGCACGGCTCTGGACATGCTTACGAAAGCATCCCATGATATATAGAAATCATCGAACCTATAATACTTTTGAAGGAATAGGTGAAATTACCTTTTTTTTTTATACCACTAGAGTGGCAGACAAGCATACGGCCCCACTAGATGTACCGGTAGTCACCGCAGCCTATGGACGTTTGCAACACCAGAGGCGCCACAATCGCGCTGCCGACTCATAAGCTAGGCCCTACCTGACCACAACTTTATAATTTCGACGCGGCGCGCGTCGCGTAGACGGGCGCGAGCAACGCACAGCGGCGCGCGTCGCGCAGACAGGCGCGAGAAGCGCCCAGCGGCGCGCGTCGCGCAGACAGGCGCGAGTAGCGACAGTGGTGCGCGTCGCGTAGACAGGCGCGAGCAGTGCACAGAGGCGCGCGTCGCGCAGACAAGGGCGAGAAGCGCACAGCGGCGCGCGTCGCGCAGACAGGCGCGAGCAGCGCACATAGGCGCGCGTCGTGCAGACAGGCGCGAGAAGCGCACAGCGGCGCGCGTCGCGCAGACAGGCGCGAGTAGCGCACAGCGGCGCGCGTCGCGTAGACAGGTGCGAGAAGCGCACAGACTGGCGCGAGTAGCGCGCAGCGTCGTGCGTCGCGGATCCCAGCGGTCGTCACTGACGCTAGCGCTACTTATCATCTCGACCTGTAACTAGTAGCATTGGTTTCAAATCACGTCAAAACAATTTGTACACAATCTGTTAGCAATAAATGTAACTGAAGCAAGTCATAATGTCTTTCAATTTTTATAACTACGGACCTTCACAAGAACTTGAGAATAGCGGCGAACTAGCACCGCGTTACAACCACTCTTTCCTTTTTGGTTATACGATACGATTCAATAAATCAAATCAGCATATGGCTGCTCGTTGCTGGGAATAGGCCTCTATGATATCAGGTTGGTACACTAACAATAAAAGTGAGTTTAAAGAATTCTAGTTTCTGATGAAAGTTACCTTAACGGAGGGTAACATCCCTCTGTCACAAGTTACGGTCATAATCACAGTCAATAGTCGCGTTACATGTCCCAATTATTCGCTATTTTCCAAGTCCTAATTTGCCTGATGAAGTATAATGATATGTGATATTTTTTCACGGCGAATCATAATCTCCTATCGCAAATAGTAGGATGTCAGAGTCACAGTCTTATATCACAGTATCTTATATAGTCGTTAACTATTAGATACATTTACAAGGAATAGATTCTTCAACAAGCAAATATTTGACACCAGAATAGAAATAAACATGAAACTGCTCACCAAAGTTAAGTAGGCATCCAGAAAGTGCGTGCACTGTATTTCTGTGACGGAAACAACCATCGTATTGCTGCTTCTACAGAAAACTCCATTTTCCGCTTTTGTATCGCCTTATAATGCACACGTTCTGTCGCCACGTGGGACAATGGAGTTGCATCCCGCTTCTGATGTCGGAGTCAGGATAGACCGCGTGGGTTAATTCGTTGTCAGGAGCCGCTATCAGCAAGTTGTAGGCACGAAATAAGATTACAATCCTTTAGCACTGGTACTAGTTTATTCACTTACAAACAATAAACTTAAAAATCACAGTTAACCACGTAGATTAAAATGGGTGAAAACGCAGTAAGTTCGATACAGAAAGGTGACCGTTCACCATCGAGCCCTTTTCCAAAAGTGACTATTCTCTACCACGTCTCGTTCGCAAGTGTCCGGTCTGTGCGCTCCGCACAGCGCACATCCCCTCTCCAATATGACACAACACACACACAGACAACTGACATCTGTCAGGCTGACAACGTCACCTTCTGTATCGACCTCACTCAAGCGAACTGCTTGACGTTTCCAAAATTGATAAGAAATGGCGTTTTAGTAAAATTAGAGTCTTTAATTATCTTGGTTCTGCGACATATATATATATAATTATTATATACATTAGAGCGTGAAAGAGTAACAAACATCCACACATCCACACTCATAAACTTTCGCCTTTATAATATTAGTAAGATTAGTATTACTAGCTAATACACGTTAACTTTTTTGGACTTCTGTTTTATAATAAAGTGTATTAACCTTTTTCATATAACGCTCTATCTATTGCCGAAACTTTGTTATAATCCGTTGAGTAGTTTAAAAGATTTAAACGAACAGACAGCGAAAGCCTTTTGATAATTTTATACTATGCAAAGAAGAGTAAAGTCTCAAGGTGAGCATTTTAATGTTGAAAACTTTCCTCCTAGAGATACGTATAAGCCGGCTATCATTGCCCTCACAGTAGTACCCGACTAGTGAAATTTCATGACGATGCGATGGATGAAATGGATGTACAAATTGCAATGTAAATAAAGATAAGGACATGTGAATTAACATTTTTAGGGTTCCGTACTCAAAGGGTAAAAACGGGACCCTATTCATGAGACTTCGCCTTATATTTGCTCCATGGTCTGTCTGCCTGACTGTCTGTCTGTCCGTCATGAGGCTGTGTCTGAGGAACCGTGATAGCTAGAGAGCTGAAATTAAAAAAAAAATGATGTAGGTTTTTCTGTTGCCGCCATGACAAAAAATACTGAAATCAGATAAGAAGGGGTATTAAGGGGGGCTCCAATACAACAAACGTGATATTTTGCCGTTTTTGGTACTTCTATGTATGCGAGTCCGACTCGCACTTGACCGGTTTTTTTTATATTCGTATCACGTTTTCACATTGTGGAACATCAATCAGCCACTTTGAAAGGTCGCCGGGTAACGCAGGATTATAAGTCATTTAAAATTGCTTAGAATGTAGATAAGCGACGAACACCTTATTGTATCCTTGTAGAAAGTGCAAGGCGTGTAACTCGTAGTTAGACCAGCGTGAACATTGCTTTTGATAAGATGTTGTCCTTACACCGAACGTTTTCAAGGGCAAACTAAAAACTATGCAAAATTTTGAATAAAATTTTAAAACAGAAAGTAAACGATAGATATCTACCTTTTTTTTCTATCTTATCTACCAATAGTTTAAGAAATAAATACCTACCTAGGAATAATTTCCTAGAGTGAGAGAGGTGAAAATCTAATTCCCTGATGCAGATGGCGTTGTTTGACCATGATCCATAAATATTTATAAAAAAAAAATATTTGAAACTAAGAACATATGAAAGACACGGTGTGATATACGGTCTTTGTACCGACTTAAAAGTAAGCCTTCACTGTTAGGAATGTTTGCAGATGTCATGTCGAGTGTCGCGGAACTCGTGGGGTAACAGGTTCCTTCCGAGGGGAAACCTTTTGAGACACGCGTCTTGTGTTTGTACTGACAGCAAGAACCAACGCGTACTTATTGTGAGGTCAATAACTCACAATAAGTACGTCGTTTTAATGTGTAGCAGGTACAGTAAAGAGCAGTACCTATTGAATTTTGTAATTTTGCCAAGATTTACTATTTATGGACTGCTGGATATAGAACTTTATGTTTTGTTTTTATAATTATTTCAAGTCGCAGGTATGCTCTCGTAGAGAATGTGTTCAAAATCCCCGATACTGAATCCACGAATATCGTAAAAAATAAAGTAGGTAAATAAAGTATTATGTACATTCTGCGCGTGTTGATTGACTGACTCATCCAGTAAGAGGGACACATCTTTGAAAAAATCTTTGGGAGATAAACGACCATTGTTATTGTTTTCAAGTTTATCATAGTCTTTAATAAAAATCAATGAACATGTGCCTAGGGATTTTTAAAAAGTCGTCGTCCAACAAAGTTCCTACATGTGGCGAAGGAAGCGCGTGCAGCCAAGCACCGGACTCAGGCTGAGCCACGGCTCTCAATCTGGCAAGGTCTGCTCCCACAGCATCATCTATTAACAAGCTGTAGTTTCGCTTGGTAAGAACATGGCACCATGCACGCTGGACCTGAGGAGAGCTCAGATACGGCGCTTCCGGAGCGAGAGCAGACCATGCAGTGATCGCCTCTGACACATAAGGGATCCTGAACCCGTCGCCATTCGAGTGGAAAATAGAAGCAACTAGCCCGGATACCCCATGAGCCGACGCGATAAATGCCGGCAAGCCCACATCCCGAGCACGTCGCACCCCGAGTCCCCCATACCGAACCGGAGAGGCTGCCTGGAGCCTCTGTAAGTTGCTAAGGGAAACGTTCAGTATCGACTCTACTGTTTTTCTCAACGAGTCATCGAAAAGGTGGACCTCTTCACTACACAGCCGTATTGCAGCAGTCCGCAAGAACTAATTTATTTTGGGTAAAGCAAAGCACATAAGAAGTTAAAAATGTGTGGTAAGTACAAAATTGTTCCTCATATAAAGTTTGAAAAAAAATTTCTCAACAGCGCATGTCTATGAAAGTTCGCTTACAATAACCTTTTAGTTACTAAAATATTAGCGACGCGACGGCGACGATCGTAATGCGACGGAAAACATTATATTAATAAATTAATACAACGCCCCTCTCTTTCTATTATGTGTTGCGTCTGGGAAATGGTCCTGCGAATGGGTGTTTTAAGAATAACGAAGTTGCCTGGGCTAGGTCTAACGAATATAAGCGACGCGATGGGAATATATGCGGCGGGGAACATTTTAATTACTTAATATCATACCGCACCTCTCTCTTTCTCTCTCTTGTGACGCAAACGAAGTTGTGCGGGTCAGCTAGTTAGTAATTTATATATGTATCAACCTTACACAGTTCAAGTACCTAATGGTACCCACGCAACCTCGTACCTATATCATATTATAAGATACCTACTAGCTGAGCAGACAGACGTTGTCCTGCCATAACTATGAATATGGAAATCGGTATCCCGAGTTCTGAGTTCCCGGTTTTGGGTACCGAGTTCCCGGTTCCGGGTTCCTCATTTTCCAGTTCGTTTTTCTGTTCCCGGTTCCCATTTTGGTGCTTCGAGTTCCAAGACGATCCAAAATCGCAATAGAAACCATTTCTCTCACCTCTGTTTAATTTTTCTGCACACTAGGTAACTCCACTAATTTAATGAATGCAAACCAGAAAATTAAATGCTGTGCAAAAAAACTAATTGATTAACAACACGTCCTACTTAAAAAACTTAAATATTGCTCAGAACGAGATGTCCTTTTTAATCGAATTCACACCAGAAATGTGGTTCGTACATCGAATATATGATTTGTGAAACAGAAATACGAATTGCATTTCAAAAATACTAACTTGCACTCTAAATAGTACTATCTTATAACGGAATAGGTTAGGTTAGGTTAAACTTTTATTTTTTTGATCAATAAAATTTAATTTTGTAGAGGTGACTGATTAAATTGAGGTCTTACTTAGAATAAACGGTATTCATAAAAGTAAATTAGGCGATAGATTTCCTTAAAAAAGTTTTAATATTTTTTTGAACAATGGAATTTTTAGATATACTATTCTGGAACATCGTTTATTCTAAGTAAAACCGCAATTTAATCAGTCAGCTCTACAAAATTAAATTTTATTGATCAAAAAATTAAAAGTTTAACCTAACCTAACCCATTCCGTTTTAAGATAGTACTATTTAGAGTGCAAGTTAGTATTTTTGATATGCAATTCGTATTTCTGTTTAACAAATCATATATTCGATGTACGAACCAAATTTTTGGTGCGAATTCAATTAAAAAGGTCATCTCGTTCTGAGTAATATTTAAGTTTTTAAAGTAGGACATGTTTATTTAATCAATTAGTTTTTTTGCATAGCATTAAATTTTCTGGTTTGCATTCAGTAAATTAGTGGAGTTACCTAGTGTGCAGAAAAATTAAACAGAGGTGCATTTAAAAATATCCCTTTTTAAAATACCTTTTGTAATGATTTCGTACCTTTTTTTTTTTTTTTTTGTTTAACGTGAGGGAAAATCCTCATAGGATGTCATGCCGGACTCTTACCGACTAAAAAGACCTCACGCCACGCCTAACAGCCTATGGTTGGGAGCCCCGGGTAAGCCCTCAGGAAGGATGTCCCGTGACTCCCAACAGACATACGGCCGCCGCTGCGGCCTCGCCCAGGGGGTGGTTCGGGTGTAATCCCGCGTCTATGGGGGGTTTCGGGTGTGACCCCGCTTCTAAGGGGGGGCGTACGTGAGTTGCTCACGTCACGCTACCGTCATGGGATGATTTCGTACCTACATCTTGATGTCGACTTGATTTTTTTATTTCTTAAAATAATTAAAAATAACAATTACAACAAACGGCCGAGTTGAACCACTATAGTCTTTACACGTATGCTCATGTCATGTTACAATAAGAGAAAATATAAGTATTTTATTTTTCTAATTAAACTCGGGCCTATTTTCTTTTTGGATCTAAAACACATGATTTTCACAGAATCTATAAATGAATGAAACTCATCCTAGAATGAAATTTAAAAATCCGTCAATCCTAAGGAACAGCGTACAAAGAGACCGCTTGGACCACATTGGCCATCGCAGGATTATCACAAACTGTGCATCACAGACAGTCTATCGTCTATGCAGTACATCAGTCAAGGATAACCTCAACTAATTGCAACGGGAGAATGACAAATCGAACTCCTTAACACCGTTGACATTGCTAACGACATGGACCATACAATACAGTATCGGCGTTTTTCCCACGTAATAGGTGTTGAGCCGTATTGCCATGTTGAGATGGACAGGCGTAGGTTGTGACTGCCATCATGCTGAATTTTTAAGCCGCGTAAAAAAGCCTTCAACTTGACAGTCGTTAATCGTTGTCATTTTACTGACAACCGGGTTTCATTTCGGTTTTCCTTCTCTACCCAACGGACCGTTTAGCGAAAGTGTTCCTTACGATACCTTCAGGATGTATTGGGGTGGCGACATTTTGTACTCTTTCTCTCTTCTTTTTTACACCCACGTACAATTTTTTCCGTTCCCACGTCCCACTGCGGCCTATTCCAAAAATTTAAGGTAGCCACTGTGCAATGTCTTGACATTTTAACCGAAAACATTTTGCCGAAATTTCACTACCCAAACAAATTTTGGCACTCCTTTATTATACCAATGCAATATTTGGAATAATTTTAGTACGCACTTTTTCATTTCGTCAAATTTTTATTTGGCAAAATATTACAACGGATAATATCATTTTGGTATCTGATCTTTTATCAAATAGTTTATTACAGCAAATAATCTTTAGACAATAAACGTTTGGTCAAATGATTTGCTATGGCAAAAACATAAAGGCAAAAGTAAGAATTATAATAAAGCAAGTTTATGTAAAAATAATCAATTTCTTTGGTGTAACTCCTAAATAGTTTCAAGTCGAATACTGTGCGCTCCGACTTGATGGTTTTTTTTTATTACTATTCAACACCAACATCAATTTCGATGGTGTGACTGTGAAACTTAATAATTTTGTCATTGGCTAAACAATTACCTGAAAAGAAATGGTAATTTGAAAATTGATGTTATGAAAAATTTGCCTCATTTTGTTTTGCGTAAAATATGTTTTTTCCAACTGAAACATTTGACTAACTAAAAATTGGTAAATTAATTATTATTTAAATGTAAACTAACCAAAAATAACGTTTGTATTACAATTTTTTGTGAAGAAATTTTTTGCTAAGTAATAATTTGGCAAATGAAATTATGCGAAACATTTTTTGGGAAGTGATAATTTGACAATTTCTTTTCGGTCAAATAACCCCAGAATAATCGATCCCTATACCAAATTTCACCCAAATATCCCCGTTACCAACATCCATAATTATATAAAAACTTTCGCGTTTATCATTTGTAAGGATTACTGGCCACAGATCTATAATTATGCTGTCAAGTACTGCATAATTACTTTCAATGATATAAAAGCTGGTTCCAGACCGTATATCGGGAAAGTACTGCTGCTGAGAAAAACCCAGCATAACGTAGTAACCTGTTAAAGCAATATTTATCGATCACTAATAGATGTAGTGATTCACAGTTCTATATAAAAGACGCGAGTATCCAGATCGAAAACATACTTTGGTTAACTCCAGCAGTGAGAACACCTATCTCTGGTGAGAAGCGATATTTTGCCCTCTTAATAATATTTATAGGACTCAAAAGATTTATCTACTTACTAGAAAAGTTTTGACTGTTTGTTTGCATTGAATAGGCTCTAAAACTATTGAACCGATTTAAAAAATTCTTTCACTGTTGGGAAGGTTTGGTAAGCTACACTATCTCGGGGTGACATGCAATATTTTATTCTTGTATACCCACAGGAACCGGAACTCACTCGGGTCAGCTAGTGCCATATAAAAAGTAAATTCCGACACTTCTTATTGACCTGTTGTTTTTATAAATTCATACGATAGACTTCTTTATGGGATTTTGTCAAAACGAATTTTCTTTTGCAATTTTTATAATAAGTTATGGGTTAGGCTACTGTTATGGATATTTTAAATGTTACGTTAATATGTCAAAAACACATACAAATTTGCTGGTAGATAGTGCGATGTCGCTGTCATCCCAAGACGTATGAGGTGAAGAAATTAGTTGATCTAGATTGGTGTCGCGGTGGTTCAATGGTTAGGACGTCTGGCCCGGTTAGCCAGAAGACGCAGGTTCGAGTCCTATTCGGGAACCAAAGTTTTTTCACTTTAATCAGTGATTTATTTAGCACACTAATTGCTTATGAAAATTGTCTCTAATCGTACGTATAATTGCTTATAGGAATGCATTCATTTTGACTAACAAAATGAAAACTTAAAAATAAATAATAATATTTACTGAAAAATCTTTTTCAGAAACATTTCAAAAACTATCTACCTACATCAAAAATGAAGACTGCAGTAGTATTCCTTGCCTTGGTGTTCATCGCCAGCGTCGTCATCTCCACGGAGGCAGCCTGCCCCAACTCTAAGTTCTTCAAAGGCACGTGCAATGCTCTCACACAGGACTGTCAGTTCCACTGCACGAATATTGAGAAAGCCAAGAGTGGACAGTGTGTGTACAAGTTCCCTGCGTTTAAGTGCACGTGTTGTCACTAAGCAGTAAATTTTTGATCACGTTTATGTTATAAATAAAATAAATGTAAGGTTAAAAGCAATAAGTGATTTTTATTCTTATTTTTTTTTCTTTAATGGTATTTGAATATATTATTCAATGGGTCTTGAGGGCGAAGGTTAAATAATGTACCACAACTTTGTAGGCAACACTATAATTTAATTTATCGCTCACGTTAGCAATACAAATAGTTCGAATAGTATCGAAAACTCCAAAATGAATCTCACTAATGAATAAATACCTAACATACTTATAATAAATGTAGCACAATTTCATTATCGCGATCTAGACCTTGTCATACAACCTTAGCGCGATCTAGACACTACATGTAAACAAACCCTATCGCGATCTAGATATTTCATGTCGACAAAGTATATCGCGATTCAGATCCCACATACAGCGCAATCCGTCGAATGCGTTCTTACTCACCGTATGTATACTTCCCCGGAGACAATAAATAATACACCATATTTCTAGATTTCTACAAGCTCGTCTACAATTTGGACATACCGCCCACCAAGGACAGATTTCAAGATGTCCTTCATAACCGCCCACCATGACAAACTTTATAAAACTACTTATTACCTAATAACAAAATAAAAACAAAATTAAATAAACAATCTCAAAATATTAAAAATATCAAACTATTCAAGTTGTGGTAGGTAACATACACAATTTTGATGTGGGTCGTTTTATAACAGAAGACTGTGTACGCAATGTAACGACTCGACAAATTCCGTCCGGCCCAAGATGTTTTTTCTCAATTTTACCCAGTAACCACTTGCCAGGAGGCATGTCGTCTTCTTTGATCAATGCTAATTCCCCAACAGATGGCTCCGGATTTTGTTGTGTCCACTTATGCCTCTGTAGGAACTGGTTCAAGTAATCATTTGACCAACGCTTCCAAAAGTACTGGATCATTCTTTGGTGCATCTGCCATCGTTGCAGATTTCCAACATGATCATTACCGTAATCCATATCGGGTACAAGAACGAGAGGTTCTCCGACCAAAAAGTGCCCAGGAGTAAGAACGGTCAGCTTATTTTCATCCTCGTTGTAGGATAATGGTCGGGAGTTGAGGCAGGCTTCAATTTGAGCCAGTACTGTTGTCATCTCTTCGAAAGTCAAGGTAGAGTTTCCTATTACTCTTTTAAGGTGATGCTTCATGGATCTGATGCCCGCTTCCCACAGACCTCCGAAATTTGGCGCGCGGGGTGGTATGAAGTGCCACTGGGTACCGTTATTCGATAAGTAACTTGCCAATTCAGAATTAAAGTCAGACCTCTGTTCGTTGAATAAATAGAGTAACTCTCGTGCAGCCCCTACAAAATTCGAAGCGTTATCGCTGTATATGTCAGCTACCCTGCCTCGCCGTGCCACAAGTCGCCTAAAAGCTGCCATGAACCCTCTAGTGCTGAGGTCACTAATAACTTCCAAATGAACAGCTCTAGTGGACATACAAATGAATAAAGCTATATATCCCTTATATGACCTATTTCCGCGTCCTTTGGATATCCTAATATTTATAGGACCCGCATAATCCACGCCAGTACTCAAAAATGGTTTACTTGGTCTCAAGCGCACCGATGGTACCTGCCCCATAAGCTGAGATTTTGTCTTGGCGGCATACCGGACGCATGTAACGCAACTCCTTAAATACCTTTTTGTAAGTACCTTTAAACCTAAAATCCAATATTTTGATCTCAAATAAGTAGCCATAATCTGTGGACCACCGTGCATAGTTTTATCATGTGCGTCTATGATCAACAAATTTGTCAAGAACGACTCCTTTGGCAGAAGAATGGGGTGAATACGATCGTATGCCAGTTCTGATAACTCAAGTCTCCCTCCTACTCGCAAAATACCTTTAGGATCTAAAAATATATTTAACGATTTTAAATTTCCCTTTATTTGACTCCGTTGTTTCTGTTCTCTTAAATCGTTCAACTCATCTGAAAAGGCTTGTTCTTGACACGCTTTAATGCATACCTCCAAGCTGTCCTCGAGTTCCTGCTTAGATAAGTTTATAGTCCAGTGTTCATTTGTGGATCGACTCCCTAACTTTAAAAATCGTCGGCAATAGGCTAATACTCGAAGCAATTTTGATAAAGATGAAAACCTGTTCCATAAAGTCATGTCCTCAACTGATGTATGATGTACCTTGATTTCCTCCAAGTGAGTTATTCTCAACTTTGGCTTTTTATATTGTACGATATCATCTTTTAGGAAATCCGGTCCATCCCACCACATTACAGTGCCTTTTAATTCCGCGGGAAAAACACCGCGTGAAGCATAGTCTGCTGGATTTTGCTTTGATGGCACATGTGACCACTGATGTGCATCCAACGTGGTTAAGATATCAGATACCCGGTTCGCTACAAAGGTCTTCCAGCGACTGTGATGACCATTAAGCCAGGCCAGCACAACCTCACTATCTGTCCAAGCATGCCAATTTATTTTAGGTATTCCTAAAACTTCACCTACTTCTGCAATCAACTTGGCTGTCAACGATGCCCCACAAAGCTCCAACCTTGGTATCGAGACTTGTTTGATGGGTGCAACCTTCGTTTTAGACGCAACCAATGACACATGGACCTTTCCTGCAGAATCTATAACCCTAATGTAAATAACCGCTGCATATGCCGTCTTTGAGGCGTCTGCAAATCCGTGCAATTCGGTTTTTATATTGTGTAAACTGGTGCAATACCATCTTGGAATCTTTATGTTGCTCAAGGAAACTATGCTGTGATGGTAAGTCTTCCATTCCCTTAATAAGTTATTTGGTATTTCTTGATCCCATGTTAATCCTGTTAACCAAAGTTTTTGGATAAATATCTTTGCTAGAATAATACTGGGTGCTAACCAGCCCAAAGGATCAAAAAGTTTAGAAATATTTGATATAATTTTTCTTTTTGTCACAGGTTCAACCAACAGCGGCAGTTCAACTGAGTACCGAAACACATCATCGCTGGGATCCCAGGTAAGTCCTAAGACTTTAGTTATATTATCCAAGGTTATATTTAAGCGTTCCCCTGTGGCACTTTCATCACCTTTAATTAAGTTCAAAAGCTCTTGGCTATTACTGTTCCATTTCTGCAATTGAAAACCCCCCTTGGCTAAAATGGTTTTCAACTTAACATGGATATCAAGTCCCGTTTCTACATCCTCTGAACCTACCATCAAATCATCCATGTAAAAGGAGTTTAAAATGATGCTCGCTATTTCTGGATCATTCTTACACTCGTCATAGGCAATTTGGTGAAGACTACGGACGGCTAAATATGGCGCCGAAGCAGTGCCGAACGTTACTGTGATCAATTCGTATTCTTCCAAGTCCTCGTCAGGATTGTCCCGCCAGAGAATGCGTTGAAACTTCGTATCTCTCCTGTCAACTAAGACCTGCCGATACATCTTGATTATATCGGCAACCAAGCAAATTTTATGTCTTCTCCACTTAATGATAATGTGGCGAAGATCCGCTTGCAACGTTGGCCCGATCAACAAATTATCATTAAGTGACATATTGTTTGCTGCCTTACAGGAAGCGTCGAACACGACCCTAACCTTAGACGTAGTTTTATCCTCACGAATGACGGCGTGGTGCGGCAAATACATAGCTGTCCCATCCACCCTATGCGCCTTTGCTACTTTGACCATATGACCCAATTCCAAATATTCTCGTATAACCGAAGCATATTCTTCTTTAAGTTTCGGATTTTTGCTTAACTTTGCTTCCAAGCTCTTTAGCCTTCTTGCAGCTATAGCCTTAGAGCCGTTGTCATGGTCCCCAAGCTTGGCATCTCGCATGGGTAGTCTTACTATGTACCGACCGGCTTCATTACGTCTTGTGGTGGAAGCAAATAATTCTTCACATTTCTTTTCATCGTCTGTGAAGATTTTCTTTGTTAATATGAAGCGCTCGTGGCCCCGCGGACTCAGTGTTCTGTAAACGATCACTGCAGTAAGCAACATTTACTATGGCCGAATATGGATGGGTGACCACCACGTGGACCACTTTGTGACATTTATTTACGAGCGTTTCCGTGCTTCGGAAGGCACGTTAAGCCGTTGGTCCCGGTTGTCAGTAAAATGACAGTCGTTAAGCCAAGTTGAAGGCCTTACGGGCGGCTTGAAAAATTTCAACTGTGGGTCGTCACAACCTGCGCCCGGGTCGGCAGCGCGTGTGTAGCGCCTCTGGTGTTGCAAACGTCTATAGGCTACGGTTACCAACCTTCCGGTGGGCCGTAAGCTTGTCTGCCACCTAAGTAGTATAAAAAAAAAAAAAAAAAAAATAATAATAACGGTTCGTTTTCCAACTCCCAAAATTTCTTTAACATGTCATCTTCGTGAACATTGCAATGCATCACTGCTACGGATGAATCCGGAATAGACCCCTGCTCAACTTCACATTCCCCTGATAAAATCCAACCTAATGCAGTATCTTGAGCCAAGAGGGTCCCAGTACCATTTCTCCTAATGCCCTCCTGAATGATTTGACTGTAAACCTCAGAACCTAATAAAACGTCAATTTTATTAGGCCTGTAGTATTCCGGATCTGCCAAATCATTGTCAGTCAGATCTACCCATTCTACCCTAGTTACTTTTGTAACAGGAAGAAGGGAGGTGACTGATTTCAGGACGTGAGCTGTAACCCTCATTGTGAAGTTGGGGTCCCTCCTTGACTGGATACTCAATCTAACAGTGGACTTTGACACGTCACTTGTATTACCACCTACACCTACTATGGTGTGATTTGCAGCAACTTTCTTTAGTCCCAAAAATTGAACGGTCGACTCGGTAACAAATGACCCCTGCGACCCTTGATCCACCAAAGCCCTCACCACGCGATATGCCCCATCTCTCGACTCAGCCTTCACTAAGGCTGTACTTAATAAAACTGTTTTGCGACCGTTCCCTGTCGAAAGACATGCGACGAGTGGCTTGGCAGATCCCTCCGCTTTAGCGGTTATGTGGTTTTCTTCCCTCACCTCATCTTGTAGAGGTTTCGAGGATCCTACGTGAGCGTTTGGAGATTCAAAACCTTCACTAACAGACCCAGATACACCTGTTGGGTGTAGTAAAAAATTATGACGACGGTGGCATACGTGGCACCGGAGAGTGTTTTTACAAAACTTGGCAGAGTGGTTACCTTTTAAACAAATAAAACACAGGCGCTTGTCCCGGACGAAACTTCGTCGACTGTCGCTAGACTGCGCACAGAACTTTTTACACGACGTGATTTTGTGATTAGCCGAACAGTATTCACACGACATTTGCTTATCATTACCCACAACATAAAATGACTGTGTACTCCTGGGAGGTCTATTCCTATCCTGGGTACCAATCTTTGTCTCTAAATGCTCGAGCCCTCGGAAGCGACTATTTAAGAATTCCGAAAAATGAGTAAATTTAGCTAATTCATCACCGGGTTGCGATGAAATATTTAATTCCCATGCTTTCCGAGTCTCTTTATCTAATTTCCCACTAACGATATAAATTATAAGGATGTCCCAAGACGAGATATCCACCCCAAGAGCACTAATAGATTGCAGGCACTCTGTAGTAGTATTGAGTAGCGCCTTAATTTCACTAGCTGACTCACCTGTTAAGGTCTTTTGACCAAAAAGGCGTTTTAAAATGCCATTAACTAAAAACCTTTTGTTATTGTACATATTATCTAATGTTTCCCAAGCTATTTTATAATTTTCTGACGTCACACTAATATTTCGAATCAACTGCTCTGCTTCTCCCACTAAATGTCCCTTTAAATAATAAAATTTCTGCGAGTCTTCTATAGCCTTATTGTTATGAATAAGGCCCAGAAACAAATCTCGAAATGTCGGCCATTCAGAATATTTGCCCGAAAAGGATGGTATTTTTATTTCAGGTAATTTGACTCGAGTAGCTAATTTTTCATTTCTATTTGTTTCAGATGCAGTCGGTACATTAAATTGATTCAAACTTTCCTGCAAGTGACATTTGTAAGCAATATACAGATCTTCTACTTCGTCATACAAACCCTTTTTATAATACTCCGTACTATGCAACTCAGCCCGTTTAACTTGAGTTAAAATTTGTGTATGAGTATCATTAAATAACGACCACTGTTGTTCCAAATTGTCTACTCTAATCTGTACATAAGCTTTTGTTAAACGATCCTTAGGAGACTTTTTAACATTGGAAAACGCTTTAGACATCTTAATTTTAATGTCCTCCTGGATTTCGTTTAACGCTTCCATGTTAAATAACGTAATGTATTTACTTATAATCAAATAAAGATATTTTATTCACAACGAAGTTAATTTCTACTAACAAAGTTGACCCCAGGAAAATGAATGTTTTCCAAGTGTTGTATGTTATATGAAACGTTTCAACAAATATAAATGAACTATTATTGTCAACTATCAAAACAAACACTGACAAAATATTCTTATCACAAAACACAACAGAAAATTTTACAAGTTCAATAAAAATAATTTGAAACTATTCAAAGTCCTTAAACACTAAAATTTTTCTAAGTGTTTGAACACAGTTAAATCAAAATAAAATCGGGCATAGAGTCCCCGTCTCAACCACTTTTAGCCTAAAAATTTTACAAGTTAATAAATCTAAACTAAATCAAAGTCTTTAACACTTACACTATAATATTGTCTCTTCAAATTTTCTGAGTTAGGATTCTTTAATAAAAAGTCTATGTTTAATTCTTCAAAGAAATAAGGTTCAAAATGTACTCACGATTTTTAACTGCACTCACTGACACAAACCGTATCCATGAAGTTATTTTCCAGTAGCTCCTTGTAGCGACCTCGTTCCAAGAGTTCAGCTCTGCACCAGTTCAGCCTCCCTTTGCGTCGGTTTCCTCCAGATGGCGCCAATCCAGGTTCCAGGAACAAATTTCAGCGCCAACAGGTACCTCTTCACTTGCTGAAGAGGTTGTTCTAGACAGCAATCCACTGACTAGTCCTAACGCAATGGGTGGTATTCTTTACCACCACCGAAGACTACCAAAAAACGCTCTCAGCCATCCGGCAGAAGGACCATGAATATATTATTCAATGGGTCTTGAGGGCGAAGGTTAAATAATGTACCACAACTTTGTAGGCAACACTATAATTTAATTTATCGCTCACGTTAGCAATACAAATAGTTCGAATAGTATCGAAAACTCCAAAATGAATCTCACTAATGAATAAATACCTAACATACTTATAATAAATGTAGCACAATTTCATTATCGCGATCTAGACCTTGTCATACAACCTTAGCGCGATCTAGACACTACATGTAAACAAACCCTATCGCGATCTAGATATTTCATGTCGACAAAGTATATCGCGATTCAGATCCCACATACAGCGCAATCCGTCGAATGCGTTCTTACTCACCGTATGTATACTTCCCCGGAGACAATAAATAATACACCATATTTCTAGATTTCTACAAGCTCGTCTACAATTTGGACAGTATTTGTGCTTGGACATCGTGCCGAGGGCTTACCCGGGGCTCCCTACTATTAGGCTGTTGGACGTTACGTGAGGTTTTTTAGTCGGTAGAAGTCCGGCATAGCATCCATTATGGATTTTCCCTCACGTTAAAAAAATGGTATTTGTGCACTGGATATCAGATCGTGCAGTGAACTGTAATGTTGTATGCGGAATCCTAAAATCGTTTATAGAAGATCTGATCTCACTCTGTGTATAGCGCTTTCCTGTATAAGTTATGTAGAAAACCCACTGCACAAGTACAAGGATTACCTGTTCCCTGTTATGGTAACTAATTGCTATCAGACTATACTTATAAGTTGTTGTTACTTACCTGTTTTTCTACCTAGGTCGTATACCTTCCGGTCGACTTTGTCTATTTCTTAACCCAGTAATGCCTAGCGTGTCCATATGGACACACAAATCGTGGTTAAATAAAAGAGTTGTTATGGTAGTATTTTTTGACTTTTGTAATTATTTTATTAGTCTAACTCTGCATTCAAATGTCAAATTTTAATACAGTGTAAACATCACTGTTACAATAATTTTAGTTTTCCAAGTATATTCATTTATTAATTTATTGCGATAGTGTGTATTTATTTATATAACAGCATAAAATACTGCCAGAATGTAATTTCCTATGTAATATATAGCACTGAACTTCATGTGTCCATATGGACACGCTAAGCTTTAGCCATAGCATTACAATATGTTTCGTTTTACTTTTAGATTGTTCGATTTTGACTAGTTTCTAGGTAGAGACACCATAAATCAAGCGTCAGATGTGAGAAGAGTAAAAAGGTGGTGGTGGTAGTGTCGTCTACAGTGATATCGGCGGTTGACAGCAAACCAAATCAGGAGGAAATCATGATTTAGCCATTAGAAAATGTTTTTTTGTCGAACCCTTTGGGTGTACAACAGCTATACATAATAAAACAATAATCCCAAAAGTACCATCACATGCATGTGGCACCACCACCTTTATTCACAAGTCTTACTCTTCAGAAGAATCCAAAAATATATAGGAAAAGATAGGATTGTCTACTACTACATTACATTTATTAGACTCCTCTAAAGACTAGTGGACAAATACATACTTATAGGTACTTATATAAATATGTAGATTATATTAGAGAGGAAGAGGAAGTGGTTATTATCCCTATTTGTATGGAAGCTGGATCCCTACTTGTATGGAACGTTTGTAATAATAATGCTTGTGATTTTCAAAATAAGATGCCACAGCTGGAGCTTCTTAGAGCAAGAGTATTGATATCTTACCTAAAAAACTTATAGAGTAGGTGCCAAAGGTGCAGGTAGATGATCTACCTTCAAACTATACGGTAGGTTTGATAAGATATATCATTATGTACGGAAAATTACGTAAAAAAAGATGTACGGACCCAAATGCAAAACAATAAGTTCGATGACCTCAGGTATTGATTGTACTGTACCTACTAAAAATAATAATAAACTTTTATATTATTATTTAAAAATGTCTCGTTTATGTTTTTAAACAAATAGCAATAAATTTAGGTTACCAATTACCAAAATAAATCTGCTTATGTTCTTGTCTTTTCAGCTATTGCAAGTGCTTAGTGTGTCCATTTGGACACGTGAATTTTTTTTAACTTCCAAATTATGTATAAAAATAAAATTTATGATTTATGTCTAGAAATACCTCATAAAATCATATTTAATGTCTAGATTTACCAAAATCTCAAAAAAAAATTATTCGGGTATTACTGGGTTAAATTGACCACTTCAAAACTTGTCCACTTCCTATACCTGGCTTACTATACTAACTATGTGTATTCTATACTTACGGAGAAAAAATAGTTATTAAATTCTATTTGAAACTATTATAATGCTTCCACGTTGATCGATCAACACAATCGAAAATTCACTTCAGGAATTATTTTAGAGTCTGTTAATTGTTGTCACCAGCTTGTAGTATTTTATACCCTCCTAGAGCTATGTATCCGATTTTAAAATATGGTTCAGAGCATTCCGCTTTTCGTAAGGCGCGGCGAAGAAAGCAGGGTAATGTTTTTCGAGACTATGTATGTATGTATGTAGGTATGTATGTCCATTTCTTTGTCACGTCCTACAGCCTGAACGGCTTGACGGATTTTAACAGGCAAGGTGTCATTTGATTCGTCGTGATTGTTTGAGTGACACCAGGTATAATAAAATTCCTAAAAAACCAAAATGGCGGATTTTTGGCGTTTTAATTTATTTGACTGCGATGCAAAAACTACTGAATCGATTATGATGCGGTATTGTGTGTTTATAAGGTCTTGGTCAGACTTAAAATATTACATTTGTTTGATTGCAACCGGTTGAGTAGCATTGGAAACATGACCAAAAATATAATAATTAACGTTGAATATTGGTGATGTCCCTTCACTACACGAAAATTAATAACTCCACTACCAACAGAACTAAGATTTATATAAACTTAATTATTAAGAATACAAAAAACCCGACTGCCAAGTAAACATACAACTGAAAAGCAAAAAACAAGCTCTACATTTCTTTTGTGATTTACTTTAGCTACTTTTTGAGCCGCACTCGCGCGGCTGATGCCTAACATCAGGGGGCCCAACGCTCCCTACAGAAGACTGTACCTGGGGATCGTGTGAAATATGGCCCTATGCGGGGCCCCCGTATAGTCAGAGACCCTGATGGCCAGTAATGTGGCTAGACTGCTGAGCCCACAGAAGGCGATGGCCGTCAGGGTGATAAGGGAATACCACACGATCTCAGGTGTGGCGGCGCGACTCCTAGCTGGGACCCCCCTCCATGGGACCTGGAAGCGAGAGCCCTTGCGTCACTATTTAGATGGCGCAAGGAGGCGCTGGAGCGGGGCCAAAGTACTCAGTCTCGGGAAATCGAGGCCCAGCGGTCTCTGCGACATGGAAAGTGCAACTTGAGCAACCAAAGGGGGGATTCGCCACAATCGCGGCCGTCAGACCGGTCATGGACGAGTGGCTGGAGAGGAGACACGTGCTCTCTTCTACCGGTTGTCCCAGATACTTACCGGGCACGGTAGCTTCGGTAAGTATCTGTGGCAAAGACACCGGGAAACCACGGCCGAGTGTCAGCATTGCGAGGACCGCAGCGATGACACAGCGCTCCACACATTGGTGGAGTGAACGGCGTGGGCGTAAGAATGCCAGGTCCTTGCAGCGGGTCTTGACGTGGACACTCTCTCGCTCGAGACCATGGTGCGAGCCATGATCTCCAGCGGGGGTAAGTGAGACTGCGCCGCCTCTTTCTGCGAGGCGTGCGAGCAGATTAAGCTCGTGAAAGAGGCGGCGGGGCGGGAACGGGAGAGAACTCTCAGAGAAGGCTGGTGGACGTTACGAGAGGTTTTTTAGTCGGTAGGAGTCCGGCATAGCATCCATGATGGATTTTCCCTCACGTTCAAAAAAAGTACCTATCTATATTCAAATATTAATACCACACCCCTCACTTTCTATTTTATGTGACGCATGTTTGCTCTAATGAATGTAAGCAACGCAACGGGAGTAAATGTGACGGGAAACATTATATTACCTAAAATATTAATACCACAGCTCTCTCTTTCTTCCTCTCATGTGACGCAAACGAAGTTACGCGGGTCAGCGAGTCTAGTATAACGATGATCTAATAAAATAACAAATTATTTTAAAACCGTTACCTACACATTAATGACTACAGTTTCGGAACTGATAACAGTAATCAATTTTTGATTAATTAGGTTTTCCTAATTTAACAATAATAGTAGACACGTATTTTAAATAATATTAATTAAATTATAATTAGGGTACTTTGTTCAAGAGGCGGCCCGTAGGGTCAGGAGAAATCTTCTTCCCGAGTCTGCAGGCGCGACGGGGTCGTCGCAGACTGCTATACGCCCACGACTATCGGGCTCCATGACCGAAGGCATGAGAACGGCGAGTTGAGAGAAAGCCTTCTTGCAGAAGCAGGTAAAGACGTTGGCTAGTCTCTTTACCCCTCATGGTTGTGGGTTAGTACCAAGCTATCCCCTCCTTCGCTATAAGCGAGGCCACTGTGGTAGCCAAAGTCTGCCGGGAACCCTGGGACGTCCTTCCGAGGGCTTACTCGAGACTCACGGCCGTATACAGTTGTAAGGCTTCGTAGGAATTCCACACGTAAAAAAAAGGGAACTTGGCTAACTGTGCCCCGTGTGGCGAGGTGGCGACGGGATCCTGTATTGCGACGGGAAAGAGTACAAAATGTCACCACCCCAATACATCCCAAGGGTGTCGTAAGAGGCGACTAGAGTAACACTTTCGCAAAAAGATGCATTGCGTAGAGAAGGAAATGAAACCCGGTTGTCAGTAAAATAACAATTGTTGAGCCAAGTTGAAAGCCAACTGCTGGTCGCGGCGACCTGCACCCTGTCCACTTCAACACGGCAATAGGCTCACCACCTATGACACGAGGGATACCTATATAACTATACGGTGAAATGTGGGCGTATACTATGCCCCTGCCTACCCCTTTGGGAATAAAGACGTGACTACATTATATATGTATGTAAGTTTATGTAACCCTAAATCGCTTAGAAATTAACTAGATGTTTGTAGTTCAACGAAATTTCTTACTAGGTACTTACTAATTTCCTCCAAAACTAGACCAAAAACCACAAACAAACAGCTACGTAGAAAATCCTAGTGTAATTACCCACTTAAGCTATGTCACTATTATACTATGGTCTAGTTGATTCATAACTGTATATAAAAGAAGCAAATTTTCAGTTAAGAGACATAGTTTGGTTGACTCCAGCAGTGGGAAACACCTCTCTGGTACGTAGCGCTGCTTTGCCTTCTAATTGTCCTATTTATTTTCGAAATACAAGACGAAAATAGAATAATTAAAATAATATTTTCAGCATGCTTTAGGAATTCATCTAAACAGATTACAGTTTTATAAATGTACATAACTAAACTGTGCTTATCTTTTCTTTTTTTGGACAACCTTTTTTTCTATAAATTTATTATTTTGTACGAAATGTTCCCAAAATTCTGTTCACTAGAAGAACATAATTCCCGAGATAAAAAGTAGCCTCATATTATTCTCGACTATTTACTTATCAATACATGGTTGTACCAAATTTCAGGCACACGTGTTGTCATTTGAGCGCTTAGATCATCTAACCACAGGATGCGCCTTACTTAAGCATTGTTTTCTGCCATTGCACATGACCATTTGGTCTTTTGGCTTTATGAAAAGCCTGTACATCAGTACATCATTTTATATGATTAAACTAGTACATTACATTGTAGTTGACTGTACAATAACAATTAACACACAACAGCCATTACGCGTTTGTCGATTAATACATTTTTAAATGCAATGAAATTTTATATGTCTTTGTGTTTCCCCCTTCACTTGTATGAAAACTGGCAGAATATTTTTGTATGCGGTGGTTCGCAAAGGCTAGTCCCGTGTTATATGGTCTAAGTTTGAGCGTGATTGAGTAACCAACATTCAAATATCCAACCAAACATAAAAAATAAACTCAATCACTTGTTGTCTTTTTTTTACTCAATAGCGATATTGATTGTGCTGAAAGGGGTGCTCTAGTACACTGTATACTGTAGTTTGACTCGGCCGGGTTTTAGAAATAAATGCCTACAGCCGCGCGGTACGTAAGCATGCGATAGGGCTGCCCACCTACAGCATTTTAATAATATGTGCCTACTTTGATTTTCTATTTAGTATTGCGATTGTAAATATGTGCATACATACATTCATATAGTCACGCCTTTATCCCTGAAGGTGTAGGCAGAGGCATAGTATATGCCCACATTTTACCTTATAGTTTTACGTACGCGTATATATAGTGAGCATAATGCAGTTCAATTTTTTCAATCCGCCCACAAGGCCTTCAATCTGTATTAAGGACTAGCTGACCCTCGCAACTTCGTTTACGCCACATAAGGTGTATGAAAGGTCAGGTATTTTTTCAACAGACTCAAGGCAGCGTATGAAACTGCCCTGTTTGCTTAATCATAAAAGAGATTAGATTAAGTCTAATAATAGTAATAGCCTTAATCGTTAAGCTCTTTTATGATTAAGCCAACACGCCAGTTTAGATTTACCCTCACATTCAAAGAAACCCTTGAATTCGAAAAGTTGAGATGCCTCTAATTTCTGAACTACGAAACTCTCAATAATGAAACTTATGTGGAACAATGTTAAAAACATTCCCTTTCTGACACTAAAAAAATATTTGAAATCGGACCACGCGGTGAGAACTTACAGCTGAAAATCCATTTTATCTTTCATCCCCTCTCCCGCAGGAACCGCGCAAAATATCGGGATCAAAAGTATCCTAAAACCTTTCTCGGACTATAAGCTCAAAATGTACCAAGTATCATTCAAATCGGTTCAGTAGTTTCGGCGTGATATTTATTCGGGATACAGACAGACAGACAGACATGAACATTTTAAATTACATATTCGGCTTCAGAATCAATTATAGAACGCCCTACAATTTAAATTTTCAAAATATCTTTCATGTACAGACTCTCGACCCTCAACAGTTTTATTATAAGTAGATTGTCGTTTTACTGACAACCGGCTTCAATTTCGAGTAAATATGTACCTTTTTTATTTAAACAAAAAAATACTTTGTGAGTAATAATATAATATCCCCGCAACGGCTGGCGGCGCGGGGCGGCGGCGTGGCGGCGCAGCGCCCGTTATCTACTAACGATGGAGTGAGACGGGTATAGAAATTTGAAAACGAGTAAGCGGCGTAGACAATAATAATCGGCTCATCACATGTTTCGTCAGTGATAGAGTCACGGAATTCTAGTCTTTATAATCATTGCGTTAAATTTTTGATTTACAAAATTAAAACTATTTTTTGATTTGAAAGTACTAGTCAGTCTCTAGTACACTAGTATTTTTCGTACATTGTCAAGTTGTGTTAAATTTTGGAAGTTCATATTTGTCTCTATGCGTTTAATAAAAATCAAAGGTAACAAAAATGCTGTCAATCAAAGTCATACGGTTTGTTTCTTTGTGGATGACCGATGTTACAGTACACTTAGCGTGTACTGTAACATCGGTCATCCACAAAGAAATGAATACTCTTGAAACATACCTAAATCATTGCTCTCAATTAAATAACTACGAACTGACAACGGAACTAAATGTACTACCTACACGTACTAGAGTTTTGAACTAGTTTTTTTTTTGGATATTGTGCTATATTGGATCGCACCGTTCACTGACTGAGCAAGCACAAGTCTAGTTTTAAACACAAACATACCTACTTCATGTAACTACACAGTTCACTCGTGTCAATCACTTTGTTTAACTTTAGTCAACTAGTAGTATAGTACTAATTAGTACTTAAGTAAAATCAATTTATAGTCTTACCTTTCGGAGTTTCCTGGTAATCTAAAAAACGTTATCTCTGGGTGCGTTATTGACGAATTCATGCAACCAAAACAAGCACAATAGACTCTAGTTGTCATATTAAATATTTTTAGTAAATAAAACACGCACGGTTACTATCTAAAAAACGACATACCGTCCATTCGTCTACTCGGCACAATCACCTGCTAACGTGCTGAAAGGCCTGCCGAAAACGAGAATCGTAGGTATAGCTTGCGCTTCGTCCGTTTGTAGGGAGCTACAATACTGGTTAGTACTCTTTATACTGTGTCTAGTATTTACTGTGTACAACGATACTAAAACTAACATTGAATTTCAGATACCTACTTCAAAAAAAAAAACAATCGACATCAAAAATGAAGGCTGCCGTAGTATTCCTTGCCTTGGTGTTCATCGCAAGCGTCGTCATCTCCACGGAGGCAGCCTGTCCCAACTCTAAGTTCTTCAAAGGCACGTGCAATGCGCTTAAACAGGACTGTCAGTTCCACTGCACGAAACTAGAGGGAGCTAAGAGTGGACAGTGTGTGTACAAGTTCCCGGCGTTTAAATGCACGTGTTGCCACTGATTATAGAATAGATAATAATGTTTACTCGTAAATAAATTGTCTATGTTAATAAGCAACATGTGACTTTAATTTTTCAAGTACTTAGTTTGCAATGGGTAGCAAGGTCACCGACGTTTCGGCTTCCTAAACCCTGTGCCATAAGAACTATTTGTCTATGAATAAGAATAAACGTTTTCATTCAGCCGTGAAATTTTAATTTAAGATCTTTTGCAAGTAGACGTTTTGCAAAAAAGATTTTTGACTTTCCTGATATTTTGGCAACACAGAAGTTGGACAACTCAGACCTTATGAACCTAATCCTTTATAACAGGATGAAATTTAAAGACTGTAGTTGGAAGTAAAGTACCTTTAATATTGTTAATGGCAAGTTTTGCAGAAAACAAACATTCCTTTATTTTCGTACTATACTATACTATCTTCACGCCAAATCCCTTGCGGGGTAGGCAGAAGAACCGAGCGCCACACGGCACGGTCCATACATACCTAACTTGCTTCTTCAACTTTCATTTTCATTTCATGCATGTGTTAGATTCGTCTCGTAGAGGGTAGCTATATCGATACATACAGTCACGCCTTTTATCCCCGGAGGGATAACTAGAGGCAATATTTATTATTTATTTATTCACCAACAATCATTTAATTGTGTTTCAAATTAAATAGAAAGTACATAATATATAGAAAACAGCGCATAAAAATTATAAAAATTAATAAAAATATTGAAGTATTCCCGTTCGTCCCCTTGACTTCGTCCCCCTAGGGGGACGAACGGGAATTTAATATTTTATTTTCCCGATGGTCCCCTTGATTTTTTTGGGGGGACGAACGGGAATAATTTTTTCATTCTTTTTTTGTTCTATTGCTCCCAACAAATAATATAAGACAGGTGCGTTGGTAAAAAATCAAATCTGAAATTCTATTTTTATTTACAAATGAAGATCAACAAAACAAATACGAAGTATAGTTACTATTAGATTAGGTAATTAAATAAGTTTGTCAAGTGATTAAGGCCGCGTGGGTCAGATTTTGAGTTTTTTGAAACAACCCTAGTCAAAAAGTAAAGGGTTTTTAAATCTGAAAAATATATATATAATAGTTAAGAATATAAGCTAAACATATTCCGAGCCCGTTACACGATCTAATAAATTTCACTAGATGGAAAAAAATCCCAAAGTTGACTCTCTCAGAAAAGTTTTTTCAATACTGTGGCTAAACTATTAACATTTTTTAAATTTTTTTTTGCACTCAATTAAAGCTATTAAGTTTTTATACACATTTTCCGAGCGTTTTTCTATAAACAACTATTTACATAGTTATTATGTACGAATATCTACCAAACGCAATAGAATTGCGCCGCTGACGGCCGATCAGTCTCGCCCTGGCGCTTGTGGAGGCAGCACCTGTGTCAGTTTTTTTCGCAACTATTGCGTAATTATTATGCCAAATTACGTTGAAATCGCGCCACAGTATAAAAATATCAGTAATGGGCAAAATGTAATTAGATTAACCGTTACAAATTACAATTACTTTGTAATGCTTAATTCAATTACTCTGTAACAGATTACTTGTGTAATTAATTACAATGAGTACTAGCAGTAACTAATTACTGAGTAATGAAATTACACGTTAATCTAATTACATTGTAACTAGTTACTCATTAATTCAATTAACGAACTCTCAATTAACCACTCTGTCCTGTGAATTCGTCACGGCCCAAGGGGTGGATCGATATGATGCGGTTTTTTGATCGTAAGTCAATGTATCCATGATGGTACTTAGCTATACATTTTGAAGACCATCAGCTTAATTCCTGAGTGATGAAGGGATTTCACTAAAATTCCCATACGCGACTCATGGTAAAAATGTGGTGATCTTTTACTTTTTAAGTGTTTTCACGACATGATAACCAGCTACCTAATGCATTAAAATGTCTACGAATTACATGATAATTTCGCAATCCAACATGGCGGCCACGCCGTAATCACAAAATTTCATGATGTGTATCGTTTAAGGGGTTTTTTGGTGTGCTGAGTACGAAGTACGTGATAATTTTGCAATCCAATATGGCCGCCGCGCCGTAATCACAAAATTTCATGATGGGTATCGTTTAAGGGGTTTGTTCGTATGCTGAGTACGAATCACGTGATAATTTTGCAATCCAATATGGCCGCCGTGCCGTAATCACAAAATTTCATGTGTATCGCTTAAGGGGTTTTTTGGTATGCTGAGTACGAATCGCGTACTAATTTTGCAATACAAGATGGCCGCCGCGCCGTAATCACAAAATTTCATGATGGGTATCGTTTAAGGGGTTTTTTGGTATGCTGAGTACGAATTACGTGATAATTTTGCAATCCAATATGCCCGCCGCGCTGGAATCACAAAATTTCATGATGGGTATCGTTTATAGGGTTTTATGGTATGCTGAATATGAATCACGTACTAATTTTGCAATCCAAAAAGGCCGCCGCGCCATAATCACAAAATTTCATGATGGGTATCGTTTAAGGTGTTTTTTGGATGCTGAGTACGAATCACGTGATAATTTTGCAATCCAATATGGCCGCCGCGCCGTTATCACAAATTTTCATGATGGGTATCGATTAAGGGATTCTTTCGTATGCTAGGTACCAATTTAATGTAATTGGCATTAATTTTACAATAAAAACCTTTTGTCATAGTATTTTCGCATTGCTAGGCCTAAACTCAATAAGCAAATCTTTTAGTTTACTACTGTAATAGCTTAGGCGGCCAAATTGAATTCCAAAATTATCATGTTATTCGTACTCAGCATTCGAAAAAACCCATTAAACGATATTCATTACGAAATTATGTGATTACGGCGCGGTGGCCATTTTGGATTGCAAAATTATCATGTGATTCGTCCTCAGCATACCGAAAAACCACTTAAACGATACCCATCATGGAATTTTGCGATTAAGGCGCGGCGGCCATATTGCATTTCAAAATTATCACAGGATTCATACTCAGCATACCAATACACACCTTAAACGATACCCATCATGAAATTTTGTGGTTACGGCGCGGCGGCCATATTGTATTGCAAAATTATCACGTAATTCGTACTCAGCATACCAAAAACCCTTTAAACGATACCCATCATAAAATTTTGTGATTACGGCGCGGCGCCTATATTGGATTGCAAAATTATCACGTGATTCGTATTCAGCATACCAAAAAACCCCTTAAACGATACCCATCATGAAATTTTGTGATCTCACCGCTGTGGCCATATTGGATTGCAAAATTATCATGTGATTCATACTTAGCATACCAAGAATTCCCTTAAACTATACCCATCATGAAATTGTGTGATTACGGCGCGGTGGCCATATTGGATTGCAAAATTAGTACGTAATTCGTACTCAGCATACCAAAAAACCCTTTAAACGATACCCATCATGAATTTTTGTGATTAAACCACGGCCGCCATTTTGGATTGCAAAATTATCACGTGATTCGTACTCAGCATACCAAGAAACCCCTTAAACGATACCTATCATGAAGTTTTGTGATTACGGCGTGGCGCCTATATTGGATTGCAAAATTATCACGTGATTCGTACTCAGCATACCAAGAAACCCCTTAAACGATACCCATCATGACATTTTGTGATAACGGCGCGGCGCCCATATTGGATTGCAAAATTATCACGTGATTTGTACTTAGCATACCAAAAAACCCCTTAAACGATACCCATCATGAAATTTTGTGATCACACCGCGGTGGCCATATTGGATTGCAAAATTATCATGTGATTCATACTTAGCATACCAAGAATTCCCTTAAACTATACCCATCATGAATTTTTGTGATTACACCGCGGCCGCCATTTTGACTTGCAAAATTAGTATAGTAAGTTCAACTCATCTGTGCGCGCGGCACTATGTGTGGGTAAGCCTCGTCTAAACACAGTGACTTCGTGTGCGTGACATGAGGTACAGTGAAGTACAAAATACAAAAACACTTGTTTAACTAAAATAAAAACTCAATGGGTGAAATGTATGTTATACATATTAATAAGTATCGCTGTTTGAAGAATAAAATTGAGGAATTTTAGGATTCGCTGCTCTCTCCAAGGTTAATTATAAATTCAATCAAAATGTCGATAGTATTCTTCATCTTTGGCGTGCCGACAAGTATAACGCCACATCTCTTCATCAATTTACTTAAACGTTCGTTTATTACCTAATTTCATTATTTCCATCACATTTTGTTCGATTTTATGTGAAGCATTATAATTTGTTTTAATTCCCCATACATTTTCTATTGGGTTTAGTTCAGGATAATACGGTGGTAGCCGAAGAACTTTTAAGCCATATGGCTGAAGTATGTCATTAATCTTATAACAATCTAGCTGACACATAAGGTGTGCGAAAAGCGTGTGAAACTGCCCAGCCCGCTCTCAAAGGAACCGCGCAATATATCGGGAACAAAAGTATCCTAGAACCTTCCTCGGATCATAAGCTCAGATTGTGCCAAGTTTCATTTAAATCAATTCATATGTCTGTATCCTGAGATACAGACAGACAGACATGAAAATTTCTAATTACATTTTCAGCTTCAGGATCGATTAGAGAACGCCCTACAATTAAAATTTTCAAATTATCTTCCATGTACAGACTCTCGACTCTCAACAGTTTTTTTTAGATGTATAGATATGGTTCTTTTAATTTTTTTAATCAAGTCATACAGTTCAATTTTTGTCATATTTGCAGTATAAGCAATGTTTTTTTCCGACGACCATCTCTACATTTCTATTCTTTTTGCATTAGAATTTGGAGCATAATAAAATAAAATAAAATAAAATAAAATTTATTCCCTTTGAAATTTTTAAAAAATTATTTAGGTTTGTCAAAATTTTTGTGACTCTACCGGGGGTTCGGAAATGCTACAGACTGAGAAGAACACCCCAAGAAACTCAGTCCGGTCCCTCTTATTCATCTTAGTATCTAATACAGTTTTTTTTTAATGTAGAAAGGAGCAATTCGTGTCACTGCCAGGCAGTCTTGTCTTCTAGAAAGTCTTTAATGCTATAATAAGCTTTCTGGCACAATTTAAGTTTTACTAGTTTTTTAAATTTATTAACTGACAAACCTGTTATGGCTGTCGGCAATGTATTGTACATTCGAATACAATTGCCCGCAAAAGAATTGCTTATTTTATTAAGCCTAAATCTAGGTACAGCCAATTGATTCTTATTTCTTAAGTTTAGGTTATGGATATCACTATTTTTAATAAATTTACTGTTATTTTTATGAGTATATAATAAGTTTTCATATATGTACTGTGAATACACAGTAAGGATGTTGATATCCTTAAACTTTTCTCTTAATGACTCCCGAAACCCCATACCATAGATAGCCCGGACAGCCCTTTTCTGCAACACAAAGATACATTCGATGTCGGCAGCGTTACCCCATAATAGTAAGCCATAGGTCATGACACTGTGGAAATAGCTAAAGTAGACAAGACGCGCTGTTCTAATGTCTGTCAGTTGTCGGATCTTTTTAACGGCATAGGCTGCAGAGCTCAGTCTGCCCGAGACTTTCTCGATATGAGGCCCCCACTGCAAGTTGGAGTCTAACTTTATGCCCAGAAAGTTCTATCATTTATGACTTTTCTGTAGGCCTTTATAAGTTACACAATTCTACCATACATTATTCTGTTATACCTCGAAGGGTTTAGGCGGCGTTTTCGTTAAAAGCTCCCAGACACCTTATTTTTTTCCGATATCTCCAACTAATATCATTATATTTTAGTCAATGTCAAACAAACTCAACAAATTATATATGCAAACCGTTCTCAAGAATCATTGGTGATCTCAGCATGAAAATCCATGCAGTAGTTTTTTAAGTTTATTGTGAACAGACAGACGCGGCGGGGACTTTGTTTTATTATATGTAGTGATAAAAAATATTAATTCCATCGAATTGAGACATAAAAATATTTAACTGACTTCTTAAACATTTTCTCCGTGAAGAATTAGACATTTTCTTTAACGACTGTACCCATGGTATTATCACTAAGAACACTATGTAATGAATTATAATGTGACCAAGTTACACAGGATCTCAACGTTGCAGTTACATTCAGACTTGTCATGATATTTAATTTCGTTTCATTATAACGTAAGAGTTGCCTGCGAACGTGGTAGATGGCGCTGTATGCTTTTTGTATAAATATGATGCTTATTTCGCGGCCACGCAGAGCGTTTCCTGCAAATACTGCTTGGCACCGCTGGTGTTGACAATAAGTCGAGTTATGTCTCTACCTCATAATATAAAAATGTACTCTGTGAAGACGGCCGCGTCACTGCCACACAAATTAAAGCTGTATAATTACTAGCGCACGCACACATAGCGCCGCGCGCACTGATGAGTTGAATTATCTATACGTGATTCGTACTCAGCATACCAAAAAATCCTTTAAACGACACCCATCATGAAATTTTGTGGTTACACCGCGGCGGCCATTTTGGATTGCAAAATGATCCCGTGATTCAAACTTAGCATACCAACTTTAGAAAACTTTTGAAATTTTTATGACCAGCTATTATGTAATTTACATTTTTTACGCAACTGTAGCAAACGTACGCAACGGAAACTGAAAAGAAATGAAATATCCTAGTTGTCGAAAAATTTTTCGTTGCTGCTAAGCTCTTATTCGCCTTAGCGTGATGTTATATATTTTGGTATTTTTCAAAAATGGACATTCTGTTAAGAAACTCTTGAAATTCAACTAGCAGTCTCTTAAGACTCTAGAGTTAGAACAACTAAACAAACAAACAAACTCTTTAGCTTAAAAATAATAGTATAATATAATATAGGTAATTTATTTACGATTAACTCATTTATTTACGAAACTAATAAATCACTACACTTAATAAAGTTAGATGCATTTACTACGTCAAACAAAGTTAGCATGCTGTTTCTTTCTACTATACTGTATACTGTGGCATGAGAGTTGACTGCCGCTGCCGGCGCGCGGTGTGTCTTGCGCCCGAGCGCCAAATGCCTACTTGTGCGCAATAACCGCCCCTTAACAAATGTTAAGAAAATAATTACATCCAGTAACTCTGTCTGTCTGTCTGTCTGTCTGTTACGCTTTCACGCCTGAACGGCTGGAGCGATTGAGATGAAAGTTGGTATGAGGATAGTTCGCGGCCCTGGGAAGGACATAGGCTACTTTTTAACCGACTGCGCAAAAGGAGTGTTATGATTTTACGTGATAACGACTTTCACGCTATTACGCTTTCACGCCTAAGCGGCTGGAGCGATTTAGATGAAATTTGGTATAGGGATAGTTTGAGGCCCTGGGAAGGACATAGGCTACTTTTTAACTGACTGCGCAAAAAGAGTGTTATGATTTTACGTGATAACGACTTCTACGCGCCGAAGACGCTTTTACGCCTAAACGGCTGGAGCGATTGAGATGAAATTTGGTATGGGGATAGTTCGAGGACCTGGAAAGGACATAGGTTACTTTTTAACCGACTGCGCAAAAGGAGTGTTATGATTTTACGTGATAACGACTTTCACGCGATAACGACTTCTACGCGGTCGAAGTCGCGGGAACAGCTATCCCTACTAATATTATAAATGCGAAAGCAACTCGGTCTGTCTGTCTGTCTATCTGTCTGTCTGTCTGTCTGTTACGTTTTCACGCTAAACGGCTGGAGCGATTGAGATGAAATTTGGTATAGATACAGTTCCAGGCCCTGGGAAGGACATAGGCTACTTTTTAACCGACTGCGCAAAAGGCGTGTTATGATTTTACGTAAAAACGACTTTCACGCGATAACGACTTCTACGCGGTCGAAGTCGCGGGGAACAGCTATCCCTACTTCCCTACTAATATTATAAATGCGAAAGTAACTGTGTCTGTCTGTCTGTTACGCTTTCACCCCTAAACGGCTGGAGCGATTGAGATTAAATTTGGTATGGCGATAGTTCGAGGCCCTGGGAAGGACATAGGCTACTGTGAATCAACTTTTTTCTCAGCAAGAGGGATTTTTCACAACGAATGGACTTCCAGTGCACCGGGAAGGTTGGTTATGTATTGAAGTTGTAAAACAGAACCAGTCTTCTATTAACTCAATGCAATACTATTGAGGCAGAAATGTCTACGGGTTGTGTCGTCATATGCTTTCGTATAGCATTAAATGCTTTGCGGGAACTTTCAACAACACTGCGGCTGTCAACCTACGGTTAAGTTGCTTCTTACACAAATAAGGGTACGCTGTTGGCTCCTGCGTTACTAGCCATGATTCCCTCTGTATTTTTGCTTCTGAGAGCAAAGTTACAAACGTAGTTTATAATGAACATTCTTAAACATACAACTTTACTGGAAAATGTTGAGCTTTGGCTACAGTGACATAGGTACATTAAATTAAATCACCTTAAACATAATACATGCATACGGTCACGTCTTTATCCCCAAAGGGGTTTCTGAGGCATATTATATGCCTACATTTCACCTTTTTATAATTCGTCCCACGTAACGTTGGTGGTGGTGAGCCGTATTGCCGTGTTGAAATGGACAGGCGTAGGTACTGTCTACTTTTGAAAAATTTTAAGTCTATAAGGCCTTCAACTTGGTTTAACGACTGCCATTTTTACTAACAGCCTACGGTTGGGAGTCCTACCGGATACGTGTGGTTTTTTGTCAGTAGGAGTTATAATATATTCATGTGGGATTTACCTCACATTAAAAAAAAAACATGTAACGATAACTCCCCGGGTAAGTTGTAGGATGTCCTAACTTTATCCCCACATTTTGGTTACGACTTATCCTAGAGGCTCGATAATAATACAGTTCAAACTTTGCTTATAACATAATTTCCACGCGAACGAAGTCGCGGGTAACAGCTAGTGAAATATAATGTTAAGTTAAATGTCAAGTTTTTTGAAACATGATAAATTCATTCAATTGTATTATAGTAGATATATGTCAGACTTATTATCTACATTAATTTAAATTAACATTTCTTTAAAATCATTATAATCACAGCAGTAAACCAGTCAAATCACATTTTTATGTCAATATTATGTAAGGAGGGTATTAGTTAACAAGTAATGAAATAAAAAGAAATTAATATGGGATAGAAACATCTTTATTTTCGTCAATTCTACATTTACTGCCAGATTCGCAATTCAATAGGGTAGAGCCTGTGAGAAAGAACCTGGCAATAAAACTCACCGCCACTCTTCTCAAGTCACATCCTTTACATTGTTTGCTATATATCTATTTCTACTATAATCTAATTCCATCGATAGTTGGTACACGTCTTTACAATTAATAGCAACACGGGTCATACCTTTACAAATTGTTCAGCAGAAAAGTACTTATACATTATCTTTTAAACCAAGCCACAGGTATATGTACAACCAACCAAAGACAATGATATATGTACAAACCAACTTATATCTAAAATAACTTAATTTAATTATCGATGTGTAACGTCATAGTATCTATTCAATAATTACATTTTATATTATTATATTACTCCAGTAGCTGACCCCGCAACTTCGTTTACGTCACATAAGGTGTATGAAAGGAGAGATATTTCTTCATCAGACTCATCAAGCAGCGTCTGAAACTGCCCTGTTTGCTTAATCATAAAAGAGCTTAATGATTAAGTCTATTTTAAAACAATTCAGTCCACGCCTTCGGCTTCTTAATCATTAAGGTCTTTTATGATTAAGCCAACACGCCAGTTTAGGTTCACTCACATTCAAAGACCCCTACAATTAAAATTTTCAAAATATCTGATTCTTAAAAGTGTTATAACTCTTTTATTTCCAACACCTTATGTGACGTAAACGAAGTTGCGGGCTCAGCTAGTATATAATATGTATGTATTAAACATTTGCGTCTTAAAAACTAGATAAAAAGTATACAAGCTGTTGATTTGGTCGTGCACAAGCCTCCTTCAGTGCGTAGTGTACTATAGGTATTATCGATTGCAAGCAACACAAACATACGTAGATAACAAAACCCCAAAAATCCTGTTTTTAGTGAAATATGATTTACGAAGAAAAAATCTTCACCCGTGTATTTAATGTTTACGTCGCCGAGCCAACGCTAAAGCGCAAGTCACACTGCCAGCGGGCGGGTGAGCGAGCTAGGCACACTGCGAGCTGCCGAATAACCTACGTGGCTGATGCGAGCGAAGCTACTCGTTTTCGTCGTTAGGCGCGCCCGCTTCGCTAGCTTAACTACCGTCCTCCCCGTTTCGGGTAGGTACTCAGACTAGTCGTCGCTTGTCATTCGAATAGCAGTGTCCACGTGTCTAGTCTCATCCGCACTACCCGGTTCGCCCTTCCGTATGTAGTTTTTGGTGTAAACCCCATAGTTTAGCTCGGCAATGTCGCGTAGTTTGCATAACTTCAATATCTCACTTCACCCACCCGCCTAGCTCGCTCGCCCGCCCGCTGGCGGTGTGGCCTGGGCTTAAAGCTAGACAATAGTAGGTACCTAGATAATGCGGCTACGTATCGCATCTCATGGCTCCTCTACACTGCCCGCGAAGTTGAACGAAGTTAAATGAATACGATAGTGTAAAGAGGCACTTCGGCTTACCTCGTCAAAAACTATACCTCCCCTCAGGCGACTTTATTTGCTGTCGATTTTTGCGCCTCAGTCAATGGGCCCAAAGATGCGGGAAGTGCGTTCACGAAGTACCTCTCTACACTACTTGGCCGACATCGTGTGTGCCGGTGCTTTGCCGGCGCCTGATTTAAGCTATAATTAGTGCTTTGGTGTATGTGATCCAATTATCAGCGTCAAACAGTGGTCAGGAGCAAATTATGTTGTTCCTGGAAACTCTGCCACACAAATTTCTTTATTCATTACAAACGGCGGCAATGTGCGTGCGCAGGCTACTGACACCACTGAGTGTGTAGTGACGCACTTTTTTCGAACTTAGACAAAGTTTCTAGAGTACTTCGCCTATGAACTTTGCGGGCAGTGTAGAGGAGCCATTAGTTATTAGGTTTCATGAGTTTTTAGTTCCAGCTGACAAGTTCGGTGACCTTTATGTACTTTTTTGATTTGATATTAATGATTTGATGATGAGTTTATGTTGATTTAAAAGATTCCTTCCTACTTCAAGGGCTTAGGACCGGCAGAAACACGCTATTTATCATGCAATTGCAAACAAAAACATTAAGTACTGTTAGTAAACATTAGGTATGAGAAAAGTATTCTGAAATGAAGCATTTCTGGCGTAGTTAAAAATTTTAAATCAACTTATTTACAGAATTAATTGAGAATCAAAGCTTAAATACCTATTTACAAAATCATGTAACACGCAATAATTGTTCAAAATGCTCACCCCCAGTGTCTATGCACAGATTGGCGCGGCGCACTAAGTTGCGTTTTAACCACTGCGTACCAAACACCGCACTTGGCGTCCATAGTGAGGTGGCGCACCGTCCTGTTGGAAGTACAAGTCCCTATGAAATGCGAGTGGAATGTCATCGAGCATCTCATTAACCACATGTCGGAGTAGCACCAAGTATGTAGCACTGTTCAAACGACCGTCAATAAAATATGGGCCAAGTAGATGATCACCGATGATACCAGCCCACACATTCAGACTAAACCGGACCTGGAACGAGTCCCGCGTAGTAACATGTGGGTTGTGTTGTCGGTGAGCCCACCAATGTTCATTGTGGACGTTATAAACGCCCACGCGCGTAAACAATGATTCGTCGGACCACAAAATGTTCACGTCCTGATGTTCAAGGAGCCAGTGACAAAAAACTGTCCGAGCGTTATTGTCCTGCGGATGCAACTCTTGAACACGTCGGAAATGGAACGGATGCATTAGTTCGCGATTCAGCAGCTTCCACACTGTGGTATGATGAACACCGAAACGGCGACCGGCTTCACGCGAACTGGCTCGAGGTTCTTCCTCAAAATAATTGAGAATCTGCTCTTGCCGATCAGCTGATAGGCCTTGTGTACCACGACCTTGTGCATGTCGAGGAAGTACGTAGATATCGGCGCGTGCGGTTATACTCACGCTGAACGCGGGCGAGCGACTAATTAATTCAAAATTTCAAATTCCCCGAACAAAGGCGCCGCCTGAGCCGCTCGCTCCTGCGCGGGGGTTGGAGGGGTTACTTACACGCGCCGCGCCGCCACCGCCTCCTTTTCCTATGCCTACACATTTGTATGTGCCTACTAAACTGTAGGCAAAGAAGAAACGGTTTTGAATGAACGGTGAAAATGTACCTATGTAGGTAATAGTATTATTAGAATATTTAGAACCGATTCATACGAGTTGCTTTTTAAATTTATTTTATTTAATAATTATTAAGAACTTAATTTTACTGCCCCATTTTTTCACTGAATATTGGTTTAGTATAAGCAGTAGAATTCCAATAGCAAATAGAAAAGAATTTAAGCAGAAAAAAAAGTGTAAAAAAAGGTGTCTCGTTTTATCCCGAAATATCAACGAGTGTAGGCAGTACAGTCATGTGTGCAAGTAATGCACAAATGCAGATCAACATCCTGTATAAGTATTAATATCCGTGATCTGATACCCATAACTCAAGCAGGTTATTCCTATACACTATAGAACTGTTAACGGGATATTTACCATGTACTGTTTTGTCGAGGCTATATTCCTAGCTTACTTTGAGATCAGATAGAGTTGTGTGAAATGTACATGTATCTGCTGCGACCGAGAAACCTTCAACCTCCCAAACTATATGGTCTACCAAAAGTTCATAAGCCAAACACACCTTTACGGCCCATAGTGAGTCAAATTGACTCACCAACATATGAACTTGCCAAACATGTGGCTAGCATCTTACAACCTTTAGTAGGGAGAACAACATCATATGTGAAGGACTCGAGGCATTTCGTACAAATTTTGCGACAAACCACCCTAAACGAACAGGAAGTGATGGTCAGTTTCGATGTTGAGTCACTATTCACAAATGTTCCCATTACTGACTGTATGGACGTCATAAAACGCAAAATTACAGAGAACGGTATTGCGATGGAATATGCTGACCTTGTACAGCATTGTTTGGACACAAATTATTTCGTTTATAGAAATGAGTACTACCTACAGATAGATGGAGTAGCAATGGGCAGTCCAGTAGCTCCAGTTGTAGCAAACATTTGGATGGAGCATTTTGAAGCCTTAGCCACAGCTAATACCCCAAGCATTAAAATCTGGAAACGGTATGTAGATGACATTTTTTGTGTACTGGAGGGTAGCGAAAATGTTGTACAACAGTTACTAACGCAGTTTAACAACATTCATCGCAATATAAGCTTCACGTACGAAATGGAAAAAGAAAGATCCCTTGCCTTCCTTGACGTGCAAATCAGTGTTCGACCGGACGGTTCGTTGAGTCACTCCGTGTACAGAAAACCTACTCACACTGACCGATACCTAAATGCCGACTCGCATCATCACCCACGCCAGTTGAACTCGGTAGTGACGTCGCTTACAGACCGCGCATATAGTTTATGTGACGAGGAGCATTTGGAAGCGGAGCTAAATCATTTAAGCGGCGTTCTACATAAAAATGGGTACAGTGGACGGATCCGACCACCGAGACGCTCGAATAAGCCTGTGGACTATAAAGTGGAAAGACATCCAGCCTTTTTACCTTACATCAAAGGAGTGACAGATAAGGTCGCAAACATCCTAAAAAAGGTTTCAGTAAAAACTATCTTCACTCCTTTTAAGAGGCTGTCGCAGTGCCTACGTACACCTAAGGACAGTTTTCCACTAGACAAGCCGGGAGTGTACAAGATTGACTGTAGTTGTGGCAGTTCGTATATAGGCCAAACAAAGAGAACTGTTACGTGCCGAATCAAAGAACATATAAGGGCAGTCAAAAACAACGAACCACACAAGTCTGCAGTCGCTGAACACCTGTTGGAGTCCGGCACAGACCACTGGATTGAGTTACATAACCCTAAGATGCTCTCAACTGAACGTCACTACATACCGAGAATGGTTAGAGAAGCTATTGAAATTAAAAAGTTCAAGAATTTCAATCGTGAGGATGGGTTTCAGTTGCCGAGCGTCTGGCATCCAGTGGTCCGTTTGTGTATAAATAACCAAAAACAGTTCCAAACAAAACCACGAGTAGATACTGTGAGCATTGTGTGTCGTGAACGTAATCGAGTTAGTGAAATCGAAAGTGAGACCAGTGGTAGTGGTGTTACGCGTAATAAACGACTGCGAAGGAGGGTAGATCGATATATGTGCTGAGACTTTCGCTTTCAACCGCCAGTACTTCAGTTCCACCGTGATCATGGTGCTTGTAACAGCGCCGAAATATCGGAAACTCACAACAATACATGGTAAATATCCCGCAAACTTTAATACTAATTGTTTACTATTATTTATTATTAAACTATTATTATTATTGTTGACAGAGGAGTTGAGTGTTGATGCATTTTAAGGTTGCCACCCTTAACCGGGTTTCAGGACCCCATGAATCCGTGAAATGCTAAGTATAATTTCTCTATTTTCCCAAATTTTTACGACGCAAAGGTTTTGTATATGTTTTCTATACTTAATATTATAAAGAGAAAAGATTTGATTGTTTTCTTGTTTTTTTTTGTTTGCATCGAATAGGCTCCGGAACTACTGGACCGATTTGAAAAATTCTTTCACTGTTGGGAAGCTACACTTTTTGCGGTAAACATAGGCTATATTTTATTTCCGTGTTCCGACGGGACCGGGAACTACGCGGGTGAAACTGCGTGACGTCCACTAGTTGTAAATACGTAGGTACAATAATGTTATGACCTAGAAATACAGACAATGAATAATTGTTTGTCTAGGTATCTATCTTATCAACGTATCTATACTACTGTTACAACTGATTACAGTAAAATTAAAAACCCCCTACACTGAATGAGACAGTATCTAATATGACTAAACGTAGTAATTTTGTAAGGAGTTGGATTGGATATCTTTATTCTTTAATTCTTTATTACAAAACATACAGTAATAAACATAAAAGATGTTATACAATGCATAGTCATTATATAACATGCATAATACAGCTTACATAATAAAATCAATAATATTATAATTCAACAAACAAGAGATCAAAATCATCATTAATTAAATCATCACATACAACTCCATAGAGCAAAGCGAACCTGTATAGGCGCGCGTCGCTCTGTGTACAACTCTGAACTTGTCACCGGACTCATCGGTGAGTCTTTCTGTGGTCTGATTCATAAAGTATAGCTGACCTGGCGAACTGTGTTTCACCATATCAAGCTGACCCGATATAGGCATATCTTTTTTATTATTTTCAGATTTTTTTATTAATACAAATTAATACAACGGTCCACCCGTTCTTGAGTTATAAAATTACAATGAAAGTGGCATTGATTTATAATATTATATAGATTTATATTTATATCTGACTCGCGGACGTCACGCGGTTTCACCCGCGTAGTTCCCGTTTTCGTGAGAATACGGGAATAAAATATAGCCTATGTTCACCGCAAAGAGTGTAGCTTCCCAACAGTGAAAGAATTTTTCAAATCGGTCCAGTAGTTCCGGAGCCTATTCGTTACAAACAAACAAACAAAAAACAAATCTTTCCTCTTTATAATATTAGTATAGATATAGATAGGTATCTATTTACAAAATAGTAAGCCTCTTCTATCAGTTGACTTTTTAATTGAGTTTGAAAAGAACTGAAATCACTGCATTCCAATAGGAATTTAGGAAATTTCTTGTACATACCTTTGACGCCATACTTATCAGTAATTATCCTGTAGACTATTTGATACAACAGTAACTTCTGGGTTACCATGTCGCGGAAATACTACATAACAGTAATCATACCAAATTTCACATTATACAGACGTGTGAAATTGAAGGAAACTTGAGGACTACTAACTGAAGTTGTACGGACTTTGAGAGTGGCCCACAATTGCGATAAAATAGCCATCGGCTTTCCATCGGCTGGGTGGCGTCAATGGTAGATAGATAACACAGGGCGGCGATACTCGATCATACGACGTGAATACGTGGGCGGAAATTTACCGGTGAAATATATTATTAATCTCAAGTCGTCTACTTTCAGGACTGTTCTGCGTAATCTAATTGTTATCGTAAGACGTATTTTCACCAAAAACTAGAACGACACTACAGGTACTTGGACAATCTTAGCGTACCCCAATAAAGTTACGTACCCTTCTAATCATTGATGATTAATATATTTGATTTATAATTGCGTATAAAAGCCGACTTTTCCAGTAAGGGGAGACATACCTTGGTTGACTCCAGCACTAAGAACATCTCTGGTGAGTAGCACTGGTACTGTAAATATTTAGTTCTGTACATTAATGTCCCACTTGTTTTTCACTATTTTTTATTCCCGTGTGTGGTGCATTGAGTTCGACTGACAAAGTCCTTACTAATATTAAAAACTAGCTATACTGTATTTAAACAAACTCATTTAATCATATATATCCATAGTTACTTGCAATTGAGTATTCACCCTGATTATATTCCAGTTTCCAGGAGTCGTACAGTGTTCTTACAATCATTTCGAAACCAAATAACTTCTTAATGATAGTTTATTTTCATCTAAAACCAGCTGACCCGCGCAACTTCGTATGCGTCACCTACGAGAGTAAATCACCCGTTCCCGTCGCATTTACTCCCGACAGAATAATTTCGTTAACGATAGATGTTTCCCGTCGCATTATTGTAGAAATTGCGCATATTCATGCGCAATGGTGTACGTCGCCAGCAGAATAGTGAATCGACCAAAAAAAGCGAGGTTAAACGGGATAAAAAGTATCTTATGTCCGTCTCCTGGTTCTAAGCTACCTCCCCACCAATTTTCAGCCAAATCGGTACGGCCGTTTTTGAGTTATAAATGTTGTAACAAACCCGTCTTAGTTTTATATATTAAGATACCTACTCAGGATAGCAAGAAAATTCAATGATTTGTCATACTATTTTTTCTACTCGTATGTCATATTACAACGATTGTCAAAACATGACATGTTTACATTATTGCCAGATCGGGCAGGATTGGACTATATGCCGCCTGGCTTGATCCGGATCGTTGGGTGACACAATGGGTGATATGATGGAATTTCGATAATTCCTAGAATAAGGAATTCATTTGTTTGATTTAGAACTAGCTGATGCCCGCAGCTTCGCCTGCGTAAAATATTTGTTCCCGTTCCCGTTCCCGCTTCTCGTGGGAACTTATTTCCGGGATAAAGGGTAGCCTATTTGTTATTTCAGACTATGATGTATCCCTGTACCAAATTTCAGCCCGATCTGTTGAGCAGTTCGAGTGTGAAAGAGTAACAAACATCCACACTCACAAAAAGTTTCGCATTTGTAATATTAGTAAGATATGGGTACCTATACCAAATTAAAAATGAGTTATTATTGAAAATTAATAAGTTCCCATGTAAGCTTACAACCCCTGTTTCATCTTCTTATTGGTAAAATTTTGCATGCAATTGGATACTGAAAGAGATTATAGTCTGAAATAACACATCTGTTTTTTATCCAAGAATAAGATTGCAGGAGATGTGGGAAAGGGAAGAAAGATTTGCACAAGAAGAGCTGCGGTCGCTTACCAGTTTTAAAATAAATCCAATTGTTTTTTTCAGATACCTTTCTAAAACAAATCAAGACTAAAAATGAAGGCTGCAGTAGTATTCCTTGCTTTGGTGTTCATCGCCAGCGCCGTCGTCTCCACGGAAGCAGCTTGTCAGGACTCCAAGTACTTCAAAGGCACATGCAACGCGCTCACACAGGACTGCCAGCGCCACTGCACCAAACTAGAGGGAGCCAAGAGTGGACAGTGTGTGTACAAGTTCCCTGCGTTTAGGTGCAGGTGTTGTTACTGAGCGTTAAATGCCTAGTCATTATTTTTATATCTTTTTTTTAAATTTCCAGTATTACTTAAGTATTTGATGTATAATTTTATAAAATAAATATTATAAGGAGAAGATATTTATTTCCTTGTACCTCTTTGCCCGTAGATAATATCAATTTGCTACGGCACAATGGGTGCTACACGCTTTTAGGATTCGAAGTATGGCACACCAAGCCGCGGGGTACAGCTAGTGCTTAAAATGAAGAACTTGTCTTCACACAAATTGCTTCTTTTTTTCTTTTTCTTAACGCGAGAAAAATCCTACCACCAGTCGACTGAAAACCACACGTATCCTACCTAACAGCCTACGGTTGGGAGCCCCGGGTAAGCCTTCGGAAGAATGTCCCCAGGAGTCCCAACAGACCTACGGCTATTTACGCACTATTACATTTATAATATTAGTAGGATTTAGATAGATGAAATGACCAATAAATTTTTACACTGTATGACATAAGCTGAAGGTGGTTACTTTTAATAAACAAAAGTTGGACGAACCTTAGAAGATCAATATGTCGGAATATTGGAAATTCGTTCGCTCCGATAGACTTTTTTTACATTTTTTGTAGCGTTCTTCATCCTGTAATACCACTAATGTGACGACTGTACATCTTGTAATAGGGGAATAATATTAGTGGCATGATCTGTGGCAGACCTACTTCGTGGACATCATTTGGATGATTGAATCATCTCTTTGTGAGATTGTTTGGTGATTCGTTTCATCTAAAACATTAAAGCATTTAATACAGAAAAGGCCTCGTGTGGCGACGACAACTTCATGAGACGACGGAAAAAAGTACATAATATCACCACCATTATACATCTCCAGGGTATCGTAAGAGGCGACTAAGGGAACGCTTTTGCAAAATGATTCTTTGCGTTTTTTTAACGTGTGGAAAATTCTACATGGATGCTATGCCGGACTCCTACTGACTCAAAACCACACGTTTCCTAATGTCTACGGTTGGGAGTCCCGGTTAAGTCCTCGGAAGCATGACCACAGGACTACCTACAGATGATCCATAGCGTAGAGAAGGAAAACTCGAAATGAAACCCGGTTATCAGTGAAAATAAGCCAAGCTTAAGGCCTTATGGGAAGCTTGAAAAATTTCAACTGCGGGTCATCATTACCTGCATCGGTCCATTTCAACACGGCAATAGGCACACCACATATTGCGTGGAACATAAAACTGTAAGGTGAAATGTGGTCGTATACTATGTCTCTGCCTACCCATTCGGGGATAAAGGTTTCAATAAGTATGTTTGCGCCCGTTTGTGGCGAAATCGCACAAAAGTCTGTAGTCTGTGCTGCACCAAATTATTAACCGGCAAATACTATATCTTGATGATTTATTCGAGTTTGAAAGAATGAATTTCTCACTGCATCAGGATAGTCATCTTGTAATAGAGGAATAATAATGTCAAACCTACTTCATGGACAAACCAATATTTTACTAGAATTACGGTATGAAGAACGCTACAAAATTTCTTAAAAAAATCTACCTGAACATACGAATCTATACTAATATTATAAAGAGAAAAGATTTTTTTTTGTTTGTTTGTTTGTTTGTAACGTATAGGCTCCGAACCTACTGGACCGATTTGAAAAATTCTTTCACTGTTGGGAAGCTACACTCTTTGTGGTGAACAGCGGCTATATTTTATTCCCGTATTCCCACGGGAACGGGAACTATGTGGGTGAAACCGCGTGACGTCCGCTAGTTTCCAATATTCCGACAATGAACATTTTGATCTTCTAAGGTTCATTCAACTTTTGTTTATGAAAAGTAATCACCCTCAGCTTATGTTATACAGTGTAAGAACTTGTTGGTCACAACATCTAAACCCTACTAAAATTATAAAAGTTTGTAAAGGCATGTATTTAAATCGATATCTGTTTAATCCCTTTTTTTTCGTACAAAATATTTCAATGTTAAACCAAAAATACTGACTTGCACACTAATTATGCACACTAAATAAATCAAATTCATTATAAATACTGTTTAATGGTATTTTGCAGAACTATTTTTCTAAACATATCAGTATTGTCAAAATAGTAAATCTAAAAATTCCTTAGTTTAACTAACATATTTTTTTTTCCGTTTAATCCAGTTTTATCTAATTTACTTTCTACTATCTTTTATTCTAATTAAAAACCCAATTTAATCAGTCATTTTTACAAAATTAAATTTTATTGACGAAAAAAAATAGAAAAAAAAAAACCTATTCTGTTATAAGATTCTACAAATTTAGAGTGCAACTTAGTATTTTTGATAAGCAATTCGTATTTTTGTTTAGTAAATCATAATACATCCGATGTTCGAACCACATTTTTTGTTTGAATTCGATAAAAAAGTCATCTCGTATTGTATAAAATTTTAGATTTTTAAGTAGCACATGGTTTTTTTGCACAGCATTCAGATTAGTGGTGTTCATCAGTTACCTAGTGTGCAGAAAAATTTATAGATGTGCATTTAAAAATATCCTGTTTGTAAATAGATGTTTGTTACTCAATCACGCTCTAACGTCTCAACGGACCTGGCTGAAATTTTGTGACTTGTGACACTGATAGACTAATTATAGACCGAAACAACACTTTTATTCCTGGTAAACCATATGAAGCACTAGCTGTACCCCACGGCTTCGCTGTGTCATACTTCGAATCCTAAGAGCGTGTAGCGCCTATTGTGCCGTAACAAATTGGTATCATCTACTGGCAAAGAGGAACAAACAAAAAAATCTTTTCTCTTTATAATATTTATTATACAAAATTATACATCAAATACTTAAGTAATACCGGTTTCGAAGCAGCAAGTAACATAATATAAAAGTTCTTATAGTTCGTTGTAACTTTGATTAATTAAAAAAAAACTACCAGCTCTATCTCGTTCAAACCAATTTTCGTTGGTAGTTTTTATGGCAATGTACATCATATAACTTTTTTAGATTTATCATTCTCTTAGTTTAGAAGTTAGAGGGGGGGGGGGACACACATTTTTCCACTTTGGAAGTGTCTCTTGCGCAGAGTATTCATTTTAGAAAAAAATGATGTTAGGAACCTCAATAGCATTTTTGAAGATCTATTTATAGATACCCCACAAGTATGGGTTTGATGAAAAAAAAAATTTTGAGTTTCAGTTCTGAGTATGGGGACCCCCAAAATGTACTACTTTTTTTCTAATTTTATATAAAAATCTTAATGCGGTTCACAGAATACATCTAGTTACGTAGTTTCAATAGCATAGGCCTTATAGTTTCGGAGAGAAATGGCTGTGACACACGGACGGACAGACAGACAGACAGACAGACAGACAGACAGACATGACGAATCTATAAGGGTTCCGTTTTTGCCATTTGGCTACGAAACCCTAAAAACAGAATGACTAGGTATTTATCGCTCAGTAACAACATGTGCACCTAAACGACGGGAATCTGTACACACACTGTCCACTCTTGGCTCCCTCCAGATTCGTGCAGTGGTTCTGGCAGTCCTGTGTGAGCGCGTTGCACGTGCCCTTGAAGTACTTGGAGTCAGGACAAGCTGCCTCCGTGTAGATGGCGGCGCCGGCGAGAAACACCAAAGCAAGAAATACTACTGCAGCCTTCATTTTCAGTGTAGATTTGTTTTTTAAAAAGTTATCTGAAAAATAATTTGGATTTTAATTAAAATCTGGATGACGCTCGTGGCTCTACCTGCATGAAACTCAGCTTAAATTCCCGCATCACATGGACGATGAACGAAAAAAAATGATACCAACAGATCTACAATTTTGAGCAAATTATACATATTAAATTTACTAACTAGTTTAGGGCATTGCTCTTGTTCCGGTCAGAAGATCTGAAAGTCGGAATGAATTCTAGTCTAATATCTTTACCTAATATTGCGTAAGGGAGTACCCAACAGTTATCCACTACTGTCTGATTTTACCCGAATATACCCACAAAATAGAAGGGTAATTTGAAACTTACAATACTACGGTGGCCAACAGTGATACGGTTTGTCTAAAGAAAGTAGTAATGGTAACCTTTGGACTTATTTATTACATAGATAGGTACAAAGGACATAAAGTGTCAAAGATTCGTTGGTTTTTTTTCATGTCTTTTCCATCTCACATCTTTCAGTCAAGTGGGGAAATTAGGTACACAACTAAGTATTGCCAGTCACAGTTCTACTCACCAACGATGTTCTTAGTTCTGGAGTCAACCAACGTATGTCTCCTTACTGGAAAACTCGGCTTTTATACACAATTATGAATCAAAATGTATTAATCATCAATGATTAGAAAGGTACACAACTTTATTGGGTTACGCTAAGATTGTCTGTATCTGTTGTTTTGTTGAAAAAGTTTTAAGATAACAATAAGATTTTCTAGAAACAATCCTGAAACGCAATCGGGTAAATAGCTGAACAAATCATGGTTTTTCGTTTGAACTCGTTACAACTATTCGACCCTCGAATCGTATTTTAACCAAAACATATAATAACAGCTTCATATTCTCTAAGCTTTTATTTAATGTTTTGTCTTTTCTAATACTAGTCACCTTTATTCCCGAATGAATTAGCAAAGGCATAGTATATAACCGTATTTCACCATTTTATTTTTGTATTATTTAATTAAATACTCTATTATGGTTCAGTACTTTTTAATGGTTTTCCACTATCCGCTGTTGACATTTTTCAAGCTGTCTATAAGACATTCAGCTTGATTTAACGCCTGCCGTGTCCATCAACAGCTTGACGTGATTGCTGAAACACGGGAACTCGAAAAATATTATAGAAATGTCACAAAGAGGTGACCCATCTGAGAACCAGCTATGACGAAAGTTGCTTATTGCAGTGATCGTTAACAGAACAAAAAAATTGCGGGACTACAAGTAGTTATACAAATTATGGGGTTTAGCCTAGCTATGAATTTCAATGAAGTGATTTTACTAAAATTCCAAATCTTTATTCTGAATTTTGGTACTTATACCGTTACTTTGATGGTGAAGGCAATTTACACGATTCTACGTTGTGTCTACGGGACGAATGTTTAGGCTCATTAGTAGTGCCATAAAATATCGGGAATTTTAAATTTTGAAACTTATTACTTGTTAAACTAGCATAGATAGAGAGATAAGAGAGATACCTAACCAAACAATAATATTATTCATTGTAAGTCATTTAGTCATAATATTATTGTATTTATACAATAAAACAACCGATTCTTTAGGAATCGCAAAGGAACTTGCGACACGTCAATGAATACAAATCAAAATAGTACTACCAGTTCGGAACGCGGCCCGCTTGAGAAGAACTGGCTAGAAACTCAGCGGGCTTTTCTTTTTGTGCTCTATTTACAAAAATTTAAACTAAAAATCACAAACTATTGTTTGAGATTAAGTAGAGCAATAATATCTCTCTCTCTCTTGCCTCCCCCCCTTTTTATTTTTTTTTTTACGTAAGGGAAAATCCTCAGAGGATGTTATGCCGGACTCTTACCGACTAAAAAACGCCCAACAGCCTGTGGTTGGGAGCCCCGGGTAAGCCCTCGGAAGGATGTCCCGGGACTGCCTCCCCCCCTACCTATCCAGATTTGGTAAGATCTTATCGAAGTCACTTCAGACATCTGTTTTAGTAAATAGTTTACTTGAAGCTCTTGGCACTCCAAGATCTTTCACTTCATCTTATAGTTTATTACTACCCAATGGTAGTGATACATATAGTCACGCCTTTATTCCCGAAGGGATAGGCAAACGCATAGTATATGCCCATATTTTATTTACCTTATAGCTTTTCTTTGTCCCACGTAATAGACTATTGCAGTTTTGAAACAGACAGGCGCAGGTTGTGACGCCCTAATGTTGAAGTCATTCAAGCTGCCTAGAAGGTATTTAACTTGACCACTATAAAGCTTTTTACAATTATTAGGACCAAGGGCTGAACGAGCCTTTTGAGGCCCGTGCCTCAGAAGGCAAATAAAAGATGACACGAAGGTGAAAATTCCTATAACGATTTTGTTAAATGACCTTATAATGTCGTCATTACATTCATCTTCGTAATTATCAAAAAATGATGACCACCACGCCACGTGGAATAAGTACTAGGTTCAAAGATATTTTTTTTTTTCACATTAAATTTGTATTAATACTAAGTTTAAAATATAATGCTAGTAAAATTATATTATTCCGTCAAACGGAAGCACTCATAGCCCCACTGGCTCAATGTTCTATGTACGATTATTGTAATAAGAAGCTTAGTTACTATGGCTGGTGGTTAGCCATAGTTACTATGGCTGGTCCTTGGATGAGTGACCACTTTGCGATATATCATTTCTCGCAAATGGTATGGCATATCATATGCAAGCGTTTCCGATTCGAAAATGATATAATGTCGCAAAGTGGACACTGTAACCTACTCGTCACATCGCAAATAGCTAGAAGGTTTAATAAATAAGTAAACAAATTTTGTTAGGACTTCCTCATACAACGTTATTTACCATAAATTGCGCTGTAAACCAAATATTGACGTATCAGACTAAATATTTGTTTCGTCCCGAAAAGTCATAAAACACGATTCTACTACTTCCACATTTGGTCACTACCTCTCATCGGCGAAAACTGGCGGGTGGACATTCGATCCTACATTTTCCGAGATGCGGATTTATGGATTGGAAGACCTGTATAAGAAGTGATTTGTCTATACTAACGTCATTAAACTCATTTGCACTTTTAAAAATACACTGAAGTACTCTGATCACACAATTTCTTGCAGGGTTGAACCGACAACCTCCAGTTCACCTGCCAGATTTTTAACCACTGCATTTATTTTTATGACGTTATTTCATTTTCATTTATCGCCATTTTACATCCCGTGTGCTATGTTTATAGGCTTTGGGTTATTGCTTGCGATAACCTTATAGTGAGTGGTACCTGATTTAAAAATGTAAGTATTTTTAGGTTTACTGAGCACATTGTGCAATTGGTAGTGTATTTCAAAGGTCTCAGGTCCTATGCCCAGATCGTACCAAATATTTATTCGGAGTTTGGGTGGTTTTCTATACCTATGTAAATTTAGTATAAAACCTATTAGTAGTCTAAGTAATAGGCGCATAAAATCTATATGTTTTTGGTAATCAGATGTTAACTTTAAATTTTTTCACTTACTTGTATATTATTTGGAACGAATTGTAATGACTAGAAAATTACTGTTTTACTTCAGGTGAAACAACATGTAGGTGTACGAACTTGCGATAGTTTAGTTGAGATTTATAGAAATGTCTTTAATTCTACATCCAACAGGGTCGAATTGAGTTACTTGATAATAAGGTACCCAGTACTCCTAAAACTTGTAAAAATCTCGGTCTTTTTTGTCTAACTTATTTTTAAAACTTGTACGTTAGGTTACTGCTACTACTTTATTATCTATGCAGATTGGGTAAACAATGGTCAACTTCTATCATTCGCGGATTCGGGCAGCGATTTGAATTTTCTCATGCGATATCTGTTTTTTTTAACATGAGGGAAAATCCTTCATGGATGCTATGCCGGACTCCTACCGACTAAAAAACCTCACGTATCGTGCCCAACAGCCTACGGTTGGGAGTCCCGGGTAAGCCCTCGGAAGGATATCCCAGGACTCTCAACAGACCTACGGCTACGGTTACCAGTCGTCATACTCACACAGTGTATGAAACGCGAATGTCAAATACCTTTTGCGTTTCAAAAGTCCATCAGTAGGAACTTATATGCTTGAATTACAACTACCATTATAGAAAAAAGGTAAGTCTACTTAATAGCTTTAAACGAATTACATACTGTAAGTATAATCTGCTATCTTAATGTAAAAGCCTCCTAAGTACCCGGTGCCGTGGTCTGTCTGCAATTTATTAGCGAATATATTTTTGGATAGAGAATTACTTACATTATCCTTTTTTAGAATTTGTTTAACACTAGGTACATCCAGTCACAGCGGTCAGAGTACCGATTCGTGAACAACAATGAACAACAATAAACTTGAGAGACTCCAGAATTACTGTATTAGATTTATATTAGGACTACGCAAATATGATCATATCTCCGAATATCGCAGAAAACTCAAGTGGTTACCTATCCGCCTTCGCCGGAATGCTCATATCCTATTCATATTATATAGTATCCTGTTCAACCCTGTTACTCCGCCATACCTTAAGAGACGCTTTAATTTTTTAAACGCCTCACACTCTGCAAATTTGCGTTCATCGAGGAATTTGAGATTGAAGATGCCAGGCCACTCCACTAATTTTATAGGCAATTCCTTTACGGTACAGGCGGTTCGCTTGTGGAATGCACTGCCACTGACAGTTCGACAAGCAAAGTCGCTGCACTCGTTTAAAACATTAGTTAGGAACTACTATCTACGTGTCAATGACTGCATATAAGTTATTAGTTCATTTCCTTATTATCATATGTATAATAATTAGGTATGTATGTATGTATTTATATGTATGTATTTATAGTAGTAAACATTATGTATTTGTGTATTTATGTGTGCGTGTATTTATGTATGTACATGTGTATGTATGTATGTACACAATTATTTTAATTTAGATAAGTTTATTTATTTATATTGCACTTCAAACTGCCCTTAGATTTCCCACCCTCCGATTCCATCCAAAGGTTGCCTCTAAAAGATTGCCTTGTGCGATAAGGCCGCCAATTGTTATACCAACAAGTTCACTTTTAATATGTTTGATGTATTTCCTGGTGTGCAATAAAGAGTTTTTGTATTGTATTGTATTGTCAACTGAGGAAGAAATCCATCATAACATTTTTTTAAGAGAGGAATAACCTACATGTTGACTAATGCCGGACTCCTATCGACTAAAAACCACACGTATCCCACCTAACAGCCTACGGTTAGGAGCCCCGGGTAAGCCCTCCGAAGAATACCCCAGGATTCCATCTCACACATTGAAATTAATTCACTGTCTGATTTTAACAAATAGGCAACTTCACAATAATATTCCAAAAATACTAGAATCAAAAGTTTTAATCATAAACACTTTTTAGTGGGTAACAAAAACTTTATTTAGAAATAAAAATGAACAATTTAAACAAAATGTATTGCTTAGTGGCAACACGTGCACTTAAACGCCGGGAACTTGTACACACACTGTCCACTCTTTGCTCGCTCCAGATTTGTGCAGTGGAACTGGCAGTCCTGTGTGAGAGCATTGCACGTGCCTTTGAAGAACTTAGAGTTGGGGCAGGCTGCCTCTGTGGAGATGACGGCGCTGGCGATGAACACTACGGCAAGGAATAATACTGCAGCCTTCATTTTTGGTTTATGTTATTGAACGTAGTATCCAAAACAACATTTGAAAATGTCAATAAAATAGTGCTGAAAATCTATGGTATTATTTTGAAGTTTCCTGGCCTAGTCCTACTGATTTAAATTCACTCTCACTGCAAACAATAAGCATTGATCTCTAAATTATTCTGTCCTAGAATGAATCAAACATAAATATTATAAACTCCCTAGCTGACTTGACAAATTATTAATCGAACATATCAATAAAAAATACAATGAATACTTTGAGAGCTATTCTGCAAATTATCGGACACATAAAAAATTTCGTGAAAATCGGTTGTGACATTATTTTTAGTCACTAGAAAAATATTGACAGTGCTACTCACCAGAGGTGTTCTCACTGCTGGAGTCAACTAAGATTATGTCTATTTACCACTAACACACTACTTTTATATACAGCTGTGAATCACTAATTGCCATAGTAATAGGTAGATAATTATGAGGAGGTAACGATTCTGTTCAATATGAAATTAACAAAATATAAAAATCAAACTCTATATGATTTGGTAATACATAAGTTAGAATCAGAATGACAGCTGTTGGCTTTGTTTTTTTTTCATTCGCCATTCAGTAAGAATTTGAGCACTGATTGCTAGGATTAGGATTATGCTAAAAATATCAGTAGGGTTATTAATATGACGTAGCGTATGTATTGGGGTTTTGACTTTGAGAAATTCAAGTTTTTTTAAAATTTTTATCATTTAACTTAACCATCATTAGCGTCACTAGAGCGTCAACCCTAGCTACATTACAAACCGGATAATATTAACTAATTACATTACTTAATAATAATCAATTAAACTCTATCATTACTGTCTCTACTGGGAAGTCATAAGTCTTATTGATGTCAGTCTTGAAACTCATTAGATTTAGAGGCCATTTATGAACTTACAATGACATTATTTTCTCATTATGATTAGAAATCATTAATAGTGTATAAATTTTATAAGAGGAAGACATGCGTGGATTATCCAGGCATCACGCGGAATAACTGCTGCGAAGATTCAATTTTTTGAAACAAAAGGGTTCGGGCCTAAACTGCTACAGATATGCAACTTCGCATTAGATCCCAGCCACAGACCTATTAACTGACTGCGCTAGAGAATGATTTACTTTCACTACAAGGGACGTCGAAACGCAAGGTGGCGCTGGAGCGGGACCAAAGGCCTGTGCAATTGAGGCCGAGCGGTCCCTGCTCCACCAGGAAAACGTGGATACATGGAAGGTACGACTTGAGCAACCAAAGGGGGGATTCGCCACAATCGCGGCCGACAGACCGGTCATGGACGAGTGACTGGAGAGGAGACACGGTGCTCTCTCCTACCATTTGACACAGATACTTACCGGGCACGGTAGCTACGGTAGGTACCTATCCGTGACAAAGACACCGGGTAACCACGGCCGAGTGTCAGCACTACGAGCAACGCAGCGATGACACGGCACTCCACACGCTGGTGGAGTGCACGGCGCAACAGCGCCAGGTCCTCGAGGTGGGTCTGGACGTGGACACTCTCTTGCTCGAGACCATAGTGCGAGCCATGCTCTCCAGCGGGAGTAAGTGGTACGGCGGGGCGGGAACGGGAGAGAACTCTCCCACCCGATGACCAAGCCTCCATGACCGGGGGCCGAAGGACGATGAGAGGGTAACTCACCGTCCTTACAGAAGCAGGCCCATGATGGCAGCGTGACGTAAGGAATTCACGCACGCCCCCCCATTAGAAGCGGGATCACACCCGAAACCCCCCAAAGACGCGGGATAGCACCCAAACCACCCCCTAGGCGAGGCCGCAATGGCGGCCGCGGGTCTGTTGGAAGTCCTGGGACATCATTCCGAGGGCTTACCCGACGCTTCCAACTATAGGCTGTTGGGCGTTACGTGAGGTTTTTAGTCGGTAGGAGTCCGGCATAGCATCTATGAGCATTTTTCCTCTCGTTAAAAAAAAGGGACGACGCCGAAAACCGTCTACAATGGTTAAAGCAGAAACGCGAATCCTAAACTCTGAATTGTAGGTTTCAGATTAAATCCGGATTTTACCAGATGGCGTTGACGATAATATATAGGTAATATTGAAGAATTTTTTATGAGACAAGAATTATGTTTTTTGAGTTTTACGCATAGTTTCACCCGGTCGTCAACGATTCCTTGACTGATTTTGCAAATACAATTTTTTTCTGCCTGTACAGTGTACACGTGGACTCTCAAAGAACGTAATCGTTTGCGGAATTAATACAGGCACGTTAAGCCGTTGCGTCGGTCACGGTGCCAAAGTAGCATAGGTAGTAGTTTTTAAGTCCAGATGAAGGTGACATTGTCCCCTGTCAATTCTAACATAGCAATACGGATAGCAGCGCATGTATAACTCCTTAGAACTGTGACTACTTTTAATAAGTTACTTACATCAGATCTGTTGCGCGAATAGTAAGAGTCGTTGACATTTTAAATATTAAACATTGAATTACCTAATGTTAGCTTTTGTTTACCATGGACAGGTTACTACGGGAGCCCTCGGGCTATCCAGCCGTATACTGATGGAAGGACACTGTATGGTTATAGTCGGTATAGGAGTTCGATATAACATTCATGATCATTTCCACACGTAAAGGAAGGGGTTAAGGTTGTGTATAATGCTCGCGGCTTCACCCGCGTGAAATGCGGTACCCGTTCCCGCTTCCCGTGGGAACATTTTCCTGGGATGAAAAGTAGCCTATGTGTTATTTCAGACTTTAAGCTATCTCTGGACCATTTAAGCCCAATCCGTTCAGCCGTTAGAGCGTGATTGAGTAAAAAAACATCCAAATATCTTCACAAACTTTCACAATTGAGGAGGTCCAGAACAAAAGCCGATAAATCCACTTTTCGTAATTTTTCAGGAAATACAAAAGAATGATTTACGTAAGAATACTTATATGGTTTTTTAAACTAACATTACCTCAATTTGGAGTGTAGAAAGGACTTTCAAATAGTTATGGCTAAAAAAATCTAGTATTGATAGTTTCTTTACAAATTTAATTTCAAATATGGAATAATCGGGATTTGGTACGATCATAATGTATTTATCGGGATTTGACTGGCTATTTTGTAATTATCGGCTTTTGTCCCGGTACTTCCGCAAAAATCGACATTACGATTGGTGCGGTGCAAGTTTTTGTATAATGGATAGGTAAAACTAGTAAAGTACGAGTTAAATTTTGTTAAATCAATTTAAGATAGTTTAATTATTAAAAATTACAATTTTTATGCGAAAACGAAGGTGGACCAAGGGGTTTCTTCTTCAGTACAGTCGCACATAAGTCTTCATCATCAGATTCATGCTCACGATGGCTTTCGTTTTGTACTAAATCTCTGTACCACTTTAATTCGTCAATAATACTCCGATCATTAGTTTTAGTTATTTATTAAATTAAATAGAATAAATTAAATAAATAAAAAAATAATAATATTAATTTTCATTTCTTCTGATAATTTTATTAATTTTAGTAGCTTAAAGGTAGCAGAAGTATTAAATTTATTATTATTATATTAAATAAGTGTTGTTAACATTCCATAAACTATTTCTATCACGAAATTAATGTTTTCAGTCGAAAAAACAATATAAAAAATATTTGTCGGTAAATGGACTGAACATGAAAAAAATCTAGAGAATTTGTATAGGATTTATCGGTTATTGTTCCGAAAATTAAAGGAAGCCTTTAAAATACGTGTATTTGTCGAGTTTTGATCCGGCTGCCCATCTTAAGAGCCTTATTTAATACGTCTTTAACGGGATCTGTTGCGGTGTGAGTGTTGTATATCATGTATGACTACTTCAACTACCAATAAAAACTATAAAAAGACATTGGGCGCAAAGTGGAATTATCGGCTTTTGTTCCGGACCTCCTCAATTATAATATTAGTTGAATAGGATTAGTAAAATAAACAATAAAATAAAATCATTTTAAAAACTTGGTAGGTACATTTGCCATTTTGAGAGTCCATTTTAGGATATTATACACAAAACCTAAGTTTCCATCCAAATCTATAAAAAAATCTTATAGAGAGTGTAAACACACTTTCTTTAGTCCTACTAATATTAATTATAAATGTGAAAGATTGTGAAGATTTTTGGATGTTTGGATGTTTAGATGTTTGGATGTTTCTTACTCAATCACGCTCTAACAGCTGAAAGGATTGGGCTGAAATTTTGTACAGAGATAGCTAATAGTCTGGATAACACATTTTTAATTCCGGGAATATGTTCCAATGGGAAGTGGGAACGGGAACCGAATTTCAAGCGGGCGAAGCCGCGAACGTCAACTAGTATAATACGAGTATATTTTTCACACACAGCTAAATGCAGAACAAAATAATATACTTTTTGAACAATGAATTTTTTCTAGGGACACGAACCTATGACCACCGTGGTTAGGGAGTACATTATTGCAGTAATGTACTCTTTAACCGAAAATAACTTTAACATAAGTCTGTCTAAGATTGCTTTGCCGCAACATCCGAATAATAGTGCATTAGTTACAGAATGGTTATCCCAGACTAAATGTGTATTGAATTAATCGGTTATTAATGTACAGCTTGAACGGAAATTGAGTGAAGTTTTCATTAAAATCTCATAAAATATTTTTTCTTGCGCACGGGTTTTCTCACAAACTACCAATGTAATAATTGCTTGGGCATTTCGATTCCACATTGCGGATTTCTTTAGTAATATAATTGATAAGTGGTTCACAGATTATAATAAATTTATAATGCAATTACTGTTAGAACAGTTGTACGCCAATAACTTAATCAAATATTAGTTACAAGAGTTAACCTGTTCCATTTTTTGGCTCCGAAAAGCCATTTTGACGAATGTAAGTTTTGACCTAAGTACAAATATACTTCTACTCTTTGATGTTCCGGAGCCCCAGGGCTGAGTTGATCTTTATTTATTATACGTAGGTACATTATGGATCAGGCTTCATGTAGCATGGATCGAACAATATAAAACCAGCCAAGTGCGAGTAGGATTCCGCACCAAAAACACAGCAAAAATCACTTTGGTGTATGGAAGCTCCCTTTTTTCTGATTTTACAACAGAATGAACATAATTACATCATCTGCGAAAATTTCTGCTCTCTAGCCGTCACGGTACCTACAGTCTATAATCAGTCTCGTGACAATCAGACAAACGGACGGCGAAGTTCATGAAGTCTCCCTATACCCTTTGGGTATGGAACTCTAAAAAGTACATAACCGATTTCGAAATTGAGTACGTCTCATCTCAGTCAACGAGATGCTTTTCAATATTATGCTACTTCTGTTCTTTCTGGTTGCTTGACACTTGAAATGACAAACAAGGCCGCGACTTTATTATCCACTGCAAAAGTCGTAATAATCTTACCTCTTCCTCGTCTGAGAGATGCAACACACTGCCTAACCGTTAATTTAGTTTTCGGTGCCAAATTGTTAATTGTGTGCTACCAATATTTGCAATGACTTATTTAGATTGGGGTAAATGTGGGCATAAAAAGGAGGATTTTGCTTAAGCATCATTGTTTTCCACGAATTGGAATTAAAGAAATATACTTTTAGTAAGTTTACCTATTGTTTTACGCAAGTTGCTATGTTGTATAAAAAAAGTAAGCCGATTCTGCACCTTACAGCAGTAGTTAAAGTTGAAATAAAACGCTATTTTATAAAACACAAAACAAACACAACACAAAAAAAAACACAAAAAAAAATTAAATTAATATACGCCTTTAATTTCAATTAATATTAGGTATTAAATATTAATAATAATAAATATTCTTTGATGTACACCATAAAAAGATTACATTTTGAGAAGAAATGCCCATTGTTTGAACAATAGGCGGCCTTATCTCTAAAAGCGATCTCTTCCAGGCAACCTTTGCATGTACCTATTTAAAGGGTGCCTGAATAGATTACTAAAATGCTCACCTGGTCTACTCCTCTCTCAGAGTCACTAGCGTGTGAAAATTATGTGTTAATTGAGAGAAATAATCACACACGTTACATAACGTATTACTTGAGAGTTATCTGAAATCGTTACGTTAATGAACAGTCGAGAAATTCAAAACAAAAGTTCTTTGCTGCTTATCGATATTATGTAACTAAACACGTGTACCTTTACTATACCATTTTAAAAAAACTTATGCTGCCGTCAATCTCAACGCTAGATAATTTTGGTAATCCCGTCGACATTGAGCGGACAAGTCACACAACTGTGATTCATAACACTGTAGCAATGCTTCTTTAAACATTTTTCAAAATGCAATTTACTAAGGAGTTAAGCTGTAGCTAAAGAAGCTTAACCTAGAAACATAGTTTCAATGTACAATATGTATGTGTTTAGAAATATATAAGTATGTATATCAGTCGTCTAAATCCCATAGCACAAGCTTATATTAGCTTAATTTGGGCTAGATGATATTTTGTGTGAATGTTCACAAATTTATTTATTTATAGTTCAAGCTTATCACTTCAGGTCTCATTTAAAATATGCTGTGAAAAGTTAATTAGAGTATTGAAAGGCTCGTAGTCCACTGATTTAGTACTCTGTAAACGAGCACTGCAGTTACTAAGCAATTTTCGCTTTGGCTGGCACTGGGATAGGTGACCATTTTGCAAGCGTTTCCATTCATCGAAAGACACTCAGCCGTTGCTCCCTGTTCTCTGTTGTACAGTTGTCAAGCCAAGTTCAATGCCGTAAGGACTGCTCAACAACCCAGTAGAGAATAGCTACGGAACTAAGTCTTTTTGGGCGCTAAATGAAAGCCCTTTCACGAGTTCCACTCTCAAGCTCCCCTTTGAACGTGGATGAGACAGTTTTAGAAGACGATTTGGGAAAGTGGGTGCTTGTTATAGTGTTAACTAAAATATTTTATAAATGGCCCCGAGGTTAAGAAATATTAAAATTATCAAAATAGAGCCTAAATTGAAATTTATTAGAAATGAAAAATAACCACCGCTTTATTCAAGATGAAATTAAATTGACACTAAAGTCCATACACAAGTAATGCCGAATATTGGGCCAGATAGGTACGAGTATTTTCCAACGGTCTATTTATAAGAAAACCGGAGAACTAAAAAAGATGAAGCTTGTACTTCCATGGAATATCCACTAATAAGTGAAATAGTAGGTTAGTTATACGTAATTGCTATTAACCGATAGTAAACATGTTAGTAAAGTATTCGATAACAACTTACTTACAATCGAACCTGCTTTGAAAATCGAAGTGTAAGAAACCACCATACATTTTTCTATACTTACTATAAACTATTTTATAGAATAATAATATAAGCATTGAATCACAGTTGCATATAAAAGGAGCATGCATCCAGTAAGGATACATAACGTGATTAATTCCGGCTATGAAAACACCATCGGTGAGTAGAAGAAATACAAATTTTGTTAAATTCTGTCTAAATATTATTGCATAAAAAGGTGAAAGTATTTATATAGGCTGTTATTTTTACTACGATGCAGAAATTCATTTAGAACTAGGTGGAATAACTCTTATTAAGTTCACAAACATTAAAGAACCTTTAAACCTATAAAAAACTATCTTTTCTAATTCCCTGTGCAGTATTGTGTTATTGATGTTTCCTGTGATGTAAATCAACCAGCATAATTGATCGCTTTCTTTTTGATATTCTTTTTCCCCATGGTCAAAGTATCGACCACATTATAGGACCGGTGAGGCCACCCTAAACTTCTTCCTTTTAATCTTAATATTTGCATTTAGCAATTATCGTTAAGTGTATTGTTATTAAATGTATTACTTACTCACTTGGTTTCCATTTTGATTTCAGATATAACATCAAATCACGCGTAATAATGAAGGCTTCAGTGGTTTTTTTTTTCTTGGTTGCCATCATCAGCGCCGTCCTCTCAAAGCCATACATTAGTGACTGTCCGAACGCCAAATATTTCTCGGGCGCTTGTAACGCCCTCACACAGGGCTGCCAGCACCACTGCATCTCACTTGAGAATGCTAAAAGTGGCCAATGTGTGTATGAGTTTCCGGCATTTAAATGTACATGCTGTTACTGAGATTTCGAGAAATTATACATTCGTAAATAAAATATTAATTCTTAAGTAATTCTGATTTTTGTTTAATACCATTTTCCATACAATATGATCAAGTATAATGAATTCTACATAAAGATACATTTAAGACAGCATTAAACCCAATTCTAATCGAAAATATTGTTAACTTATTGGCTTAGAATGGCTTAGTTGGTATAAATATTTTGGTGTCCAAATTGTGCAAGGAAGTCAGATAACGGAAATCAGTACGACGACTAACATTTGATGCGTTAATAATTGCAACTATTTAGATGTTACTCGAAGGTGCACTAGCCTCGAAAAACGATCTAACTCGAAAACAAAGAAAATGTTTGCCGAACATACAAATGTTTTTCTTCATCGGGACCATCAGCATTAGCACTTCGTATTCGCTACAGGTTTTTTCACTGTCATTGAAGCAGTTTATGAATCATATTCCTGTTGTATTCTTACCTTTATACTATGTAAGGATACAGTAAAACCATAAAATTCCCGCTAAATCCTTGAAAGGAAAGCTGGTAGGTATATCAAAGTAAAGTTTCCATAGCGGATACGTCAATTGCCGTCTCCCCATACGAATCGGAATCCACAATTTAAATTTCTGCAGTCCAAGTATTTCAAGAAATGTAATGTTACATCCTCGTATATATACTTCGCTAACGAGACCTCCTCCTTGTGGCGAACATATTATTCCGTCACAAAGATATCCACACGAATACATGGAGACGGAAAGAAAAAAAAAGTGTGATTGATAAGATTTTGATAGACAGTCGTCTTCGAAAGGCTATAAGGAATATAAGAGCCTACAGAGGCCCCACTCTTGAAACTGACCACTACCTGGTGGTAATCCGGGTTGGTGGTCTTTTCAAGAAGTGGAGTCACTGGCGAGTGCGTGTCCTTTTCGGCGACTTTGAAAGTATAAAGAGTGAAAAACTGGAAGATAAAAGCGTAAGGTGTATGTATGTGGGCTTAGTCAGTGAAAAGCTTGCAAACGCGAGCCTTTCCGACTTAGATGTGGATGAATGCTGGAATATTATGAAAGAAAGTATAGTGGATATTGCAAAAGAAGCATGTGGGAGTGCAAAGAGACATGAACATTCGAAAGATGATGCCTGGTGGGATGAAGAGGTACAATCCTGCGTAGCAAGAAAGAAGAAAGAGTGGGTGGATTATGTCTCATCTTTGCAACTGAATGACAGTATGAAAGACACGAAGAAAGAAATTTACCGCCTCTGCAAGAATAAAACCAAAGCTTTAGTGAAAGAGAAGCGTGAAAGAATAAATTTGATTGCGAAATAGAAACTGACGAAGAACTTCGAGACAAATACCAAACTCTTTTGAAGGGAGGTCTAGAAGTCTCGGAGCTGTTCGTCAGTTTCCAGAATGGATAAGATAAAGAGTAAAGCTGCGGACATTCTTGCGGACCCATTTGAGGTGTTAGGGCGGTGGAATGAGTACGTTGTAGAAATGTATGAATATTCCCCGGATGCGGGCACTGCGAGGAAGCCGGTGACTGATCGTGCGGTGCAAGTATCAAGCGGAGATATTACTTTGGAAGAGATTGAATGGTCGATACGAAGCTTGAAAAATGAAAAGTCTGCGGGAATTGGAAGGAAGGATCTGCTGAAATGATCAAATTAGGTGGTCCTTACGTCCGGGACGCCTTCTGGTTTTTGAGCAATCTATGCTGGAACACTGAAAGGGTCCCAATGGACTGGAGGCGTGCTAACATCGTGCCCTTGTATAAAGGCACGGGCTCACGTATGGAGTGCGCCAACTATAGGGCCATCAGTTTGATCAGTATAGCAGCTAAAGTGTATCGCAAAATTATTGAAAAGAGAATGAGGGTGGAATCTGACGGATTACTGTGGGAGGCGCAGGGTGGTTTCTAAAATGGAAGGGGATGTATGGACCAAGTTTTCTCGTTCCGCAACATTGTAGGAAAGCAGCTGGCTGTAGGCCGGAAGGTTTTCTGCGGTTTTGTGGACATGGAGAAAGCATTTGACAGAGTTGTACGGAAGGATCTCTGGAATATATTGCCGGGATACGGGATTGATGGTGCGCTGCTTCGTGCCGTGCAGTCTACATATGTGGGATGTACGGCATGTGTGCGGGTGAGCGGCAGGCTGTCTCGCTGGTTTGACGTCAACATTGGCGTCAGACAGGGTTGCGTACTGTCGGCCCTGCTGTTTGTCCTGTACCTGGACGATTGTCTTAAGATAGTAAGATCGATGAATGTTGGATTGCGAATGGGTGACTTACTTGTGAACTGTTTGCTGTATGCAGATGATGCCGTGCTCATAGCCGAATTGCCATCAGAACTACAGTCACAAGTCACAACGATAAGAGATGATTGTCTAATGAGAGGCTTATATTTGAACGCGAATAAAACGAAAGTGATGGTATTCGAAAGAGAAGAGGACAGAACGAATGCCTGAAGAACTATAAATGATGTAGTGCTGGAACAGGTGGATGAGTTTGTATATCTTGGATGTGCATTTAGCAGGGATGGACGGTACACCGCTTATGTAGAAAGGAAGGTAACTGCGGGTAATAGTGTGAATGGAGCGTTAGGCAAACTTTTGGGTACCAAGGCCCAGCTCGCAGTATGCAGTGCGGTGCTGATACCTACGCTAACGTATGGAAGCGAGAGCTAGGTATGGCAGAGTACGCATGAAAGTATATTGCGGTCGAGATGCGCGCTACACAAAATCTTCGGAGTAACGCTCGTAGATCGCGTTCGGAATGAAGATGTAAGAAAGAGAGTTGGTCTGGAAGAGAGTGTAGCTGTTAAAGTTAGGAAGGGCATGCTACGATGGTTTGGGCATGTGGAGCGAATGGAAGATGAAAGAATGGCAAAACAGATATACAACGCGAAAGTGGATGGATGTAGGAGTCAGGGAAGACCACTACACACCTACCATGACCAAATTAATTGTGTGTTAGCAGAAGGTGGTGTCAAGAGCCGAAGGAACCGAAGTGAATGCACGAAAAGAAAAATTAAAGTTGAAGAAGCAAGTGAGGTTTGTATGGACCGTGCCGTGTGGGGTTCGGTTCTTTCTGCCTACCCCGCAAGGGTTTTGGCGTGAAGATGGTAATAGTAATGGTAACATGCCGTCAAAATGTGTTAAGGGCAAAAATAATTTATAACTATTTCAATGGATATTTTCATCAATTCACAAACAATTGCCCAACATGAAACTAGGTGCACGGGTAATTTTCGCTCACTTTGTGACGTAAGTATTTAACTAAAATGTGGCACAGGACCTGTTGGACTATTCTCAGTACCTATTTACTTTTTACGATTCTTATGATAATTCAGTAAGTACCTTTAATACTTATCAAAATGATATTATGCAATATCAAAATCGGTCAAAAGTTACCAACACAAAACTACTTATTCTCCTCTGTGGCGTAGTCGGTACTGATAATGCCTGCGTCGCTAGAGGTCCTGGGTTCGATTCCTAGGTCGGTCCAAATATTTGTGTGATCCACAAATGTTTGTGTCGGAATTTGGGTGTTTTCTATTGTAAAATAAGTATGTATTTGGAAAATTATAAGTATGTATATCTGTCGTCTAGATCCCATAGCACAAGCTTACATTAGCTTAATTTGGGCTAGATGATGTTGTGTGTGAATGTCCAAAAATAAAAATTGTCCGACTATCAGCTGTTCTTGAAAGAGGCGGGTGTTTCAATTGTACAGAAGTTACTAAATTTGATGAAGAGCAAGAATTTAGTACCTTCTCGTATTTAATCTTTTCTACCGAGTACAGGATATTAATTTGAAATTCTCGTCCCTCCACGATTGATTTCTGATTCCTTTGGAAAAGAAACTTGATAAATATGCAAAAGGTCATGACAGAGATCCTATTAGTTCCATTTCATGCATAATATTTTTAACTTATTTAAAAATTTCATGCATGTTTGTATTTGTTATAGTGACCCATATAGGTCAAAATTTGAATTAATCGCAGGTAATGCCACTTAAAAGACTAACTTCACGTGTTTTTTTTCTAGATACATAATTAAATCTCTTCAGCAATGAAGGCTGCAGTGGTCATACTCTCCTTGGTCATCATTGCCTGCGCCATCAGCTCCTCCGAAGCAGGATGTAAATACTCTTCCCAGTTCACAGGCACCTGCAACGTGTTCACAGAAGCATGTCACCAGATCTGCCGCGACAGTGAACATGCCAACTACGGACTGTGTGTTTACGAGTTTCCTGCTTATATTTGTAGATGCTGCTATTAAACTTGCTTTTAACTTACGTTTTACGTTTGTAATAAATTATTATTTAAACAGATTTGTTTTCATTCATTCAATACAAAGCTCCAAACAGTAAGTGTATGTCATTTAATTACATCATTCTGCTCTGGTGGTCTGGTGGTCTGGTAAAATAAATAAAAACCGGCCGAGTGCACGTTGAACTCGCGTACGGAGGGTTCCGTACCAAAAAATGATAAAAAATCACATTTGTTGTATGGGAGCCCCCTTAAATGTCAATTTTATTTTGATAAAATTATTTATTTTTCTGAAAATATATAGCTTGGTGTTCTGTGAGCATTTCAAGTGTATTATTGTAGCCGTTATAAATGTACAAAATAAAATGTCAAAAAATCGCATTTCTTGTGTGGCAGGTCCCCTCGTCCTGGGACATCCTTCCGAGGGCTTACCCGGGGCTCCCGACCATAGGCTGTTGGGCGTTACGTGAGGTTTTTTAGTCGGTAGGAGTCTTGCATAGCAACCATGAAGGATCCACATCACTCACGTTAAAAAAATGAGAGGCCCTTTTAAATACTATTATTTTTCTGTTTTTAGTATTTGTTGTTATAGCGGCAACTGAAACACAAAACCTGTGAAAGTTTCAGATATCACTCACCCCTTATTCGCATAATATCAGATTTATCACCGTTCATGAGATACAGTCTCGTGGCGGACAGACAGACAGACAGACGGACAGTGAAGTCCCATGAATAAGGTCCCGCTTTTTACCCTTTGGGTAGGGAACCCTAAAAGATGGCCTAATGCGACTCCTACTAGCTGACGAAGGAATTTTGTAAAAGTACCTTTGTTATAATAATTTAATCTCATAGCGCGTGTATGTTATCTTCAAAATTTCGTTGTATGGGTTGCGACCTAAAGTCTTTTGTAGTTTATCACGATTTTTAATACATCGTAGAAACCCGGGTGTAATCCACGGTTAAATAATGCGTTTGGCATGAGGAATTCTTAAGGTTATTGTATTTTCATCAATTGATTCTTTTAGCATATGTATAAAAGATTCACAAAACACGTCTGGATTGTCATAAAGTAAAAGATCACTTAGCTTGTTTTCCTGCAAATAAGCTACAGCCCTATCATAGTCGACTTTAGTACCTATGAACCTTGTTAACAGAAGTTGTATTTTTTGCCTTCGATAATGCCAAAATTATTGTTCGATGATCTGTGATAGTTGTGGATTGTAGTGGTTTGCATTATAGCAATAGATGCACAAACTTTTTTTTTTATTTATTTTTAACATAAATTTATCCAAGCAATTTTTTATGCGCGTAGGCAAGTTATGACCGGGAAGAATACCATGCAGAGACAGCGTTTTAAGGTAACTTTCTCTATTTGTCTTTTCAATTTTGTCTTGTAGTAGGTATCTCAGTATCTTTTGTAATAATGTTAATAATCCTGTTATAATAACATTGTTTTGCGAGGATAACGTGTCAAGATGTTTGCTCAAGGAGTTAATGAAAATTTCTGTGTTTTTAAATGAGGGAGATCTGTATATGCACAAAATTGTATTGTTTAGTACTTCCACTTGAATACAAGAGGCTTCCTCTAAGATTATTTTCTCGGTCTTAGATTTAAGTGTGTTTTTATGTTAACTACCACTCCGTCGTTCTGATTAAAGTAGCGAGTAGATAAATGAGAATAATAGCTTTTTTAACTGGGGAATAGGTTTGTCAGCGCTGAGTCTACATTCCGTCAAGACAATAATATCTGTCACAAAGTCAAATGTGGAGGCCATAATTAAAAAGTCATCCAAATTACTCGAAATACTTCGTATTTTTTTACCTACAATAGTTAGAATATTTTTATCAATAGGCATAAGTGTAGTAAACTCAGAACAATCGCGTTCAATAGCACGAGCAACGCTAATATTGTCCATGTCACTGAGAGTTTGTAACGTTTCTGAGAGCGTATGTATCTCAACAAAACCTACCTTTATAACAACAGGTGTGTGCTGCACATTGATTGGTACCAAAGGATCCGTGTTACATTAGGTCACCGACACTGAATCGTTACAAAAAAACTAAGTCCAATAATTTTATTTATTTATTTATTTAACAATTTATGTACACACATAATATATTATAAATAGAGAATTAGTTAGGAAAAAAGAGTACAATGGCACTGCTTATTTCTAAAAGAAATCTCTTCCAGCAGGCCAGCGAGAGGAGAACATGATATTAGATAATTCAGAGAGGTAGAAGTGTGTCAAAGAACTAGGTAGGACCAAATATTTTTACATACTTTACAAATACTACTACTATAATAATACAATAAATATATATATATATATATATATATATATATATACTATAAATATACATACCTTTGTACATATTTTACATACATAAATACATAATATATAATAATACCTATTCTTTCATGAGATAACTGAAAAAGAAGAAATAAATAAGGCAATAAAAGTTAAGTGGTAGAGAAATAGTATTCTCGGACTTTTTTCTTGAAGTTTGCAACAGTCTTAACGTCTCTGATATTTGGTGGCAGAGAATTCCACAACCTAACCGCATGAACTGAGAAGGAATAGGAATAGAAACATGATTTATGACGTGGAAGTTGAAGGATGGAACGAAGGTGTGTCCTGCAAGGAGCATTAGGAGAACGTGCGAATGTGAACCGCTCCTTCAGGTAGGACGGGGATTTTGGGTTATACAGGATATTGAAGAGGAGACAGAGTATCCGAGTGTTCCTGTGAAGGCGGATTGGGAGCCACTTGAGTTCTCGGCGAAAATGAGAAACATGATCATACTTTCTGAGATTAAAAATAAATCGAATGCATAAATTTTGCAGCCTCTCAAGTTTATCTAACAGCTCCTCTGTGGCATCTAGGTAGCAGGCATCAGCATAGTCTATAATGACATAATAATAGTATATATATAGTCTATAATGCGTCTATAGGCTACGGTTACCAACCTTCCGGTGAGCCGTAAGCTTGTCTGCCACCTAAGTAGTATAAAAAAAAAAAAAAAAAAATGGGCTGAATAAGAGTCTGCGCGAGGGTGATCTTAATGTTCAAGGGCAGGAAAGTCTGGAGACATTTCAATGAGTGAAAGGTGAAGTGCACCTTCTTACTAACTTCGTTGACTTGTGCGCTCCAAGATAAGTTAGCCTCCTTTACCACTCCCAAGTTCCTGACTTTGTCAGAAAAGGGAATAAGAATTCCATCCAGAAGAACAGGAGGCAACGACGACTGGTCTAATTTGTTCACCATATATCTGCTGCCTATAATTATGACTTGCGTCTTTTTTAACTGTAGGCCAGATGACATCTTTATATAAACTTTTAGGAAACCAAACGCTCACCCAGGTGGTCTGGGAAGGTGGACGGTGGGAAAGAACTGGCTATCTTGAATTTAAATCGATAAGCGCCATCTGTTAGTCACTTGCTGTACTGAAATCTAAAATATTTTTTGTAAATTCATGATTGTATTTGTTTACACGATTGTGTGTAAAAAAATCAAAATAATTTACCCAATTGCCTGGACATTTTAAAAACTATAAAAATCATCAATTTCTGTTTTTATTAGTGACCGACCGAAGTTTCGGTTTCGGTTTCGGCCAGTTTCGGCCAAAAAATCGAGTTTCGGCCGCAGTTTCGGTTTCGGCCAAAATGGGCCGAAACTTTCGGCCTGGCCGAAACTCACGTGTTCATGAATTTTGAGTGCCTGGCTCTGCTTGTGACGTGGTTGGGGTCAGCCCAACCACTTAATATGTTACTTACCGAAGATTTACAAAGGATTTCCAATCAATGAGACCGTTTCCTCAGCATTCCATGGATTCAGTGTGCGGTCGCCGGGTCCATAGCGTGGTACAGAGGGAAACACTGTGAGGGTTTTCTGGGACTTGCGACCCATTTGAGTAGGTTTAGGGTGGCCACTTTAAGACGCGTCAGCGCTCACCTTCCACTTATACAATTTTTACGGAATCCTAACCTAATCCTCCTAGGTGATCTAGGACATAACATAACCCTACCCCTTTGTTGTCGGTTCCGTTGACTTCGTGGGTCGTCTGTCTGTCTGTCAGCAGGCTGTAACTCATGCACCGTGATAGTTAGACAGTTAAAAATTTTGGCGATGAAGTATTTCTGTTGGAATATTAAAGGGGGCCTCCCATACAACAAACGTGATTTTCTGCCGCTTTGCTTGTACCGAATCTACGTGCGCTAGTCCGGCTCACTGTTGTCCAGTTTTAGTTATATACTTCTAGAATGTAACCAAAACCAGCCCAGAGCTAGTAGCAGGGCACCGTGTGATTTTAGTCGGTGGAGTTCGCAATAGCATCAATGAGTAATTCCACACGTAAAACAAAGAAACTCATCTTTAGGTGGAGATAATTCTAAAATGAACACTTGAAAAGATTTATACCGTTGATTGATGGCACTTGGTTCCACCACCACTTGCTGCACCTATTGAAAAAATAACCGGTCAAGTGCGAGTCGAAGTCTCGTACGGAGAGGTTAAGGCAAACAGATGGCTAGGCCTCAAGTCTCGTTAATAGGGTCCCCCTATTAACGAGACTTGAGGCCTAGCCATCTGTTTGTCTATTAGTCACGAGGTTGTATCGCTGGAACCGTGCCAGATAGAGGCCTAAAATTTTCACTGTAGGTACATTAGTCCTACCGACTAAAAACCACACGTATCGTACCTAACAGCCTACGGTTGGGAGCCCCGAGTATGCCCTCGGAAGGTTGCATACTACGGCCGCGTCTTTGGGGGGTTGTTCAGTTGTTATCCCGCTTCTGGAGAGGGGCGTGCATGAATCTCTCACGTCACGCTATCGTCTAAGGCCTGCTTCTGTAAGGACGGTGAGCAACCCCGTCACCGTCCTCAGGCCCCCGGTCATGGAGGTTGATAGTATGGGGCGCCGCCGCAGATTGTGGAACTCGGGTGGTAGAGTTCTCTCCCGCTCCCTCCCCGCCGCCTCTATCACGTGCATGACCTGCTCACAGAAAGAGACCTATGGCCCTGCTTCAGCGCATCCTTGCGCCATTGAAACAATGACGCAAGGGTTTTTACGATCTTTCCCAAATAAGTATCACGCTGAAACTACTGAACCAAATTAGTTGTAACTTACAACTTTAAAATTAAATGATACTTGGTACATTCCGAGCTTATAGTCCGAGGAAGGTTCTAGGATACTTTTGATCCCGATATTTTGCGCGGTTGTCCCGGGAGGGGGAATGAAAGACTAAATGTGTTTTCAGTTGTAAGTTACAACTAATTTGGTTCAGTAGTTCCAGCGTGATACTTATTTGGGAAAGATCGTAAAAATAGGTGGATAGTTAGGACATAAAAACTAGTGTCCGACCGAAACTGGTTTTCCAGCCGAAACCGAAACCGAAACCGAACTTTCGGCCCCAGGGTCAGTTTCGGCCGAAACTCACGTGTTCATATTGAAAAAAAAAAAAAACAGCCAAGTGCGAGTCGGATTCCCGCACAGAGGGTTCCGTTTCGAAAATTGGGCACAAAAATTACGTTTGTTGTGTGGATGCATTTTTCTGATTTTAGTAGGTATTTTTTGTTATAGCGGCAATAGAACAGGGTGGCAGTGTCTCTTCGACATCGTGCTGCGTGGTCCGTTGCTCAGGCGTGTCGGCGTAACGTGTTACGACGACACCCTCATTACAGCGCGAGGCGCAACGCACCGAGACGCAGCCCTTAAGCCGCAGATCAAGCTTACATACTAGGGGCGTCAGTCAGCATCGGCATCGAACTCTCGATGACGTATCTGGAGCTCGTACTTGATAGCCGGTGGAACTTTGGGTACCATTTCCGAAGTTTGGTCCCATAACTGAGGAAGGGGGCATCAGCCGCACTCTCACGGTTGTTGCCCAATATCAGGAGACCTAACGCTCCCTGCAGGAGGGATCGTGCGGGGCATGGCCCTATACGGGGCCCCCGTATGGGCGTAGAATGCCCAGAAGGCGACGCATTATCTCAGTTAAGGTGGCATGTCTTCTAGCCGGGACCCCTCTATAGGACCAGGAAGCAAAGGCCCTTGCGTCATTGTTTCAATGGCGCAAGGATGCGCTGAAGCAGGGCCATAGGTCTCTTTCTGTGAGCAGGTCATGCACGTGATAGAGGCGGCGGGGAGGGAGCGGGAGAGAACTCTACCACCCGAGTTCCACAATCTGCGGCGGCGCCCCATACTATCAACCTCCATGACCGGGGGCCTGAGGACGGTGACGGGGTTGCTCACCGTCCTTACAGAAGCAGGCCTTAGACGATAGCGTGACGTGAGAGATTCATGCACGCCCCTCTCCAGAAGCGGGATAACAACTGAACAACCCCCCAAAGACGCGGCCGTAGTATGCAACCTTCCGAGGGCATACTCGGGGCTCCCAACCGTAGGCTGTTAGGTACGATACGTGTGGTTTTTAGTCGGTAGGACTAATGTACCTACAGTGAAAATTTTAGGCCTCTATCTGGCACGGTTCCAGCGATACAACCTCGTGACTAATAGACAAACAGATGGCTAGGCCTCAAGTCTCGTTAATAGGGGGACCCTATTAACGAGACTTGAGGCCTAGCCATCTGTTTGCCTTAACCTCTCCGTACGAGACTTCGACTCGCACTTGACCGGTTATTTTTTCAATAGGTGCAGCAAGTGGTGGTGGAACCAAGTGCCATCAATCAACGGTATAAATCTTTTCAAGTGTTCATTTTAGAATTATCTCCACCTAAAGATGAGTTTCTTTGTTTTACGTGTGGAATTACTCATTGATGCTATTGCGAACTCCACCGACTAAAATCACACGGTGCCCTGCTACTAGCTCTGGGCTGGTTTTGGTTACATTCTAGAAGTATGTAACTAAAACTGGACAACAGTGAGCCGGACTAGCGCACGTAGATTCGGTACAAGCAAAGCGGCAGAAAATCACGTTTGTTGTATGGGAGGCCCCCTTTAATATTATTAATTACTAGCTGAGCCCGCAACTTCGTTTATGTCACATAAGGTGTATGAAAGGAGAGGTATTTCTTCACCAGACTCATCAAGCAGCGTGTGAAACTGCCCTGTATGCTTAATCATAAAAGAGCTTAATGATTAAGACATTTTAAAACAATTCAGTCCGCGCCGAAGGTGTGGACTGAATTGTTTTAGAATAAGATTAAGACAACACGCCAGTTTAGATTTACACTCTCATTCAAAGAAACCGCTACAATTAAATTTTTTAACATATCTGATTCTTAAAAGTGTTATAACGTTTTTAATTATAAACCGATCGACATGAAATAAACGCTAAATGTTAAGTGAAGCAAACCTCAACACAATAAAAAAACCGCATTGCAATCGGTTAAGCAGTTACTGAGATTAGCGTGCACAACCGTACAGACAAACAGACATACAGACAAACAGAATAAAATTCTAAAAATCATTGTTTTAGGTTCTATTGCGTTCATAAAGCCCCCCTATAATATTTTTTCTTATTTATCTTCCATATACAGACAGTGACCTGTTACGATTTTATTATATGTATTGATTGATTGATTAAGCCAACACGCCAGTTTAGATTTACACTCTCATTCAAAGAAACCGCTACAATTAAAATTTTAAACATATCTGATTCTTAAAAGTGTTATAACTTTTTTATTTACAAACCGATTGACATGAAATAAACGCTAAATGTTAAGTGGAGCAAACCTCAACACAATAAAAAAACCGCATTGCAATCCGTTAAGCGGTTACTGAGATTAGCGTGCACAACCGTACAGACAAACAGACATACAGACAAACACACAAAAATTCTAAAAATCATTGTTTTGGGTTCTATTACGTTCATAAAGCCCCCTATAATATTTCTTCTTATTTATCTTCCATGTACAGACAGCGACCCGTTACGATTTTACTATATGTATGGATTGATGATGATATTGATTGATATTGATGTATTGAGTAAGCCAACACGCCAGTTTAGATTTACACTCTCATTCAAAGAAACTGCTACAATTAAAATTTTAAACATATCTGTATAATATTTTTTCTTATTTATCCTCCATGTACAGACAGCGACCTGTTACGATTTTATTATATGTATTGATATTTGTCTATTTTTATTATTTGTTGCTATACCGGCAACAGAAATACTTCATCGGCAAAATTTTTAACTGTCTAACTATCACGGTGCATGAGTTACAGCCTGCTGACAGACAGACAGACGACCCACGAAGTCAACGGAACCGACAACAAAGGGGTAGGGTTATGTTATGTCCTAGATCACCTAGGAGGATTAGGTTAGGATTCCGTAAAAATTGTATAAGTGGAAGGTGAGCGCTGACGCGTCTTAAAGTGGCCACCCTAAACCTACTCAAATGGGTCGCAAGTCCCAAAAAACCCTCACAGTGTTTCCCTCTGTACCACGCTATGGACCCGGCGACCGCACACTGAATCCATGGAATGCTGAGGAAACGGTCTCATTGATTGGAAATCCTTTGTAAATCTTCGGTAAGTAACATATTAAGTGGTTGGGCTGACCCCAACCACGTCACAAGCAGAGCCAGGCACTCAAAATTCATGAACACGTGAGTTTCGGCCAGGCCGAAAGTTTCGGCCCATTTTGGCCGAAACCGAAACTGCGGCCGAAACTCGATTTTCTGGCCGAAACTGGCCGAAACCGAAACCGAAACTTCGGTCGGTCACTAATAAAAACAGAAATTGATGATTTTTATAGTTTTTAAAATGTCCAGGCAATTGGGTAAATTATTTTGATTTTTTTACACACAATCGTGTAAACAAATACAATCATGAATTTACAAAAAATATTTTAAGATTTCAGTACAGCAAGTGACTAACAGATGGCGCTTATCGATTTAAATTCAAGATAGCCAGTTCTTTCCCACCGTCCACCTTCCCAGACCACCTGGGTGAGCGTTTGGTTTCCTAAAAGTTTATATAAAGATGTCATCTGGCCTACAGTTTACGAATTTATTATATGTATAGATTAAATTTTTCGAATAGACTGAATCTTTAAGTTCTTTTCTGATTAAGCAAACAGGGCAGTATCACACGCTCCTAGGCGTCTGATGAAGAAATACCTCTCCTTTCATAGACCTTACGTGACGTAAAAGAAGTTGCGAGGGTCAGCTAGTAAATAAATAAATATAATAAATATTCACGGACATCTCACACAACGCTATCTGATCCCAAAGTAAGCTAGGAATAGCCTGTGTTATGAGTATCAGACCACAGATATTAATACTTATAGAGCATATTCATTCCAGTGAGTTGTTTGATGGACGATATTTTGTTTGGAGGCGTGATCGAAACTACTCGCGCACCGAACAGGAACGGGGTGGGGGTGTGCTAATTGCGGTTAAAAAGGAATTTATCGCTTTTGAGCGTCAGGATTGGCGTAGCTCAGCGGAAGATATCTGGGTCACACTTGTTTTGAAAAAATCTAGGCCAAACGTAACTTATCATTTGCATTTTTGTGTAGTGTATCTTTGTACAGAAAACAAAGGAAATCCATATAACACTCAATTAAATAATTTTACAGATAATATGAACAGTTTAATTCTCGCACACCCGCTTGAGAAATTTATGATTTTAGGAGATTTTAATTTTGCTAACAAAGTGGAGTGTTTGAATGCATATCCTGGCAGTGACGAAATGGTTCCCCATAATATATGTTCTCAGCATATTGTTAGTTTTTTGGATACTACCAAAATCTCATACCTGTCACAATATAATGGGGTGAGAAATTCCATAGGTAGATTCCCCTAAAAATAGGTGGATAGTTAGGACATAAAAACATAGAAATTGATGATTTTTATAGTTTTTAAAATGTCCAGGCAATTGAGTAAATTATTTTGTTTTTTTTACACACAATCGTGTAAACAAATACTTGATTAATTATGAATTTACAAAAAATATTTTAAGATTTCAGTACAGCAAGTGACAAACAGATGGCGCTTATCGATTTATATTCGAGATAGCGTTTGGTTTCCTAAAAGTTTTATATAAAGATGTCATCTGGCCTACAGTTTACGAATTTATTATACACTCATTTGCAAAAAAACGGGCGTTTTTGATTTTCATTCATCTTTAAAAAGATACAATACCAAAAAGGTTTCAATCGTTTGTACACGTTACTGGCCGGTTTTAAAAATGCCGTGGTATTTAAAAAAGTACGTTCTAAATTCAAATTTTCATTTGATGCTCATTTTTACAGAAAACCCCTTTTTATCCTACATTTTTGGCGCGAAGTTCCAGAAGTTAACATCGACTTTCACAACTTTTATTCAATTTTATCGATTAATTTCATATCCTTGACTATCAAAGCTTTATTTATTGCTGTTTGGCTGTATCAAAAATGGTAGATAAAGTGTTAAAAGCTACCAAAATTATCGCGCTGCTTGAAGAGGGTTGCAGCTAATGTTTCGTGGCTAGGAGGCTAAATGTTAGTCGCTCGACGGTCCAAAGGACCTGGCAGCGATATCAGGAGACTGGTTCCGTCGAGAGAAGGGCTGGTTCTGGAAGAAAACCATGTACCCAACCACGGGATGATCGTTTTCTTGTGAGTCGCGCATTGAGAAATCGCAAATCTTCGTATGTGGATCTTAAGAACAACCTCCAAGAAGTAAGAAATGTGCATATTAGTCTATGGACGGTCAGGAGGAGGCTTCTCGCTGCCAATATACGCAGTCACCGCCCGGCCCGCGGCCCCAAATTACTCCGTGAGCACAGAGTTCACAGGCTTAGGTTCGCTAGAAATTGTGAATCATGGACTCAAGAAGATTGGAATAGGGTTTTGTTCTCTGATGAAGCCAGGATATCTCTGTTCGGTGAAGATCGACGTCGGCGAGTGCTAAGAAGACAAGGAGAGCGCTTTGCAGATGCATGTTTCGAAGAAATCAGACCCTATGGTGGGGGCTCTGTTATGTTTTGGGCAGGAATAAATTCAATGGAACGTACAGAGTTAGAAAGTCAAGAAAGTCTTCATTGAAAACGGCTCACTGACTGGGCATCGATACATAACGGAAGTTCTAATTCCTCATGCACAACCCGCATTGGCCGCTCTAGGTCAAGACTCGATTTTTATGGACGACAATGCTCGCGCCCACCGATCCCGCGATGTTAATGCGTATGTGCAAGAGGTCGGCATTCGTCGTTTGGATTGGCCAGCTCGAAGCCCCGACCTCAATCCCATAGAACATATCTGGGACGTTCTAAAACGGCGTGTGAGATCAGTACACCCGGCTTCGCAGACCATCAGAGAGCTGAAGAATGTGATTACTGCGGAGTGGGAACGTATTCCGCAAGCAAGTATCCGGGATATACTCGCTAGCATGCCCAGACGAATTCAAGCTGTGATTTTAGCTAGAGGGGGTCACACTCGATACTAAACATTTATCTGCTTTTACTTTATTAAAGAAAAACAAACTTATACTACATACTTCATGAGCATATGCCAGTGCATCGCTCATGAAGTAAAAATAATAAAGATGCTAAACCTCGCTAGCAGTGTATGTTCGCTAGTAGTCTAGCGAACATACACTACTAGCGAGGTTTAGCGTTATTTCCCATAAATTGTAACAAAATTTTATGAAATACTGATGAAAACGATTATTTTCTTATTAATTTACCAAATTGTGAGGATAAAACTACCTATAATTATCAAACAAAGCAATATTAACATTTGAAATGGTTCATTGCTTAGGTGCCCGTTTTTTTTGCAAATGAGTGTATGTATCGATACCATGTTTGTGCGATGAATATTTATTGACTTTAAACGCATTGAAAAGTATGGTTTCTGAGCAAAACGTGGCGCCAAATATGTTCGCCCTCTTAAGTCCATTCTACAACAATTCTGACTGAATTATTTTACAATAGCCAGCTCTTTAATGATAAAGCCAACACGCCAGTTTAGATTTACCCTTACATTCAAAGGAATCCTTTAATTCTAGGTTTTGTGAAAGTTGAGATGTCTCTAATTCCTGAACTATAAAACCCTTAACACTGCAACTTGTGTGAAATGATCCTTAAAGTACTCCCTTCTAAATATTTTTTTGGAATCGGACCACGCATTGAGAAGTTACAACTAAAAAACCATTTTGTCTTTCATCCCCTCTCCCAAAAGAACCGCGCAAAATATCGGGATCAAAAGTATCCTAGAACCTTTCTTGGATTATAAGCTCTGATTGTACCAAGTTTCATTCAAATCGATTCAGTAGTTTCGTCGTGATACTTATTCGGGATACAGACAGACAGAAAGACAGACATGAAAAATTTTAATTGCATTTTCGGCTTCAACATCGATTAGAGAATGCCCTACAATTAAAATTTTTTGAAATATCTTCCATGTACAGACTCTCGACCCTCAACAGTTTTATTATATGTGTAGACTAGCTGTTGCCCGCGACTTCGTACGCGTGAAAATTATGTTATAATGCCAATTTGATTGCTCTCTGCTTAGCCCCTAGGATATGTAGCGTGATAATATATAGCCTATTTGAAGACCCCTAGTTAATATTTTTGCAAAATTTGAATCAAATCTATTGAGTACTTTTCAAGATCCTTCCGGACAAAGCAAAGCAAACAGACAAACAGACAAACAGACAAACCGACAAACAGACAAACAGACAAAAATTTTTCTAACTACATTTTCGGCTTCGGTATCTTATGTTGAACACCCAGCGAGTATTTTTTTTTTAATATTTCCAATGTACAGTTTTGACTTTTCTATCATTTTATAATATGTATAGATTAGCTGATGCCCGCAGCTTCGCCCGCGTAAAATTTGTTCCCACGGGTACTATTTCCCGGGATAAAAAGTAGCCTATGTGTTATTCCAGACTATAATGTACCTCTATACCAAATTTCAGTCCGGTCCGTTCAGCGGTTTGAGCGTGAAAGAGTAACAAACTCACAAACTTTCGCAGTTTTAATATTAAATACTTAGTAAGATTTCATTTCTGTTTCAGTTCTGTAAACAAATCACTACAAAAATGAAGGCTTCGTTCTGCTTGGTCGTCGTTGCCTGCATCGTCGTCTACAGTAATGCATATTGCATTCACGCTAGTTTGTTCCATGGGGCCTGCAACAAACTCACTCAAGCCTGCCATAACCACTGTGTCGCAAAAGAGATAGCCCGTTACGGAGCATGTGTGTATGAATTTCCAGCATTTACGTGCAAGTGCTGTTACATAAGACCCTCACCAGTAGTTTCAACTCCGAAACAAACATCGTAATGGACTTCATTGATAAAGTATGGCAACTGAAAAAGGAAAGAAACTATAATGTAATGTGATGAAAAAGTAAGCAATGGACTAACTGAATTGGCAGTTGTAAATAGTATCAAAATTATTTATAGTATGGTGTGTTAGTTCTATGTGGAACATTATTGACTGTAGCCTGATAAACAAGTAGATTTGCCTCGTGGTCCAGAGGTTAGTGTGCCTGACTACGAATTCGGAGGTCGTGGGTTCGATTACCACCCAAGACAAAAATCTTTGTGTGATGAGCACATTGATTTGTTCTGTGCCTGGGTTTAATTTATCTATAGTATATATGTATTAGGAAATATATAAGTATGTTTATCATTCGTCTAGATCCCATAGCACAAGCTAAATTTGGGCTAGATGATGTTGTGTGAGAATGTCCACAAATATTTATTACTAGCTAACCCTTGCAACTTCGTTTACGCCACAAAAGGTGTATGAAAGAATAGGTATTTTTTAACAGACTCATGGGAAATAACGTATGAAACTGCCCTGATTGTTTAATCATAAAGAGCTTAAAGATTAAGCCCACTCTAAAACAATTCAGTTCACGCCATCGGCGCGGTCTGAATTTACAATAATAATATTTTACAATAGCCTTAATCATTAAGCTCTTTTATGATAAAGCCAACACGCCAGTTTAAATTTACCCTTACATTCAAAGGAATCCTTGAATTCTACGTTTTGCGAAAGTTGAGATGTCTCTAATTCCTGAACTACAAAACCCTCAACATTGAAACTTGTGTGAAACAATCCTTAAAATATTCCCTTTAAAACACTGATTTTTTTTTGGAATCGAGCAATGCGTTTAAGTTACAATTAAAACACCATTTTGTCTTTCATACCCTCGAAATTTAAATGAAATCAATAGTATCCTAGAACCTTACTCGGACTGTAAGCTCTAATTGCACCAAGTTTCATTTAAATCGATTCAGTAGTTTCGGCGTGATACTTATTCGGGACACAGACAGACAGACAGACTGAGACAAACATGAAAATTAAATTAGATTTTCGGCTTTAGTATCGATAAGAGAACGCCCTATAATTAAAATTTTCAAAATATCTTCCATGTACAGACTCTCGACCCTCAACAGTTTTATTATATGTAATAGATAATAGATAGTATTTTAAAATGATCGAGGAAAACATAAAAAGGTACTCGAGATGAGAGAGATATAACAATATTTCAGTAAAGTAAACTCATTAAGAACACAGGTGTCAAGTATTATCAATCAAACAATCAATTCAGCCTATAGCAGTCCACTGCTGGACATAGGCCTTTCCCAAATTTTGCAACAACGCACGGTCCTGCGCTTTGCGCATCCAGTCAATCCCTGCATCTTTCTTTAGGTCGTCGCTCCAGCAACTCTGGCTGGGCGTCGTCCTACCCCACGTTTACCAAGTCGCGGTCTCCACTCCAGAACTCGATTGCTCCATCGGCCATCAGTTCTTCTTCAAATGTGGCCAGCCCATTGCCAGTTCAAAGCTCTGCGAGCTATGTCGACCACACTTGTTCTCTGACGGATAACATCGTTTCAGATCTTATCCGTCAGAGACACGCCAAGCATAGCTCGTTTCATCGCTCGTAGTGCAAGTGTTATAAAGACTAAAATGTATTATACGAGTATAAGAACATGCAACACAAACTTATGCAAGAAAATCAATTTCTTGTCTAATTTTGCCACTCTAAAAAAGGTACATTGCTATACATTCTTACTACAAATTCTCGCGTTTATAATATTGGTAAGAATTATTCAAGTATCTATTTTGATTGTAATTTACAATCAAAATAGATACATTAAAATAGAAACGCTTGGTGATTTATATCATTCTAAGAGGTATTTTTTTTTTCAAAATTACCTGAATATCTGCAAAAATACATGTAAACTGTTTAATGTTAAATTTAGGTTGAGTGTGCAATATTTAATGTTTTTTATTATTTTTAGATGAATAAATGTATTGTTTTTATTTTTTTATACTCAGTTGTTTGCTTTCAATAATACATTTTATCTACCTACCTATATAAATTTGTGAAAATTTTTCGCCTTAATAGAAAAGAACCTTGATCATAGTGTGGAGGTCTATAATCTTATATTTTTAACAAACTATTTGGTCTCCTATTAAAAGCCATACGCGGCGTCCGACTTCACTGTGCCTGGCGTTACGACGTCGGCGTCGATCGGAACATTCACACTGAAGTCGGAGGCCGCGTATAGCTTTTAATAGGAGACCATAGCCTTAAAAATATTACTGGTTCTTGAGTCGGCCTTTGTTGAACACATGCTTAAATTACAATTTACCTATATTATTAATAGGTATTTCGCGCCGTCTGATGAGAAGACATGATGACTTTAGATAGTAAGGATCACTGTCTTAGCTGTAAGGTTTTCAAAGATTTCTTTGAAATTATGAAAATTGAGAAAGTAAAGAGGAGAGTACGCCGCCTTGGCGTACGCCCACGATAGTATTACACCAATTGAATAACGTATCTCAATACATACACTAACTTTGAAGCCAATGCATCACTGTCGTAGATATTTTAAGTCCAGAGAGCGCATAACGTATAGCAACACATTAAAATCAACCGTATTAAAAGCATAACTGAAATCCAAGAAGGCAAGGGTTGTTAGCTTTTCAACCTCCACGCTCGATCTAATATCATCCGTAATATTAACCAGAGCATTTTCAATGCTATTACCACAGTATAAAGAGTACTACTACAGTACAGATGCAATATATCCATGATATGCCATTAAGACCGTCTTGGGATTTGAAGTCTTCCTTAGCTTTGCCAACACATAGACAAACCTATTGATCCTGTTGCAAACCTTATCCACCTGTGCTTTCCGGTCTAAATACTTGTCAATCATTATACCTAAAAAGCATGTTTCATCAACTCCTTTTAAAGCATGTGTCATATATTTAATATTGAGTTGATTAGGTTTTTTAGCGTAAGTATGAAATTGGATGTATTGACCTTTTCGAAGTGACCTAAAGTCTGCAGTATAAATTTTCACACTCGATGGAAGCCGAATGACACCCGATCTCTTAGACAAGGCCGCAGTGGTAGCAAAGATAATATTGTTATGGTAAGCAAAGATATTACATACAGATCGGCAACTCCTTGCCTCCCACTGAGTAAGCTTCCCCATCCCCCCACCAAAGTTGATGTGTCTATTGCCGTGATAGTACTTGAGAGAGTGTCACTGCGTTGCATTACGTATTACTGTCTACGAACTTTGTGCTATTGGCTTTGGTTTAATTTGTGTTAAGCCCAGGGAAGATTTGAAAAAAAGTACCAGAGATTGCGTTCAGTTATTTTGTTTCCATAGCTAGTGTCCCTAATATAATCACACACACATTCAAGCTTGATTCAAGCAGTCACATTAAGTGTACATATATTAGTGTGGGTGAAAACGAACATTTTTGTATGGAGTTTCCGCCCTGTGGTGGTAGTCAGTCTATCGGGGACGTTCTTTCGAAAAGTTATTCAGGGCAGTCAGTGCGGCGCTAGACTTATAGGTAGGGACCTGGTTTTAGGCAGTTTGAGCCCGGCGTAAAATTTGGGGCATTTCTAGTAGAATTTTTTTCTTAGTAGCAATTTTCTACACGGTTTCGATAGTGAGAAAACCGTTATAAAAGCAACCACATTCATATTCATTCTTTCAGCAGTAAAATTTATAAGCAAAGTAATAACAAAATGAATCGCTGTTCCACTCAATAGTAGACCTTGTTGCATCAGAAGCCATGCCCATGAAAGCAAGCATGCAAGCACGCGCATGAAAAGTTCACTTGCAATCATCGCAATTTGTTCCTTAATTCTCCTTTCCCAACCATTCAACTTAATTTAAACCGTAATGTATTATAATATCAATTATAAATACAAATATTATCCTTCTGTAAATCCGTTCTCAACAAAAAAAGCATCATAAGAGAAATAGCCAGATTGCCACGAATAAACATTGACAAATGCAAGGGACGTTGGTAGACGTATATACAAAACAACGCTCATCCATGATCGACAGGATACTGGAAACGTGAGGGAATTCTACAAAAGAACTATTTATCACCAATCCCGTATTCTATCGCTTTTCTAATGTTATGGGCTGTGAAGAATTTATAATATTGTAGGTACGGCCACGGTTGCTTCTTATCATTGGAACATTTACAGAGTGTATAGCCTTATATGGCAAGGTCCGATAGGAACTTCCTTTTACTTAATTATAGTGTGTGGAATGAGCTCCTTGACTTGTTTTTTCAAAACTTCTACATTAAGGGGCTTTCAGGGTATGCGGATATCACTAATGCGGATGTTACTGACCAGGTGCGCTATTTATGTGGTCATAATTATACGCTACCACTTTTCCAATTTAAAAAAGAACTGATAAATCAATAAAGTGAACTATGGAAGACCGGACGTATAGGAGAGCCATGTAGTTTTTAGCGCTCGATAATTATAAGGCGTTGAAAGGCTGGAATTGTTTGGTTATAATGAAGAAGAATAAACTTATACTATAAGAATTTGTTGATATTTTTTGTTAGCATTTAGTACAAAATACCACAATATACCCTTACCATAAGATTGTAGAATAAAAATCGTGTCCATCCACGAGTTTCATCAAGCTCCATATTGCTGGTCATAAATTTTTCATGATAGCCCCTATGCTAGTAAGTATTTACTCTGACTAAACCGGTATATATCACAGAGGCCGACCAATTTCTTGACCGAAAAATTTATAACGGTGCTTCAAGCGTTGATATATGAGGGGTAGGATGTCCCCCAACCGGGCACGTGAAGTTATACATACCGGTCAGTATTTTGTTCTCTGTATACTTTCATCAAATAGGCACCTGACGAATTGCTTTGTGTTGGTGTTATACCTCGGTAACCCAGTCTCTAAGTATTTCGAACACTCCGATTTTTTGACAGATAACCTCGTAATATTTTTATTCAGAAAAATCATAGGAAGTATTTATATACAGGGTGGCCCAGGCCCAAAATAACGTTATGAAAAGTATTTGCATATTTTTTACTTAATAAAAATTATAAACAGAATTATATTTAGTGAAACGTAACTAGGTCTCACTGTGGGCTAAAGGAGGCTATTTTGAAGATAAATAGAGAATATGGTGACATTTTCTATTTATCTTCAAAATAGCCCCCTTTAGCACTGATACAGAGCGACAAACGCTTCGTGAAATTTTCTGCAATTTTCCGCACTTCCTTAACGGATATTTTGTCCCACTCCCGCGTGTAGGAAGACTTCAGCTCGACGACGCTTTGGTGACTCTAAGCACAGGCCCTTGCCTCTAAGATATACCAAAAACTGTAATCCAATGGATTAAGATCTGGCAAGTAAGGTGGCCATTCTTTTGAGCTGATGAACCCTGGTAAATTGGCCATACACCACTGCTGAACACTTAAAGCCCTGTGAGCTGGCGCAGAGTCATGTTGGAATATTAATGATTGGTTGCCGAAGTGTTGTTGGCTCCAGGGAAGTAGCACAGTTTCAAGGATGTCCTGTCGGTAATATTCTTGATTGATTTTTATGCCATTATCTATGAAAACTAAGGGAGTTTTGCTAGTGGAACATATTCCTGTCCAAAACATAACTGTTTGTGCGTTTTGACTATGTGGAACAACTGCAGTAGGTCCAGGACCAGTTGCTGGCTAGATTCTGTCATTTTGGTGATTGTGGGCTTGTTAATCAAAATAATTTTTCATCAGAAAAAAATTATATGTTCCCAATTTGAAGCTACGGAACGCTGTTTAAGCAATCTGCACCTCTGAAGACGAACTTTTTTGTCTTTTTCTGTAAACAATTGAGCTTTTCTAATTTTATAAGAGATCAATTGGAGGTCATGTTACACTATACGTTGCACGGTGGGGCAATTCCCAAGCCTCGTGACATTTTTCTCACCTTTGTCAGTGAATTGCGCAGTAACCTTTGTTTGATGATGTGTCCGTTCCTAGAAGTTCGAACAGTCCTCTTACGTCCTCTTCCAGGTCGGTCCTCAATGTTGCCCAACTCATTATAGCGTCTAATTGTCGTAGAAAGTAACTGACGGCTTATATCAAGAATGTTTGCTATCTCTCTCGGCCTTATTTCTCGATCGTGCAAAGTAAGTATGGGCACTCGTTTCACTCACATAGCGAAATAAATTAATTGCAACAATTTTTCGACCAACTGGCAATGTAGATTTGGCGCCAAGAAACCAGCAACTAATATAAAAAAAGAAAAGAGAACAAACGACGTTATATTTTTGAATTTTCACTTTTAAAATTTTGTCGACTTTATTTTGGGCCACGGTGTACTATGTCATAGAATAACAATGTTGTATTGTAGAATAAAAATTTTGTAAGTCTCGCTTGAATAATAAATTAACCAAAAATCTTCCTAATGGTTTCATGATCAATATAATGCACTTTTCCAATCACTGATAATAAGCACATGAGGCTAAGTTCCAAAATAGCTTAAATTCAGGCTTTTGATCTGGTGTGCTCCACATATTATTTAGCACCAAAACTACTTAATACGAATTTCTCAGTAAATAGGGTCTTTATGAACTTTATGTCGAAGAGTGGAATATGTAAATCTGTTCAGATCTGTCGTCGACAGGCAACGCTCCATCCGAGTTTAATATCACGATCCCTTTCACCGGAATTATTCACTCGAGATTTTGTACTTGGAAAGGTTGAATTTTGTAAAAAGTGTACGCAACCTTGTTAAGTCTTGAAAACTTTCTAGACATTAATTTTAAAGATACTTGATGTTTTCTTCTACTGGAGGGCAGAAAACAGTTTGCCTATTTCTAGATTATAATTAGTCTAATTAGAATATTGTAAAAACAGTTTAGTGATAGTTTTGACATTGCGTAAAAATTTTGGCTAAGCTCATATTTTTAATAAGCTTTTATTAGGTCGTCGTGTATGTAACTAACAATGTAATGGAATCTAAGGATACTAATTTTTTTTTTTTTTTTTTTTTTTTGTTTTCAACTGTATACCTTCGACGTGGTAATCGAAGTTCTTGTTATACTTAAATGTAAATTAAATTTCAGTCTAGTGTGTGAATTTTGTTTGTGATTAAATTGTCTGTGTCCTTATTAAGTTTTATTTCGTTTGTTTACAGTTTTAACTATGGCCACAGCGTATTTAAGAAAGTCTTCGGTGTATTGACTTATTAATTCTGGGATGTTTTCAGTGACCACTTTGACTCCCGTCCTCATCTCTAGGTCATACCTTGCTCGTAGATGTATAGGGCATTCAGTTAGCAGATGTTGCACTGTTTCTATTATGTCTGGATCACAGGCGCACGATGGGTCCTCCTTACACTTGAACCGAGTCAAGTACTCGGAGAACCCACCGTGCCCTGTTATAAGTTGAGTAATTGGTCCGGTGATTTGCAGTTTGCGGACGGTCTTATATGCCTGTACCGCGTTTGGGAAGAACATTTTAGTCACTGCTGCTGTGGTGCCTTCCATGTATCTTCTGTTCCACTCGTCAAGGGAACTCTGCCGTAGTGTTCCCTTGACGAATGATACAGGACATAGGTCATATTCCGGGGCCTTCTTCAGTAGCAGGGCGGCTTCTCTGGCCAGCTCATCAGCCCTCTCGTTACCGTCGAGGCCAGCGTGCGCTTTGACCCAAAACAGAGCAATGTTTTTGCCCTTGGCACGACTAAGGTGGATGTTCTTTCTGGCCTCGACAGCAAGAGGGTGTGGAGAGCTATGATTCACTACTGTCGAGAGCGCCGCTCTACTGTCGCTGTAAATTCCGAAGGTGGTTGCGCCATGCCGAAGTGCCTCACGCACTGCCCTAGAAATTGCCAATAGCTCGGCCTGGTAGACCGTACAGTACGGCGAGAGATAAAATTTACGGGTCTTGACTTCAGCTGCACCGTCCCACATGGATAGCGCAGCTCCAACCCTCCCCTCAATTTTGCTCCCGTCTGTAAATATTCTTATCTCAAAGTTGGAGTTCGCGTCATAGAGTTCCTTGTCTACCAGGTTCCCAAACTCAAAAGTAAGGCGTTCTGCGGGGTGTGGGGCCTCGGAAGCTGGTGCCATACGCTCAATCTCCCCTCTAGGATACTAATTTAACCATCTTCCAAAGATCGTAGCGTCATGAAAATTGGCAGATGTATGTAGTTCTGATGACAATACAATAATATGGTACTGTCAAACTGATATGATGATGGAGCCGGAAGATAGGCACAGAAAACCAGTGGAATCTAAGGTAGCTAATTTAACCAGCTTCCAAGGATCGTAGGGTCATGAAAATTGGCAGTTGTATGTAGTTCTGATGACAATACAATAATATGGTACTGTCAAACTGATATGATGATGGAGCCGGAAGATAGGCACTGAAACTTCGATGGAAAAAGTGGAATCTAAGGATATTAGTTTAACCATCTTCCAAGGATTGTAGCGTCATGAAAATTGGCAGATGTATGTAATTCTGATGACAATACAATAATATGGTACTGTCAAACTGATATGATGATGGAGCCGGAAGATAGGCACAGAAAACAAGTGGAATCTAAGGTAGCTAATATAACCAGCTTCCAAGGATCGTAGGGTCATGAAAATTGGCAGCTGTATATAGTTCTGATGACAATACAATAATATGGTACGATCAAACTGATATGATGATGGAGCAGGAAGATAGGCACTGAAACTTCGATGGAAAAAGTAGAATCTAAGGTAGCTAATTTAACAAGCTTCCAAGGATCTTAGCGTCATGAAAATTGGCAGCTGTATGTAGTTCTGATGGCAATACAATAATATGGTACTGTCGAACTGATCTGATGATGGAGCCGGAAGATATGCACTGGAACTTCATGATGGAATATCGTATTATATCTGTTTTTGGATTCGTCAGAAAAGTCTTGTAATGAACTTTGACCAGGCTTAGGTTTCAAGGTTATAACAAACCTTTTTTTAATTGACTTGTAAAACTATGCAATGGAATCTCAGGTAACTAATTTAAGCATCTTCCAAGGATCGTAGCGTCATGAAAATTGGCAGATGTTTGTAGTTCTGATAACAATACAATAATATGGTGCTGTCAGACTGATCTGATGATGGAGTCGTAAGATATGAACTGTAACTTCATGATTGAACATCGTATCATAGCTGTGTTTGGATTTGTTAGATAAGTCGTGTAATGAGCTTAGACCACGATTAGGGTTTAAGGTTATAACAAACCTGTTATATATTGAAGTTAATATTGAGTGTAAATATTGACATAGGTACCTGCAGAAAATTTATATGTATTAGAGTAATAATGGAATATTTTCACATTAGTCGACATCAGACAAGACACCATGTAATACAGAAATCCCTACTAATATTATAAATGCGAAAGTAACTCTGTCTGTCTGTCTGTTACGTTTTCATGCCTAAACCACTAAAACGATTTTGATGAAATTTGTTATAAAGATAGTTTGAGTTTAAGAGAAGGACATAGGTTACTTTTTAACTGACTGCGCGAAAGGAGGGTAATGATTTTATGCGATAACGACTTCTACGCGGATGAAGCCGCGAACAGCTAGTTAAGGTATAAATGTTGTGAGTAAAAAGTATAAAATAAATAAATGGTTTAAAAAAACCCTAGAAAAATACGCTTTTATAATGCACGAAAAAACCAAAAATAAATTATGGATCGTTCAAGTTGCCTCTATTTCTGGGCTGAAGTGTAAACTATGTGCTTTTAGTTATAATATTTGATTATAAAAGTGTAGGGTGCTGGAACAAGAAAGAGTTTTTTGTAAGCATATTCCTGTTAATACTAATCCTTATATGTAAGATTTTAATTCTGACCAAGACCTTATAAACACACAATACCGCATCAAAATCAGTTCAGTAGTTTTTGCGTCCATCGCAGTCAATTAATTAAAACGCCAAAAATTAGCCATTTTGATTTTCTAGGACTTTTATTATACCTGGTGTCACTCACAAAATTACGATATATAATTTATTTTTGATTTTTTCGTGCATTATAAAAGCGTATTTTTCTAGGGTTTTTTTAAACCATTTATTTATTAATACTCGATAATTACCTGACACTTCAGGTAATTATCGAGTATTAAAAATATGAGCTTAGCCAAGTAGCGTAAGGAGGGTGATATAAGGAGGGTGGTGTTCTATGTCTCAAAATCCTAAAAACTAGAATGACTAAAAGTCCAGATTAATAAACCATCATTAGGCCTAGTTTATTTTACAATATTCGGTACAGGTAACACCTGCAGCTACAAGTTTGCGAAACAAAATTAAATAATTATGCTGATGAATGATGCATGTGGAATCACGCAGAGCAAGACCTTCATGTTGCTGATATTATTACAGAAGGTTCGGTTTTCCTGATAAGGCAACGACTTTTTTAGGTGAGGAAATCCTTCATGGATGCTATCGCGGTGACCACCGCACCGGTCCTTCTGGTGGGCCGTATGCATGTCTGCCACCTTAGTGGCATAAAAAAAACATGGTTTCCTACCACTGCCAACATTCACGAGCCCCGGGTGAGCCCTCGGAAAGAAGTCCCAGCACCAGTTGCGACTTGAACAAATGAGTCTGTTAATTATGTAAGAGGTGGCTGGTGTCGTGAAATTGAAGAAATTAAAATTGAAGATTGAACTCGAAGAACAGGCTAGATGGTGTTGTAATATTATTATTTTGCTAGATATTTACAACTAGCTGACCCTCGCAACTTCGTTTACGTCACATAATGTGCACGAAAGGAGAGACAATTCTTCATCAGACTCGTCAAGCACCGTGTGAAACGGCCCTGTTTGCTTAATCATAAAAGAGCTTAATTATTAAGGCCCTTCTAAAACAATTCAGTCCGAACTACAATTCAGACTGAATTATTTTACAACAGCCTTAATAATTAAGCTCTTTTATAATTAAGCCAACACGCCCGTTTAGATTTACCCTCTCATTCAAAGGAACCCTTGAATTCTAGGTTTGGCGAAAGTTGAGATGCCTCTAATTTCTGAACTGCAAATCCCTCAATCTTGTAACTTGGGTCCAAAAATTCTTAAAGTATTCCCTTTCCAATACTAAATAAAAATTTTAAATAAAAAATAGAACCGACTTCTTACAAATCTTTAAATATAAAATTTACCTAGCACATAGTAATATGTATTTTGATTTATCAGATTTTATTCATTATCATATTGAAGTCGGCGCCAAGTAAACCCATAGGTTTAGGTAGGTATTATTAATGGCACCAACTTCAATATTATATTGAATAAAATCTGATAAATCAAAATACATATTACTATGTGCTAGGTAAATTTTATATTTAAAGATTTGTAAGAAGTCGGTTCTATTTTTTATTTAAAATTTTTATTTTTTTATTTTAAGTGACGGGTGGACCGAAAAGTATATCTATCTAGGTGTAAAGTTCTCATCAACACAAATCAATCAAGCCGAAACACAAGATAACTGCTGTAAATCGTTAAGGAATTCCCTCGGCTGTTTTTCGGTTCCATCATCAGATCGACTACAGACCTTCATTAAATTGTAGTACATTAAAGCACTTAATCAAAAAGTAAACAAACGCACTAGTTGTCCCTACAATTTTCGGTGGTTGCCCTCGATTTCTCCTGGATCCCAGCATCAGATCCTGATACCATGGATATGGGACCACTTCAGAAGTAGCCTCTTTCAAACAAAAAAACAATTTTCAAAATCCGTCCATAATTGGCGCCGCTATCGCGTAACATACATACAAAAAAAAAAAAAAAAAAAAAAAAACAGCGTATGAATTGAGAACCTCCTCCTTTTTTGAAGTCGGTTAAAAAATATTTGAAATCGCATCACGCGTTGAGAAATTACAACTGAAAAACCATTTTATCTTTCATCCCCTCTCCCGCAGGAACCGCGCAAAACTTCGGGATTAACCTCACCCACATTATTTAATATCTATATGAATGAGCTGATTGTTGCGCTCAGCAGTATGCATGTTGGCTGCCACGTTGATGATATCTCTGTGAACAACTTGAGTTATGCAGATGACATGGTACTGCTGAGTGCATCGATCTGTGGGTTACGTAGGTTATTGCGGGTATGTGAGGAATATGCGGGTAGACACGGTCTTATCTACAATGCTGACAAGAGTCAGTACATGTTATTTCGGCCTGGGGCTAGTAATGCACAAACTATACCACCCATTACTTTGAATGGAGTAAACCTTGTGAAAGTGGAACAATTTAAATATCTTGGGCACTGGCTAACATCCGATTTAAAAGATAATGTTGATATAGAACGGGAGCGGAGGGCGCTGTCAGTACGGGCGAACATGATTGCACGCAGGTTTGCTCGATGCACAGATGCTATTAAAATCATGCTTTTTAAAACATATTGCACATCTCTATACACATGCAGCCTGTGGGCAAACTACGGGCAGGCTGCCTACGGTGCCCTCCGTGTCCAATATAACAACGCGTTTAGGGCTGTGTTGGGGTTACCTCGTTTTTGTAGTGCCTCGGGCATGTTTGCGGATGCGCGCACCGACTGTTTCCACACCACCAATGCGCAAGCGGTGCGCGTCCTTGGTGCGCAGGGTGAGGACTAGCTCAAACACGGTCCTAGTGATGATAGCTGGTCGCATTGACTGTGGTTACATACGGCATTGTTGTAACCGACATTTAGGTTGCAATCTTGTGGCATGAGATAGGCAGTGGATTTGGGTATTTATTATGTGTGTTGTCTTGTGATAATTATTTTATATTATATAATATCCTAAATATGTGAATTTATTTATTATAATTGTGTTATTTATTAGTGTTATTTTGTTTTATGTATTTTTAATCATGAATTTATTTTAATTTTTGACTATTTTATGATATAAATTTGTAATTAATATTCATTTGACATTTTAGAAATTTTAATAATGTGAATTTATTTATTATGATTTTGTTATTTATTATTATTGTTCTGTTTTTATGTATTTTAATCATAATTTATTTTAATTTTTGACTTTTTAATGTATGAATTTGTAATTAATATTAATTTATCATTTTTTGAAATTTACAATATTTTTAATTATATAATATTTATTGAATTTTAAAATTTTCATGTGTATTTTATGTTGTTATTTTGATTGTGATATTATTGTTAAGTTATATGGGTTTATGATGCCTGAAATAAATGAATTATTATTTATATTATTTATTTATTAAAAGTATCCTAGAACATTCCTCGGACTATAAGCTCAGAATTTACCAAGTATCATTCAAATCGGTTCAGTAGTTTCGGCGTGATACTTATTCGGGATACAGACAGACAGACATGAAAAGTTTAAATTACATTTTCGGCTTCAGTATCGATTAGAGAACGCCCTCCAATTAAAATTTTCAAAATATCTTCCATGTACAGACTCTCGACCCTCTACAGTTTTATTATATGTAAAGATGAACATGACGTCTATTATTTAAATTATCGAGATAGTGTTTAAGATAAAAGTCCTCATAGGTATATCATCATTTCAGCTAAATTGTATCATTCGCAGCCAATGAAGATCCAAAATGAATTAATATTATTATCGTTTTAAGTGGTCATGAAAGATTCTCAGCCATTTATCACGTGTGCAAAGCATCGAATACATGATTTTCTTAGCAATATATTTTCAGAAAATAAATTAATCAGTAAGCGAGCAATAACTCATACATACATGATATATATGACCACTGAACAAAGTTTATCTCGTAATATACATAATAGTTCAGTGCAAGTTATGGATGGAAGCGAAAAGCGAAAAATCTAATTTCTATCTTATCTGTTGTATTATAAAAATATAGAGTAGTAATATAGAATAGTAAGCATTACTACTGTATTCTTTCCTAAAAACTCTGTCTACATTTCGATTTGAAATTGAAGAAATTGATAGGATTAATCATTTTCTTACTTTTTAAATTTAAAGGTAGGTATGTATTTAGCCGTGAACATACATTTATATGATAACGCCTTTTATCCCCAAAGGGGTAGGGATAGGCATATTAAAAAATGTGCCTCTATTTAGATTTTGTCCCAAGTGGTGGTGGTGGTGAGCCATATCGCCGTGTTGATATGGACAGGCGCAGGTTGTGACTGCCCTTTGTGAAATTATCAAGTCGCCCGTAAAGGCCTTCAACTTGGCTTAACAACTGCCATTTTACTGGCAACTGGAACCAACGGTTTAACGTGCCTTACGAAACACGGAAACGCTAGCAAATAGATGTCTGAAAGAGGTGACGTGGTGGTCACCTATCCATAACCGGCCACAGTAAATGTTGCTTACTACAGAGATTGTTTACAGAACACTGAGTCCGCGGGGCCACAAGCACTTCAAACTATTCGTATGAAAATTTGTCGTGACATTTATTACGAACTCTTTAAAATTTTTATTTACGTGATGATTACGAATCTACTAAACATTTTTGCAAACATTCATGGTGGGATTTTAATAAATCGTATTGATGATACCTATTTCTACTACAAGAAATTAATAACTAAGAAAACAAAAAACTCGAGTGCAAAGTAGAAATACAACTGAAAAGGCAAAAACGTTATGCCGCCAAAAATCCGCCATTTTGATTTTCTAGAAATTTTATTAACCTGGTGTCACTCACACAATCACTACAAATCAAATGACACCCCGCATGTCAAAATCAGTTAAGCCGTTCAGGCTGTAGGGCGTGACAAAGAAATGAACACACATACATTATATAGTCTCGAAAAACTTTACCCTCCTTTCTACGGCAGTCGGGTAAAAAGTTATATCAAACAGCCCACAACTCATAAATCAGACCGTATTCGAACGCGGCGCTATGAGTGTTATCGATATTTGCATACAAATTGACCCTACACCACCCCACTAGAATCAAACATTCTCGGTTCGACTACTAGATTATAGATAGAGTTCATAATAATGCATAGTGATATCACTATATCACGAGTTGCGACCCAGTAAATTATTGGTAGACTTTTGTAATGACTGTTAAATTTAAACCTTCTTAAGTACATGGGAAAGGTTATGTATGACCATTAATTTCGAAAATACGTCTACCATTGCGACCATTTTGAGTTAGCCTTTACTAACCCCAACACATTATGGTAACACGACTCATCATGCTTTTAAGTCGAATTTGTGTTGGTTGTCCTAAGTTCCTCACAAAACCGGCCAAGTGTGAGTCGGACTCGCGCATTGAGGGTTCCGTACCAATTAAATGACAAAAATCACGTTTGTTGTATGAGAGCACCTCTTAAATATTATTATTTCTTTGATTTTAGTATCTTCTACAGCGGCAATAGAAAACCGTAATCTGTAAAATTTTTAGCTATTACGGTTCCGGAGATACAGCCTTGTGACGGACAGACAGACAGACAGACGCACTGACGAGTCTCAGTAATAGGGTCCCGTTTTACCCTTTGATAGATAGATAGATAGATAGATAACTCTTTATTTTACACCATTACCAGTATTCTTAGAAAAGACTTAAAAACTAAAAAAATGATAGTTCAACGGGCGGTCTTATCGCTAATAGCGATCTCCTCCAGACAACCTTGGTATAGAAAAAAGAAGAACAGGAAAAAAAGGTAGTTGATGGCGCACATTACATCTATATATAAAAATCAATGCCACTTTTCGTTGTAATTTTATAACTCAAGAACGGACTCACCTATCCAAACCAAATATTTAGGCATTGTTTGGACTATTTAGTAGATGGTTTATGTGAAGTTTGCACAAAATCGGTCGAGTGGTTCTTCATTTATCACGCAAACGAAGTTGCGCGGGTCAGCTAGTATTATAATTATAAAAAACAGATAATATAACAAAACACAATAGGTAGCTATGTAATACACAGTAAGTTTTTTTTTTGGGTACTTTGGGTACGGATCTCTAAAAACCAAACAGTGAGTTGGACTCGCCTACCAAGGTTTCGTACAATATTTTTACGTACCTACCTAGTTCAGGAATCAAATCTCGCTGTTTTTGATTAAGAGTCCATATCACGCCAAATAGACTATTACTTTGATCTAGATCTCAGGACTCGTGAGGTCTGCTGGATTGAAATTTGAACACAGACAACTTCAGTTCATGAACTAAAAACGCTCTAGGCCCGAAACACGATTACTGATAAAATTCTCGATAGATTTTTGTATTGAAAATACCTCGATTTTGTGAAATTTTAAGCTAGATCTCGTATGTTATAAGTTGTTTTTATAATATAAAATATTTGTAAGAAAGACAATAATAAAATCTTCATTTGCACTAGAGCATTTTTTTCAAATTGGTTATAGGTTTTTTATAATTAATTTATTTAGTTAAAAACGCACAAAAACCGATTGCATCTCTCTCTTTCTTGCACGCTAAAATGTATATCTTCTATCTTCTTTTAACAATTTGGCGTCTGGTAGGCTCTTAACTACCTGTTTTACATACATTTTTTAAGATTTCATTTCATGTTTTTACCAATACAGGAAAGAGTTGTCCAATTAAAAATCGCTATCTTTACGCTCATTTTCTTGATTTTTTTTATTTATTTATTTAAAATAAACTGCAACCTCAGCCATGAAGACCGCAGTCATCCTTATCTTGGCCATCATGGACTTATTCATCTCCACCGAGGCTGCCTGCCTAGATTCCAAGTTCTTCAAGGGAACCTGCAATGCTCCCGCACAGGACTGCCAAAACCACTGCACCAATCTTGAAGGAGCTAAAAGTGGGCAATGTGTGTAAAAATTCCCTGCCTTCAAATGTACCTGTTGCTATTAATCTGTATTGAATAAACTGGTTTAACCCTGTGAATATTTGTGTAATCTTACTAATATTGTAAATGTGAAAGTTTGTGAGTGTGGATGTTTGTTACTCTTTCACGCTCGATCGGCTGAACGGATCTCGCTGAAATTTGGTACAGAAATACATTATAGTCTGGAATAACACATAGGCTACTTTTTATCCCGGAAATAAGTTCCCATGGGGGCATCAGCTAGTACTTTATATTATTACTACGTTACTGTTGTTTTTATTTTTCTAAATTTGATTGCCCGGTGTGCGGATGGGGAAGACCACAAAATGTCGCCACCCCACTCTCGAGGTATCGTTAAACGCGACTTACGGAACGCTTTCGCAAAACGATCCATCGCGTAGCAGGAAGCGCAGAAGGAAAATTCAGAGAAAAAACCAGGTTGCTAGTAGAGTGACAATCGTTATGCCAAGTTGAAGGTCTTATGGGCCGCTTGAAAAGTCTAGCTACACTAAGTCATCACGGTGTGCGCCTGTCCATTTCAACACGAAAATTAGTGTCACCACCGTACGTAGGACATAATTATAGTTATACTAGAGCGGCCACGCGTTGCTGTGACTAAGCTTTTTCTAACCCGGTACTTCCGGCCATAGCCATGTAGGCTTTCACAAAAACAAAAAAAAACTATCCTATCTCTCAAGTTGGATCAAACTGCACACGGTGTACAAATTAGGTTAAAATCGGTTTAGTAGTTTAGGAGTCCATCGCGGACAAACATCGTGACAGGAGATTTATATATATTAAGATTATGTTCTACGTAATAGTTCGTGAGCCTTTTTTTTTAACGTGAGGGAAAATCCTAATGGATGCCATGCCGGACTCCTACCGACTAAAAAACCTCATGTAGCGCCCAGCAACCTATGGCTAGGAGTCCCGAGTAAGCCCTCGGAAGGATGTCCCAGGACTCCCAACAGACCCACGGCCACCACTGCGGCCTTGCCCAGGTGGTGGTTCAGGTGCTATCCCACGATGGCTTGCACCATGGTCTCGAGCGAGAGAGTGTCCACGTCCAGACCCACCACGAGGATCTGGCGCTGTTGCGCCCACGCCGTGCACTCCACCAGCGTGTGGAGTTGTGTTATCGCTGCGGTGCTCGCAGTGCTGACACTCGACCGTGGTTTGTTGGTGTCTTCACCACAGATACCTACCGTAGCTACCGTGCCCGGTAAGCATCTGTGACAACCGGTAGGAGAGAGCACCGTGTCTCCTCTCCAGCCACTCGTCCATGACCGGTCTGACGGCCGCGATTGTGGCGAATCAAGTCGCACCTTCCATGTCTCCACGGTTTCCTGGTGGAGCAGGGACCGCTGGGTCTCGATTTCTCGAGACGCAGGCCTTTGGCCCCGCTACAGCGCCTCCTTGCGCCATCTAAACAGTGACGCAAGGGCTCCCGCTTCTAGATGCCATGGTTCCATGGAGGGGTCCCGGCTAGGAGAGATGCCGCCTCACCGGAGATCGTGAACATATACTAAGAAGAAATGTGAACATAAATATACTATGCCTCTGTCTACCCCTTCGGGGATAAAGGCGTAACTATTCGTATGTTCATTCGTTAACAAAATTAAACAAAGTGCGATAAATAATAACTTGCTCGTAAACACCTTTACCTACAACACCGTTACGTAGAATGTAGCAAGTCTCGCGGCACCGATCGGTTATCTCTCGATCCATCTATCAAAACTGTAAACTATTACAAGCTCCTGGTCCCCTTGGAGTTTGAGAGTTTTAAGTGAAGAGAATCAGAGTTACTTTATTTGTGCCTTTTTTCGCTCATAATACAATAATTAGTTAATATACAATAGGTAGTTTTTTGAATAGGTAGTTGATAAAATTATTTTAATTAATGTGACTACTTTTAATTTATTAATTGTAATTATTTCAGTATGATTGTTGGTGTGTTTTCGAGACAGTAATACCGTGTCCTTCCATCTAGACCTTTGAAAATGCTGTAAAGCGAAACCGGTCAGGTTTATAATAATAAATATTGTGGAATAGTACAAGTGTCGTCTATACTATTACTATAATAATTATACTATAATAAAACTGTAGAGGGTCGAGAGTCTGTACATGGAAGATATTTTGAAAATTTTAATTGGAGGGCGTTCTCTAATCGATACTGAAGCCGAAAATGTAATTTAAACTTTCATGTCTGTCTGTCTGTCTGTCTGTCTGTCTGTCTGTCTGTCTGTATCCCGAATAAGTATCACGCCGAAACTACTGAACCGATTTGAATGATACTTGGTACATTCCGAGCTTTTAGTCAGAGGAAGGTTCTAGGATAGTTTTGATCCCGAAGTTTTGCGCGGTTCCTGCGGGAGAGGGGATGAAAGATAAAATGGTTTTTCAGTTGTAATTTCTCAACGCGTGATGCGATTTCAAATATTTTTTTAGGTCTTCTCTCGTTTTCCATAAATTCATTTGCACTATTATTGTTTGCCATAATCATCCCCGATCATAATATTTACTTGCACTATTATCATTTATACTAATAACGTTTGCCTTAACAACTCAAGAGTCATAACTTTTATTTGCCATAAAATGACTTTCTATAACAACATTTCTCATAATAATTAGTTTCCATAAGTAACACATCTCATAATCGACTCTTGATATAATCAAAATTTGATATAATTATGAAAATAATGCATAATATTGTAAGGTCGAAAATAATTATCGTTAACACCCCGACCACTGTATACCCCGACTCAGTGCAATTTTTTAACCACCCAGAAGTAGCAGCCCCGCAAAGCGGGGCTCCGTCAAGCTTAGTTAGCTAGAGACGCCATATTTGAGGTTTAGTTTTAGGTTTAATTGTTAATAAAAAATCTGTGTCGTATAAATTATCTTTATTTATATTATGGTGAATAAAAGTTATGGAAAATGGCATTATTGAAAATGAAAATTATGGCAAATACATTTATGGATTTAAATTATTATGACACTTGATCGATTACGACCAATGGAATTATTGAAAGTCATTTTATGTCATTTCACGATTATGGCAACTGAAGCGTTATATCTAATGAAATTATGGCAAATACCAGTATGGCATATGAAATTATGGCAAACATTAGTAAACCATTTTTTTAGTATTCGAAAGGGAGTACTTTAAGAATTTTTCGACCAAAGATTCAAGATTGAGGGGTTTGTAGTTCAAAATTAGAGGCATCTCAACTTTCGCCAAACCTAGAATTCAAGGGTTCCTTTGAATAAGAGGGTAAATCTAAACGGGCGTGTTGGTTTAATCATAAAAGAGCTTAATTATTAAGGCTGTTGTAAAATAATTCAGTCCGCGCCGAAGGCGTGGACTGAATTGTTTTAGAATAGCCTTAATCTTTAAGCTCTTTTATGATTAAGCAAACAGGGCCGTTTCACACGGTGCTTGACGAGACTGATGAAGAATTATGTCTCCTTACTTGCACATTAAGTGACGTAAACGAAGTTGCGAGGGTCAGCTAGTTTTCAATATGTGCAGCAAGTTCCACCAAGTGCCGTCAATCAACAGTATAAATAATGTAATTATTTCATTGACATTGTATGTATTTGTTATTAATAAAATCGTCCAAAGAAACTAACCGAATAAAAAAAAATACAATTGCATAATTCGTAAAGCCAACATTACGAATTCACGGTCTCTTAATTAGCAAATTGTTTTGAACTGAGCATTATGCTCTTTCTAATCTAAAAAATTTTTTTTTTTATCTCTTGGTCCAGATCGTTCCTGGTGCAAAGGCCATTGCAATCCAGCGTGGAAACGCAGCAAGTGTAATGGGCACCTTCGCGCCGGCAGCGGTCAGGGGTGGGTTTTTTTTGAACAGGAAGTAATAATAATAATAATAATCCCTCAGACATATAATTTCCGGTTGTCAGCGTCTTGCTAACAGCGAGTACTTGCACAGGCACAATCAAGTAGCCAGGATTATTCACCAACAGCTTGCTCTGAAATACCATATGGTGGACACTGAGGTTCCGTACTATAAGTATGTTGCTGAGCCAGTTCTTGAAGATGGTCCTATCACATTGTACTGGGACCGGCCTATCATTACAGACAGGACTGTTATTGCTAACAAACCTGATATTGTGGTGATAGACAGGTCCGAGCGCACGGTAATGATTGTCGATATCACAATCCCTCATGATGGGAATCTCGTAAAAGCTGAAAAAGATAAAGAGAATAAATATTTGGACTTAGCTCGCGAGATTGTTGACATGTGGGAGGTGGAATCGGCAGTCATTGTTCCGATAGTTGTTACAGTTAACGGACTTATAGCCAAGAGCCTCGACCAACATCTTAAGAGGCTCCCGTTAGGTAGCTGGGTCAAGGGCCAGATGCAGAAAGCAGTACTCCTTGATACGGCACGTATTGTGAGGAGGTTTCTCTCTCTGGAGTCCTAACCACCGGTATCTTGGTCCTTGTATCTGATGCCGGTGGGCTACTATTTTTAACCGACTTCAAAAAAAGGAGGAGGTTCTCAATTCGTCTGTATGTTTTTTTTTTATGTATGTTAAGCGATATTTCCGTCAATTATAGACGGATTTCAAAATTTCTTTTTTTGTTGAATAGGGTTTACTTCTGAGGTGGTCCCATTTTCATCAGGTCAGGATCTGATGATGGGATCCAGGAGAAAACGAGGGCAACCACCGAAAATTGTAGGGACAACTAGTGCGCTTGTTCACTTTTTAATTAAGTGCTATAGTGTTCCACATTTTAATGAAGGTCTGGAGTCGATCTGATGATAGAGTCGAAAGACAGTCGAGGGCATACCTTAACAATTTACAGCAGTTACCTTGTGTTTGGGCTTGATTGATTTGTATCGGAAAAAAGGAAGTTCTCAATGTTTTATGTATGTTCACCGATATTTCGTCAATTATAGACGAATTTCAAATCTGTTTTTTGTTGGGATTACCAGAAATTGGGACCACCTCAGAAGTGAACTCTATCACTTCTGAGGTGGTCCCAATTTCACCAGGTCAGGATCTGATGATGGGATCCAGGAGAAATCGAGGCCAACCACCGAAAATTGTAGGGATAACTAGTGTGTTTATTAACTTTTTAATTCAGTGCTTTAATGTACTGCAATTTAACGAATGTCTGGAGTCGATCTGACGATGGAACCGAAAGACAGTCGAGGGAATTCCTTAAAGATTTACAGCAGCTAGCTTGTGTTTGAGCTTGATTGATTTGTATTGATGAGAACTTTCACCTAGATAGATATATTTTTCGGTTCACCCGTCAGTTAAAATAACGAAAAAAAACTTTTCAATAAAAATAAAACCGACTTCAAACAAATCCTGAAAAATAAAATTTACTTAGCACAAAGTAATATGAATTCAAATTATCAGATTTTATTCAATATAATATTGAAGTTGGTGCCATGAATAATACCTACATAAAACTATGGGTTTACTTGGCGCCGACTTCAATATGATATTGAATAAAATCTGATAAATCAAAATTCATATTACTTTGTTCTAAGTAAATTTTATTTTTCAGGATTTGTTTGAAGTCGGTTTTATTTTTCATTGAATTTTTTTTTATATATTTTTAAATAGTGTTTTTTTGTTATTTTAAATGTATTTAATATGTGTTTAATGATAATAAAGGAAATAATAATAATAAATATTCTTTATTGTACACTATAAAAAAGATTTATTGTTAAAAATTACAGAGAAACATAATTATTACATTTCTATATATTTACATTATTACTATCTAAACTAAACTTAATAAGGCCCCCGTGGCATTGTGCCCAAAAGACTAGCAGCATTCTCCCTTTGAATAGCAATACCTATTCGCTGAGCGAGAAAACTGCCAGCCTTAGGGTCACCAGTCGACTCCACAAGGCGCTTTTTCAAATTCTTGAAAAATTTTTGCGCATTGGGACCCCATGGACCTAGGGTGGACACCGACTGGTCAAAAACGATACGATGAGTCGAGACCCTTATATTTATTAATTTTAATATTTTCAGCCGCTTCCGCTGCTGCACTGGCTTTTAATTTTGTTTTAGAAAGATGGGACGGGGCCAGAGTGTCAAAACAAGTTGCATCCCAGACCAGCACCCGACCCATCTCCCACGGTATTAAAGTTATACCATCCGGTCTCTTGCCATCGTCCCTGAAAACGCCGTTTGGCTCTAGGAGCGCAGGCACTTTGGCGGTGGCAAGAGCACGGCGAATGATGTCATTCAGCGCAGCGTAAAAAAGATTACATTTTGCTAAGAAATAAATGTAATCTAAGTAACGTAATGTAATGTAAGTAGTAGATGAACATTAGTAATAAAAAAAATATACTCGTATGAAGCGCTCGTGGCCCCGCGGACTCAGTGTTCTGTAAACGATCACTGCAGTAAGCAACATTTACTATGGCCGGATATGGATGGGTGACCACCACGTGGACCACTTTGTGACATTTATTTACGAGCGTTTCCGTGCTTCGGAAGGCACGATAAGCCGTTGGTCCCGGTTGTCAGTAAAATTTTTTTTTTTCAATTTTCAATTTATTTATTTCAGTATCATAACATGAACTATTATTCTATTTTACAAGCAATCAAAGTAGCACAGTAAGGTGGGCGCTTCTGGAAAATAGAGTTAACGACGGTGTCTGTGCTAGTATAAACTGTGTGACAGACACCGGCGACTTCCCTTGATGAGTAACAAATTATTCGATTTCAGAGCGAACACCAAAAGATAATATGTCAAAAATAAATTATACCAATACATATCAATTCAATTTAAAATATTCTTACATAAAAAATTAGGAAACAAATAAATTAATTATTATCATCGAAAATTGCTAAAATTAAATTATTGTCATCAAATAAAATATTTTAACATCAAAAATTAAGAAAGAAATAAATAAAAAATTATCATTAAAAATTGGTAAAATTAAATTATTGGCATCAGAGAATAGGTGTAAAATCAATACACATGCAACAACAAATTTATAAAAAAAAAAAGTGTGGGTGTGTGTGTGTGTGTGTGTGTGTGTTTGTGTGTGCGTGTGCGCGCGTGTATTTATGTGTGTACTGGTTACATAGTATTTCTCGCAAATAAGCCCTCTGTTTCCTCGAAGGACTTGCACCGGAGGTACTGAAACACCACACGTTTGCACTTTGACATTGGTAGGGAATATATGTTGCACAATTTGTTGACCTTCCCATAGAGCCAACTGCTGAGGCTGTTATAGTGTCGACCAGCCAAGGCGGTACCTATACGCTCGTTCGGGCACACGCAAATCCCACGACGACGTTTGCTTGCCACCACTGGAGGCTTGTACACCAATGTGGAGTGCTTACGGAGAATGATGTGGAGTGCACAGAGCTGTCTCACAGTTAGTACAGGAATGTCTTTATAGACCTCTGCAGTTGGATATCGATACGGTTTATTGAGCATAACTTTTAAGACAGCTCTCTGGGCTCTTTCTAACCGTAGCAAGGAACTCTTGAATGTGCCACCCCACACTGTTATGCAATATGTCAACAGCGATTGGACCAAGGCTAGGTATACTGTTTTTAGGAGTTGTGGATCAGCCACACCCCTCAACATCTTCATAGGGAATATAAGTTTCCGGACACGGGACACTGTTACATCAATCTGCTTCTGCCAAGTGAGTGTGCTATCAATATGCACCCCCAAGTATCTCACACATGATGCTCTTTGTATAATAGGGCAATCGCAGGCACAGCCCGTGACTGCATAACAACTATGAGCTTTGATATCGGGGATATTTGGTCTGGTTGCACTGTTAGCTGAAAAAGTGACGTAGTTGGTTTTTTCAGTATTGAGTGTCAAAGAATTACAAGCAAGCCATTCCATTATAGTGCCAAGTGCTTTTTCAGCACGTTGATGCACCGCATCCCAGGTGTTTGCGCTAATAATAAGTGCTGTATCGTCCGCGTAAGCAAGGATCCTGCAATTTGGAATTGAGAGCTGACAGAGCCTGTTTATATAAATAAGGAACAACGTGGGACCCAGGACACTGCCCTGCGGCACACCGAAAGTAAGATTTTCATCATTGCTAATGTACGATTCTATTTTTACTCTTTGTGTGCGATTTGTCAAATAGTCCCGAAATATGTCCAGTGCAATACCTCGCACACCTATATTCTCCATCTCATTCAGCAGGAGTGGAATTGAGACCGTGTCGAAAGCTTTGGCAAGGTCTAAAAAGATACCTATGGTTTTGACTCTATTATCCAGATTGTGGACAACATGGTTAGTTAACTCAAGAACGGCGTCTTAAATAAATAAATAAATAAAAAAATAAATAAATAAATGTTTATTGCAAAACTTCAGTACAGCTCTTTACCCATAAACATTGCACCCACAAAATGCAATTGACAGACCTTACGATTACTACAAACAATATAATACGACAAAAAAGCGAAAGAATTTAAAAACATTTAAGCAGTGGACGCGGCTTTATGGGCTCCCGACACGACCATGCCCTGCAACCGTCAATCACATCGAACATGAATGGAAGTTGCTTCAGTGTGCTTGATTTATTTGCATGTCTATGTGCATCGACGTATATGCACACATGATACTTTACGCGACCGACAATCCGCCAATTGACCGTGTCGGGACCCCTTTACAGTCGCTGCAAATAACCTACTAAAGTCGAATTTCTAACCAGACAAAGCCAGGCGACAGCAGCCAATGTCACCCCGTCACACAAATTATGAAACATGTTATGAAGAAGCGACACCATCCGCCGCCACCCGACCCCGCCCAATCAAAAACCCGACCCCATATTTTGGTTTCCGGACACGGTCAACAATATTGTGTCAATTCTGAAATAATTAATTAATGAAAATAGTTTCCGTCGTCCGTAGCACACATTTATTGACATCAAGTTATTGATGGTTATTTGACCGTGTCCGGAGCCCACACATATTATTATATCTGTTTCTCAACGCATACTCTATGGCGCCCGTTCTATTCACTCTGAGTTGACCGACCTTTTGACGTGGCACCATGTGCAGTCAAAAGCATCTAAGGGTTATAAAATATAAATATGAAACAAATTTACTGTTCGCTGAGCTTGCAATGGGCCGACATTCAGCAAAACTATGATAGCGATGTCATTGCATATCACAGTAACTGATTTTCAATGTCCGCCTTAAGAGGACACACCCAACGACGCGAGACAGCATGTAAGTCACTCATAAATTATATTTGACAGTAAAAACAATTTCATGTATGTTTGAATCAGTCGTCTAGATCCCATGGCACACGCCTGACTTGGGCTAGATGATGCTGTGCGTGAATGTCCACTAATATCAGTATTACCATTATTACACTACCAGATATTCGTCAACCAGATATTGATCACGCTCTCAATAATGCCAAATTAACCCAAACAAATTTACGCTCAGGTCAAGAGTCACGCTCATTCCGGGACCCATACATCACAATGTACCTACCTACAACATAAAAAACAAAAATAACAAACATCAAACCAGAGCAACTGTTAAACTGTTAAACCCTGCAGATATCAGGCACAATCATCCCGTCAAGGTAAGCATTTAACATACCTAAGTACATTTCTACCTAGTTTTAAACTTGTTATATCTATACAAATATATGGAACAAAATAAGATGGCACCGGGTGGAACCCTCTGCACACACTGAATAACACCACTGGAACCTATCGGCCAACACCTCCTACACCATCACAACACTCATCAACCCCGCACCTGACCAGCCCGGCACAGGCATAGAAAAGCAACCGAAATGCAGCGATCACCCAGGTTAACCCTCCACGGACCCTACAATGCGGCAAGGCAAAACCGCCAAGTACAGAGCAATTAAAATGCTATGGCACAGCACAAGTAATGTTATTCAATGTGTGTTAAAAGAAAATACCAACAGAAAGAGAAATGTCACTAATATTATAAATGTGAAAGTCTTTATTTATATTCTCTTTATCTAAAATGATAAACTTATTAAATTAAATGATTATTTTTATTATTATTTGGTTTTTTTTTTTTTTTTTTTTTTTTTTTTTTTTTTTTTTTTTTTTTTTTTTTTTTTGCTAGTTCTCAACTATGGTCCAAAGTCCAAATCTGACTATGCCAAAATTCTGTACAGGGATAGTTTGAAGTGTATCAACATAATTTTACTCTGTATATGCTCCCAATAAGACTGCAAACCATGCAGGCAAAGCGCGAGCATCAACTATTACACAATAAATTTTACACAAAATTATAACAAGTAGGTATATGAGTAAAGCCTCCCAGTCCCATCTCTCTACTGTGCACTCCTCTGTTCAGATAACAAAATGTTCTTGTATTTAATTCTAAAAGAATGTTTTGATTTTAGGTCTCTAAGTGGCGGCGGCAGATCATTCCAAATCTTCATAGCTGAATATTTAAGGCAACCTCGAAACGATTTAGTCTTATGTTTAGGCACTGCTAAAATGCCTGTGGTTGATCTTATGGGATGACTGAAACGACTCTGCCTAAAAGTTAATTTTTCATAAAGGTAGGCCGGTTTTTTACTTTTTAACACACCAAAAAGCAGACTGGCCAGGTGAGCCTTTCTCCGAGCCTCCATTTTCAACATATTATTGTTATTTAGAAACGGCGTGACATGCCCTCGCCTAGGAATACTAAAACAAAATCTAGCACAGGCATTTTGCATCCTCTGAATCAGTTTTTTCGTTCTAGCCAATAAGCAAGGACCATACACCACATCGCAGTATGTAAATTTAGACAGTATAAGACTGTCCACAAGTTGTCTCCTGATTGCCACACTAGTGTGATCACGAATGTTATATAGAATCTTCAGTCTATAGAAGCAGTTCTTCACTGTCTTATCAATGTGTGCCTCAAACCTTAACTCTGGGTCTATAATTAGGCCAAGATTACTTGCCTCTTCTACTCTTAAAATTTTATCCCCACTTAAAACTAATGTAGGGTCATATGACAGAATTGACTCTATTTGCTTTGAACTACCCAATATCAGGAACTTAGATTTAATCGGATTCAAAAACAATGAATGATCCCTTGACCATTCGACCACTCTCTGTAAGTCCTCATTAATTCGAGACACAGCCAACAATGTATCACAGGGCTCAAAAGAATAGTATAATTGAGTATCATCAGCGTACATGTGATACCTGCAATGCTGAAAGGAATCTACAATATCAGCCGTGTACAGAATAAACAAAAGGGGGCCCAAAATAGATCCTTGCGGTACTCCCTTAGTCACCGGAAGCGGAGGCGAAGCTAGTAACGATCCGTCATCTTTGCGCAGTTCCACATATTGCCATCTGTTTGTGAGGTAACTGGCAAACCAGCTTACTGCTCCCGGTTGGAAACCATAATAAGCCAACTTCGATAGTAATAGTGAAGTATCTAAAACATCAAAAGCCCTTGAGTAGTCTAAGAGAACCAATGCAGTACCCTTTCCACGGTCTCTTGCCTCTAGTATGTTCCCCACTACATCACTTAATGCAGTGGCTGTACCCCGTCCCTTACGAAAGCCCGATTGCTTGTCAGGAAGAATGTCATGTTCTTCAAGGTATGACATCACTTGCATGTATACAACCCTTTCTAGCACTTTAGACAAGCATGGCATAATACTAATAGGGCGAAGGTCTTTAGTGGAACATGGGTTGCTGGTTTTGGGTATAGGTTTTATTAGGGAACACTTCCACAGCTCTGGAAATGTACTGGTAGCAATGGAAGTGTTGACCACCCTGGTTATGAGGTCTAATGAGTCTGGCAATGTTAGTTTCAACATCTGAGCACTGATGTGGTCAATACCCTGTGCATTAGTCCTAATACCATTTACAATTGTTAAAATAGTTTCTTGGGTCACTGGCTTAAGTTCAAATGAAGCATCATTATATCTGTGGAATTCATAATAACTGAGCTTTGAAAGTGTAACTGGACAACATACCGGCAAATCCAAGAAAGCCCTATTTATGGAATGTGGATCACTAAAATGATCAGGCAGACTAGAATTTTTTTGGGAAGGTAGTATGTCTTTTTTTAAATTTTTCCACAGAATTTGAGGGTTGCCTATGTTATCATTAATGTTTTTATCGAAGTAGGCTGTCTTCTCATTGTGTAGAGCCACTACCGCTTGATGTTTAAGATCCAAGTAATATCTTTTTTTGTACTCTAATTGGGATTTCTGATATAAGACTCTCGCTTTGTCACGCAGTTTAAACAGCAGCATTACATTATCTGTAATCCAGGGGGTCTTCCTAGTTTTAAAGATTTTCTTCTTCTCCGGTGCATGAATATTAAATAGGTGCAGAACCCATTGAGAAAATCCCTCGACCATACTATCAACTCCCTCTTGAGTTGACAACATGCGCCAAGGGACATGTTCCAAATCGCTCGTAAAGAGATCCATCACTATGCCGTCCAATGACCTATATAAAACCATTCTAGGTGGCTCCTTAGCTCTTTTAAGGGTTGAGTGGCATGTCACTATAGCATGATGGCCCAGCTCCGGTACATATGTCACTATAACATTTTGAATATTCAGGTCCGAACATACAATATCTATAATACTGCACTTCCCGCCCACAAAATGTGTTGGTTCATTCACTACTTGATGCATGTTAGTGTAGTGCAAGAATTGAACCAACTTTTTAGTGGCCGACTCTTCTGGCTTACACATATGCACATTCAGATCACCCAAGAGTACTATGTGGTCATAGGGTGCGAGTGCACAGATGCTTGCAGTTAAACTATCCAACACCACATCAATACTCTGCCAAGGGGGTCTATAGGCTGTGCCAACCAATATTTTTTTACCTATAGAAGTGAAGCACACCCAGAATTCCTCCACTTGAGGATTTATAGGATGCCCCACTGTCCTAACACTAAATCCATTCCTGACATAAAACCCAACTCCACCCCCCCTGCCCTTTTTAATAGTTTTTGGTCTGGGTGTGTGTCTCAACCTATACCCGGGGACTGACGGAGCCTTGCCCTCCCCGTCAAGATTCAGCCATGTCTCGTTGACAGCCATAATGTCAACAGAATGATGGTTCATAGCTATTCGGAATTCATCATGTTTGTTACCCAAAGAACCTGCATTAAATAAACCAAACTTTATACTTTTCTTATGTGTCATTTATATTGTTTGGTATTATAAATATATAATGTAAATAGTAGTCACAAAATTGATCAAAAACACATAATGTATGTATGTCTGTAGAAAAATTGAAGTTCCTTAACATTTTCCCCATCTGCCAATTGCCCATTAAAGATATTCTCACAATAATTAAATTAAATTTATAAGTATTCAATATGACTTTATCATTATAAATAATTTTAACAAACAACATAATAAATAAAATGTGAGCTTTATGAATATAGGCACTTGTATATAGCTGTCCTGTGTATAATAGTAAAAGATCACTCACAAAGATGAGCCACACCCCAGTGACAATCAGGAGACAACACCGGCGGTCACACACCATTATACTTACAAAATTTCCCTGATCACAGACAAAACGAATCACCCTAGCTACTGTGCAAGCTACCATACTGAATTTGTTACTTCTGAATACTGATTCTGAAAAAAATTGGTATTTTAATTCAAAGTATGATAGATGATCGTACCTGACATCCGCAGACCTGCCCATTATGCAAATATACTTTGTTTTCACTTTAAACATCCAAATTGCCAGGAAAGTCATAACATTGACATCTATATTTTTCTTAACCAATTTTTCAACACTGTGATGTTTTAATATAAGATCTATAAAAGCCAGACACATTATGTTCACAATCAAACAAACGAACAAAGAAACGCATGAAATTGTAAATATACATATTATCATGTAAATAAAAGTATTGATAAGTTTTCCAAGTATTTGACATAATATCTCACAACAACCCAGGGCCACAATCATCTTATCATTGATATCTTTATGTCCCCCTAGCAAATTTATGTCATTATAGTACTTTGATTTCAGATTAAAGTAAGATAGACATATCATGTTCATAAAAAAAGAACTGTAAATAGTTTTAATGATATCTAACATGTATATACCAGTAATATTAAGTTTTATAAGTATTTGACACAATTGCAGCAAAATTATATGTAATTTAACACCTAGGACTAAGTTGTACACCGCTGAGTGACTATCACTAAGTTTTCTTTGTATTTGACATAACCTACAGTAACATAGTGCCAGCATAATCCTACCATTGATATATTTATATTCCATTACCAATACTTTAACAATGTAATATTTTGATTTAAGAGTATAGCAAGATAAACATATTATGCGCACAGCCAGACAACTGTAAACAATTTTAAGCCTATTCAACATGTATATTTTAGTACTATTAAGTTTAACAGCCATCTGAAACAACTCAAGCAAAAACCCACTCATTGCGAAAAACCCACTCATTGCTAGTCTTCTGTTGACTTTCCTTTTGTAAAGCCATACTGGTTAGGAGCAAGTACTTTATTATATTCCAGAAAACATGTTAGTCGTTTGTTTAAGACTTTTTCCAATATCTTAGACAATACAGTCAAAACCGAAATTGGTCTGTAGTTCTCGACACGGCCTCCATCCCCAGCCTTGTAGATTGGAGAAATCAGGCCTTTTTTAAAGGAGTTCGGAAAGGTACCCTTTGATAAGCAGAGGTTACAAAGGTGAGTTATGGGTGGTATAAGAATATGCCGAGCCGACTTAACAACTGATACAGGAATCCCATCATATCCCGTAGCACAGTTTGTCTTCAGAGCGCATATTATTGTGTCGATTTCCGCACAATCGGTATGAAGCAGGCCCAAGGAGTTACCACGTGGATTCGCAGTATTTTTTGATCCCCTATCTGTAAATACCCTTGGATATTCAGTGGCTTGCAGCTTGGTAGCAAGATTCACACCCACGCCCGCAAAATAACTGTTCACTGTGTTAACCGAGGAAATTGGATCGTCAGACAAAGCAAGAAGAGCCGCTGATTTTGCATTAACAGGACTGCTTTTATAGGTTATCGTCTTGATAACATCCCATGTAGCTTTCGGGTTACCACTGGCCCTTCGCAGTTCATTCTGCTCGTAGTTACGTTTAAGTTTCTTTAGGAGGTTGTTGCAGTCGTTAAGCCAAGTTGAAGGCCTAATGGGCGGCTTGAAAAATTTCAACTGTGGGTCGTCACAACCTGCGCCCGGGTCGGCAGCGCGTGTGTAGCACCTCTGGTGTTGCAAACGTCTATAGGCTACGGTTACCAACCTTCCGGTGGGCCGTAAGCTTGTCTGCCACCTAAGTAGTATAAAAAAGAAAGAAATTTTAATATACGAGTAATAAATCGGAGTATCACACTCTTAGTACTATAATTATGGGTTGGTGAGCTATTTGTAATCTTACAAATGTTTCAAATACAAAAGTGTGTGTTTTTGTGTGTTTTTGACACACATTTGTATTTGAAAAATTTACATTATTAAAAAATCAAAATTAAATGAATAGATCAACTGCTGAAAAATAACTGGACTCTTAGAATAACTAATAGAACTAAGTAATTATTTGTCAGATAGGAGCACAGTAATCATTTTCTGTTAGATTTCTGTGGATGGGAGCCTGTGATATACACAATAGGAATGTCACTGCTGGAATAAGGTCATACTTGAATGACAAAAGAAGTAGCTTTAACCTTCAATACCAGTGTTCCAGAATATATTTTTATAGTCATCAGTGGAACGTGGTTTAATTTGATATAGTACTTTCTTCGTTTTAGTCATGACTATTCACTGATTTTTATTGTTACATCGTGCATCAGTGCATGTGGTGTTTATTGACACGGAAAAAGGTAATTTTATTGATTCAAGTTACTTTAATAATCTGTTTTACGCTATAGTTAGACACATTTATTTTGGCCGAATCTATCCGTCATTTCCGACCTACCACCCTAGTAAGTATAATATCTCTGTTCCTACTTTTAACTCGAAATTATGAAATTCTTTTAATTCGATAACGTTAAGTCTGTCCAGTCTCCAGGTATAACAAGGGGACACCCCACTTACCTACCCACATATTTCTCCTTCAGTTTTGGTTCCACGTAAAGGGTATAGTCTGGCCATAACTGCTGTGCACTCTTCCTCAACTGTCTAGGTATTTTAATAAAATATCGAGATCTGTAGATTACATTTTTATGAACTAATAAGATAGTACAAAATAATATATTTTTATAATTAATCGCATCATGCTCTTTTTTCCCCGGCTCCCACCTCGCCGCGTATACCTTAGAGAGTGTATGGCCAGACTATAGTGAGCCTATTGTCGTTTTGAAACGGACAAGCGCAGATTGTGTCGACCCACTGTTAAAATTTTTCAAGGCGCCCATGAGAACTTCAACTTGCATTAGCTTCGAAAAGTACATAATATTTTAATTTATGTACCTACGTATTTCAAGGAATTTAACTTCTAATATTTCTAATACCATTTCTCTTACACTCAGTAAACGTTATTCAATAAAACCCACATCCCCGTATTACTGGTACCGGTACTTACATTCGTATTTGAATTATACGAACTGAATCAATACCCGCTCTTTACAAATAGGAGTAGATTTCAAAACGGACTATTCACGTATTGTGGGTTTAACAATCGGGGCACTTGCTCCAGGCTTACACATAACAAAACTTCTTTGTTTAGTTAGGTAGTGCGCCGTATAGGAAAACGAAATGTACTCAGGCATTTTCAGGTTCTCTTAAATATTATATGCTCCGGAGTTATTATGGAATAGGTACAAGAACTGAAAAATTGCTATAAATTAAATGAGCGAATTGTTATGTGAATGTATGGATGTAAGGCGATTGAGCTGAGCTTTAAACAAATACTTTGACTATAGAACCTCTCGTGGCCCTGCGGATTTAATGTTCTTCAAAAGATCACTGCATTAAGCAACTGTTAGTATGGCGGGTCCTTGGATGAGATAGGTGATCCAGGGATCACCGCGTGATCGCTTTGTGAAAATTTGCGACCTGCGTCTGTACATTTCACAAAGGCAATAGCGGCCTGCCACAGGTGAAATGTGGGCATATAATGCCTCTGCCTACCCCTTCGGGGATAACGGTTTGACCATAAGAATCTATTTAACTATAACATCTTGATGGTATAGTATGAATTATAATAGAGTTTTTTTAGTTAACACGGCTGCACTTCAAAAAAAACTGTTATAGGTACGGTACAAAATATTTTTATCTCCCCCACACTCCTCAAATATTTGGAGAGTAACACTTGAAGGGGAAATAAATCCATACTAACGCAAGTAAAGCCTTGAACAAATCTTGTTTTATATAATTTTAAAAGTGGTTCGAAAATCCCTTGAGAGCAATTTGCATAGAGCATTTAACGGTTAACCCTTTCAACGATCTGGAGTGTTTTTTCGCTCATCTTTGTTTGCGAACAATTTCTTTTAAAATGTTAATAGTGTTAAGTGGACGTCTTCGGAGATTCCATTACACTGTTGGAAAACAGAAACTTTCAGAAAAAAATAGAGGTTTAAAAATACAGAGTAAATATTGTAACAGGTATGAATTTAATATTAAAGTTCTGACTAAGTTTTTGTTCCATTTATCTTGAATTATTATTGTTTTAATTCAGTATATAAATTTTTAGAGTTCCGTATATCAAAAGAAGAAAAACGGAACCGAAATATGAACTTTGTAAACTCAAAATTTATAGTTTTAAGATTTTCTTTATACTTGATGATAAATATATATAATAAATGGACAAAAAAAGAAATAGCGTGATAAGGGAAAAATGTGGTATAACAGAAGATGTAGTGACTAAGATCGAAAAAGGGATGCTTAGATGGTTTGGACACGTGGAGAGAATGGATGAGAATAGACTGACAAAGCAGATTTATGAGGCGAGAATGAATGGGCAAACTGGTAGGGGTAAACCTCGGCGTACGCATGCCGATCAAATCAGAGACGTTCTGGAAAAAGGCAAGGTCAAGAGTACCCTTAACCGGCGAGCGTGTATGAAAACAGTTATGAAAGTAGAAGAAGCGAAAGTTGTATGTCAGGATCGTAGCAAGTGGAAAGCCATAGTCTCTGCTTACCCCGATGGGAAACAAGCGTGATTATATGTATGTATGTATGTATTGATGATAATTTCCTTAGGTGTTTGTAGTAAATGATGATATCACTTATTTTAAAATTCATGCTCTCTAGGTACCTTAATACAAGTGCATTCATTATGTGCAGCAGTTCACCAAGTGCCATCAATCAACACTATAAATAACCATAATACTTCTTTATATTAATTTTCTTAATATTTTCATTTCTTTGAGAGTGTTAAAATATAATACGTTCTTTGCAATATAATTATGAACGGCGGTAACTTTATTTCACATCAACATACCTAGCATTTCGATTTTTTTTAGTTCAGTTTTTTGCACAGCTTTAGGCGACCGTAGACTTGAATACACACACACACACACACACATACTCACGCCTTTATCCCCGAAGGGGTAGGCAGAGGCCTATACCGGCCCTCATTTCACCGTGTACAATTCGGTCCCACGTAACAGGTGGTGAGCCCATCGCCGTGTTGAAATGGACCGCCGCCGTCAGAGCCTCGTCCGTTGTTCAGCAGGTGCACGAGCTTGCACGTGAGGTTGACTTGGGCCCGGAGGTGTTGGTAGGGCCCCACTACACACACAGACTTGAATACAATGGTGTTAATTTGAAGTCGGTGCCTCCACTGGCCTTTACAGATAGAACGAACGGATGTACGGAACCTAGGTGGGCGAGTCCAACTCGGACTTAACCGGTTTTTACTTATGGTGCAGCTAAATCTTTTATCAGGTACATGTAGGTTGCTAAGCTAGGAGTCAACGAGATTTATTTGTTTGTATTTATTTATATTTATATATTTATATTAATATCTATTTAATAATGATTTTTTATACATGTAAGGTACCTATTTATCTTTATTTTTTATCTTATGCATGACGTAGATATATATTTCATCTTTATAATATGATACATATATATGTACCTTAGTACTTAGTAACTGTAAGTTCTCAATATTGGATTTTTTTTATGAAACTTGTAATTTGTACCATTTAATACTTTAACTTTCGTCAGTATACTTTAAGCACCTACTTTAACTTATCTCTGCATCACCCAAAGGTTGACTGGTAGAAAATGCCTTTGGCATTAAGTCCGCCTTTGTACAAATTGATTTGTGCAGAAAGTTTAAATAAATAAATAAATAAATTTATATCACAATCGTGTAATTATGTAATCAGGCTAACTGCATAACATTACAAGTTTTATATTATTTGCATTTAGAACTGTTGAAGAAATAACTTATTGTTATGCATTCTGGGCTGTTACTCAATTGTAAATATTTTTCAAATAGCCTGTGTAAAGCAAAATCCAGTTAGTCATAACATAACATTCATATTAAAAACGTAATGGTGGGGACGGTGATGTTAATAAATGAAGTTTCGTATCGCGAGTGAGAAATATTACACCTTATTCGTTTCGCTTTAATTAAACTTTCGATAGCCGAGCTCGAGCTGTGCTGAGGTAGGTTACTGCTGTGATATTAATGTGTAAAAAATTATACAAGCTTTTTAGGGTAAAAAACGGTACCCTATTCGCTGTCTTCGCGGTCCGTCTGTCTGTCACGAGGCTGTATCTCAGTATCTGTGATAGCTAGAAAGCTGAAATTTTCACAGAAGATTTATTTTTGTTGCCGCTATAACGAGAAATACACATAAAATCAGAAAATTTAGAATATTGGATCCCAAAGTTCACAGTTCTTTATTTGTTTAAAACAGGTTCATTAACAGATAGGTCTGTTTTGCTAACATACATACATGCAAATTTTTTGTCTAAAAAATCATTTAGGTCATAGAAGCAACCATTTATCAGCAACTCACGCAGCTTCTTACACATGCTCTTTGTTGGTACTACTTTAAATTTATTAGGTATTTTGTTAAAAACTGTTATCAAATCGCCAGCTTTTTTGAAATAAAGAGGTCTTGGGACAATATCCCAAACCCAGTCTCTCTGAAGACCTTGTGTTGCGTGGGTACACTTCACGGGCCGTTTTAAATAAGTGAGCATGCAACAAACGTAACTTTTTACCGTTTTTTGTTACGGAATCCTCGTGCGCGAGTCTGACTCGTATTGGCTAAACAGCCCTTTGTTATTCCGGGCATTGGTTATTCTGCTCTCCAAAATGAGCGTCATGGCAAGCCAATTGGACTTCCACTATCACAGACCTCAAAACAATTGGCAATGGACCTGAAGTTGGTGGCACAATAAAGTGCCTCCTCACGCTCTGGTTAAAGATTTCAAGATGGCAAGAAAGAAAGAAAGAACAATCATTTATGCTCGATAGGCACAGCACAAGTACAGCCAAAACAAAATACATTTAACTAATAATAAAAAAATATTAACTTAAAACAAAAACAAAAATAGTTTTTTTGGAAATTAATGCATGTACGAAAAAAAGTATATAAGTATAACTGCGGTTGTGTGGTACCCATATCAGTAGCAGGTTAATCCAAGCTTACTTACAAAAATATCCGTGAAAATATGTATAATAAAATATCATGGATATTTGTTTGATTGATTTATTGTGTGTAATTCCATAATGTAGCTTCAGTTTATTGAGAGAAAACTACAGAATGGACCTTGAAATTGATTTTACAAGTGTAACCTTTACGCGCGATTGAAGTAAAACTTCTTTGCAATTGACGACATCAAATGTTTTTTTAATATCATTCATTCGAATTTAAAATAGCGGAAACTTCGCTATTCAAAATTCAACGTTACTTTCGTCAGAAAAAAATCTGAGATACTCCCTGGGTCGCGCCTAAAGAAGTTTTACTTCAATAAATATTTTCTACCAAACACATACCTCATTGCATCCTCTCTGAAAGCTGTAACTGTGAAAATTGGAGCAGCTTTCAATAACTGAACTGATCAATTATAACGTTCATATATTGGACACGTAGGAACTTCAAGTTAGCTATCATAAAAAGCATTTCGAATTTATGTTTAACTGATTCAGTTACTATTTAATTATGTCTATTAGATAAAGAGCAGAGCATTTTTAGACGTATTTGCCTATTTTTGTGAATTTGCTTCATTGGAAAAAGTAGGTAGGTGCAGTTAATAAAGTTAGTGCAGTTTCTATGCACATTTAATTGCTACAAAATTCAGTGATAGGGTTTTCGATCAATTCGTATGATGACTAAAATATAATATTTGCTCGAATTGAATGAAAAGCATCGGGTATACAGTCGTATCATCCAGTCATAACATCGATCATACAGTGGAGAAGAGCATATTCAAGTTTCCTGTTCAAGATTATTTTAGGGTTCTGTACTCAAACGATAAGAACGGGACCCGTTACTGAGATTACTGAGATTCCACTTTCTGATCGTCTCTTCTTACCATGCTGTCTCATGAACCGTAATGTCGAGACAGTTGAATTTTCACAGATGTTGTATTTTTGTTACCTCTACAATAACAAATACAACAACGTTATTTATTGCCATTTTTGGTAGCATTAATAAGTAGTGTTTTTATTGTGGCTCGTGGCCCCGTAGGCTCAGTAATCTGTAAACGATCACTGCAGTAAGCAACTTTCACTATGGCCAGTCCTTGAATGGGTGACCATCCACGTGACCACTTTGTGACATTTATGTGTTTCCGTGTTTCGGTAGGCTTTTTAGGCAGCTTGAAAAATTTCAACAGCAGGCAGTCACATCTTGCGACTGTCCATTTTAACACAGCAACACGGCTAACAACCTATTACGTGAGACAAATTCTTAAAAAAGGTCAAATGTGATATAATAAATCCCGGAAATAAAGGCGTGATCATATGTTTGATATTAAATTTTTATTGTGGCGTATGTGATGATTAATTTGTCTGTGGTTAGGTTGTTTTGTCAGTTGGTTGCCAGCCATTAATAAATAAATATTCACGGACATTTCACACAACGCTATCTGATCCCAAAGTAAGCTAGGAATAACCTGCTTGTGTTATGGGTATCAGACCACGGATATTAATACTTACATACTTTTAAATACATACATATTATACATAGAAACACCCAAACTCTTGAAACAAACATTTATGGGTCACACAAATATTTGTCTCCGGTGGGAATCGAACCCACGACCTCCAGCGCCGCAAGCGGTATCACTACCGACTGCGCCACAGAGGCAGTCAAAGACCATTACACAAAGTGTGTGATTATTCTCTAAATACAAAATACTGGCGACGAGGATGGGTTCAATTCATCAACTATTCGCCATAAAAAAACAATTGGCATCTCAAATTTGCTTCATCAATCATGACTACTGGATCTCCTGGGAATTTTATTGTGGCTCCAGCAATCATGGCTACTAGATCTCATGGAAATTTTATTGTAGATCTAAGAAAAGTCGTTTAAAATATAAGTAAAATGCAATCCCAGTGACATCCCTGATTCCAAAAGTCACATTTGTTGTGTGAGCGCAAACAAGTCAGCGTGCGCCACCTGGCTGTAGACATTTGCCGTTGCTCAGCTTACATAATGCAAACACTACCGTCTGATACACACCCGTGCATCCAGTTCAGAGTTACAATACGTACCTACATATATATAGAGCTACATAATAATACTAGGTTACTAGTGACAAAGAGCATTCCTAGGAAACAATATACCTACATTGTTTTGCTCACAGCGAGGAGTGAAAGTACCTAGGCGTCAAATTTTGTCGTCTTTATATTTGCGGTATCTGACACATCACGAGAGAAAAAAAAAGATACCTATATCACGGTTGGGGAGTACGTAAAAAGCATAAGTAATAATGCTTATGCGCCGCGCCTCGCCTTTAAACTTACCGACTCCCGATGGATCGGACAGGCGTCCACAGGCCTCCACAGGCCTCATCGGACGCGACGGTTCCCACGGCCTATTGGTCTGGTCAGGCGCGGCCTGGCCTGTGAAATATCGGATCGTGGGACCCGAGCTTTATTAGGTGGAGTGGAGAAGAGCTGTGCCGCGATTAATCTCACGTCTCTTCTCTGCTCCGCACCGTGATTGGTGAATCGCAGCACAGCTCCTCTCCGCTCCGCCTAAGTGGAACCGCACCTCTAGCCTTCGTGGTTATTTTTTTTATAACCATTCAACACCAACATCAATTTCGATGGTGTGACTCCGAAACTTAATAATTTTGTCATTTGCTTAACAATTGACTGGAAAGAAATGTTAATTTGTTTATGTTATGAAATACACTCGAGAGCAATGAATCCGGGTCACTTAAAGAATCCTAAAAATCTCGGAAACTAAAAATGCTAGGTTAATGCAATAAATTGTATTTAATAGACAATGTAATACTCCTTAAATGAAGGTATTAAAACTTCTTAGTTATTGTAAAGTTATATCATAAAAAAATCAAATTTGAAAAAGGGCCACTTTCGAAGATGGAACTACGAAATTACAGCATTTGGTGTTGCTTTTGTTTGTAATCTGTCATTTATGTGGGTACATAAACCATGTTGATAGTGCTCTATATTCATTAATCAAGCTGAAATTATGTCGCTTACGCCTGAAGAATGCACCAGAATACTTACAATGCTGGAAACCGGCCGGAGTCAGCGCGATACAGCCAGGACTGTCGGTGTGTCGCTGTCAACAGTACAAAGAGTTCTCCGACGTTACGAAGAAACTGGTTCTAACCTACGCAGACCAGGAACGGGCAGAACCAGGTGTACCACAGCACGAGAAGACCGATACTTGGTGAACACCATGCTTCGAAATCGCTTTCTCACAGGAACTGAACTCACCAATCAGTTTCGACGCCTCGGAGGAAGTAACCCAAGTGCATGGACAGTAAGACGTCGGCTTGCTGAATCTAACTTAAAACCCCTTAGACCTGCAAACGGCCCTAAACTGGAGCGTGGGCATCGTATTTCGAGACTAAGGTATGCCCAGAGCCGCGTAAATTGGAGTATTGAAGATTGGTCAAAAGTTATGTTCTCCGACGAATCAAAATTTATGCTCTACAAGCACGATGGAAGACACAGAGTGTATCGAAGACCAGGGGAAAGATTCAAGCAAGCATGCATCGAAGAAAAAGTAGCCTACGGTGGTGGGTCTGTACTTGTGTGGGCCGGAATTTCTTCTGAAAGTCGCACAGAGCTGGTGATCATAGAAAACGGCTCTTTAACTAGCGTAAGATATGTGGAAGAAATCCTCAATGATCACGCTGGTCCATTTATGGTCAATTTAGGTGAGGATGCTATATTTATGCATGACAATGCCCGACCTCATACAGGTAGGATTGTGAATGACTACCTTCAAGAGATGAACATTACTCGTATGGAGTGGCCAGCGCGCAGCCCGGATATCAACCCGATCGAGCATGCTTGGGACGAGCTAGGCAGATGCGTAAAACAACGAAACCCTCCCCCAATCACGCTTCGTGAGCTCAAAATTGCTCTCACAGAGGAATGGGAGAATATTCCCCAAAATCGTATAAGGAACTTGGTGTACAGCATGCCAAACCGCGTAAACGCAGTAATGGAAGCACGAGGAGGCAATACGAAGTATTAAAATTCAAGAAAATCGTAATAAAGTTCAAAAATTTCATGTTTCCTATTTTTGTTTTAAGGAGAGATCGGCAGTTTTTTCTTTATGTAATTTTGTGTTAATAAAATGTATGGTGACTCATATTTTTTTTACTTTCATTTAAGGAGTATTACATTGTCTATTAAATACAATTTATTGCATTAACCTATCATTTTTAGTTTCCGAGATTTTTAACATTCTTTAAGTGACCCGGATTCATTGCTCTCGAGTGTATTTGGCTTATTTTATTTTGCGTTAAATATGATTTTCCAACTGAAACATTTAACTAAATAAAAATTGGTAAAAGTACTAGTATAAATAAATTATTGTTTTAACGTTCAATACCCAAACAAACATAACGCTTGCGTTACAATTATTTGTGAAGAGAGTTTTTGTTAATTAATAATTTAGCAAATGAAATTATGCAAAAAATCTTTCGGGATGTGATAATTTAGCAATTTCTTTTTGGTCAAACATAATAGACCCGAATATTATTTACCTCCACAACATATAACAGACAGATACGTATAGAGCAAACATGCTATGTCTACCCCCCTTGTACTGGTCACGTATTGCTCTATGGATTTTATTCGGTTAAGGGTTAAGTCGGTTCGAGACCAGCATGACACCTGTGGGGAATTCCGCTCATATATAAAATTTTTCCTATTTTTCATAAATTAATAAAACTACGTAGGCAAAGTGACCACACAACAATAAGCCAATGACACGAGGTACAATCATTCCAAATGTACAATCACGAGTAGAAGTGTTTCAAATAAATTTGCATTAAAGTAAAATGAAAGATGGTTCTCATATTTCTGCGTCATTGGCCCTCAACCGAATATAAATCTGAATAACCGTGGAACAGGATTTGTTCTTAATTTGAAATTCAAATTCTGCAGCGGGAAAATGTAGTCTACCCGTGAAAACAGAGAAAAATGTTCACATTCTAATATAATTAACATAAAAAAGTAAAATATAAACAAGTATTTCGTAGCAGGACATAGTTTTTTCTCCCTCAATCTTTCTGGCATTATTCTACAACGTCCCTTTTAACAGTTATTTTATCGGAGCATAATTTCATGTTACCGTAAAATTTTAAATCGCTTATCGTAAGAATAATAAAGTTTAGAGAAAAAGTTTATTAAAACCTAAACTGTTTTCAGCTTTAATTTCTTCAGAATTACGAGGTTTTTGCGACTTTTAGATTAAAGGTTTCTCGCTTTATTTTTTAATAATAGTCAGCATTCGGGTCTATTCTAATTTAAATTACAATATAAAAGTTAACGATTACAGCAGTGCTTACAATTCAGTTATTATAAGGTTTAACTTTAATCACTTTATCTCTATTACTAAATCAAAGGTTGCAATGTTATTAGAAATGGCGATCGAAAGATGAATTCGACTTCACTGTGATTTTGTTCAGATGTCATGACTTCTTGATGAATGTATCTGGAGTGATGCGTTTTTACAATTCCTAAAGATTATTAAAATTATTTAAAGATAATTCACTAGCTGTTCTCCGTGGCTTCGTCAGCGTAGAACTCGTTATCGCGAAAAATCCTTTTTTTGCCCTTCCCTTGAACTCAAACTATCTCTATACCAAATTTAATCAAAATCGGTTAAGCGATTTAGGCGTGATAACGTAACAAACAGACAGAGTTACTTTTGCATTATTTTATAACATTAGTAACGATTATTCATTAATTAAACAATTATCGTTGCGAACGTTTTTAGGCTGGAGTGGCCATTAGGTGGACCGTACGTTTGTCTGCCACTTTAGTGCTATAAAAATGTTAAGGAGAACGTAGTAGGTCAATAATAATTAAAAGATTCTCTCATGGCAAGTAGTAGTATTTTCAACATGCAACTTATCTGAGTAGGTAATGTCAATTAGTTAATATTTTGAAGCATTTTGAAAATGTATAGCCACGTGAGTACAACTGCATAATAATTATATAATAGAAGGTAGTTACAATCTTATTGTATGTATTGTAACCCAATATATTAACTACCACATTCCACGCAACATGAGCTATAGTGAGGGATATGAAAATTGTCAGCAATAACAAAGTTTTAAGGAAACCGCTTTCGTCTCGACGCTTCACCAACATCTGCACTGAAAATAAGCTTTCTTTTGATGCAGAATATTTTATGTTTGTTTTTTATACATCACCATCCGAGTGTACAACATCAAATTACCATTTTTCTTGGTAATAGTAGGTACTCTGCAGAGCGAAAACTTTAATGATGTATGAACTATGATAACGCTGTTACTTAAAACGAGGTGAATTTTGTATTTTGACTGTGACTGTACTTATTTGAACTGTAAATAATAAAGTTTTCTTTTGTACTTATTTGAAATTTAAATAATAAATGTTTCATCAAAGACTACGCACCTAATGATTTCAGACACTATTTTTCATATTTTTGTACCTTCCTTTACCATACAAAATTACTGCTATTGGGGAGAACTCCGAATACGTCCACTTTGATCAGAAATAATATTTTTTGTCTTACGGTTCACGCACACGTTGTTTTTTTTTAATAGTACATATTGAATGAATTGTCGTCCATTCAAATCGTCAAAAAAGTCGGTCTAAAAGTCTGACGTGGACGAGCAAGGTAAGGCTGAGTTTAGCAAATGCGACCACCGACAACCTCATCCACTTAGTTTTCAGCAAAGAAATCAGAGACAATTAATTATTCAGTTTCACTTCTAGTTTTTGTTTACATTACAGTAGTAACCAATGTATAATTATGATGCGCTGGACCAGTTAAGTAATCTATAATAGTGTAGCGGAACACATGAGGAGATCCCGCATCCATAACATCAATATATCCCTAACATATCATATAATTCCAGAAAGGGCTCATTTCACTAATATGGTATACCTAAATGTTAAGTTATCAAATAGTCCCAAACCAAAATCAAGAAACTTTCGTTGAACTTGAACGTGGATATATATAACTGAATACTTATAGAATATGATAAGGGTGGAGGCTCTCAGCTACCGTCTTGACTACGGGATGATAGCATTGTGATTCGAATAAACGCGGCAATATTTTGAGGCCCCTCATAAAGTACACGCGTCTGCTTGCCGAGTCAGCGAACGGATTAAGTTTATAGAGTCTACGACACGACTACGATGGGAGAATAGAAGGAGAAAAAATTAAGTAGTCCCCTATCAATGCACAACCCCTTAAATCTAAACACTTGAAATTCATAGGAAAAGTTACTTATATAAAATTGAAAACGTTTTAATATATAGTACTATTTTATTATCATCTTTGGTTTAAGTAAACACCTACTCAGAAAGGGCTTTTTAAAATCCACCCATAAGAAAGTGAATTGGGTTAGGTAAATTTAAAGCGGTCTGTGTACACCATACCCAATAAAGTACTTTTAAACATATTTAAAATAGTATATCTATTCTAGTTTAAAAGCAGATACTGTACAATTCGATGATATAAAAATAATATTTGTATTGTAGTCTGGTATTGCCAGCAATCAATGGGTATGGTGATTATTTTTATTCTAGTTTAAAAACAGATACTGTACAATTCGAAGATATAAAATAATATTTGAGTCTGGTATTGCCAGCAATCAATGGGTACGGTGATATTATTTTACAAAGGAAACTTTATTAACTGAAAAAGGAAATTTTCTTACCTTTAAATTCACCAAACAGTCATTTGCCATTATACTCGAGATTATGCGACCATCTTTTAGTAGGTAAGACACGATTTGTTAACATTAAAAGCGAATCGTACCCTGATCGTAAGACATTACATCGTGTAGTATAAAGTTCCTTCTCCTTGTAGATTTACAGCTCCTTGAAGTGACTTCATTCTTTTATAGACGTCAAACGGAGCGAGAGTGACAGATAGATGCGTGATAACAATTGAGATTATGAAAGTATTGTGATGTCGCGGTTTATGTAGCGACAACGATAATGCTTGTCAAAATCAAATCAAAATCAAAAATCAAAAATATATTTATTTCACATAGGCATTATACAGATGCGCTTGCAAAACGTCCAGAATACAAAACAAAAACTCTACCACCAGTTCACAACGCAACCCACCTGAGAAGAACTGGCAAGAAACTCAGCGGGTTGTTCTTTTTTTGCTCTATTTACAATTTTAAAGAATCTAAAAACTAGGCATTTTAACAATTTTTTTGAGAATCCAGCAGAGCACGTCATTTCCAGGCTTCCCCATCCAACAAATAATCATTGATTGTATAGTAGCCCCTGCAGTTCAATTTACTTTTAACAGATCTTTTAAACTTATTAAGGGACATACTTTTAATTTCGTCTGGAAGCCTGTTGTAAAAGCGTATACAGTTACCCATGAAAGAATTGCTGGTTTTGTGCAATCTGCTATGAAAAACAGCAAGGTTATTTTTATTTCTAGTGTTGACATTGTGTCTATCACTTAACTTAGCGAAACTATGTAGATTTCTTTGTACATACATAAGGTTTTCAAAAATATATTGTGATGCTACAGTAAGAATATTAACCTCTTTGAATTTTTCGCGCAGAGAGACCCTTGGACCTAGTCTATATATAGCTCTTATGGCCCGCTTTTGTAAAATGAAAATTTTATTTATATCTGCAGCATTGCCCCACAGTAGAATACCATAAGACATTATACTGTGAAAGTAACTGAAATAAACTATTCTAGCCGTATCTACATCAGTCAAGTGCCTTATTTTTTGTACAGCAAATGCTGCTGAACTTAATCTACTAGCTAGTTTTACAATATGTGGACCCCATTGTAAACCAGCATCAACCGTTAACCCTAGGAATGTGGTTTGTTCCACAAGTTCCAACTCTCGACCATTAAGTTGAACATTGGTTTCTGACTGTGCTACATTAGGCAAGGTAAATTTAATACATTTAGTTTTATTATCATTTAGTTTAAGATTGTTAGTGTTAAACCAATGAACCACTTTCAAGATTGCGTTGTTGACATCGTCATAGTTATCTATTTGTCTTTTTACTTTGAAAATCAAAGAAGTATCATCTGCAAACAAAACAATCCTGTTGTTGTCCCCCACGTAAAAGGGTAAGTCATTAAAATATATAAGGAATAAAAATGGTCCGAGTATTGAACCCTGCGGGACGCCCATAGTAACTACAGATCCCTCTGAGCGTGCACCATTAACATCGACCCGCTGAATTCTATTGTTCAAATATGAAGTCAGAAGGTCGAGAGCCTTGTTTCTTATGCCATAATGGTGTAATTTCCTGATTAATGTTTTATGTTGGACGCAATCAAATGCCTTAGACAGATCACAAAACACACCAATTGCATCTTGTTTATCCTCCCAGGCGTCATAAATACATTTCAATAACTCTACACCAGCATCGGTAGTCGAACGTCCTTTAGTGAAGCCAAATTGTTTCTCATGAAATAATTTGTGACTGTTAAAAAAGATCAGCATCTGCTCTAGTATCAATTTTTCAAATATCTTGCTCAAGGTCGGCAACACCGAGATAGGTCTGAAATTACCCGGATCTGAAGCGGTGCCAGCCTTGAATAGTGGTATAACTTTACTGTGTTTCATCAAATCAGGAAATACACCACTAGAGACGCAATCGTTAAACACAGTTGCCAAATGGGGGGCAATGACATCTATAATACTTGATATGGATTTTACTGATAACCCCCAAAGGTCAGCGGTTTTTTTAACATTAATAGATCTAAAAGCTTTTATGATGTTGTTGCAGTTGACAACGGTGAATTCGAACGCGCCTTCACAGGCAGCTACAGATTCTGCTAATAATAGCTCGGCGGAGGTGGAAGACGACTGGAGAGTGTCAGTTATCTCTATTGGAACATTACTGAAAATTTTTTCAAACTCGGTCGCCACTTCCAAATCCCCCGATACGTGGCGATTGTTTATATTTAAATGAAACTTTCTTTCATTCGTTGTACACCTACCACATTCCGCATTGATAATGTTCCAAGTAGTTTTAATTACATTCGCAGAATCATAAATTTTATTTCTAATGAAATTAGACTTGGCTAAGGTGCAGGCTTGCTTAAATATCTTTGAGTATTTCTTAACATATTGCTGAAACTCTGGGTTGAAATTATATGATTTTTCAGAATACAGTTCATATAGTTTATGGCGACTTTTATAAATTCCGGGTGTAGCCCAGTCACTGAAAGCAGAACTGCCTCCGATTGATAATGTTTTCGGGGTAAAGATTTTCCCAAACACAGTACGTATCAAATTAAATAAATCAGAGTAGGATTCTTCTACGCTAATGTAATCAGGCAATTCTGTTATTTTCTTGACTAAGTTTCTTCTAAAGGTTTCCAAGCGATGTGTGTTAACTGGGACAAAACTAATAATCTTCTTAGTTTCCCTACTATTTCTCAGATAAGAAACAGACTGGCCACGATGATCTGATTTTACAGGGTCCACTATACATTTTTTAATGGGATTTATATTAGTAAAAATATTATCAATACAAGTAGCACTAGTTGCAGTTATACGAGTAGGTTCCAAAAATATATTACACAAACCAAATGACTTGAACAAATTTAACATTTTCTCTCTCTGTAAAGGTTCCCGTGCAGTTTCTAAAATGTCTACATTGAAGTTCCCACAAAATAGGACGGTTTTTTTTGTACTTTGGCATTTAAACAATGCTTCTTCAAGTTTCTCTTCGAACTGTGCATATGGAGCATCCGGGGGACTGTATACGCTTAGTACAATGAACCGCTCAAACTCTATACTGGCTATCTCAATAACTCGTTCAACAGAGAGGTCTACTATGTCTTTACGTTCTTTACACTTTATTGACTTATTAATAATAATTAAAGAGCCTCCCCGTTTATATTTTATTCTACAGAACGAGCTAGCAACCCGGTGATTTTTGAAATTGAACATGACTTGATAAGGCCTTAACCAATGTTCTGTTACACAAAAAATATCAATGCCATTCAAGTCCATGTACAATTCCAACTCCAACTCTTCTCCACCAATCAGGCCTTCAACATTTTGGTGCACCAGGTTTAAAGTATTATATTTAAGATTAATAGATTCAACGGCCTGAGAGCAATCAGATATAAAATTTTGATGTGGCTGTTGTAGAACTAAATGGCTAGATTTAACATTCCTTGATTTATTATACATTGTGTCAAGTTTAGTGCAAGAACGTTGCTCTTTTGTCTTATATACTAATTTAAATTACTTGGATATAAACAGCTATCCAGGGTTCTAATACCAATGTCAATTTTTTGCTCAAAAGGAGCAGGTATAGCCAGATTTTTGGCTAACATATCTATAAAATAATGTAGCGACATTGCTACCTGTCTTTTAAAATAATCCAGAAGCTTATGCTTTCCTTTAGTCAAATAAAAATAATATTTTTTTCTAACAATAGTGTTAGTGTCAATTATATGAAACTTTATATTATGACATGTTATTGTGTCCAATGACAAATTTAAATGGTATCTAATCCTATTTTCTGCAGCTGGCATAAGCTTACAGTAAGGCAGTGTGTAAATAATAATATTATTTAAATCTAAGGAGTTTAATTTATTATAATATTTAATAAGTTTTTGTTTGGTTATACCTATCCTGTTTCCTATGAAAATGACCAGATTGTCTTTCTGTTGAAATTTATAACTACATATGGACTTCATTATTTGTGTATAGGATGAAGAAGGCATGCAGTGATTTATAAAGGACTGCCCCTGTGTACAAAAATTTAATTTTGACCCCATGTCTCTTCCAATTTCATCACTGAACATGATCCATCGACTATTTTCGCTGTTATCTTTTATAAGACCTAGATTGACCTGTTTTTGTATCCTATGCATCTGGTGACCAGACAGGGTAAGTGGCCGGCTCGGGCTCGGCCCTGGTTCGGGTTGGCTGCAGTTACATTCTGTTTTATCAGCTAAAGAGCTAAAACGGTTAGCATAATGAGATGTTGAGTTTAAAAGTTTATCCATAGCCAAAGAATATTCTTTTATAATCTGCTGAGATTTATCATACATTGTCTTAACAGACTCCAAGGAATCTTGAAGCTGTTGTAATTTATAACTAAATTCCTGTGTATCTGCAGCATGCTGTTTCTGACTACTTTCTAACTTTTTAGTGCATAAATTTAGTTCATGTAATATATCTAATCTGTTTCTGCAATTTTTAATATTTTTGGTGAAATTTTTATTATTATTAAGCAAACTTTGATTTTTTCTTATCAACTTATTTATTTTTATATAATGTTTTAACTTTTTGTTACTACAATGACCTAAACCTATTTTAGCCGATACTGCAGTGTGATTGGGAGTATCATTTGTAAGGTCTATAATGTCTGTCTGTTTGGGTTTTGCAGCGGTAACTAACTGTGGGGACCTATCTATTAGTTCGTCAAACAAGGTTTGGTTTTGTTGGGTACTGACTTGCAAAGAGATCTCTTCTAGCTGGGTTATTTGTTGGTGGGAGTCCCTAAGCTCATGTTCCAGATCAGCTATGCGGTTCAAGGCGCGTTCATACTCAGCACTGCACTTATCAAAATTATTAACTATTGTTAGCAGTTCATCCCGTTCCCTAGTCACTTCATCTAACCGCACACTTAGCAAGGACAACTGTTGTTTTAGGTTGCCGTTGTGTTTTACAACAGAGATAAGCTCTGTTTCATTGTCCTCACGTTCATTACTGAGCTGGACAACCTGCTCCTTGGCAGATTTCAGTTCTTCTAAAGCCAGTTGGAGTTTAGTCTGTTCCTGACGGGCCAGACCTCTTCGAGTCATCATTTTGTAATTTTATACAAGACAGCTACTTTATATTAAAAGCAAGGAGCAGCCTGCGAAGCTATGGATGGATAGAAGTAGGATTTCAATATATTAATGCAAGATAGTACTCGTATGAGTGTGATACCTGTCAGTTTTCAACACAGAATATACTAATAAGTATATTACAAGTGAACAACAGGTGCACACACCTACTGTACCAATTACTTTCAAAGCGAAGGTGGGATTCGATTGATCTACCTGTTTAATATCAACATTGAATATATTATGACATATATACAAGTGAACAACAAGTAAACAAACTCACCGGCACACCTATCCACTGAATAACTTTTGACACTCCTTTTGTTAGGCTTTCTATTTCGGTTTGCTAGAATTATTTTGCACGGTACAGAACACTCACTCTGGTTTTTCTCGAAGAGTTTTCCTTTTTATTATTAAGCCCGCCAAACTGATGTCGCGCGCTGATGGAAAGCTATGGTGATATCTCGTCGCCTCCCGTCAGTGACAGCCTACTGTCCAGTACCAGTACAGTACCAGTCCAGTACCAGTACAGTACGGGACCAGTAGGCACTACCTAGATCCTAATCTAGGTAGTGCCTACAGACTGGTCCCCTCCTGATGTATCAAACATCGCCCCGAGCTCGGCTGTGCAGCTGCTTAACCCTGGATGGCAACCGGCGCTGGGTTGCTAGGGGGGCTTTTCACAGTAGCACTTTCGTGCAGGCCGCTTTTATCCCCATAACTTGGTGGTGTCCTTTGTACAGTGTTCCTGCAGGCTCATAGCGGCGAGGAGTTTAAAAAAACACTTCAGAGTTTTGTAAACGATCACTACAGTAAGCAACTTTTGTTATGACTGGTACTTGGATGAGTGACCACTTTGTGACATTTACATTTGCGAGTGTTTCCGTGCTTCGGGTGGCACATAAAGTCGTTGGTTCCGGTTCCCAGTAAAATGTCGTGAACACATCGTAAAGAGACTGAACTGCCTATATCTAGGTCGCAAGTCCCATTCACTGATAAAGTGTTTCCCTTTGTACCATATTATGGATTCGGCACCCACATGATAAACCCATGGAATCAATTCACAAGAATTTTGTACAACGAGAAAAAAAATACTACAGTGACAATTCCCAATTCAAAATAATGCTTATACTGCTTAGGTCACGATAAAGCGGACATACCTACCAAATACCCGCTATACATATTTCTATCCTTCAGGGCCATTCAGGTAAAAGAAACACAGCTAACATTCACAAAAAATACCTCCAACTGGTGGCCTAATGACCTCTTATTACCTCACAGAGGTCACGTGCGTGTCTTTGCCTCCAAATGTGATGCGTGACTGTATTCAGCACGTGTCCTGACGGGACGTATTAGAGACATTTTGTGTAGTCAGGAATGGGACAGATAGGTACATGGCTTAGTGTGTGTAGCGTATATTTCGTTTTGCAATGTTCTTTTAGTGAGAGTAGAAAAGGATTCGTGTTTCGTACATCGTTCTATTTTCATGCCGTTTTCAGAAACGACATAAACAGACAAGACACCTCCTACTTATTTGCGAAGTGTGACCTATATTTTGTATTTGTTTATTGTCTAAGTTTAGGTATGACTCAAAGTGATTAATCGATCGAAGACAAAATAAAACAATAAACATAGAATAGAATTCAATTCAAGGAAAGCAATTTAGCCATTTTTTTTTTCAAATAGTTCACTATAAGTTTTTTACATGACTGTACAAATCAAAATCTACGTAGATTTTCATTGATTCGACATGGCGGGAATGAATGCGAGATTTTGCAAAGTTGACGTGGAGGCGACTCGACGTGTCGGCACCTTTGCTTGGTGGCACTAATGCAGCGCTGGGATCGACTCGAAGTAGCGGCGACTCGACGTAGAGGCGACAATGCGTTGCGGCTTTCCTTCCCTTGGCCTATATTGGGAATAGGTTGTAATCGACCGGAGGCGATTCGACGTAGAGACGAAGAGACTGCACCGCACCGGCCGCGCGGCCCTTGCGAACGATTTGACGTTGAGGTGGCTACGCGTTGTAGCATCAGCCCTCGGAACGGTTCGACGTAGCGGCAACTCGATGTGATGGGACTCGACATCGTGGCACTACGTCTTTTTGATTATATCATTCACGGCTTATAGACACTGAAATGCAATTGGCATTACAATAAGAGCTATGCATTTACGATCCCCGTTATTCTTCAATCACCAATCGACGTTAAAATGGCGTAAGTATAAACAATTCAGTCACTCTCAAATAAGGTTGACTACGAATGCTAATATTTATCCGAATAATTTATAATCTAATCAGACGAGTCCAAAATCCATTTGGCGTGTCGAACAAGCGCGACTGTGTTGATCGCAGGGATCCCATCCCACCCTCCCCTCATTGGGCATAGACGAAAATAATTTGAATAATGGCCCGGATTTGGTCGGGAAAAATCTGAATTTCAAATGCACTTCAGGATTGTGTTGGGTACATTTTGTGAAAAAGTATCCTATAAATACGAATCTACAGGGAGTTTAAAGTGTGTTTTGGTATGAAATTGATACTGATTAATTTGGGCGCCATCCAAAGCCAAAAGGGTGTAAATATTTTGTTTTTAATTTTCCTGCTGTCATTACCGTTTATTCGTCGATATCTGGGTTTATTTTTATTGGTGAATAAAACACTGTAGGAAATATTACAATTATTTGAGTTTTGCGTTATTTGTGTACGAGTACTATTTTATAGCATAAAATAATGTAAATATATTATAGGTTTTTGCAGAGTTGGTGTACTGCCATAATTCTATATACTTCCATATTCCATATTACTTTCCGTCAGGTGGGTCGTATGCTTGTTTGTCACCTTAGTAGTATTAAAAAGTATTAACATCAAGCTTTCTCTATTATTAACAGTAACATATTCTGGTGTTTATTAAAATACATTTTTTATGTGCGTTTTATTTCTACATGGATGTTATGCCGGACTACTACCGACTAGTTGATATGCTTACTTAAAGTATAACAGAAATTTCCAAATGAATCCAAAAATGAGAATACAACCTATGCTACCATTATTCAATCACAGATTTTCTATAGAGTTTGATTGAGTTAAAACATTGTGAGTTATTCTATTTTATGCTTCAATTTAATTAGTTGATAGCTCTTTTTACACTTTATGTGTATTTTACGACATTTTTAAACGCTTTGGTACTAGCTTTTGTAATGAAGTCGTTTAGATTTAATTTATACTGCTAGGCGTTTTGTACTTTTTATGGCTAAAGCTGTATCTAAAACACACAGACAATATTAAATTTTATACTTTTTAATGTGAGAAAAATGCTACGGGATGCTATGCCGGACTCCTACCATTTAAAAACCACTAGTATCCTAGCTAACAGACGGTGGGACTCGGGTGGGAGAGTTCTCTCCCGCTCCCTCCCAGCCGTCTCTTACACTAGCATGACCTGCACACAGAAAGAGGTAGCGGAGTTCCACTTACTCCCGCTGGAGACCATGGCTCGCACCATGGTCTCCAGCGCGAGAATGTCCACGGCCAGACCTGCCACGAGCACCTGGCGCTGTTGCGTCCACGCTGTGCACTCGAGGGATATTATCCTGATATAGATAGAGAGATATTAACAATCAGTATTCATACCACTTTTTTTTGGACCCTATTCATGTGACCCCGCTGTCCGTCAGTTTGTCTGTCTGTCCATCATGAGGCTGTTGATGATGTATATATGTTGCCGCTATGACAACAAATAAAAAAGGAGATTAAGGGGGGCTCCCAACAATCGAGATTTTTTGCCGTTTTTGGATGCACGAGTCCGACTCGCACTTAGCCGTTTTCAATAAAACTCACGTCCGATTATTCAGTAATCGAATTGTCTCCGGACGTTCAGCCAACCGTTATTGGACTACAACGATTCACGGCCCAACGAGACACGCAACATAATTAAGATCTCGTATGCAAACTGGCTTGTTGAGACTGATTGACTGTCAATGATCATTATGTCAAACGAATCTTCTGAACTTGTCATTATTTATCTAATATTCCGCAATTCAACTATATTTTCTTTTCAAATGCTTTTATATTTTTGACTTTAACTCCTTTTACTTCTTACTAATTATTGTGAAAGTTTGTGTGTGCAGACGTGTCGATGTTTTGCTGAACAGATCTATTTGAATTTTAAGAAAGGAATAACTAACTGCTAGGTTACTTTTTATTCCGGGAATAAGTTCTCATGACAAAATTCCACGTATAGCTATGTAATTTATAAAATTTTCTAAGATGTTAACCACTACTATTGGCGAACTAGTGGACGTCACGCGGTTTCACCCGCGTAGCTCCCGTCCCCGTTAGAATACGGGAACAAAATATAGCCTTTGTTCACCGGAAATACTGTAACTTCCCAACAGTGAAGGAACTTTTCAAATCGGTTCGGTAGTTTTGGGGCCTATTCGATGCAAACAAACAAACATACAAAGAAACAATCAAATCTTTCCTCTTTATAATATTAGTAAAGATAGATAAACACCTTGGATATTACAATACTTTACGTACCTACCTAAGTAAATTACGCGCATAATTTAATATCAAGAATATTTCGATACCTCGGGGCTCAAAAGGCGTAAGCGCCAAAAGTCGATTTTACAGGAGAGCAAAAAAACAAAAATAAAATTTCTTTTTTTGCCATAACTTTTTCGATTTTTGACCTATATAAACCATTCTAAGACAAAAAGTCTTAAATTTTTGTGATGCAGGTCACTGTATAATTATATTTCTAATAAATTTAAAAGCAACGAAAATAGCTTTCCTATACGCCCCGAAAATTTTTATATTTGGGGCGTTTACACCCCATTAATCAATGGATGTATGATGAGTGATGGTTGTAACCGTCAATTTCAGGAAAGTGGACCCTAAGGGAAAGTAGACCGAGTGGGATACTGAGTAGACATTTCATGAAAGTGGACCATTAGGTCCACACGTCTTGACACATACTTTGTCGCCAGTGGTGACAAATGGTGAAAAAACATCCCCATTATCACCAGTGGGGACAAACGACACAAAAATAGTCTCAAATGTCATCTACCAAGCAGCACATACACAAGAATGAGCGGTTCGATAAACAGTTCGTTGTGATAGCTGCGCTATCTGACTTGGTTAGGTTAGGCGCATTAAGCCTTCGTGGTTATTTTTTTTAAAACCATGCAGTAATAAGTATTATTTTCTGCGCTTCTTGGTACTAGTACAATTTAAGTAGTTTTTTATTTATTTTATTTTACCATCTTATTGTTAAAAAAAAAACGAAGGCTTAATGCGGGAGCTACGCTCCGCTCCGCTCCCGCATTAGCCTTCTAACCTAACCTAACCAAGTCGGATTGCGCAGCTATCACAACGAACTGTTTATCGAACCGCTCATTCTTGTGTATTTCCTGCTTGGTAGATGACATTTGAAACTATTTTTGTGTCGTTTGTCCCCACTGGTGATAATGGGGATGTTTTTTTACCATTTGTCACCACTGGCGATAAAGCCAGTAGCTACAACTGGGAAAGTATGTGTCAATCGTCATCACTGGTGACAGTGGGGAATATGTTTCCCATTTATCAGCAGTGGCGACAAAGCCAGTGGCGATAACTGGGAATAGACGAAATTTATTGATCATTAGGAGTGATTGCTGTTACGACCCAAACCTAAAAAAATTACGATGTAAAATGGTAGGCGTAGAAACATTTTGTATCATCTACGGTGTCGTTTACTACCCTCGCGTTTATAAACAGTAACAGTGGTCGCTGTTACGACACAAAAACTAAAAATATCTGTTTTATTTCCTACAAAAAATTGGGTCGTAAATACCATTTTTTTGCGAATTGGAACACTTTAAATATACAGATCGATAGAGGAGAAAAATATAAGTAGGACTGCATTAAAAACTCAATTTCGCCAAAATGGCGGTTACGCCTTTTGAGCCCCGAGGTATCGATTTGCAACATTCCTTGGTACATATAGATCATAAAACCGCGACACGTCGCGTCGTGGTTGGTTTATTGCGTTATAGTTGTGTCTACGGTAAGCTCAGAGAATGCAGGCATATTATTGTGTTCATCACACTACGCATTAAATAAGGTACCTAGGTTTATCAATATCAACACATTATCTAAACCATATCCTTTTTTATGTTTTATTAAAATTTGCAAACCCTAAAAAACCGGCTAAGTGCGAATCAGACCTACGCACAGAGGGTTCCGTATCAATAAATGGCAAAAAATCACGTTTGTCGGATGGAATGGAATGGCCCCCCTTAAATTCCCTCTTTTTTCTTATTTAAGTACCTATTTGTTGTTATGAGGGCAATCGAAATACACCATCTCTGAAAATTTTAGCTCTCTAGTTATCTCGGTACCTGAGATAGGTACAACCGCGTGACGGACAGACAGCGAAGCCCTGTCATTACCCTTTCGATACGGAACCCAAAAAATGTATATTGTGTATATTGTAAGTAACTACCACTGACATCAAGCAGCTTGGTTCACAATTGGTGCATTAGTTAATTGTGAATGTCTATCATTATGTATCGTCTTAGTTATCGAAATTTTGGGTTTTTCTTTTTATTTACGTTATTAAATCCTTCATGGATGAATGCCGGACTATCGAATAAAACCACACGTGATATCACTATCCACAATCAGGAGCCTCGAGTAGGCCCGAGGGCGTGATTCATACGCGAGTCAAGCGTTTATCCCTGAAGGAGTAGGCAGAGGCATATTATATGCCCATGTTTCACCTATTAGATTTTTGTCCCACGTAATAGTTGGTGAGCCGTATATTGCCGTGTAGATATGGATAGGCGAAGATGACGCCCTCTGTTGAAAATTTTCAAGCCGCCTAAACTGCCGTGCTAAGCGCAAAAGCGTTATCTCAAGGAAAGCTACTTTCGAGTAAATTGAAATTTTGTAAAGAGTGTGTTCTCATAACTTTCCCGATCAATTTTTTTACTTATTGTTTGGCATTTATACATTACTAGCGGACGTCACGCGGTTTCACCCGCGTAGTTCCCGTTCCCGTGGGAATACGGGAATAAAATATAGCCTATTCACCGCAAAGAGTGTAGCTTTCCAACAGTGAAAGAATTTTTCAAATCGGTCCAGTAGTTCCGGAGCCTATTCGTTACAAACAAACAAACAAAAAAACGAAGAAACAAAAAAACAAATCTTTCCTCTTTATAATATTGGTATAGATACTGGGCACTTTATTTTGTAGTTTGGTCAAAATATCAAAAATGCCTTTGTTCTGCATTTTTATGTTCTCATTAGAAAATCATGCCTTCTATTTGACAGAATAAATCCTTCATGTAAACCATAAACTAGAAGAAAAAGAAAGTTATTGTCAGTAAGACCTTCTAGCGGTCAGCCATTAATTGTACTGATAGATACGCGACACGATATTCATGCTGTGCAATATGTTTTACTTTGATCCGCATTATACTTATTTATAAAGACTATTATTTTTCCACCAAGATTGATCCAAATCCTTCAGGTTATGGCCCAAGAAGTGGTGAAAGTTTTCTTTTATTGGGTTGACCAAAATTGAAAATCGAACTTTTTTCGCAAAAAAAAAAAATTTTTTCGCAAGCATGGCAGCTGTAAGCATCACCGGTTCTTCATCAAACGGCGTCCTTATTGAGAAGTTACAAGGTATGGAGAATTATAATAATTGGAAATTTATGATGCGCATGTTGCTTTTGCATGAGGATATGTATGATTGCGTGGAAACAGAGCATGGGTGCAAAGATGACAAAAAGAAAGGCCGAGCTTTAGCCAAAATTTGCCTTTCCGTGAGCTCGTCGGCACTAGACCATGTTAGAAATGCACGGACTCCATATGAAGCATGGAAAAGCCTAGAAAATGCTTATGCAGACAAGGGCTTAGGTAGAAGGCTTGGCTTGCTACGTCAACTCTTCAATGTACGTTTAGAAAATATGGAAAGCATGGAAAGATATATATCTAGGATATTAGAATTATCTCAACAATTAAAAGATATAGAATCTCCCGTTGATGATGAGTTTGTGGCCATAATTATGTTAAATGGATTATCAAAAGAATATGACCCTTTGATAATGGCACTAGAATATTCTAATGACAAACTGTCTACGACCAAGGTAAAAGCCACATTGATCCAGGAAAATATAAGGCGAGGTGGAGTAAACGAGATCCGTCAACCAGAGGTTACAGCTTTAGTCACAAAGAGAAAGGAAACTAAAATAAAGAAATGTTTTAAATGTAAGAAACCAGGACATTTTATGAAGGATTGCTTCAAGAATAGAATGCAAACTAAACAGAATGTTTCTGATAACTCGATGCTGGCTGCATTGTCTGTAAAGTTGCATAATGACTGCTGGTTGATTGACAGCGGGTCTACACACCACTTGTGTAACAATCGACAGCTGTTTAATGAATTTGTAGCAGCTAAACCATCTCTTAAAGTCGGCGTGGCCAATGGTGAACAACTCTTAACTGCAGGTCGTGGAGTTGTACAGGTACAATTGAAAGACTCTTTAACAACTATTAGTAATGTATATTATGTTCCTAATTTAACAGCTAATTTAATTTCTGTTAGTGAATTAGTACGTAAGAATTGCAAAGTTATTTTTGATTCTAGATGTTGTAAAATATATAAAGGTGCTAAAGTAATAGCAACAGCGTCGTATCTAAATGGTGTATTTCAATTGGATTTAGTAAATAAGAAGTCGCATAGGGGTGCAGGGTCTGAAATTGCCATGTATTCTTCTCCTGAGTCACTTGTTTCTTCGGATGATCAAATTTGTGATGATGCTGCTGATGCATCAAAGGAAAAGTTGCTGCCACAACAAACTTGGCATAGGAGACTAGGGCATCTCAATTCCCGAAGCATGAGGCTTATGAGGGATGGGATGACTTCAGGTATGAATTATTCGGATACTAATTATTCAGATTGTGTAGCGTGTATTAAAGGAAAACAGGTGAGATTACCATTTCCTAAGAAAAGTTTCAATAGAGCTAGACAGGTGTTAGGATTAGTACACATGGATGTCTGTGGGCCTATGGAAGAAAAGTCATTTGGTGGTTTTCAGTATTTTGTAATATTTATAGATGACTACACTAGGAAAACTAACATCTATTTTTTGAAAACTAAAGACGAAGTTTTTGAAAAATTTAAATGTTACAAAGCTTTGGTTGATAATGAAACTGACCATAAAATTAAAACCATTAGAAGTGACAATGGTGGTGAATTTATTAATAATCAGTTTCAGCATTATTTGAATAGCTGTGGGATTAGACATCAGACTACTGTCCCATACTGTAGCTCACAGAATGGAGTTGCTGAACGGGCTATTAGAACTGTGGTAGAAAAGGCTCGTTGCATGCTTCAGGAGGCTGGCCTAGGTAAAAAGTACTGGGCGGAAGCAGTAAATACAGCTGTCTATCTCAAGAACCGATCACCAACCAAAGCAGTGCGGGGATTAGTTCCTGAAGAGAAATGGTCAGGTAAGAAAGTTGACATTTCACATGCTAGAATATTTCGTTGTGTAGCTTATGCATTAGAACCGATTCTAAAGAAATGGGATTCAAAAAGCAAAAGGTATCTTTTTGTGGGATACTCAGAAGATACTAAAGGTTACAGGTTGATTGATCCTGTTAGCCAGAAGTGCATAAAGGCTAAACATGTCACATTTTTAGAAAATAAATTTCTAAAAGATGATTTTGTAGTAGAACCAAGTGTTGGGATAAAGGACAGGATACTTATATCCACTGAGGGTCATTCACATGCCTCCGATATTGTTCACTGCCCTGATGACACAAATGACCTCGAAACGTCTCCAGTACCACGTCCAACTCGAAGTTCACGTCGTGAAACTATATTTAGTTTAGATGAATCGACAACCTCTCACGAAGGGGGCTCTTCAGACAGAGCCATAACTTACCCGAGCTGGCTAGGGCCGGGTCGGCGAGATGTGTCGTGCGGTGTTCCACAGGGATCGGTTTTAGGGCCGCTCCTGTGGAACATCGGTTACGACTGGGTGCTGCGTGGTCCGTTGCTCAGAGGGGTCGGCGTAACGTGTTACGCCGACGACACCCTCGTTACGGCGCGGGGAGCAACGCACCGTGCCGCAGCACTTAAGGCCACGGCAGGGGTTGCTCAGGTCGTGGGTCGGATTCGGCGGCTGGGTCTCGAGGTCGCCCTTCACAAATCCGAGGCTCTGTGCTTCCACGGACCTCGGATGGGGCCACCTGCGGGATCCAGCCTACAGGTAGGGGGCGTCAGCATCGGCATCGAGCCCTCGATGAAGTATCTGGGGCTCGTACTCGATGGCCGGTGGAACTTCGGATATCACTTCCGAAGTTTGGTCCCAAAACTGAGGGGAGCATCGGCCGCACTCGCGCGGCTGATGCCCAACATCAGGGGACCCAACGCTCCCTACAGGAGGCTGTACCTGGGGATCGTGCGAAGCATGGCCCTGTACGGGGCTCCCGTATGGGCGGAGACCCTGACGGCCAGCAATGAGGCTAGACTGCTGAGCCCGCAGAGAATGATGGCCGTCAGGGTGATAAGAGGATACCGCACGATCTCCGGTGAGGCGGCATGTCTCCTAGCCGGGACCCCTCCATGGGACCTGGAAGCGAGAGCCCTTGCGTCACTGTTCAGATGGCGCAAGGAGGCGCTGGAGCGGGGCCAAAGGCCTGCGTCTCGAGAAATCGAGGCCCAGCGGACCCTGCTCCACCAGGAAACCGTGGAGACATGGAAGGTGCGACTTGAGCAACCAAAGGGGGGATTCGCTACAATCGCGGCCGTCAGACCGGTCATGGACGAGTGGCTGGAGAGAAGACACGGTGCTCTCTCCTACCGGTTGACACAGATGCTTGCCGGGCACGGTAGCTTCGGTAGGTATCTGTGGCGAAAACACCGGGAAACCACGGCCGAGTGTCAGCACTGCGAGGACCGCAGCGATGACACGGCACTCCACACGCTGGTGGAGTGCACGGCGTGGGCACAACAGCGACAGGTCCTCGTAGTGGGTCTGGGCGTGGACACTCTCTCGCTTGAGGCCATGGTGCGAGCCATGCTCTCCAGCCGGAGTAAGTGGGACTGCGCCGCCTCTTTCTGCGAGCAGGTCATGCTCGCGAAGGAGGCGGCGGGCCGGGTGCGAGAGAGAACTCTCCCACCCGAGTTCCGCAGTCGGCGCCCCGGGCGCCGCCGACGTGTCTTCGCCGAGGACTATCGGCCTCCATGACCGGGGGTCTGAGGACGGTGAGAGGGCCGCTCACCGTCCTTACAGAAGCAGGCCCATGACGGCAGCGTGACGTGAGCACTCACGCACGCCCCCCCTTAGAAGCGGGGTCACACCCGAAACCCCCCATAGACGCGGGATTGCACCCGAACCACCCCCTGGGCGAGGCCGCATTGGCGGCCGTAGGTCTGTTGGGAGTCACGGGACATCCTTCCTGAGGGCTTACCCGGGGCTCTCAACCATAGGCTGTTGGGCGTTACGTGAGGTTTTTTAGTCGGTAAGAGTCCGGCATAGCATCCTGCGAGGATTTTCCCTCACGTTAAAAAAAAAAAAAAAAAAAAAAAGGGGGCTCTTCAGATGAAACCTATGTACCAGATTCTGACTATGAGGATTCACTGTCGTCTGGGTGGGCTCATTTAGCTGGGACTGTATGTGGTAATGGTGAAGACGTTCCGAGTTCAGTGAGGGAAGTTGTGGAAAGTGCCGAGGCAGAGCAATGGACAGCAGCGATGAGAGATGAGTATCAATCATTTTTAGATAACAAATGTTGGTCACTTGTTGATTGTCCAAGAGGTATAAAACCAGTAAAATGTAAGTGGGTTTTTACTAAAAAGTTAGGGCTCAATGGTGAGTTACTTAGATACAAAGCAAGATTGGTCGCTAAGGGGTTCACGCAAAAGTATGGTATTAATTATCATGATACTTTTGCGCCTGTGGTAAGATATTCTACATTGAGGATTTTATTGGCATTAGCAGCTCAATATGATTTATTCATAGAACATTTGGATGTAAAGACAGCTTTTTTGAACGGACATTTGGAAGAAACTGTTTACATGGAACAACCTGAACATTTCGTACAAAAGGGTAATGAAAACAAAGTTTGTAAGTTGAATAAAGCAGTCTATGGGTTGAAACAAGCCGCAAAATCCTGGTATGATAGAATAAATAAGGTGTTGACTGAGAAGATGTCATTTAGGAAATTGTCTTCCGAACCTTGTGTGTATGTATACAATGTCAAGGATCAATTCATAATAATCGCTTTGTATGTCGATGACATAATATGTTTCTCTTCTAAGTCGTTAAGGATTAAAAAGGACGAAATTAAATCCAGACTTATGAAAGAATTTGAAATGAGAGACTTAGGTCAAGCAAGTCATATCTTGGGTATGAGAATACGGTATGGTAGTATAACCATAACATTAGATCAAACTAATTACATAAACAAAGTCTTAGAAAGGTTTGATATGAGTGAATGTAAACCTGTGTCTACACCTATGGTAAGTGGACTGAAATTACAAAAAGCAGAGAATATTAATCGTAAACATGATTATCGAGGTCTCGTAGGTTGTCTGATGTATGTAGCGGTTTGTACTCGTCCAGATATTACATTTTCTGTAAGCTACTTAAGTCAGTTCAATAACTGTTTTTCAGATGATCATAGGCAGGCAGCTAAGCGTGTGCTTAGATACTTGAAAGGTACTAGTGATCACAGTCTTTCTTTTAGAAAGGGTAACTTACAGATAATAGGTCATACAGATGCTGATTGGGCTGGAAATGAAGTAGACCGTCGCTCATACACTGGATACACTTTTGCTATTGGTAGCTCTATTGTTTCATGGGAAAGTAGGAAGCAAAGGACTGTAGCTTTATCTAGTGCGGAAGCGGAATATATGGCTATTTCAGACACTTGCAAGGAAGGGTTGTTTTTACGCACATTTTTGTATGAAACTTTAGGTTTAGAATGTAGTATACAACTGTATACTGATAGTCAATCTGCTCAAAAGATATGTAAGAGTGTTACATGTCATGCTAGGACGAAGCATATTGATATACGGCATCACTTTGTAAAACAATTAGTTACTTCTAAAACTGTTATATTAGATTATCTTTGTAGTGATGATATGGTGGCAGATGTGCTAACTAAACCTTTGCCAAAAGATAAACATGATAAGTTTATCTCAATGCTGTTTAAAATATGAACTAAATTATCAATGTATCTTTTAATGGATTTGATGATTGCTAATGTTTTGAATAAATGTTAGTAATAATCTAAGATGTAGTTACTAAGTTGTAAGTACTTAGCGGTAATGTTATGAACATTTTCGTTTATTTGCTTAGAGAATACTTTACATAAATTGTAACTACTTATTGTTCAGAACGATTGTTTCTTTGTATAAAGGACTAGTAGTACTTAAAGTGTGAGTACTAAATGTTTAGCATGTTTGTGTTTCTTTGGATAAGGAATAGTTTTTGGTTTAAGGGATGGTGACAGAATTAATCCTTCATGTAAACCATAAACTAGAAGAAAAAGAAAGTTATTGTCAGTAAGACCTTCTAGCGGTCAGCCATTAATTGTACTGATAGATACGCGACACGATATTCATGCTGTGCAATATGTTTTACTTTGATCCGCATTATACTTAAAGTATTTATAAAGACTATTATTTTTCCACCAAGATTGATCCAAATCCTTCACTATTTTTATGAGATAATGCCATTCCGCTTAATATATATAAGAAAAAAATGAGATACCGCTATTTAATTAGCTCTTACAGTACATTTTCCCATACAAAACAATATGATTTTTTAATTAAAATATTATGTAAGTACCTATTTTATATAATATTTAAAAGAAAAATATTTATCAAGCAATATTTTTGAAATCTTTTATAATATTTATTTACCCCCAAATTACTAGGTAAATATTTCAAATAGAAACGTTTTTGATGAAAAAATGACAATTAACAATAGAGAGATTTTCTAATGGAGATTAGATTATGTGGTACAATATTTTGCACAGACTTAGAAATATTTTCCTTTTTAACCCCCGACGGAAACCCGGAAGGGGTGTTATAAGTTTGACGTGTGTGTGGGTGTGTGTGTGTGTGTGTGTGTGTGTGTGTAAGTCTGTCTGTGGCATCGTAGCTCCCAAACGGATGAACCGATTTTGATTCTGTTTCTTTTGTTTGAAAGATGGGTTAGGGGAGAGTGTTCTTAGCTATGTTTTATAAAAATCGGTTAAGCCATGGGCAAAAGCTATGAGGGGTGAAAGTGGTGATGAAAAATTTAATGTGTTCAAATATACCCGTGTTGGGTATCAAATGAAAGGTCATGTCGTATACATCACGATACCGCAAGTTTTATGAAAATCGGTTAAGCCATTCGAAAGATATGAGGAGTGGAATGTATTGCTAATTCTGTAACCACACTCCGCGCAATTCGCATTAGCTCTGAATAATTGTTGATAGATTATTCGTCATTGTTGACATTAAAAACCCCTATAAAAAGCAAAAAATAAAAAATTAAATTAAAAATTTAAAAAACCCCCGACTCAAAAAAAAAGAACAATAAAAAACCTGTAAAAAGTAAAAAAATAACTATTATATTATGACCTATCTACCCTAAGTACTGAACCTGTATTATTATTATAGGTAGCTATATTATTTACCTATTCATATTTTTAACTAACAGTTTGTCTCGTCGGGGACCGCTCACCTAATCATAACCTAACCGTACGTGTCTCTGTTTAGGTATAGAGCGGTCCCCCCGACGAGACCAACTGTTAGTTAAAAATATGAATAGGTAAATAATATAGCTACCTATAATAATAATACAGGTTCAGTACTTAGGGTAGATAGGTCATAATATAATAGTTATTTTTTTACTTTTTACAGGTTTTTTATTGTTCTTTTTTTTTGAGTCGGGGGTTTTTTAAATTTTTAATTTAATTTTTTTTTGTCTTTGGAAATGCCGTGTGGTTGGGTATTTTTCATTGGTGTGGATATAACTTGATTTTTCAGGATTTCATTACAAATTATACCTATTCGAAGTAATAGCAAAGATAACGTAATTCTTTATCGAATCCGTTTTGGTAAGGTAGCATCTACGATGCTGGTGTTATAGCATCTGAAGTCCAGTGGCAGCAGCTTCCGGATTATCTTCAAATCTGATGAAGACATCTTACAACAACAATCCAATTTAGAATCAAAATTTGCATTACTTAATCCATCACTGCAGCCGTATCTTCATTAGTCAAAGCACACAAATACACTAACATATTATGCGTCAAAGCGGTAATTTTTTACTTGCCGCTTATTGGCTTCAAACCTTTTTTTACAAAATAGCTATCATATTTTTGGAATACGCGCAGTATCTAAAATATACGGCTATTCGCCTACGTATTATTGGTATACCGCTTATCCGCGTAGTAATTTGAGGTAAAATTGAGATGGGAAAAAACTTCTTAACAGTTTTTTACATGTTTTAATTAAGATACATTTAATTGGATTAGCTCATTAGATGCGGATTTTTTTAAGCTATCCTCTGCCATAAACTCAAAATTTAGATTTTTTTTGAGATACCACTTTTGCGCTTAGCACGGCAGTATAAAGGCTTTTTTAAAACTTTGCTTAACAACTGCCATTTTACTGGCAACCGGGACCAACGGCTTAACGTACCTTTCGAAGCACGCAACCGAAACACTTCCGTAAATAAATGTGGTGGTCACCCATCCAACCGGCCATAGTAAACGATGATTAATAAAGTAATCGTTTACAGAACATTGAGTCCGCGGGAAATCTTATAAAATGGCATTTAATTCGAAGTTAACTACAGAAATTGGGAATTAGCACACAGTAGACCAAGTATTTTGGCGAACATCGCTGTTGAAAAGATAAGTTTAGTGATTGCATCTAAAAGTGCCTTCGTACCTTTGGGGATTGTTACACAGTTCGTCGAGGATTTGTGATCGCACCGGGATTCGAGTTGAACTACCACAGTTTGAATTTGTAATTCATGTTTTAGTTGGCCTTGCTTTTAATCAAAGTTCAAGTGGTGTTAAATGTACGTTTGAGATCTGCAATTTATTGTAGGTGCACATTATACGACTTTCCTCTTTCCCTGGTCTAGTTTTTACAGCATCTGACTGATCAGAGGTGGCCCTGAATGTGGGTAATTTTGGTCCTAGACGTTTTAATTATTTGAAACATTCCAAAATGCTGCTTAGTTTTTGTCAATTAGATTCAACCCTACAGTGCAAGGATTTTTTTCCTAAACAGTGAACTCATTTTTATGATTTTCATTTTGCCCAGCATTATTTTTTTGTTAAATAGTAAAGCTGAAAATCTATGTATATAATTATAAAGTTTTTTTTTGTATATTGTTCCTATTTTATACGTAGTTGACTATTATTTTTGGTATTATATTTTTTTCATTACAAGATTCTAAATTAGAAACTATAATATGAATTGAACAATTTTCAAAGTTATTCTTGCGGACTTTCCAGTTCTACGTCGATACTAATGTGAGAAAAACAACATCGGTACGTAAAGGTTGATTATATATTTGTTAACTGATGTTGCTAGACTCTTACTATTTATACTCTAAAAGTATGTAGGTATTACCTATCTCTCTACTTATTTTTTGTATAGTTTGTTATATTATTTGAAGATGTTTCTACTAGCCAATTAAGACTTAATTCTTATAGTAACGTCGTTGAAGAACAAATACTAAGGTTGAAACATTTTAAGGAACATACAGGTTCAAATTTTGACCAAGCACGCGACGATTTTTTGGGATATTGATTAGTTGGTAGGACAATCGCATATCTCATAAACACTTTGATTAAATTATCTTTACCGTTTTCTATACATATATTAATAATATTAATGCTTCTTGGTTGCGCAATTAGATTAGGTAAGTATCTACTCCTAACTTTTTATGTTGTTTAACTTGATAACTCGTATCAAAACAATTAGAATTTACTATGAATTGTCAGATTTTGTTATAATAAAGAATGTAAGCCATTACAGCTGCATTGTAATACTTTTCATTATGATTAATGTTTCCATTTATTGTTAAAAATAACAGTGAAACATATTTACATAAATGTTATAATTTGATTGATTAGATTATGTTACGGAATCGCGTCGTCTTTTTGTCCGTATGTTTCCAAGAGTCTGTGAACTGAATCGTTGTGGGGCAATTCTTTTAATTGCCCCACGTCTCAAGAGGCGAAACGAGCTCAGGATAGCGGGGCATTAGAAATTGGACCCATTTAAAGTTTTTCGATTTACCCAGACTCATCTAGTCTAAATATATGTTGGGGTTAAACCTCCCGTGGGCGTTAGAGCTTGAGTTCAGTGCGGATGCTGCTCATTGAGCTGCAATAAGCTGTATGGACTCTTATATTTATGACCAGTAAGTTAAAATAATGTTTCAGAAAGTTTAATGTTTTTGGAGTCAAAACTACTGAAATTCGCGGTTCAAAACAATAGAATGATGGATAACACCAACACGAATTTTGAAGCTTGTGATTGTCTGCTGTTGAAATATTTCAAGCCGCCTAAAAGACCTTCAACTTGGCTTAACGACTGCCATTTTACTGGCAACCGGCACCAACAGCTTATCGCTCATTGATCATAAAGCGCTCATTGAATCTGAAATATTTCAAATCCAAAAATTTCTTAACAACTTTACCCATCAGCCAAATGTAATGAGAACGAAAAAATATTTGTTCACATAATTAACTCCTTTAAAGAACTAAATAAGAACATCGTTAAAACCAGCTTTTGCTGTCTTATCCGGATGTATCCAGTTCATACCAAAAATGGAGGGAGCTCAACCGTAGTCAGGGCTTATTAAGCAGTATCTATTTTCGTGAGTTATAATATTTCGCTGTTAAAAAAAATTAAAATACTAATAAGTACTCTAAATTTTTACAGCATTTTGAACTCCGTATCTGCTTAATTAATTTACTTAGTAAAGTCACTTAAGAACGAGGAATGGAGTTACTTAATTCAGCAGAAATACTTACTATTTACAGCATAACTTTTACGAGTTTTTACTGCCATCGATACCATTCACTCACTGGAGCACAAAAGACAGCTGACAATATCCCTTAACCCCTCAATCCTGAAACATTCACTCTAAAGTAGCATACAGAAGCCCTCATTATACCCTCGGAACAAAATTATGATACATGGACAGTGTCAGTGTAACGAGGTGTCATTGTGCTAGAAGATTGATCGTTCGTTCGTTCACTTTGATGAATGAATGAGAGAAATATGCTCAGTGATATATTACGTGTTCCCTCTGATCTGATTACGGCGATTCAAATTGGACGCGATTTAGAGAGGCTATTTTTGTTTTTCAGTTTTTAGATGCAAGCTTTTTTAGTGACGAGATCAAAACGTTGTGCAGATTTCACTTTCAATATTTTTATTTAATCGTCATAGAACATTGATTACGTTGAAATAATTATGAACTGCATAAAACAAGTGCAGATTGTCCATTCCATTGAAAAAGGTTTAAACATAAATTTTGTTTGTATTTTGTAGATTGCGATGGCATCGCGATGGGATGCGATGGGGCAATAGGTAGATGGATGGTAATGGGATGAGCTATCGAGATCTTGAAAGGTCAACTCAGCTTCATATGTAATTCGTGCACAGTGGGTTCCGAAGTTCAAATTTTTTATAAAATTAGAACTTCAAGAAATATATAAATGTTTTATTTGAAAAGTTTGCTCGTTTGGTCGACAATTAGGTACTAGAGACCTTGAAAAAAGTACTTAACCGTGACAGTTTTCTACTGCGTTAGCATGTCCAGAAGCAATCGTTAATTTAGTAGAAGGAAAATCTATAATACCTATAATACCTACAGCGACCACAGCATGTGTTAGACGACAAAAAAATAGCATTAGAACTTCGCCATATATTATCCTAGTAGTCTCTAATTATTTAATTTTTTTCCCAACCGAGAAGAACTGGCAAGAAACTCAGCGGGTTATTCTTTTTTGTGCTCTATCTACAACTTTAAAGAATCTTAGAACCATGCATTTTAACAATTGTTTTGAGAATCCAGCAGAGCAGGACATTTCCAGGCTTCCTTATCCAACAAATAAGCATTAATTGTATAGTATATGGAAAAAAGAAGAGTAAATATAAAAATTCCTTTGTCGGCATGACCGTTCTAATGCTGAGATTCTCTGAGTTACACTACGGATATGGAGCGAGCAGGTTATGCTCGTGAAAGAGGCGACGGAGAGGGAGCGGAAGAGAACTCTCCCACCCGAGTTCCTCAGTCTGCAGCGGGGGTGCCGAAGGCTTGTCTTCGCCCAAGACTATCGGCCTTCATGACCGGGGGCGTGGGGACGGTGCGGGTTTGCTCCCCGTCCTTCACAGAAGCAGGCCCAAGACGTGATAGTTTCACGCAAGCCACACACTTCAAGAAACGGGTTAACACCCGAGGTGAGGCCGCAGTGACAGTTAAGGTCTGTTGGGAATCCTGAGGTCAACCTTCCGAGGGCTTCCCCGGGGCTTCAAACCGTAGGCATTAGGTGGGAACGCGTTTTTATTAGTCGGTAGGAGCCCGAAATAGCATCCATGTACGATTTACTTAACGTTAAAAAAAACTACGGATACGAAGGATGGCCACGGATTAACAAAAAATGTTTAGTTGTTTAAGACGGAACCCTAAAAAGGAGTCAGGTTTTCTTTTCTTTACATGATTTTTATTTAAGTCAATGGTTGCTAATTAAAAGTTCCCAATGTCCCTTTCACCTCAGCAGTATTTTACCGAGTCATGTATTTCAAATTCATTCACGACAAAGAGTAACTTGAGTTTTACGATAGCTATGACAGCAAATTGTGTACAACTGAGGTTTTATATCTGCTTAAATCAAAATAGGTGATCTTTTAAGGTGGTATATTTTTTCTATAAAATTATGGCTAAAAATCAGCGAAATTCACGACAACTTTTACAAACTTTTTAGAAGTCAGCAGAATTTTGTTAAATTTAACTAGGAAGCTAGGCATAACGAAAGAAAAACATAAAAGTTTACTTACTTTATTTTACGTACATTTCATTTCCTTCCCGCAAAACTAGATAAAATCAAAAACATTTTTTTTCGCTTTCAATCTTTGGACGAGAATATAAAGTACAAAGCATTATTTCTCCACCAATATTTATAGTAAGTAAGTAGTTTTGAAGTACGTCCAACGAGCTTGTCCCGAAGGTTCCATTTACCGATCTAGCTCGGTGGTGGCAAGTCCCAAACAGCATTACCAACTTCGCTAAAGAGCGTATAACGTGTGACCCGTACTTCTACTGCACAAACTAGTGCCTAATTTGATTCCTGAAGTTGCGAGCTTAAAAATAAGTTTGCGGTGTTGGTAATCTGTGTTTGTGTGAGAGAGAATCCTGGAGTAACTCGATTTGTGTACTGATGTGCTACATACAGTAATCTAATAGTAACAGCTCTCAAATAAACACAAAGAACAAAAATATCCAGTTACGATTATGCGCTATGTTATTCCACTTACTACTCTAGTAGCTAAATGGTCTAAGGCTTATTGTTTCATGCTAAGACAGGAATTTCACACTAATATCAAGCCGGGGCCACATTAAAGAAAACGTCAATGCCCATCAACGCGATAAATATTGCGCTAATTATGGCGTTAATTCTTAACGTCACCATTTGAGTAGTGTGGCCGCTTCAACGTAATAATTCTCGCGTGAATGCTCATTCTTGGCGTTAAAATTGACGTTAAGTGTGACCGAATTAAATTTTACAAAAATACTTTAGCTCCTTAAAAATATACTGAAATGTATCTATATATAATACTGGCACAGAGAAAATTTACCGATAAAAATACCGATTATCAAAACGTGTTTATTCTTTAAAATTTACTACCTTATTTTTATAAAAGAACCTAGAATTTACATTTAACATTTTATTTGAAGGATTGAATTCAACGTCCTTCACCTGCAAGGTAAAACGCTTCACGCTTCGTAAAAAAAAATTACCGAATGTTATTGGAACAAACCCTACAAAGAAAAAAATCATTACGATGAGGAATTGGGTTTTTATTTTTTCAGGTCCTTAGCGAGCTCCGGGGGAACCTCCCATTTTGCTCCCCCGAGGAGAGCCGCCGAACGGTTCTCGACGGGAATAATCTTTGGAAATTCTTTGGTTTTCGGCCGAAAGCCAAAGAATTTTCCCGGCTTTCCGGATTCCCGGCTATAGGGAGGAGGAATACCACCAGGTTTAATGGGTAGGACGGCCCCGTTCCGGGACCGGGAGCCCCACACCCAGCTGTTTTACATGATAATTTTGCAATACAATATGGCCGCCGCGCCGAAATCACAAAATTTCATGATGGGTATCGTTTAAGGGGGTTTTTGGTATGCCGAGTACGAATTTCAGGTTAATTTGCAGATCCAATATGGCCGCCGCGCCGAAATCACAAAATTTCATGATGGGTATCGTTTAAGAGGTTTTTTGGTAGGCTGAGTACGAATTTAACGTCAATTTTGCAATACAAGATGGCCGCCACGCCACCGTTGTAAAATTTCATGGTGATACCGTATAAGGGGTTTTTTGGTATGCTGAGTACGAATTTCGGGTTAATTTAGAGATCCAATATGGTCGCCGCGCCGTTATCACAAAATTTCATGATGGGTATCGTTTAAGGGGTGTTTTGGTATGCTGAGTACGAATTTCAAGTTAATTTAAAGATTCGAATATGGCCGCCGCGCCGTTATCACAAAATTTCATAATGGGTATCGTTTAAGGGGATTTTTGGTATACTGAGTACGAATCTTAGGTCAATTTTGCAATCCAAGATGGCCGCCTTACACTGTTGTAAAATTTCATGCTGTATATCGTATGAGGGGTCTTTTGGTATGCTGAGTACGAATTTTAGGTTAACGTTTGCCATCCAAAATGGCCGCCGTGCCACTGTTGTGAAATTTCATGTTGTATATCGTTTATGGGGTTTTTTGGTATGCCAAATACGAATTTCAGGTAAATTTTGCAATCCAATATGGCTGCCTCGCCACCGTTGTAAAATTTCATGTAGCATATCGTAGAAATGGAATTTTGATATGCTGAGTACGAATTTAGGGATAATTTTGCAAAATTATCTTGAAATTCGTACTCAGCATACCAAAAAACCCCTTAAACGATACCCATCATGAAAATTTGTCATATCGGCGCGACGGCCATATTGGATCTCTAAATTAACCCGAAATTCGTACTCAGCATACCAAAAAACCCCTTAAACGATACCCATCATGAAATTTTGTGATTTCGGCTCGGCGGCCATATTGGATTGCAAAAATTATCATAAAATTCGTACTCAGCATACCGAAAAACCCCTTAAACGATACCCATCATGAAATTTTGTGATAATGGCGCGGCGGCCATTTCGGATTGCAAAATTATCATAAATTTCGTACTCAGCATACCAAAAAACCCCTTTAACGATACCCATCATAAAATTTTGTGATTTTGGGGCGGCGGCCATATTGGATCTCTAAATTAACCCGAAATTCGTACTCAGCATACCAAAAAACCCCTTAAACGATACCCATCATGAAATTTTGTGATAGTGGCGCGGCGGCCATTTTGGATTGCAAAATTATCATAAATTTCGTACTCAGCATACCAAAAAACCCCTTTAAAGATACCCATCATGAAATTTTGTGATTTTGGGGCGGCGGCCATATTGGATCTCTAAATTAACCCGAAATTCGTACTCAGCATACCAAAAAACCCCTTAAACGATATCCATCATGAAATTTTGTGATTTCGGCGCGGCGGCCATATTGGATCTCTAAATTAACCCAAAATTCGTACTCAGCATACCAAATACCCCCTTAAACGATACCCATCATGAAATTTTGTGATTTTGGCGCGGCGGCCATATTGGATTGCAAAATTATCATGTAATCACGGGAGGGAGCACCTTTACCCTAACCTTTTATTCAAAATATACCCAAAAATACTGACTTTTACCAATATACCCATTAATATACTGATATCGAAAAAAGTCAATAAAATAGGGATATTTTTAAATGCACATCTGTTTAATTTTTCGGCACACTAGGTAACTCCACTAATTTACTGAAGGCAAACCAGAAAATTAAATGCTGTGCAAAAAAACCAATTCATTAACTAAACATGTCCTACTTAAAAAACTCATATGTTACTCAGAACGAGATGACCATTTTAATCGGATTCACACCAAAAATTTGGTTCGTACATCAAATATATGATTTGTAAAACAGAAATACGAATTGTTTATCAAAAATACTAACTTGCACTCTAAATTATACAATCTTATAACGGAATAGGTTAGGTTAGGTTAGACTTTTAATTATTTTGATTAATAAAATTTAATTTTGTAGAGGTAACTGATTAAATTGGGGTTTACTTAGAATAAACGATGTTCCTAAAAGTAAATTAGGCGATGATTTCCCTTAAAAAGTTTTATATTTTTGTGGAACTAAGGAATTATTAGATATACAATATTGATAACAGTTATTCGTTCAGTAAAACAGTTCTGCAAATACCATTAAACAGTATAATGAATTTGATTTATTTGGTATGCATATTTAGTGTGCAAGTCAGTATTTTTGGTTTAACTTTAAAATATTAAGTTCAGAAAAAGGGAATATACAGATATCGATTTAAATACATGCCAATAAAATATACCGACAAAGTATTAAAATACTGAAAACGGTCACACTCTCACGGTGCGCACTGACACACGTAGTGTGGCCGCTTCAACGTAATAATTCTCGCGTTAATCTCTTTGATGTGCCGCCACTTGAGCTATCGCCTAACGTCAAACGGCAATGTGAATGTCGTTGTCGAATTATCGCGATAATTCGGTGGCTACACTAACGTTTAACGTCCATCAACGCGTTAGTTAATGGCATTTCCCCTTAGTGTGGCCCGAACATCAAAGATAATATAAAATTATTACAAACCAATATGTAGGTACCTACCATTTTTCACCGACTTCAATAAAAGGAAGAGGTTTCCCAATTCGACCGTAAATTTTTGCTTTATGTTTGTTCGCGCAGAACTCCATCGTTTATGAATCGATTTGAAAAAAAAGAGAAAAGATACCTACTCACAAGATGGCCCCAAGATGGTGGTGAAGTCAGGATCTGATACTGGCATCCTCAAGAAATCGAAGGGAACTCAGATTCTTTTTCTGACGGAAGTAACACTATTTGAATTTTGATTGGTGTTAAATATCGCATTTGATGAATGATGTTAAATATAGCATTCGATACCGTCAATGGCAAAGAAGTTTTACTTCAATCGCGCGTAAAACTTTTTTTTGGCTTTGTTTGAAGTCGGTTTGTCTTTGTTTTTTTTTAATAATCCATTCCTCCCATTTCTAATCAGCAACAAGACATTGGTATCCTCCGCGGAGTCTGGCTGGCAGTCGGAACACATTTTGTCCTAACTGAATGTTATAAAAATTATGTACTTTATATACTGTTAGCCCCCGTCTCATTCAGTGAATGGTCACACTGTAAGTGGCGGTGACGTGAAGTTTAATATCTCTGCGGATCTGCCTCTACTCTAGTAGGTATGTAGCCAGAAGATCTAACGAGGGAAAGAGTTTTCTATCCTAATTGGCGGCCTACTTCTGCAAAATGGAATAAAACAACTGTCGTTTGCCCATAGAGTGCAATTAGCTGGTAATCAACGCTCATGATGAAAAGATATAAAATTATAACGCTCATAGTCTCTATGATGAGAGATGCATTATTTTTATTTGTTTAAGTGCTCATACGTACATACTGTACACATGGTTACGCCTTTATCCCCGAGGGGGTAGGCAGAGGCATATTATTAAAATATCAAAATTTCACCTTCTTTTAAGAATTTGTCCCACATAATAGATGGAGAACCATATTGCCGTGTTGAGATGGACAGGCGCAGGCTGTGATTGTCTGCTGTTTAAAGTGATTCAACTTGACTTAACGACTGCCATTTTACTGGCAACCGGGACCAACAGCTTATCACTCATTGATCATAAAGTGCTCATTGATTCTGAAATACTTCAAATCCGAAAATATCCTAACAACTTCACCTATAAACCAAATGTAATAGCGAACGAAAAACAAATATTTGTTTACATAATTAACTCTTTTAATTCCAAAATAAGTAATTAAATAACAACGTCTTCAAAACCAACTCTTGCTGTCTTATCCGGATATATCCAGTTCATACCAAAAATGAAGGGAGCTCAACCGTAGCCAGGGCTTATTAAGCAGCTAGAGGCGAAAATGCAAATTAGCAAGCGAAATTGCGAACTGATGTTCGACTTAATGACTCTCATTCGCGTTCTTGAGTGTGTTAACTTGTGTAAAGTCAGCTTCAGTGCAATCAGCTTGTGTGAAACGCCTTAACGCCTTTACTAATAGCTGCCGGGTCTGGTAGCTCTTTACTCTGTGTTTGGTAAATGTGCTACTATAATTTATTGGGAAGTTGAGCATGTAGTAGTTGAATAATAGTTTGGTCAACGAAGACCTTTGATACCAATCCTAAGCGCATATTTTGCAAGTAGTCTGGAATATAACATAGGCTGTTCTGTTCCCGCTTACCTTTTCCTTGGGAACTTATTTTCGGGATAAAAAGTAGCCCTAATTAGAGCGTGAGAGAGTAACTAATATCCACACATCCACATACACAAACTTTCGCATATACAATTTTAGTAAGATTGTTTTGATCGTCAACTTTCATAAGCCTGAATCCTACATAACTTGAAAAGCTCCTATAATGCTTTTCCTCGAAATAACTAGCTCAAAGTTCGATACCAAGCTGCTTTCATTTCTGCAAGTTTTTCATCATCATTGTCTTCCACTGCCCTTTTTTCCGACACAGTTGGGGTCGGCATTAGGTACAACCTAACTACGATGCGATTGAATTTTGATATTGGCATTACAGCCTAACTACGATGCGATTTCGATGTTTTCATGTGACTGTAAATGACCTTCACAGCGAATTGGCAATATTAAAAGATTTTATTATAATCCTAGAAGTTTATTAAGAAACTTATTGGTACGGTAAGTTCATAGTTTATGAAATAACTAGCTGACCCGCGCAACTTCGTTTGCGTCTCATGAGAGTGACAAAGAGAGTGGTATAATAGTATTCATATTTTAAGTAGGTAATATAATCCCGTCGCATTTACACTCGTCGCGTGTCTTATGTATATTTATTAGAGTTGTGGTAGGTTTTAATATTGTGTGTATAAAGTGATATAATTTTTCCCGTCGCGTCGCTTATATAATCATTTATAATTGCCCGCACAACTTTGTTGAAGTGATATAATGTTTCCCGTCACATTTATTTGTGTCCGTTTTTTGGTAAGGAACTCATCGTGTGCGAGTGCGACTCGCACTTGACCGGTATTATCTTTCAGTTGACTGGCTACTGCTGCAGAAAACGTTTACTCCCGACGCGTAGTCGAGTTGCGTCGCTCATTATATTTAAAATTAAGCTGAAGGTTATTGTAAGTGAACCTTAAAAGATGGGCATATGCTGTTCACGACTTTTTTTGTAACTTTTTAAGAAAAACAATTTTGTAATACACAATTTTTACGTAACTTTAACCATATAGGCAGCGTACGCCTCGGAAGCTCACCGACGGTAAAAATAATTCCCCGTTTTCGAAACATTCTTCATTGCCGCGCCGCTCCAATTCATCTTAGCGTGATGTTATATAGCCTATAGCCATCCTCAATAAATGGTCTATCAAACTGTAAAAGAAGTTTTGAAATCGATCCAGTAGTTCCTGAGATCCTAGCGTTCAAACAAACAAACAAACTCTTCAGCTTTATAATATTAGTATGGAAGTATGGATATGGATTGTATCAATGAGGACGGTCCTGTTTATTAATGAAATAGTGGCATTTGACTTTTTAATCAAGTTAAATGAGAAAATAATTGAATGAACCATTGTTAAAAAAAAAATAACACAGTAATATAAAAAGTGACATTTTTATTTACGTAAAATACAGTACAGGTGCTGATTACTTAATACAAGTAGACATTGTATTCGAACTTCTGAAATTCACAACACTCAAAACATTGTGAAAGTGCTCCATAAATTTCTACCTACTCGCTCGCCTCGTTGTTGGTGGCGTTTTGTAATAGTTGCGGTGTAGCAAGCTAGATGGCGTTAATGGTAACTATTTCAGTAACCAAATAGAAAAAGTTTAATCTGTCTGGGTGTATGGATGTTTCCTGTAGCAAAGTTCTGAAACGCAGGTATTTCTCTTAGAAAGAAGTATATAAAATGTTGCATTTTATTCTATTTCACATACATACATACATATGGTCACGCCTTTATCCCCGAGTACGCAGGGGCATATTATGCCCACATTTCACCTTTTTAAAATTTGTCCTACGTAATTGGTGGTAAGCCGTATTTAATTGTCGTGTTGAGATGGACAGGTGAAGGTTGTGACTGCTTGCTGTTGAAAATTCAAGCCGCCTAAAAATACTTTCCGAAGCACGGAAACGCTTAAATAAATGTCACAATGTGGTCACAAGTTGCTTACTGCAGTGATCGTTTATACAACACTGAATCCGCGAGGTCTTCCTTCTATTTAACATGGGGACTTATTTCATTTCTTCGACGTTTCTTATCGTGGTAACGTAACATTACCGTTACATTTAGAGAGGGTGAACTCGAATTCTCCACCTCACCCTCCTCAAAACTATTCTCCTTCTGTCAAAAATGTAACAGCTCCTCACCTCATTGTATTTAAATCTTCCTTAATTCCTTTAGCAATCTTCATCCAACTTCCACAACTGATTTTATTTACTGCAGTCAGTGCCCTAATTAAGAATTTATGAAAGTTGTCCCCGACGACGGTGTTCATTTAAAACTCGTGTACTAACTATATTCCGTGATTATTCGTCCGAGTAATTGCGAAGTCGGAACTATTCTGTATTTACAACGGCTTAACGCCACCGCCTTTGATAACGTCTTAAATACTACACTTTGGATGGATCTACTGAATGTTTAATGTGGTGCTTTCTTCGTGAAAACTTATGTATATTTATGTAAGTACTTGAGTAATTTGCACATTCATGTTTGCCTTTATGTTTGTGATATTGGTGCAAAGTAGCGCGAGAATAGAAAAGTTTCTGCTGTTGTAGTCACTTTTCAGATTCAGATTCAGATTCATTTATTCATTGCCGAGCACAGGTATGATAAAAAATAGATCATATACAAGATCTTACAGTATATAACGCACATTCCATGTTCTGCCTGTTCAGGCATGCGTATCGGATTTGAAAATTTAAAAAAGAAAAGTATAACATTAGAAATTACAAAAAAGAAACAACGTTATTTTTGTTAAACGATATTTTTTAGTCTCTTGTCTCAGGTCTGAACAGAAGATTTTGAATAACAGGAATTGCGTATACAGATATGGCGATGATTGTATGTTTAAGCCCTTATACAGATTTGAAAGAAGGACAAACCAATAAAGTTGTAGATGGGATGCCAAATATATGCACCTATCTGTATGTATTTCAGCGTATTGTCGGGAGATTGGAGTAATGAAACTAAACTCACGTTTTGGTGTTTACTTTCTTGTATTGAGGTAGGTATCATACACGTATCGAGCCACTTTCGCAATCAGGTGCACTGTCCACAGTCAATAATGTACAGGTAGTTATTAAGGTTAACAATCCACTATGTAGCACTTTAACCAAGATAATAAAACTACAATTACTTAGTATTTGGTACACAACAGAGTAGCGTGCGCACTGCATCAATATGATATATCGACTAACTTAAGGTAGGCGGCGCTGCAAGCGCCGGCCGCAGGTACCGTTAGGTTTATAGTGCGAGGACAGTGTCGATAAAGGTATCGATATGGATTTCGCCGAAGGCCGAAATTACCAAACGAACTGGTATGCGAGTTAGTGTTTGTAAATATGTTTATATAGTGTACATATATTAATATAGTGTACTTATGTTAATATATAAGTGTAAATATGTAAATATGAAAGTATTCATTTATAGTAAACTAATAATTATGTAATAGATTTAAATATGAACATATAAATTAAATGTGTGTGATGTTCCGGGTAGCCTACACCACCCCCCACCAGAGACCGTCAAGGGCGATAAAAATTTGGAAATCTCACGTGACGTCCTGAGCGGGTGACGTAATCTTTAGAAATTGGGCTACCAGGTTCTGATTGATCCTGTTGGACTGACAGAATAAATGCTGGTTTCAAGCGATTTATGGAGACAGTGGTTTCCTTGTTGTGTATAAGTATTTTAAATACCTTATCTCCCCTGCCTAGAACCTTATGAGGTCCGGAGTAAGCCGCCTGAAGTGAACCTCGTGACGCGTCTTCTCGAAGGAACACGTAGTCACAGGTTGATAGTTCCTTAAAAACAAATACTCTGGGTTTACTATGATGGGCAGCAGGCACTGGTCGCAGTTTATCAGTGAAATTTCTGAGCCTAGCAGAAAAATCTGATAAGTCTGTACTACCATTGATAGTCGGTTCAAAGAACTCACCAGGAAGTCGCAACGGCTCGCCATAGACGAGTTCCGCCGACGAAGCTTGTAAGTCCTCTTTGAACGATGTTCTGATGCCAAGTAACACCCATGGTAAGGATTCCGTCCATCTGTCATTTGCATGGCAGACAATTGCAGCTTTCAACTGGCGGTGGAAACGCTCGACTAACCCATTGCAAATCGGATGGTAGGCCGTTGTCCTCTTGTGCTCAAAGCCAGCAAGATTAGCTAGGCACTTAAATAAGGAGGACTCAAACTGCCGACCTCTATCTGTTGTTATAACAACTGGGCAGCCAAAACGAGCTATCCAGGTTGACAGCAAAGCTTTAGCGACAGTTTCTGCGGTTATATCCGTTATTGGTACTGCTTCCGGCCATCGTGTAAATCGATCCACGGCCGTTAGGCAGTATCGGTAACCGTGCGATTGTGGAAGGGGTCCAACTAGATCGATGTGGATCTGCTTGAACCGTGCGCGTGGTAAATTGAAAGTGCCAAGGGGAGCGGACACGTGACGGTGTACTTTTGCACGTTGGCATTGTATGCACGCACGCGCCCAATTCCTACAATCTTTTCGCACCCCCGGCCACACGAAGCGTTCAGCTACCAACCTGGCGGATGCGTTTGCACCTGGATGACTGAGTGAGTGGAGGCTATCAAATGTCTGTCTGCGATAATCTTGAGGGACGAAAGGTCTAGGAGTTGAGTTACTGACGTCGCAGTAAATGTACGTACGTACGTGTAGTAAACTCCCAGGGATCGTCAATTTTTCTAAACGCAGTGATGAACCTCCAGTTAAAAGATTTTTAAGTTCGGGGTCGGTTGCTTGTGCTTCGGCTAAAGCATCAAAGCTTACCGGTGCTCCCAATTCCTCGATTCGCGACAAAGTGTCCGCTACAACATTATTTTTGCCTGATATATGGCGGATATCGGTTGTGAATTGAGAAATAAAATCTAAATGCCTATATTGTCTAGGTGAACAATTATTTTTCCTATCGTGAAAGGCAAAGCTGATAGGCTTGTGATCTGTATATATTATAAAATGCCTAGCCTCCAGCATGTGGCGAAAATATTTGACGCCCTCATAAATCGCCAAAAGTTCCCTATCATACGGTGAATATTTTTGTTGTGAGGGGCTCAACTTTCTTGAGAAAAAAGCTAATGGTTGCCATGCACCGTTCTTGAATTGCTGCAGTACTGCGCCCAGGGCTTTATCGGACGCGTCTGTTACTACAGCAAGTTTAGCATTGCAATCAGGATGTGCTAGTAATGCGGCGTTACTAAGGCTGTCTTTACAAGCCTCAAATGCAGCTAAGGCCTCTCCTGAAAGGTTAATAGGCTGTGAACCTTTGACTGATCCGGTCAATAGGGCATGCAGTGGTGCTTGAATTTCGGCTGCTCGTGGGAGAAAACGCCTATAAAAGTTGATCATTCCCAGAAAAGCCCTCAACTGTCGCACGTTTGAAGGAGGTGGAAAATGTTTAATAGCTTGTACCTTGCAATCAAGAGGTTGACATCCTTCAGTGGAAATGTAATAACCTAAAAATTTTACCTTCTCGACGCCAAAAATGCACTTGGAGGTATTTACAAGCATACCATAATCCTTCAACCGTTTGAAAACTTCCCGCAGATGTTTTTCATGCTCTTCGGGCGATTTGGAAAAAACTAAAAAATCGTCCAAATAGCAGTAGACGTTGTCTAGCCCTCTCGTTAGCTCGTCTACGAAGCGCTGAAACGTCTGCGCAGCATTTCTCAAACCGAATGTCATAAATGGGAATTCAAATAACCCGAAAGGGGTCGTAATGGCGGTCTTAGCAATGTCCCCTGCACTGACAGGTATCTGGTTATAAGCTTTTTCTAAGTCCAAAGTCGAAAATATAGTACTACTAGAAATGCTATGTGTAAAATCATGGATATGTTTAATAGGATACCTGTCAGGCACAGTGCGGGCATTGAGCTTGCGATAATCGCCGCAAGGACGCCAGCCATTGTCCTTCTTCGGGGCTAAATGTAGCGGAGATGACCACGGACTGCTAGATGGTCTAGCTGTGCCATTCGACATCATAGATTGAAACTCCTTGCGAGCTATCAGCAGCTTATCGGGGGCTAAGCGGCGGGGAGGTGATGCAACTGGGGGGCCTGGTGTCGTGTGTATGTAATGGACTGTGTTATGAGGTTTGGTGTGATACATACCAGCTGGTCTAGTAATCTCTGGAAATTCGTCCAAGATTTTGTGGTAACGCGACTCACCTGTTATCACTTTAACAGAAGAAATACTGTTGCAGTTTGCTAAGCTAGCTACGGCTGTAACAGAAGTTAAATTATCTATTAAACGCTTATTACGGCAATCAACAACAATGTTATAATAATTAAGAAAATCTACGCCTATTATAGGTTTAGTGACATCAGCTACGACAAATCGCCATACAAAAGTCCTACGTAAACCAAAATCTAAGTCTAAATGTATATAACCATATGTTGCAATATTCGAACCATTTGCAGCACTTAAACTATAGTCAGTCCGAGCACGACGATCACGTATTGCCGACCTTGGGAAGACACAGAGATCGCTACCAGTGTCGATCAAAAACTGCACCTTCAATGTTCGGTCCGTGACAAATAGGCGACCAGCTGAAGTTGTAGGGCAATCGTCAGTCGCCATTATCGACCGCCCCTTAAGTTTTCCGCCTTATAATCGCAAGGGCGGATGCACCTCGCAGCCTTCTCACCGAATTTACCGTGATACCAGCAAAGGGGGAATTTGCGGTAGTTTGACAGCGAGCGGTGTCTGGAAGTACTGCGATTGCCTTGAGAACGCGACTGACGAGAACTGGAACGGCTGCGTCTCTCCGATGATAGTCTGTCAAATTGCTTGCGTAGCTCTGCAATCTCCTTAGCTAGGTCGTTGATGACGGATCCAGGAACTTCATTAACGGCTGCAACCTTTGGGGAAGAGGAGGCGAGGTCATTCACCCTGTCAGCTAAATCTGCTAAGTCCTCAAGCGCAGTTGTAACAGCTTGTCCCGCCAGAACCGTCTGAATGCTGTGTGGAAGACGGCTAATCCATATCGTCTTCAGGAAGTCATCTGGAACGTTAGCACCAGCTAGGCTACGTAAGTGACGAAGGAACTGGGAAGGCTTACGGTCTCCAAGCTCTTCATGCATCAATAACTGCTTGATCTTATTCTCCTTCGATGCACTTAGCCTTTTGATGAGCTCAGTTTTGAGCTTTTCATATCTTCCCGTCGCAGGTGGATTTACGATAACGTCCTTAACTTCTCTGGAATGCTCGTTGTCAAGGTGGCCGATAACATAATTAAATTTGGTGAGGTCATTTGTGATTCCGGAAATAGCAAATTGGCCTTCAACCTGCGCAAACCAAATATCCGGTTCTTCGGCCCAAAAAGGTGGTACTTTGACGCCGACTCTGAAAACATCGACATGCTCCATCGACTTTGTCCCACCACTAGTGCTGGGGTGTGGCTGAGCTAGTGCGTCTCGGAATTCTTTCTCGACCGACATTGAGGTTCAATATGAGGGTCACCAGTGTAGATGGGATGCCAAATATATGCACCTATCTGTATGTATTTCAGCGTATTGTCGGGAGATTGGAGTAATGAAACTAAACTCACGTTTTGGTGTTTACTTTCTTGTATTGAGGTAGGTATCATACACGTATCGAGCCACTTTCGCAATCAGGTGCACTGTCCACAGTCAATAATGTACAGGTAGTTATTAAGGTTAACAATCCACTATGTAGCACTTTAACCAAGATAATAAAACTACAATTACTTAGTATTTGGTACACAACAGAGTAGCGTGCGCACTGCATCAATATGATATATCGACTAACTTAAGGTAGGCGGCGCTGCAAGCGCCGGCCGCAGGTACCGTTAGGTTTATAGTGCGAGGACAGTGTCGATAAAGGTATCGATATGGATTTCGCCGAAGGCCGAAATTACCAAACGAACTGATATGCGAGTTAGTGTTTGTAAATATGTTTATATAGTGTACATATATTAATATAGTGTACTTATGTTAATATATAAGTGTAAATATGTAAATATGAAAGTATTCATTTATAGTAAACTAATAATTATGTAATAGATTTAAATATGAACATATAAATTAAATGTGTGTGATGTTCCGGGTAGCCTACAAAGTCATTTCCCAATTTTTCATTCTCTTCCCAATATATACTATTTTTTTTTGTTATTGTAGTAGGATTTATTATCAAAAAGTATCTAATATTAAAATAGGCATAAAATATTTATAGTCTAGGTTAAGCGATTTCATGCAAGCATACAAATTGTTGGAAAACTGAATACAGCATTCATTTAGATCCTCTGCGTTTATCCAAGCTTTTAAAAGTGCCTCGCACCATTTTAAAAACTTATATTCGGAGCTCTTTCTATTGAATTAGCCAACTATTTCGCAAAGTGAGTCAGACCGGGAGTGTCGTGTTAGGTCACTGGACTACGTTATTGTTAGGGTACTCTAATTTTGTTGAAAATTGTTGAGCTTTGTTCGTCTTACTTATCTTACTAAATTATAAATGGCAAAGTTTGCACTGTGATGGATTATAGTACCGAATACCACATATTTAGGTAGCTTTTCTTTTCCGGAAAAATTTCCCATGAAATGCGGGAATCAGAACAAAATCCAACGTGGGTTGAGCCGTGGACGACATCTATTTGTACATATTTTAAAACATTACCGGTGAAAAAATGTACGGTACATAGTGTAAATCATTTAAAAGACAATTAAAACTTCCATCAAATGTTAACACGTATTTAACAAACACTAGTTATGGTGTTAACATGGTCGTAAAGAAGTTCTAATTAAGCCCTGACAAACTTCTATTAAGGTGAGTTTACACTTGTGGCTGTGTACCTAAGTAATTTGCTTGACTGGGTTACGGATTTTAGCTGGATACGTGGTATCTAAGTAAACAATTAATCTTTTATAGAGCAAATACTTTATTTTTGTACTGAATAGGCTCTTAAATATTATTAAACCGATTTTAATCAATATAAAGCTGCTTTTTAAGCTATTATCGTAGGCTAGTATAAATCTGCCGCGCTAACAAAAAACGCGTTATGTATGATTTTTTGCGAAATAGAGTTATATACATATTCGGAATCGGGAAAACGAGCTGTACAACTTTCTCATAGAAACCTTTTTAATATTCTTATTAAAACTCGCTTTTTCAGTTTTCAGAAACGCACTAAATCAGAATTATTTAATGCCATAATTACAATAATGGCATCATGTACAGTTTGTGTGGACGTTCACTTTTAGAATGAAACATCGCGCTAGATAGACATACACGCATTAACTAATATAATTATCGACCCGATTTAACTTAATATATTTTATGTTTTTGTTAAAATTTGGTCTTTAGGCGAATAAAATTATGTTCAATTAATCAGACGTACATATGTATGTGTTTAAAAGTATGTAAGTGTTAATATCTGTGGTCTGATACCCATAACACAAGCAGGTTATTTCTAGCTTACTTTGGTATCACATAGCGTTGTGTGAAATGTCCGTGAATATTTGTTTATTTATATCACGGACGCAGCGCAGGTCGCGGAGATACAGTTACTTATCTATAAAATCCTACCTTGAAACCCCAAATAGTTGGTTTGTTTTATTTCCTGATTTCGATAAACTTTAAGAGCCATAATGCCATAACTAATTTGAAATATTTCTTGGGATTGAAAAATAACTTCCACATGTCTATTGAACAAGTATCTTTTCTTATTAAAAAGGTTCCAAGCCATATACAGAAGTACGTAATTTTAAAAACAGAAAAAGACATCCGTAAACCAGATATTTAAATGAAGTCAATAATTTAAAGTTCTTTGAATTCAAATACTTAAATGAACATAATTTTAATTTCATTTATTAGTTAGGTGCCTATTTATAAGTCGATCAAAAGTATGCCATACTAGAATATTAAAAGACATAACAAAGTTATAGATTAGATCGTTGAGAAGTATGTATACGAACATGGGTTTCAAAACGACTGTTTTCTCGTTAAACTTGTTCAATTTTATGTCGGGAAGGTGTAATTTTATCGCAACTTTGTTGTTGTTTTGTGATTAGCAGTGGCTGTAAATTATGAGGTTTATGGCTGTGTTGTTTACTTCCCAGACAGCTTTGTTACTTATATTAGGTGAGTCTTATTGGTTATTGGGCGATAAGGTTTTCGATCATCATCATCATTAACGCAAGCTCCTTACATCTGCTAGGTTTAAGCTTACGGACACATCTGATAGACAGTGGTCATTGTGGCCTATGAACGTTTTCAACACCAGAGGCGTTACACTCGCGCTGCACACCCTCAAGAACCTTATAGGACTCCTTTTGAAAAACCCCATAATGCGTATGTATTTTTTCACAATTTCATCCTCATAAATTAATAAGCATAAGACTTAACACTTATTACGTGAGACAAAAACAAAAAAGAAGGTAAAATGTGGGCGTATACCATGCCTCTGTTTACCCCTTTGGATATAAAAGCATGGGTAACTATTATATATGTACGTTAATTTTTTTTTAACGTGAGGAAAAATCCTCATGGATGCTATGCCGAACTCCTACCGACTAAAAAACCTCACGTAACGCCCAACGCCTATGGTTGGGAGCCCCGGGTAAGCCCTCGGAAGGATGTCCCAGGACTCCCAACAGCATGTTAATAATATTGCACCAATTTCAAATAGATCAAGTCAAAGAGCGCAAGTAAAGAATCAGCCCGATCAAATGCTTAATTTATTTAGGAATTAAAATTTCTGACGATAAAAAAAAATGTAAAGGTTTTTCTTCTATAAAATTTCAAAGACGATAATTTTAACTGTCAGGCCATTAAAGCTAAAATTATGAAATTTTATTTTTCACCTTAATGTTTTAATTTAGTAATTCAATATTTATTTTACAAAGTGAATTTTAGGGTTCCGTAACCAAATATTAAAATCGGAACCCTATTCATGAGTCTGTATGTCTTTCTGTGTAACTGTCTGTTTGTCCGTCCATCATGAGGCAGTATATGAGGAGCCGAGGTAGTTAAATAGCTGAAATTTCATAGATTATGTATTTCTGTTGCCGCAATGACGACAAATATTAAAATCAGTAGAAAGGGGGAGAAAAGGGGTTTCATACACAAAAAAAAATGTTGCCGTTTTTTGGTACGGAACCCTCTGTGCGCGAATCCGATTCGCACTTGGCCGGTTTGTAATTACTCTACATAATAAATAGGTAAGTATGCTTAGGCACCTAAGGCTCCTAAAATAATTTCTTAAAACTGATTAAGGTTCGAGGGATCGTAACCACAGTTTTTTCAGTTCAGACCTATCAATGCTAATTGTGAGCCACAACAAAAGCTTTTATTAGTAGATAGGCAGCTAGAATATTAAGTTCATTTGGGGTGGGGGATTTTGGCTCAAATTTTTACAGGGATTGAAATAATTTGAATCTGGAATATCATAGGTACCTACACTCATGTGACTCATGACCGTGACCTGATTTACCTGTTTAGTTGGAAATGCCTACCTTTGCTGCACTTTGCTACCAATCTATCAAACTGGCTAAATTGTCAAAATAATACAAAAACCCTTTCAAAAACAAAAATCGTAGTAATTGTCAAACAAAAATATTTGACCACTGGACTATGATTGCGGCGCACTTTCATTTAGGAGTTTGGTTCGACAGGACAACTAACCAATCATTGCAGCTCACACTTCACACTACACACTACACAATGTGTTGACAAAAATTCGATTAATATTTGGTGCGAATGTAAATCCAGCATTCTCGTTTTTTTTTTGTTTGACATAAGGTTATGGGATGAGGTTATCTATCTAACGTTAAGCTGAGGGTATTGACTGCAATGCAAAATTGCAAACTACAAAATATTTTAACCTTGGGTCTAAGTCTAAAGTGTAAAAGTTATAACATTGTCTAAAGCAATTACAATAAATCAATGTAATGTAACCTTTAAACTTCAAGATCATTTTATCTTAACGACATCTTTTTTAAATTATCATTGCCAAGGAAAAGAAAACTGAAAATGGTAGATTGGCTGGGCGATGTGAAATTTCAAAATTGATCTGAAACATAAATACCATTTTTGGAGTTTTTAAACATTTAGTTATTCAAAATTACCCAACTAGCATACTATTCTTAATATCAGCTTTTAGTACTAGGACTACTATGTGTTTATCAGTAGAACTACGGACATTCAGATACTACTGAATCCTAGCAAAGTAATGGATATTCAGTAAATTCTTTAAAGTAAAGTAACCCAAAAATATCTACAAATTTCATTCTAACTATCGTAGAGTATAATAGTATACCGAACAACAATATACAACAGTTATTATTAAAATATTGGAGTCTGTATTCCGCATAGTGGTCTAAACTTGAAAACTCGACAAAAAAAATGTCCACCGACGTTAGTCGGTTTAACTGCCAATATCACTGTCATTTGTCTCTGGCCAGCTTTACGAAACAAAAATTTACTTCATACCTGCATAGTTGGATTTTATGCACTATGCCTCTGAAAATAAGGTTTTGTTTCCTATATGTAACGTAGTAAATAGTAGGATTGTCCGCCAATAACAGGCTCTCAGTGACATGTACGTTCCGAACGCGTTTCGCTTTATGCCTCTAATTGCGTTAGGTTCTGAAATATTTTTGAGTGACTATATTGAAGTTTTTGACTCATAAATGGTTGTGCACCTAGTGTGCACAAAGTGGTTTGTCAACAACGTTTTTTTTATATACGGTAAAATAAAATCAGTTTAACAATCTGTTTCAATTGAAGTTGTGAAATTGGCAGTTTGAGCGTTATTCGCTTTTGTTTTGGTTATACTTTTGAGAGCGTGTGAATATTTTAGCACAAAACTCATTAACAATTACAGTGAATTTGAAAAAAACAATCAGTACTGCAGATTAAAACCTATTAAAATACCTAGCTAAATCACGAAAAAAAAATAATTTGTATTGATGAATTTGTTCAAATTGGTCTTTTTAAGGCTCCGTAACTTATAGATACAAACAGAACTCTTCAAGAATCTCTCCTTTTTCTTATACGTCCGCAGAGTCTTGCTTTTCTACGTTTTGTTCACCGATGCTCAAAGAACAACTTCATAATAAAGTGGTGTTCGAACCGAAGCCGATAGACTAAAATTCAGATTGTGTAATCGAAATATGTGTGAGTACTTGTGCATGCTGTCAAATCCTCTATCAGAAGGTGCTAGGTATATATACAATATGTTTGTACTAGCTCATAATATTAGAACATAATTTGTGTAGTAGTTGATTTTGTATACCTATGAGAACTACGTTATCATTTTGATAAAGCTCTCGTTTCCTAATAATAAAGAAAAAAAAAGTGAAAGAAGTATAAGCTACACACATAACGTATATACATTATTAACATACATGTTTTCCATCGAGAGAGACTATGGTTTTCCACTTTGCTGCGATTCTAGCATACCTACCAATTTCACTTTTTTACTTAATTAGTGATTTCACACACTCTCGCCGGTTAAAAATACTCCTGACCTGGCCTTTTTCCTAATTAAATACATTTGAAAAAAAGAGGGCTACTATTATCTCTTTCTTCAAATGGTATAAAATATAATTGCTTAGTATGGCATGGAATCACAAACAATAGTAATTTGTACAAGTCATCGAACAGTAAATTCAATCTGAAATGTACTCTCGTCGAATTTAATTTATTTCCTGGTATTCCTACAACAAAACAACAAAATAAGCATTAAATTACGGACTTAACATGGGAACAATGATTTATACGTTTTAAACCACTGTGCAGAGCATGTAGTAGCATGTATTAGACATATAATTCATTTAAATGAATATTTAGCAGACAACTACAGGGTATTTCATTTTTAGTTGACGTAATAATCAAATACGATAAATTGGATTATGAAAGAGGCTTTGATGGTGGACAAAGTCTGTGTCGGGAGAGGTTACCCTTCTGTGGGCTTACTCTGGACTCCCGTAGGCAGATAATAAGGTACTGTTTGGGTTTAATCGGTGGAAGCCACGGCATCAATAAGGATTTCTACACTAAAATAAGTACGGGTGGTGCCAAACATAACCAAAACTAGCAACTCTTGAGTTATTTCTTTATAATAAAGTAGCAAAATTTTAAATACCTACATGAATTTAAGTTGAAAATTCCGTCAGATCTTTCGTTTCCTCGATCCAACCAAGGCGTTCTATAAATAATATTATATCCTAACACTCATATTTTTACTAAACGTACAAACACCTGTAATAACATCCATTCACATAGCCACAAAGGCGTTGCAATCTGTTTCATGACTTATATTGCCCCTACTATAATATTCTACTGTACAGCAAGAGCAATTTACTACTGTAGTAAATAGTCGTACCTACCACCAATATTACATTTGGAATACGTATTGTAAGTTAAACTATTTACAGCCCAAAGTACATAGTATTGAGATAGTATTATAATAGCAAAACTTGAAGGAACTTTTTTTTAGCTCTCCCAGAAGTTGCATCTTACGTGGCTATAGGTAGATAAATAACACGATAAACTTACCTACTTCCTTTCTAGGAGATAATGTAAAATAGATTTTATTTGTTCTTAGCATGATTACAGTTCTCTTTTATTCTACAATTCCCGGTATGTAAACAATTTAGAATACAAATAATAAGGCAGTGTGTGCCGTAAGGCTACAGGAGAGTCGCCTCCATTGGTACACTTTGTTTCGTCCAACTAGTTACATCGAAAAATAAATCGTTTAGTTAAATGCCTTCTCTGTCAAATCAATAAAATACAGAAGACTTAAAAATACCCTCGATTGACATTTTGGTTGAGCGAGTTTAAAACGAAAACAAAATAAATATCTGTAATAGTAATATTGCACAAGACTATGGTAGTGAGTGCATAAACCCAGAGGTCACGTGCGATTCTACTGAGGTCCTTACTTTATGACCAACTTACTACAGCTGCTATCCCAAGGATTTTATACACTAAAGTGCTGGCTGCAATGGATTGCCGTGTACGAGGTATTATGTCCTTTATTTGGTACTTGGTGTGTGAATGGAATTGTAAGTGGCCAGTTATATTGTGGACTGTGGAGTTGTAAAATTGTACGCTGTAAAGAAGTTAGGGCGAATAATTTTCTGAAATCCGTTATCATCGTTCTTTAGCCCGAGGTAAGAGAAGTAATATTTAAGATAGACCACTGTGTGTTTGTTTGTGATTCTTTGGTGCTTTGCGACGTTTTGAGACATGTTTTACTAAAATCAGTCCAATCGTCACCTTTTTATAGGTGTATTATCTCAAGAGTTTTACTCAATAGTTGTTGTCAGTTTCATAAACATTTTTCTCAATTTTGTCGACCCCTGCTACCCGGAAGACAGATTGGACCGGTTATCTTTCACATAAGAAAGGGTAGAGTTAAAAACGCCTGGTTTAACACAGGGCAGGGTAGCGTCCATAACTTTCTTACCGATGATCTCATAATCGAAGATCTGTGTGATGGGTATTGAATAAAAATAATTTAAATTTTGGTTTAAAGTTTAAGCAGTATAAGAAAAATAAAGTCAACATAATTATAAATATTCGTCTTTAGAACAAATCCTCACATATATTGTATATGATTGAAGTTACAATACGCCTTAGATATTTTCTCCGATTGAAATTAACAATTTCAACGAAATCCATAACAAGGACGCACCTAATGAAAATTCATCAGCGAGCGTCCGGTATTTCTGCTGTTTATTGGTAAACACAGCATTACGGCCGGTGAATCAGAGGCGGTTTGGCTCGACGACAAATCGGGGCATAAATCACTAGGGGATGCGCCACTTTACCCCGCTCTCCCCCCGCACGGAGCTTTATACCCCTTTAATGATTCATGTTTTGTGTAAACTTAATTAGAGCAATGCATGCGACCTTTGTACTCGTGTTTGTTTTCTGAAACAATAGTGGTGAGATTAAGAGTAGAGAGTGTTTGTGTTGAAACTCGGTGTATTCTGAATTACAAGATAAAAATTTATAATTTCAAATATTATACAGAGAAGATTTGCAAAACAAGCAGCTGAAAGTCATTTTCAGTGTAAGGATATTTTGCAATGTTTGTGGAAATTGTGTTAAAAACTACAAATCTACCTACAACATATTTTATGTTTACAGGTGTATTAATGTCAAACTAATCCAATAAAAAAATTTGTTAAAGCTTAATGATAGGTATTTTGAAATTAATAAAATCTTCCGAATTCGATTGCGAAAATAAAGTTAACGAAATGTACGTTGAAGGTATTATTTTACGTTTGTAACAATCAAAAAGAAGAAAAATCTGCCTCAGACTCCATAAAAAAAAACTAAACCGACATTCCTTATGCCCCCTCCTGTACATTTAACATCGTCTCTTTTGCAAGCATCGCTTCTTCTTAAATCATGATGGCAATTTCCCAAGCGGTGGTAAAAGAAATAAAGAAAGAAAGCATATGTGTGGGATGGCACTCAGACTTTGTCTTTCACACACATCTTGAACAGCAACACCGCGGGCCATACCTGTGCTATTGAGCAAAGACTAGATCTGCCTTTCATAATCTTCGAAAACAAACCCTGCTTAAACTTCACAGTAAAAAATCCTTTCTCCTCTTATGAAGAAGAATCCTATCGTATGTGTAAGTTCTTCCAACCACTTAACAAGATAGTTACTGTTATTCCCAAGCACATTTCATTATGTCCCTTCACTACCAGTTTCCAACTCAAACAATTTTAATCCTGCCTCATCTAGCGAGGACGTAAATATATAAGTTCAACATTTTCCCTACTAATATTTTCCTCGTGAACTATGCATGCGGCTTGTGAAAAATGAAGGTTCTGGGAGCTGGTTATAAGTTACGACAAAAATATGTAGAAGCAGAAATATTGATGCAAAGTAAAGCTTATATTTTTTCATAAAAGGATGTTCCAAGTATATCATATTGTAATATTTTTAAAAGGGGGACAATGACATTGTCCCCCTTGTAAAACTAACGAATTGATTTTTTAATAAAATATAGAAATCCAATAAATGGCGTACAGGTATGGTGCAAGCTACATGAATGTCCTTATATGTCAGGCGGTTGTTCACGCGGCCATAAAGGTGTTTGCTGTAGATACATAACGCATATTATGTCCTTGCGTCGAATATTGCTCTAATTTTAGGAAAGACTCAATGAGGTACTTACTAGACGCTATTGACGATATGCAAAAACATGCTGTTCGCATTATTGACTGTCCTGAACAATAACATGTTATCAGTGTTATGCTGAACCTATCATGGCGATTCTTCTAAAGACCTCTTTAACTCAAACTCATCATTCCCCAATAAACCGTACCGTGCAGAAGTGCAACTCTCTGTCTCTCTCTTGACCGCCACGGTGGCGCATTCGTTAATGTTACCAACTTGCGCGCTTGAGGATCTGGGTTCGATTCCCGGACCGGTTGAAATATTAGAGTGATCCACAAATGTTTGTATCGGAGTTAAGATGTTTCCTATGTATAATATGTATGTATTTAGAAATATATAAGTACTAGCTGACCCGCACAACTTCGTATGCGTCACATAAGAGAGTAAATCACCCGTTCCCGTCGCATTTACTCCCGTCAGAATAATTTCGTTAACTATAGATGTTTCCCGTCGCATTATTGTAGAAATTGCGCATATTCATGCATAGGACGTAGACTACCGGTGTACGTCGCCAGCAGAATAGTGAATCGACCTAAAAAAGCGAAAATATGTCCGTCTCCTGGTTCTAAGCTACCTCCCCACCAATTTTCAGCCAAATCGGTACGGCCGTTCTTGAGTTATAAATGTTGTAAAAAACCCGTCTTTGTTTTATATATTAAGACCCGCTAGCTAGCTGACTAGCTGACCAGCGCTACTTCGTTTGCGTCACATAATAGAGAGTATATCACCCGTTCCCGATGCATTATTGAATTCATTTGTTACAAAAAATGTGATAAATTAAGAACCACCTACTAAATAGTCCGGACAAAGCCTAAACATTTGGTTTGGATAGGTGAGCCCGTTCTTGAGTTATAAAATTACAACGAAAAGTGGCATTGATTTTTATATATATAGATAGATGTATAACAATCGTCTAGATCCCATAGCACAAGTTTATATTAGCTTTATTTAGGCTAGATTACGTTGTGTGAAAATTTCCACAAACATTTATTTATTATCTCGTACAGTGGGAAGAATTTCGCCTGAACCTAGCGATAAGAAAAATCATTTCTCGTCGAACCATGTAAACCCGTCACACAAACTGGGTTCTTACAGTGGGGTTCAAGAGACACGTTATTAGATCATCAACTTAAGACTTACTTCGCTCAATGTCATCATGACTTTCCTCTAAACCGGCGTAGCGAATAGAAAAGAAATATACCCAACAACTTACAAAATATCAATAGCATAGTCCTATCAAATCACGAAGCTGTCCTTCAACAAAATTAGTCCACTAGAACAATCGTCGCGTGTCCGTCCCGTCACCGCTAAAGACTGTAGTATTTATGATGCAGTATGAGTGGTGCACATGGCGTCGTGGTTGTGTGATTAATAGTCGAATTACCCGCGCCGACACCGTGTGCTCTTCGCTTTATGGTTCTACATTGGCGTCAACTGTACACACGAATCTTTAATAGAGATAATGGTGGTATTAATTAAATGTATTTCCGTAATATGAACGAATTAAAGCATTGATTCTTCATAATGTCACAGACATAGTTACAACAAAGAGTCATTTCAGTTTGCCCCACCAAGCGACACACGGGGAAATTTCTAACATTCCCCTCTTAAACCGATGGGGACTCTTGATGGTACCAAGTGGTATTACTCCAATTAATCAGATGACATGTGCTTATACCTCAGCGTTAAGTATATCTCTTATGGATGGAATTTTAAAAAAATAAGTGACGTTGTGTGACTTTTGTTAGCTTTTATGTATTAACCAATTTATAACTGGTAGTTTTAGGCTATGCGTTGTACATTAGAGTTAGTTAAAAAAGTATTGGTTTAGCAGATATTCCAAAACTTATAAAATAATGTTCAATCACAAATCGTGCTTTGTTTCACTAAATTCCCTATATTTTGTAATTTTTATCTTTGAGTTAAAGTCTTTTCGATTTCAGTCAGAACCGGATATCAGGCTGGATTAGCTTTTATAGAAAGGTATGAACATTTTTGTCAGCATTGTCGAAAGTGTTTGACCTCTGAACTCTCAGTCTCGCTGTCCTTTATTCAACTCACCTATTTCTCAGATTTTGCAGTGCAGAACTAATTATAATTTGTGCTCTATTATAAGCTCTACAGTAATTAATCACGGGCTTAGTCCCCGGGGTGACGTTGTCTTCGACGGCTGTAGAAAGTTGTTGTATCCGAACATAGGCCAGGTAAAGATATATTGGGAGAGTATTCCCTATACACAGATAAGGGAAATTAGCTGTATGGAAAATAAGGGAGAATTGTGGGCTGTATTACTTTTACTACTATTAGTAACTAAATATAATTCAGCACATAATTTTGAGTAATAAAATAGACATTCAAGTAAAGAGAATGCGTCGTTTATAAGGTTGGTGAACTTTTAAGCTTTTCTTTCAAAGTAATATATTTCCTTTCAAGCATATTATGGATGTAAACTCAATTATCAAATACTTAGTAAAAGGTTGTGTCGACGATTTCTTACTAATATTATAAATACAGACAGGCACAGGCTATGTCGACCCGCTGTTGAAAATTTTCAAGCTTAAAAGGCCTTTAACTCAAATGACAAGTCTCATTAATATTTTTCTGGCAGTTACATACATACATACATACATATACTCACGCCTTTATCCCCGAAGGGGTAGGCAGAGGCCTATACCGGCCCACATTTCACCGTGTACAATTCGGTCCCACGTGACAGGTGGTGAGCCCATCGCCGTGTTGAAATGGACCGCCGCCGTCAGAGCCTCGTCCGTTGTTCAGCAGGTGCACGAGCTTGCACGTGAGGTTGACTTGGGCCCGATGGTGTTGGTAGGGCCCCACTACACCCGAACATAATACCATTATCCATCCAACCACAAAACCAACCAACTTTTAACCTCGCCAATACCGCGACCTCAGTACTACGGCTAGCAACCACAAACCACACAATCCACACTCGGCTTTCTGTGGTCGCAATGACAAATCGGTACATGAATCAAGTACACCTGCTCTCTGGGGTCTGCTACACCTTGCGCTGTATTGTTCTACGATTGGTTTAAGAAATGTTGAAATAGAATTAGTTACTTTGATTTCTTATCTTGCCGCGTTCTACGATTGAAGTTATCAATAAAGTATGATTTGTTAGTACATTGTGTGTAAGGGCATTTCTTTACTGGGGTGTCGTTTTAAGCTCTTTTATGAATAAGAAAACTGGACAGTTTCGCACGCTACTTTGAGTCAGCTAAATAAATACACCCCCCTTTCTCTCTCTCTTAGTGCCGTCACATAGTTTAGAAATAATAATATTTTGAAATGTAAAGAGTTCTGGAGTTCTAAGAATTTTTAAAAAATATAACGATATGGAAGTTATCGTTAGCGTGCGACGCATTCGGCACTACAAATGACAATATTCTGTAGGTATCGGAATTTATATGTCAGGATTTTTCGAATGAAATTTTTGTGAAATACATACATACATATGGTCACGCCTTTATCCCCGAAGGGGTAGGCAGAGGCATATTATATGCCCACATTTCACCTTTGTATAATTTGTCCCACGTAATAGGTGGTGAGCCGTATTGCCGTGTTTAAATGGACAGGCGCAGGTTGTGACTGCCTGCTGTTGAAATAAAGCCTTCAACTTAGCTTAACGACTTGAAATAGTGAAATAGTGTAGTAAATTGAGTTTTGTGGATATTTAACTGCAAATTATTTGTGCGACGAGAGTATCAACGGTTTTAATCAATAGACTATATTGATGATAATTGTTAAAATAAAATCTGGAAATCTGAAGTGATGAGTTTATTCCATGCTTTATGTGGTTTCCGTGATGAGTCGTCACTTCTTCCAGATAATACACATAGATACTTTGTTTGTTTCTGCATCACCTTGACTGGTAAAGAATGCCTATGACATCAAGTTCGCCCGTGTACATTATGCATGAAGTTTTATTTAATTAATAAAGTATGAGTCTTAATCTTTTTGAGACGTTATTGCTTTTACAATGAGGTGAGAGGATAATCGAAATCATGCCACATATTTGTGTCATCTAGAGTTCTAGACGTGCGTCGGCTAGATAAAAGACGGGATGAAGCTCCTTGCTATTATTTCTATGATACCACAAAGATTTTTTCAAGCCATCACCTCACAGTTATTGCAACTCAAGTAGCGAATAAGTTTATCAAGCTTGCAAATGGGCATCTTCTACAGTAGATATAGCTACATTATGAGAAGTAAGGCCCAATAGCTGATGTGCTGTGTTTGAAAAGTATATAGGTGTAGGTACCTTTGTGTTTTTACGCAGTGCAGTAACAATGCAGTGGAATACCATACACATTTTTATATTCATTAAGATAGTCACGTCATGCCGTTGTCCCCGAAGAGGTAGTCAGAGGCAATAAAATATTATTCATGAAATATCCATATCCTGAATATTATGGCTCCGAAAAATATGCACTTATATTCACTTACTGTAAAAAATATTGAACAGTGAATGTATAAATTTTCGTTACCGCAATGGGCCTCAATTCACAGTAGATGGTGGAAGAGAGTGTGGTCGTTATTGTAATAAATGATTATTGGTTATTATTCAGCATATTGAAATGCATTTTTTGGTTATATTATGATAATCTACCTGATGTAAATCTGGTAAATCTAGCTGATAAGAATGCTACGATACTAAAGTCAAACTTTGCTCCCTTAGTTTGACTTTTACATGTAGTTAGATAAAATTCAAGTTTTTAAAAAGAGATTGTAATAATAATTGATAAATAAAACGTCTTAGTTTTATCAATATTAATAGGTTTGTCCTGATGAACATCATGTTTTAGAAAGATCATAATTATTAAAGGACGTGAGGCTAGAAAGTTTTAGCTTTAGCGTTGTTGAATAAGAATAATGACCGATTTCATATCATAATAGTTGCGTACATCACCCCGTTTTTTTTTTTTTTTTTATATACTACTTAGGTGGTAGACAAGCTTACGGCCCACCGGAAGGTTGGTTAACCGTAGCCTATAGACGTTTGCAACACCAGAGGCGCTACACACGCGCTGCCGACCCGGGCGCGACCCACAGTTGAAATTTTTCAAGCCGCCCGTAAGGCCTTCAACTTGGCTTAACGACTGTCATTTTACTGACAACCGGAACCAACGGCTTATCGTGCCTTCCGAAGCACGGAAACGCTCGTAAATAAATGTCACAAAGTGGTCCACGTGGTGGTCACCCATCCATATTCGGCCATAGTAAATGTTGCTTACTGCAGTGATCGTTTACAGAACACTGAGTCCGCGGGGCCACGAGCGCTTCAACCCCTATACCAAACAGAATAATAAACGGACAGACGGCAACAGTAAAATAAATTCAGCAATTGCATAACTGTCAGACTGACAGCTGGATTGATATCAAGCCGCGGCATGGCTGCAGCTGAGCTGACACTGTCAATCAGCGCACATATCTCTTTTAGCTAGGCTGGCATTGTCAGCGTTTCACGATTATGATTTGTCAAAAGCAAATTTTTAAAAATGAAGGTTATTTTGTGAATTTTATTTTTGCATCAAAATGTTTTTTTTCTTTTCCTGTTATAAACTGTTGATGGTGTTTTAATTCAATAGGAACAGTGGAAGTCCTAGGGTATCCTTTTAGGGATGGGAGGCATATCCATGTAGGATTTTCCCTCACGCAAAAAAAAACACTGGAACACTTGTCTCCTTGTAGGTACCTATATTATAATGATTTTTAATTTTTTTTTTATATTCTTAGGGAAATAAAATAAAATTATTTAAGGACTAGCGGAAGTCACGCGGTTTCACCCTCATAATTCCCGTTTCCGTAGGAACACAGGAATAAAATGTAGACTATGTTCACCGCAAAGAGTCTGGCTTCCCAACAGTGAAAGAATTTTTCAAATCGGTCCAGTAGTTCCGGAGCCTATTCGATGCAAACAAACAATCAAATGAATGAATGAATAGCAGTAAAATTGCTCTTGTTTTTCTGTTAGATGACAAAATAAATTAAAGAATAGGTATTATTATTTCAGACTGCGTTTCCTGCGGGGCACTTCTTAGTGCCTTTGCTTAGAACTCTCGGTAGAATCACAATTTATGGTTGTGACTCGTTTATTTTTATACTACTTATATACAAAAATTATATTATCTTTAATTTTAGTACCTATATAAGTATATTCATTATTTTTTTGATTCAGAGTTTTGAGGAAGAACTGAAATTCTAACATAGACACACATTCACGACAGCATTAATACCACTTCATGAGGAGTAAGCTATCGTCCATTTATATCCACCTACACAGCCTTTTGAATGCCAGTGGAATATGACAACAGGAACTCAGGACTGACAATGCAACGACCGAGGATTAACATCATTCAACACCTGCAGTGACGTCAGAGCACGTCGTGACATGTTAGGACATGACGTCGTAAATTTGTGCTAGCACCGGATTAAAACACAATCCGATTTAGAACTGAAATTTACATTTTGTTGCCACGAATGTATGGCAGAATCATCGTAGTTGTGATAATTTTGAGGGAAACTACCCCGCTAACGGGCACTCTTAAGACTATTTTACACAGATTAAAATATCTTATAATTATGACTTCCCGACTCCCGTCGGAAATCGCTTTCTCGCTACCCGAAACCACGATATGGGCGCCACTGAAAGGCTTTGCTTTCAGGAAAGGAGAGAGTAATAACAAGATAGAATTTAACACATGAAAAATTAATAATTTATTGGAATCAGATTTTAGCACTTGGGGGTCGTGGGTTGTGGCAATATCGGGCAGCAAGGGTTTTCGCGATTTCCGATAGTCCTTCAGGGTTCGACTTATCTTGGTGGCTCCAGGATGTTGATGCAGTCCGCCAGGTAGCCGTGCCGTCCACAAGTTCGGCTGGCACGGTGTTTTCAAACCGTAGGGTGGATGATCGCTCGTAGAATCGAAGGGTGCGTCTTCACCTTCGTGGCACCCGAAGGGTGGATCTTCCCAATCCGTAGGGTAGATAGTTTCTTCGAACCCGTAGGGTGAACCCTGGAATGTTCCAGAAGACGGGTTAGCTGGAACCCTTTTTCCCGCCCATTGCTAAGACAGCCGATCCCCGTTAAACCATTTGAGAGTCGGTTGCCTTACAATATTTGGTTATCTACTAATTTTACAGAGACCTTTTTTTCACACCCCTGTAATCTACCCTCCCATAACAGGGTTGACCAACAGCCGTTAATTTTCACTGTTTTAAAAATCTAGATTCGTTATAATTAATTTGACTCACCCAATGATGGGGTTATTGACGCTCGCAGCTAAATCGCTGATCACTTTGGGAGTACTTGGCTCCTTACTATATTTCTTCACTTTAAATAAAATTAAACTCTGATGCACCTGCGCCTTCGCGACTAGTATATTTAGATTATTTTAGTAATGCTCTTTGAAATTCGCGCGCGGTTGTTTATATATGTTTGTACAGCGCCTCTAGCGGCACCACTCGAAACTACTCAATCGTCAAGACCGCTTTTTAAATACGAATAAGGTTTCCGCCGTTTCGACACTTACTCGGTAGATGGCGCTTTCATATGTTGATCTAATTTTCGATTCTAAACCCCTAATGTTAATCAATATTTGCCCCCGTTGTTTCACAACGTTACAACGTGTTGTTTGTTTTGTTATTATTTTATTGTAAAATGGAAATAGTAATATTAAATATGTACTCACTATAAGAATCTTAATATGAACCTGATGAGATGAGAAATATTCCATTTTAGGTTATTTAATTTAGATAAGTATGTACTTATCTAATGACATTAATTTAGTGTTTAGAAAAAAAGATAATTCTGCCTAACCCAAGAGTGAAGACGCAATTAATTTTATTTTTTAATAAAGAAATTCTTATTTCTTATCATCTAGAAATCTAGAATGATTGGCTCGATTTGACTACAAGCCGCTACGGATAATTTGTGGGTAATTAATTCATCTTATATTGTCTAAGAATACTAACTACCTAGAAACCCTCTCGCCTCGTGATCACTGCAACAAAAACTGCCGTACTAACGCATGATTGTGTGCGTGAGCGTGCTGTCTTACATACGCCTTGCGTCAGTGTGTAGTGACGCCGGCTAAAGACACTTCCCATTTTTTCGGGAAACTAATCATGCTAAAGTTTTGTTCTCAAGTAATCATAAAATGGAAATAATTTATAAAATGGAATTATAATGTCTATCTGTATGATTAACTTAGACATTTTAGATGTTTCTAGATACGCGGATGCATGTCCGGCCAAGTTATGTAAAAGAAACTGGCGATATTTACATCAAGAGCTCTTTATAGCCCTCTATAACTTGAAACGTATTTTCGCGAATAATATATAAAATGTCTATCTGTATGATTATAGATGTTTCTACATACGTGGATGCTTGTCCGGCCAAGTTATGTAAAAGAAACTGGCGATTTTACATTAAGAGGTCTTTATAGCCCTCTACAAATTGAAACGTATTTTCGCGGATGACGTAAAAAGTATAGATACGTTACCCACACTGCGCAATGGCAAGACAAATGGGAGGCAATTGCCCACAGAGTTACGCACCAACCAGTGTCGCGACAACATACTTTGTGAAAGTACTAAGAGCAGTATTTCATATAATGTTCGTAAAGAAATGTAAAAAACATGTCTTTGTGTATTTTCAAACGATAAAAAATAACACTTTAACTGTGATTTATAAAGTAAATCATTTATGCCCAAGTACATACAAGTTTTTTTCTCAACAATGTGTAATGTTTTGATACAACTTGTAACATCAGTGCGCTTTTTTTATTGCGGCTGGCCGGCTGCACACTGGTCCGTATTTAAAATAGGTGGACATACGATCTAAGATGTCAAATGCTTTTGGAAAAAAAATATAAGTACGAGTACGCATTTCTGATTAATTTTGCAATTCAATATGGCCGCCACCCCACCGTTGTAAAATGTCATGTTGGATACCGTATAAGGGGTTTTTTGGTATGCTGAGTTCGAATTTCGGGTTAATTTAGAGATCCAATATGGCCGCCGCGCCGTTATCACAAAACTTCATGATGGGTATCGTTTAAGGGGTTTTTTGGTATGCCGAGTACGAATTTCGGGTTAATTTAGAGAACCAATATGGTCGCCGCGCCGTTATCACAAAATTTCATGATGGGTATCGTTTAAGGGGTTTTTTGATATGCTAAGTACGAATTTCGGGTCAATTTAGAGATCCAATATGGCCGCCGCGCCGTTATCACAAAATTTCATGATGGGTATCGTTTAAGGGGTTTTTTGGTAGGCTGAGTACGAATTTAAGGTCAATTTTGCAATACAAGATGGCCGCCGCGCCACCGTTGTAAAATTTCATGTTTATACCGTATAAGGGGGTTTTTGGTATGCTGAGTACGAATTTCGGGTTAATTTAGAGATCCAATATGGCCGCCGCGCCGTTATCACAAAATTTCATGATGGGTATCGTTTAATGGGTGTTTTGGTATGCTGAGTGCGAATTTCAGGTTAATTTAAAGATTTGAATATAGCCGCCGCGCCGTTATCACAAAATTTCATAATGGGTATCGTTTAAGGGGATTTTTGGTATGCTGAGTACGAATCTTAGGTCAATTTTGCAATCCAAGATGGCCGCCTTACACCGTTGTAAAATTTCATGCTGTATATCGTATGAGGGGTTTTTTGGTATGCTGAGTACGAATTTCAGGTTAACGTTTGCCATCCAAAATGGCCGCCGTGCCACTGTTGTGAAATTTCATGTTGTATATCGTTTATGGGGTTTTTTGGTATGCCAAATACGAATTTCAGGTAAATTTTGCAATCCAATATGGCTGCCTGGCCACCGTTGTAAAATTTCATGTAGCATATCGTATAAATGGAATTTTGATATGCTGAGTACGAATTTAGGGTTAATTTTGCAAAATTATCTTGAAATTCGTACTCAGCATACCAAAAACTCCTTAAACGATACCCATCATGAAATTTTGTGATAACGGCGCGGCGGCCATATTGGATCTCTAAATTAACCCGAAATTCGTACTCAGCATACCAAAAAACCCCTTAAACGATACCCATCACGAATTTTTTTGATTTGGGCGCGGCGGCCATATTGGATCTCTAAATTAACCCGAAATTCGTACTCGGCATACCAAAAAACCCCTTAAACGATACCCATCATGAAATTTTGTGATAGTGGCGCGGCGGCCATTTTGGATTGCAAAATTATCATAAATTTCGTACTCAGCATACCAAAAAACCCCTTTAACGATACCCATCATGAAATTTTGTGATTTTGGGGCGGCGGCCATATTGGATCTCTAAATTAACCCGAAATTCGTACTCAGCATACCAAAAAACCCCTTAAACGATACCCATCATGAAATTTTGTGATTTCGGCGCGGCGGCCATATTGGATCTCTAAATTAACCCGAAATTCGTACTCAGCATACCAAAAAACCCCTTAAGGGGCGGTTATAGCGCACAAGTAGGCATTTGGCGCTCCCCTCGCCCCGGGCGCGAGACACACCGCGCGTCGGCAGCGGCAGTCAACTCTCATGCCACAGTATACAGTATAGTAGAAAGAAACAGCATGCTAACTTTGTTTGACGTAGTAAATGCATCTAACTTTATTAAGTGTAGTGATTTATTAGTTTCGTAAATAAAAATAAAAGAGTTAATCGTAAATAAATTATGTATATTATACTATTATTTTTAAGCTGAAGAGTTTGTTTGTTTGTTTAGTTGTTCTAACTCGAGTGTCTAAGAGACTGCTAGTTGAATTTCAAGAGTTTCTTAACAGAATGTCCATTTTTGAAAAATACCAAAATATATAACATCACGCTAAGGCGAATAAGAGCTTAGCAGCAACGAAACATTTTTCGACAACTAGGATATTTCATTTCTTTTGAGAGTTTCCGTTGCGTACGTTTGCTAGAGTTGCGTAAAAAATGTAAATTACATAATAGCTGGTCATAAAAATTACTAAAGTTTTCTAAAGTTGGTATGCTAAGTATGAATCACGGGATCATTGTGCAATCCAAAATGGCCGCCGCGGTGTAATCACAAAATTTCATGATGGGTGTCGTTTAAAGGGTTTTTTGGTATGCTGAGTACGAATCACGTACTAATTTTGCAATCCAATATGGACGCCGCGCCGTCATCACAAAATGTCATGATGGGTATCGTTTAAGGGGTTTCTTGGTATGCTGAGTACGAATCACGTGATAATTTTGCAATCCAATATGGGCGCCGCGCCGTAATCACAAAATTTCATGATGGGTATCGTTTAAGGGGTTTCTTGGTATGCTGAGTAAGAATCACGTGATAATTTTGCAATCCAAAATGGCGGCCGCGGTGTAATCACAAAACTTCATGATGGGTATCGTTTAAAGGGTTTTTTGGTATGCTGAGTACGAATTACGTACTAATTTTGCAAACCAATATGGCCACCGCGCCGTAATCACACATTTTCATGATGGGTATAGTTTAAGGGAATTCTTGGTATGCTAAGTATGAATCACGGGATCATTGTGCAATCCAAAATGGCCGCCGCGGTGTAATCACAAAATTTCATGATGGGTGTCGTTTAAAGGGTTTTTTGGTATGCTGAGTACGAATCACGTACTAATTTTGCAATCCAATATGGACGCCGCGCCGTCATCACAAAATGTCATGATGGGTATCGTTTAAGGGGTTTCTTGGTATGCTGAGTACGAATCACGTGATAATTTTGCAATCCAATATGGGCGCCGCGCCGTAATCACAAAATTTCATGATGGGTATCGTTTAAGGGGTTTCTTGGTATGCTGAGTACGAATCACGTGATAATTTTGCAATCCAAAATGGCGGCCGCGGTGTAATCACAAAAATTCATGATGGGTATCGTTTAAAGGGTTTTTTGGTATGCTGAGTACGAATTACGTACTAATTTTGCAAACCAATATGGCCACCGCGCCGTAATCACACAATTTCATGATGGGTATAGTTTAAGGGAATTCTTGGTATACTAAGTATGAATCACATGATAACTTTGCAATCCAATATGGCCACCGCGGCGTGATCACAAAATTTCATGATGGGTATCGTTTAAGGGGTTTTTTGGTATGCTGAGTACGAATCACGTACTAATTTTGCAATCCAATATGGGCGCCGCGCCGTAATCACAAAATTTTATGATGGGTATCGTTTAAAGGGTTTCTTGGTATGTTGAGTACGAATCACGTGATAATTTCGCAATCCAAAATGGCCGCCTCAGTGTAATCACAAAATTTCATGATGGGTATCGTTTAAAGGGTTTTTGGTATGCTGAGTACGAATTACGTGATAATTTTGCAATACAATATGGCCGCCGCGCCGCAATCGCAAAAATCCATGATGGTTATCGTTTAAGGGGTTTTTTGGTATGCTGAGGACGAATCACATGATAATTTTGCAATCCAAAATAGCCACCGCGCCGTAATCACATAATTTCATAATGAATATCGTTTAATGGGTTTTTTCGAATGCTGAGTACGAATAACATGATCATTTTGGAATTCAATTTGGCCGCCTAAGCTATTTAGGCCTACTTGCGCGGAGAGTCGAGTTAAATATATAAATATAGAGTTAGTAAGCTCTGAGTTAAATAAATAACTTCTTAACTCTGACCACGTCTTGCACAGTTGCAAATTGGCACGCGGTTAATTAACTCACAGTAAACCGAACAAGTTTTTTTAGTCTGTCGTTCCATGTAATCCAACCACACACAAATGTTAGAACGAAGAATGTAACATGTGTCTCTATCTCTTTTACACTACAGTCTGCTACGTATGATTTACGATACTACCATACTTACGATACTACCAGTTACGATACCAATCATAAAATTTTGTGATTACGGCGCGGCGGGCATATTGGATTGCAAAATTATCACGTGATTCGTACTCAGCATACCAAAAAAACCCTCAAACGATACCCATCATGAAATTTGGTAATTACGGCGCGGCGGCCATCTTGTATTGCAAAATTAGTACGCGATTCGTACTCAGCATACCAAAAAACCCCTTAAACGATACCCATCATGAAATTTTGTGATTACGGCGCGGCGGCCATCTTGTATTGCAAATTTAGTACGCGATTCGTACTCAGCATACCAAAAAACCCCTTAAACGATACCCATCATGAAATTTTGTAATTACGGCGCGGCGGCCATCTTGTATTGCAAAATTAGTACGCGATTCGTACTCAGCATACCAAAAAACCCCTTAAACGATACCCATCATGAAATTTTGTGATTACGGCGCGGCGGCTATATTCCATTGCAAAATTATCACGTGATTCGTACTCAGCATACGAACAAACCCCTTAAACAATACCCATCATGAAATTTTGTAATTACGGCGCGGCGGCCATCTTGTATTGCAAAATTAGTACGCGATTCGTACTCAGCATACCAAAAAACCCCAACGATACCCATCATGAAATTTTGTAATTACGGCGCGGCGGCCATCTTGTATTGCAAAATTAGTACGCGATTCGTACTCAGCATACCAAAAAACCCCTTATACGATACCCATCATGAAATTTTGTGATTACGGCGCGGCGGCCATCTTGTATTGCAAAATTAGTACGCGATTCGTACTCAGCATACCAAAAAACCCCTTAAACGATACCCATCATGAAATTTTGTGATTACGTCGTGGCGGCTATATTCCATTGCAAAATTATCACGTGATTCATACTCAGCATACGAACAAACCCCTTAAAAGATACCCATCATGAAATTTTGTGATTACGGCGCGGCGGCCATATTGGATTGCAAAATTATCACGTACTTCGTACTCAGCATACCAAAAAACCCCTTAAACGATACCCATCATGAAATTTTGTGATTACGGCGTGGCCGCCATGTTGGATTGCGAAATTATCATGTAATTCGTAGACATTTTAATGCATTAGGTAGATGGTTACCATGTCGTGAAAACACTTAAAAAGTAAAAGATCACCACATTTTTACCATCAGTCGCGTATGTATTTGTAACGGTTAATCTAATTACATTTTGCACATTACTGATATTTTTATACTGTGGCGCGATTTCAACGTAATTTGGCATAATAATTACGAAATAGTTGCGAAAAAAACTGACACAGGTCCTGCCTCCACAAGCGCCAGGGCGAGACTGATCGGCCGTCAGCGGCGCAATTCTATTGCGTTTGGTAGATATTCGTACATGATAATTATGTAAATAGTTGTTTATAAAAAAACGCTCGGAAAATGTGTATAAAAACTTAATACCTTTAATTAAGTGCAAAAAAAATATATAAAATGTTAATAGTTTAGCCACAGTTTTGAAAAAACTTTTCTGAGAGAGGCAACTTTGGGATTTTTTTCTATCTAGTGAAATTTATTGGATCGTGTAACGGGCTCGGAATATGTTTAGCTTATATCCTTAACTATTATATATATATTTTTCAGATTTCAAAACCCTTTACTTTTTGACTAGGATTGTTTCAAAAAACTCAAAATCTGACCCACGCGGCCTTAAACGATTGCCATCATGAAATTTTGTGATAGTGGCGCGGCGGCCATTTTGGATTGCAAAATTGACCCGAAATTCGTACTCAGCATATCAAAAAACCCCTTAAACGATACCCATCATGAAATTTTGTAATAACGGCGCGGCAGCCATATTGGATCTCTAAATTAACCCGAAATTCGTATTCAGCATACTAAAAAACCCCTTTAACGATACCCATCATGAAATTTTGTGATAGTGGCGTGGCGGCCATTTTGGATTGCAAAATTACCATAAATTTCGTACGCAGCATACCAAAAAACCCCTTTAACGATACCCATCATGAAATTTTGTGATTTTGGGGCGGCGGCCATATTGGATCCCTAAATTAACCCGAAATTCGTACTCAGCATACCAAAAAACCCCTTAAACGATACCCATCATGAAATTTTGTGATTTCGGCGCGGCGGCCATATTGGATCTCTAAATTAACCCGAAATTCGTACTCAGCATACCAAAAAACCCCTTAAACGATACCCATCATGAAATTTTGTGATAGTGGGGCGGCGGCCATTTTGGATTGCAAAATTGACCCGAAATTCGTACTCAGCATATCAAAAAACCCCTTAAACGATACCCATCATGAAATTTTGTGATAACGGCGCGGCGGCCATATTGGATCTCTAAATTAACCCGAAATTCGTATTCAGCATACTAAAAAACCCCTTTAACGATACCCATCATGAAATTTTGTGATAACGGCGCGGCGGCCATATTGGATCTCTAAATTAACCCGAAATTCGAACTCAGCATACCAAAAAACCCCTCAAACGATACCCATCATGAAATTTTGTGATTACGGCGCGGCGGCCATATTGGATTGCAAAATTATCATGTATCACCTACAGAGATAGATTATAGTCTGAAATGATACAAGTTTTATCCCGGGAATAAGTTCCCATGAGACGCGGAAAAGAGAACAAAATTTCACGCAGGCGAAGCTGCGGGCATCAGCTAGTCCATAATAAATGTTACATTACACGCGAATGCTCGTGTCGGTCAGGGAGGTAGCATCGTAACGTAATGCTCGAGTCGAATCTATAAATGTTACATTACACGCGAATGCTCGTGTCGGTCAGGGAAGTAGCATCGTAACGTAATGCTCGAGTCGAATCTATAAATGTTACATTACACGCGAATGCTCGAGTCAGTCAGGGAGGTAGCATCGTAACGTAATGCTCGAGTCGAATCTATAAATGTTACATTACATGCGAACGCTCGTCGGTCAGGGAGGTAGCATCGTAACGTAATGCTCGAGTCGAATCTAATTTGTTACATTACAGGCGAAGGCTCCCGGTTAGGGAGCACCTTAACAAGTCCGGCAGTACGAACTGTACCTACCCAAGTCTAGTGGTACGAACTCCATATATGAACTAACGAAACGTAAAAGACTTTTTGAAATCCAACCAGTAGTTCCCGAGATCCTAGCGTTCAAACAAACGAACAAACCCTTCAGCTTAAGAACATTTGTACAGATTTCACCATTTATAACTCACATTTGGTATTTTAAATGATTTCCTTAATTTAAAGTATGCCAAGTTTCTCGTTACTGAGTCCGAACAATTGTATAGGTCGATTTTCACTATTCTCGACTCACACTTGACCGTTTCCAAATTATTTATTTTACGACTCTCTAATAATTTAGTTCCATTTCCGTACCTAGGTAATTCTTTACTTATTTAATTTGGGGAATTCTGAATTGGAAACTGGCAACACCAACAAAAATGTCAAGATGGAGTCGAAGAAATTAGACATGCGTAAATAAATAGATTTCATAAAATTGTGATATGTTTCGAGTTACTTACAGACATTCCTGGGTGTTTTTAAATATTTTCTGTAATTTTGACACACTTTTATTGCACAATTCGACATTTTAAACAATAAAATTTTGTCACGTGACACAAGCTTATCCCTTGACAACAGAATGTGCACTAAATGGCGGATCGGAACTTATCCGCCAACAGTTAGCGCTTAAAATTTTGGACGCATTGCTGTCGTTCAGAGACTATCTACCTACTTAACACATCTCTGTATATTGTATTAGTAGTTTATGACACTGTTGCATATTATGGGTTCTTATAACACGAGTGTGTTTTAAAAAAACGAGCCGTAGGTGAGTTTTTTTATAGTATCACACGAGTGTTATAAGACCAAGTTATGTACAGTGTCATACACTACTTTATCTACTCTCATACTATAATACCTGATTTCATTTTGTGATATACCTATAGTTGCTCCTTGATTTCGCCGGTAACAGGTTCATGGTCATGTTTGACGCAGTTTCCAGAATGTCTGGTGGTGTACAATTACCACCATCCTCGCTTTAGGACATGTTTTTACACAAAAACTAATTTATTTTACAAACAAAACCAAACTTTGTTTAATTTAAATGTAAAATGTTGGCGTCAAGGCGCAAACATCGATTGCGCATGCGTGTTTCTTTTTTTTTTTCAGGCTGCGGAAGTACAATTTTTTTTTAAAGTAGAGGTTCAAACTTCTTTTTCCAGCCCGAGATTGTTTATGGTGTATCGTAATGATTAAAAAGTTTTATTATGATATAGGTGTCCATACAAGACCTGTATTGTAATAAAACTTTTTTTTTGGCCTGTGCGTAATGTTTGTCATAAGAGTATTGATTTCAATTTTATAATCTTTGTATTATAGTATCGGAGTAGATAAACTTATTTATCTACTCTGATACTATAATACAAAGATTATAAAATTGAAATCAATACTATTATGACAAACATTACGCACATGCCAAAAAAAAAGTTTTATTACGATACAGGTCTTGTATGGACACCTATATCATAATAAAACTTTTTAATCATTACGATACACCATAAACAATCTCCAGCTGAAAAAGAAGTTTGAACCTTTACTTAAAAAAAAAATTGTGTCTCCAGAGTAGCGAAAAATCCTAAATCTATGGTCTCCGCAGCCTAAAAAAAAAAGAAACACGCATGCGCAATCGATGTTTGCGCCTTGGCGCCAACATTTTACATTTAAATTAAACAAAGTTTGGTTTTGTTTGTAAAATAAATTAGTTTTTGTGTAAAAACATGTCTTAAAGCGAGGATGGTGGTAATTGTACACCACCAGACATTCTGGAAACTGCGTCAAACATGACCATGAACCTGTTACCGGCGAAATCAAGGAGCAACTATATATCACAACAAAATGAAATCAGGTATTATAGTATGAGAGTAGATAAAGTAGTGTATGACACTGTACATAACTTGGTCTTATAACACTCGTGTGATACTATAAAAAAACTCGCCTACGGCTCGTTTTTTTAAAACACACTCGTGTTATAAGAACCCTTATTATGCAACAGTATCATAAACTACTATTATGCCGACATTTATTGAATTGTAATTGTTTTAATATTCTAATAAAATTTAATTATTTTGATATTGCATGTGTATTTATATTTTCTGTGTCACATATGGACATTATGTCTGAAATAAAGGTCACTATTATTATTATTCGAAGTGTAATTATGATCTAAATAAGTAAATAGCCTTTGAGAATGCCGTAAGGCGAAACCGGTTAGGTATTACAATAATAAATGTTGTGTGTGTATGCTGATTTTGTTCAGCTTCGGGACATTATAATGCTTCTCTTTATTAAATTTGCGAAGTAACGCTGATCCCAAATTCAGAAAAATGGTTATTAGAATAAAATATGGAATAACTCTATGATACGATTCCAAACAGAAGTCTCCCTAAAATAATACTTTCCAATAACAGTATAATAATTTTAATTTACGTAGGAATGTAAATTCAGCGTAAGTATTAATAAAATTAATAGCTTAAAATGAAATGGCAGTGTGCTAATAGTCAGTGAAATATGAACTAATAACAAGCCTTCGTCGCCTGTCCCTGTGATGGATGAGCGGTCAGTGCCGCAGGATGGCGGTGACCGAATTAACTAGACCTTATTAAGCAATGTCGGCTGATTTTGAGATCAAACTTCACTAATAATTTTGATCATAATTAGCTGTTCTTAACAGGTGATATTTAAACAAAATACACAGCTCGAATATCTGTGAGTATTTCAGGCGTCTACTTGTTGCCCTTATTAATATTATAAAATAAAATGGCAAAATAATCAGGTTGTTGTGTGGGAGCTCCCGTTAAATATTCTCATTTTTTTGTTTTTCATAGAAGGCTCATGAATTGGGTTTTGTTTTTTACCCTTTGGGTAAGGAACCCTTAAAAGACACTAGTACTGTTCCACAATATTTCGTGGTATAGTTCCACCTGACCGGTTTCGTCTCACAAAAGTCTAGATGAGGGTACTATATGGAAAACACTCTAACTCGTTGTCGTTTTTTCAATCAGTGCAGCAAGTTCAACAATGAACTAATCACAATCATGTTTTATTCGTTTACGACTGTAATAAAATATATTATCATTCTAGTGAAAAAAGGTAGGTATAACGCGGTAGAAAATATTTTCTTTAATATAGGGCTAGTTTGAGCATGCCGCTAAGTCACCAAAAGTGAAACTTACACTCTATGCTTAACTTGTTGATTCCTGCGATTACAATAGTCGAATATTATCCCGACTGAGTGTAATAGAGAAGAATGAAATACCGACTTCCTGAAGGGAAGCAACAGCAGTACTCACTGTTCAGGATGCTAGAGGTGTGCAATCTTCCGCTTTACAGCGTTCCCGTCTAATAACATCCCATACCCTTAAAGCGCATCATGCTGCAGTCGTAATGTAGTGTTGTTAAGAGGCCAACGTGTAAAGTATGCGAACTAAATGTGAGTCATAAATTCTAGCTGCTGCAGCGGGTTGAGAATTGGCAACGGTTTACGCGAGATAATACAGATGGGCAGAATGTCGAGCATGTTGGCAGTGCAATCTTTCAGTTCGACATTGATGCGGAAAAGTCAGGAGCAATGTGGAGTTCCGTGATTTAATAATAAATGTTTTTATTATATCTCATACATTTTCATACAAAACAAAAATTGAGGCAACCCCTGTAAGTTATATAAATACTTGTGATGGGGTTGACTCGCTTCTTCCCTTACTCTTATCACACAATGAAGGGGCCTTAATATTAATTGTCTTAGATTTTAATATTAATTGTCTTAGATTTGAAGGGCTACGTTCAGTAGTTCACTGTCATAGTCAGATTTCATGATTTGATTGATTGAATAGAATAAGATAATATTGCTTATGGCACCATAAACATTGTGTACCTACATATTAAAGTTGAGAACATAACAATACCAAGAACTGTTGACTGCGATACCATTTTTTTTTTCGTGTAAAATTTCTCATGGATGCTATGCCAGATTCCTACGGGTTAAAATTATATGATGCTGTATAACACTGCTTACGGCTGAAGTCACGGGTAACGTCACGGCCTTTGCAGAGATGTCTCAGGATTCCTGGCAGACTTTGGCTACCACCACGGCGTGTTTTGGCTACAATATAAAACACTTTAAAAATAGATTTAAAAGACTAAGAAAGTCAATTTATTTATTATTTATTTATTTTATACTTTATTGTACACCAAGAAAATAAACAAACAGAGTAAAAATATGTGTACAAATGTAACAAAAATAGCAGTACAATAGGCGGCCTTATTGCTTAGAGCAATTTCTGCCAGGCAACCTTTGAATGGAAAAAAATATGTTAATTGATAAACTGGTAGTTGTTGGCGTTCAAATTTAGAAAGAACCTCTCTCTGTACTTTTTCTTAGTTTACGGACATAAATATCCGTATGTCACAAATATAATGCTGCAAAATGTGGATTGCACAGTGGTAATTAATGTTAAATGATACCGGTTTTAGGCGCACTTGCAAAAATAGATGGCATGTTTCTGCCGTTTTACTGCACAGAGTAAAAATATTATGACACTTAAACATAGAGGAGATTTATAAGTCGTGTAATTATTTTTTGTGTGAATACCAAGTTGGTATTCTGTAGACGATTAAGCATTTTACGCCATAGTCGCTCTTGAAATGTGTAAACGTTTTGTAGTGTTATTTTTGTATATTATTAGTTTTGTCTGCGGTACGCCTAAATGGCATAACGCAGACAAAACTGGCAGGACGCTGTTGTCTGCGTCTGTACGTGGCTGTGAGCGAAGGACAGCCGCGGACAGACGATGTCAAAAGTGCCGCGCCGTGTTTTATGTGCGTTTTGCCTTGGAAGCATTTCCGTGGTTTGGGAAGCACCTAAGTCGTGCATTGGTGGCAATCACATGGCAGTCGTTAAGCCTAGTTTCAGCCATTTTAGGCGGCTTTTTAAAACACAGGATCCCATAAATATAAGCCTGTCGATATCAACTGAGCAATAGACTTAAAATACACCGCGCCGTAGACATATGGGACAAAAAATGCAAATGGAAAATGTGGCTTAGTATAATATATAGAATGCCTCTGCCTACCCCTTATGACTCCGTGTATCTATACATTGTAAGCAATCTGTAACACAGCATAATCTCGGAAATAGACATTGAGTTTCTTCACACATACCGGCATTATTTAACTTGAACGATACTAAGTACATAGAATATACAGAACCTGTATTCAATTTGAAAGAAGATTTGAAAACCAAATGAGGTAACTGATTCGCTCCAACCGTATCAAAGGAACAATTGACACGATTTGTTCTGAGAAACAAAACAAATAAATTCCAATTGTACGATAAAGGCATACTTTCTGATCAGGGTCGGGGTCGGGAGCAAGATCAATGGATGGGATCAGATTAACTTAGGGCTGACCGGAGTGCGATTTGGTATAATTAAAGCAGTCTATTGAAAACATACATATATACATAATATATACTACGCCCACATCTTTATTCCAAAGCAATCCGTATAAAGTGGTGAGCTTATTTCTATTTTGAAGTGGACAGGCGCATAGTTATTTTGAAAGCCTTTCTTCTCATCTGAGAAGGTCATTTGTAAAGAAAGGTTGCCTTAAGAGATTGATTTTTATTTTCATTCCAGTAATCATGTCACATGAATGTTTTGTATTGCTGTGCAATAAAGTTATTCTATTCTATCTGAGTACCAGTCATAGAGTGCAATAACCAATGATTGTAACAACACACTAGGTCAGCTTGACTAAGAGTGCTTTTTTATTATTTATAGAGAAGCTATTTATAAAATCAATTCAGCTTATCACAGACTGTTCTCGATTCTTGTGGCTGCTGTTGGGAGGTATTTTACCAATGTACCCATTTCATAATGATTTTTTTGAGTTTTCAGTCTCTTTACCTCATTCGTTAGTCAGCTGGCGCACCACTAGCAGGTCAGGCTAGGGTGTGCCTCAAAGATGTCCTGTCCCCGTCGTAATAAAACTTTCAGATAAAATAACTTTTTCAAAATAAAATATTTCGCACTACTAAGTTCTTTAACTTATAATATTATAGGTACTAACCCGTACCTGGAAATGAGAAACATTAAAGTAAATTTCCACTGTTACAAAGCTAGTTAGGTATATTTACTTACTACTTTTTTACTTTTTTTAGGAGTACCATAACAAATGCAAGCTTTGAAATCTATCGGCATTACGCGTATCAGTCTTTTATTTGAAAATCCTGCAACGAAATAATAAAATTGAACAGGTACGGATCCGATCACGGGGCTCATTCGGACACACGATTGAGGCACGTGACAAAACGGTACGTGCTCGAGCGACGTGTTTAGGCGACGACGTCTTCACGTCATTATGTGATAACGTCAACTTTTATTGTGATGGGAATTTATGTGTCGTATTTGTGTTTCGTCTTCAGCTACTGAGATTTTGTTATCTAATAACGCTGTCTGAGACAGACGTGACGTGTGCGCAGTAAAATGAGACCTCTGAGGAATATGTTTCTTTACCTAACTTGTACCTATACATACCATATACCTGATGACGCCAGCATTGGATTAGTATAAATACCAAGCAATCACTTCTGGTCTTAAGTTTTATTTTTTAAATTAGTTAGCTGTTTCTAAATGAATATTCGTGTATGAATTTCAGTCGAAAGTTAATGGAAATGAAAAAGTGACAGTGCATGCTGGGCGTGTTTGCCTTTTCTGATCAGGAAACCTCTTCTTTGTACCGTAGGGAGTCCCTGTGATACAAATATTAGGAAACAATTATCTATTTCTCAGAACAGGGACGTCTCATCCCATTCCTCTACTCTGTTATGGTACATAGAGAAGATGAAATCATAATACCAAGCCGTCTGGTTAGTGTAATGCAAACCACCATTGACAAATTAAGTTAAAACCTACTTCCAGTATAAGTGGACTGTAAAGGGCTCGCTTTATTGATTGTTAGTCTTTAGAAAGTACTGGTAACCTCGTTGACTCAGTATTTTGTAAACAATCACTGCATTTGTAAACAATCGCAAAACGAGTGACCACTTAATAATTTTCCATTTAAGCTAACAGTGCTTAGGAACGCACTTTAAGCCGGTTAGTTCCAGTTGTCACTAACTAAAGACTGTTGAAAATTTCAATAGCAGCTAGCCATCCAATTTTAGAGAGAGATCCGAAAGTTCCAGCGCTTTATTTTCGCTGAGTAGTAATGACATTGGTGACCAAAATTGTAGTGTAACTGATATCCGAACATGCCTGAAATAGAAAAGAAAAAAGAAAGAAAGAAAAACCTCTTTATTTTAATGCAACAACACTGACTAAGTAGTAATAAAAATGTCAGCGCATTGTTTACCTTTCTATTTGTATGGATTAATACCTCTAGTGCTATCTGTCATATTTGTGCTGCCAAAGAACGCAGAGTCAATGATCGACGCTACATTAAAATAAATACATTAAAATTGGGGTTAGTGCAGGTCATTGCTGGAGGTAGGCCTCTCCCAATTAACGCCACATCACAAAGTAACGCCTTCCGCAAACAGTCCCAGCCTGCTGACCTTTTCTTGATCGTCGGTCCATGTCGAGGGTGGATGTTGCACCAAACATTTGCTGAGTCGCAGACTCCACTACAAAACTCGTTTGTTTCGTCGGTCATCAGTCTGTAGGTGTAGTCAGCCCACTACCACTTTTTTATTTGAAAATAAATACATAACAAAAAATATTTTAATTTTGCATACATACATACACTCACGAATTTCCCTGAAGAGGAAGCCAGAGGCGTATTATATTATGCCCACATTTCACCTTTTTTTAGAAATTGTCCCACGTAGGTGGTGAGCCGTATTGCCTTGTTGATATAGACAGGCGCAAGTGGTGACTGCCTGCTGTTGAACTTTTTCAAGTCGCAACATGGCGTAATGACTACAATTTAACTGGCAACCGGGACCAACGGCTTAACGTGCCTCCCAAAGAACGAAAACGCTCAGAAATAAATGTCACTAAATGGTCTTGTGATGGTCACCATCTATAACCGGCTATAGTAAACGTTGCTTACTATAATGATCGTTTACAAAACACTGAATCCGCGGGGCAAAGAGTGTTTCTTTTTGCGTTCTAAATTATTATTCATTCCGGACAAAAGGAAATAGTTTCAGTAGTTTGTATTTCAAAAGCGCAACCACATATTTTCCTGGTACCTTCCAGTTTGTTCATTAATCTGAGGGCAGGATGCGGGCGGTGTTTTATGGACGCATTACCTCCCTTGAGTTATGGTTTCAGCAGCTGATTTCACGAGGAATTATTCTCTCAATGGTCTTTTGCTTTTTTTTTGTAAATACTTTGTTTAAATTAACTACTTCAGTGGTAAGTGTGGGAGAATTCTGTGATGAGGTTTCGCGTTCGACTTTCGATTGAATTTTTTTTGTGAATTCGTAGGTACTTAAATAAATACTAGTCAAATCCTCTTTTAGGCTCAAATTCAGACCAACTATTTTAGGCACAAATCCCAGCTGCGATGTAAAGTATTAAAAAGACCAATTCTTTTATTCGTTAAAACATTGCCATTCACAATGGTAGACATTAATGAAAATTAATCCGAATCGTATGGATGTAATATATCTGCATTGCAGTTGCTATTGCTCTTGAAATAAATATTTGCTCTAAGGGCATGTTTACAGTGCACAAGATTTAGCAGTGAGCGATTTATTGGATTGAATGAATGATTTACAATCGATGGATAAAATATATTTTTCTACTTAAATGGGCGTTTTACAAATTACGAGTCCCGGTGTTTACTCCAAAACAGTGAAAAAAGGCTTGCTGAATAAATAAATACATAAATCATCAGAACAATAGTTCTGTTTCGGTCTTTCGGTTCTTCAGTTTCGGTCACATCTTTCTACCTCAGCCAAATTGCTGAATCTTGCAAAAACTATTACTAAATATTTTGTAATGAGAAATTAGCTACAAAGGTAATTAAATTTATTTATTAGTCAGCCGTTACAATTAATCCATTATTGAAAACACACTTGCACTTACATTCCACAATTTAATTTGCTTTAACAACACCTGACCGTTTTCGCTTTTATAGCATTCTCAAAGGTATTATATTATAATGTTCTTACACTATCACTTCTAACACATAAAAACGTTACATAATCATCACAACTTATCCGAGAAAAATAACATAAATGTCAGAGAATCTCACGTTTTTAAACAATGAAATAACAGACTGCCGCTCCCGCTACCACTTATAGTCACAATAGCGGACTCATTCACAGCACTACAGTAGTGGTGGCCACTGAATTACAAACTACTGCCTGCTAATTGCCCTCAAAACTTTTAAATATTACGTGATACAAATGCGTAATTCTATACAGTCGTGTTACAAGTGCCGTTGTCAGTTTTATATTGCAAACAGTTACAGAGCTGTGAATACATATTCAAATCTGAGTTAATTTGCTGTATGGTTTAAGCTTGTTTAGGCTTTTGAACCAGCGAAACATATAAGCGGTTCAGAATAGTATTGTTTTTGAGTCTTTCTTTCGGGGTTGGTTCACAATAACTAATTTAATGGATATCACATTTCTTCTACAAAATGCGACGATAAACCTCTTTCTTACGCAGTAATGAAAATTAACGACTCGACGGTGACGCTACGGGAGTAAACGCAACGCGACGGGAACGGTCTTATGTGATGCAAACGAAGTTGCGCGGGTCAGCCAGTAATTGTATAAAATTACTAGGAAGATGATGTCTCTATGGCGGAGAATTGTGCTTGATATATTATTGTCATATTGTCTTGAAATAGGAGTACGACGCATTCATGGCCGCCTTAATTAGCGTTATTATGGAAAATCTGCATGTGCAAGACCTTCGCTTGTAAAAAGTTTATTTGGTCATGAGAGGTAGAAGCATGATGCAAATATATCGACCAAAACTGTGTACTGAAACTTGCAGACAACCGAGACTAACTGTCCGATAGCAGATCTGAAAACTTTCTGCATGAAGCGGAAAACAAACTGCATTATCTAAGTACATTTCACACATAAGTGCAAAGGTGCAAATAAAATTTCTCCAATAAAACGGGACTGTGCCTCGATACCGTGAAGTTCTCTGGGACCACCTTCGCAACGTTACTCGCTCGATCTGAATTTATATACGCGAATAACACTGATAGGAAACTTTAGTTTTACGCTCAAGTTGTACCAAATAATATTAGAATATGTGCCAGAATTGTGTGCTATATAGTATGATTACGTAGCAGATCGATATTTTTACCAACAAAAAAATAACTATATACAAAGCAACATCTACACATTCAAACATTTTTATATGTACTTTTCCCTCATAAATAATACAATCTATACTATTATTATAAAGAGGACAGATTTGCTTTTTGTTTTTTGTTTGTTTGTTTGTTTGTAACGAATAGGCTCCGGAACTACTGCACCGATTCCAAAAATTTTTTTACTGTTAGAAAGCTAGACTCTTTGCGCTAAACATAGGCTATATTTTAATCCCGTATTCCCACGGGAACGGGAACTACGCAGGTAAAACCGCGTGACGTCCGCTTGTTACTCTATAAACATATTCCTAGAACTAGAACACGTTTATAATCCAATTGTTTTAATATATTCAACTTACGTGGAAAATACAAAAATTTCCAACTCGTATAAATTGCGTACGAAAAAAGAGCAGCATTCATAAGTTCATTTTTCATATAACGTTGTTATAACTCTCAAGTGCTGTGCCGCGCTCAGCTAGAGATGTGCAGAACAATATCCGCATTCGGTTTATTTTACCTATTTACTTTGAGCTTTTATTCTCTCGGAATTCGAGTGCTCTCTTTTATTATTGATAATAGTGTAGAAACGTAATGTTATAAATACATTCCGACTACTTCTAGACCTGTTGTGTGTGATTATGCTCTAATTTTTATGGAGAGTATAAAATAGAGGACATTTTGACTGCCAGGTGAGTATTTTTAGTGAGTAACTTTGTGTCTCAACGTGAATATTACACACATCATCAAACATTTTAGTTTTATACTAGGCAAAGCCATTCAGCTCCCTAACGGTACGGCTTCTGAGTGGAACATGAAACTTGACCTAAATGTACGTTAGTAGATTCAAACTGTCAAACTTTAGGCTCCTTCCGAATTTGTTACTGTGGATAAGTTGGTGGCCTACTACTACAGCATCTTAGTTAAACGGACTTTCTTTCAAGTCCGTTTTAATTTGAAAAAAAAAATGTAGAGATTATGAGCTATTACTACTTCTCTAGTTGTAATAGCTCATAATCTCTACAATTTTTTATACTGTATCTACTGCTACAGATTTTAATCTCTACCAAAAACACATAATGCAAAATAAATATGCACGTTCAGAAATAGCATCTTTACTATGGGGTTGATACCAATCACGCAATAGTATTTTAATTTCTATGCAAATTTCCAATGTTAAACTGCTTATGATTGTAAAAAAATCCCAAAATTTTGATTTAATTCAAATACCCAGCATTTTTACTCTGATAATTTATAAGGACATTTTGAATCTTAATAAAATATTCTAACTGAGTTTTTTTTGTTTTACTTGAGGGAAAATCCTCATGGATGTTACTACGACTTCTACCGAGTAAAAAACCTCACGTGTCCTGCTAACAGCCTATGGTTGGGAGCCCCGAGTAAGCCCTCGGAAGTATACCCAGGATGGTTCTAATTGATATATCTGTACGAATTCGAATAAAAGTGGTTAAAATATCCGACGTACTGTCCCATCTCTAGTGCTAGTGTCGCCGTCGCTTGCCTCTTGATGCCCGGGTCAACATTTTAAAACAATAATGTTAGAGGAAGCCGGAGGGAACAATATAAGTAAAATATGACGGCTACGAATTTAGTATTATTAAATAGGTAAATTTTATTACCTATGTGTGTTTGTGGTACTATGTTTTAGTGTCACCGGTAGTCCTGTGGGATTACGTACTGCATAAAACGATGTACGTTATAGAGGTCTATTTTTTATTTTGTTGGATGAAAAGATGATACAAACTGTTGGAAAAGTAATTTATGCTATACAGCAGTGAGCTCTTTTAGTAGGATAATTTTATTATTTTAAATTGATTGATTTTTCAATCATTTTACGATTGTATCATTGCATTTTTGTTATAAATGGTTATTGAAGTTGAATAAAAGACTGTAAGATACTTTTCGTAGCATTTTATGTCTTACATTTCTGTTATTTCTGTAAACTCTCAATGTCAAGCCACAGATATTCTTCTGAAATTTCACAAAAAACATATAACCGAATTATGACAGGCATTACAGAAAAAAAAAAAATTAAAAGAAAAAAGAACGAGAAAAGCAATTCTTGTTCATGACAAGTTCATGAGTTCTACATTTAAAATTACTTTAAAACTAAAACGGGCTGGAAGCACGCAGCTCGACACTCGGCACTCAGCTACCAACGATTACGCTCTCCAGCGCCCTAGCGCTTATTGATAGTGACTGTTGACACGCTGTGCGCACTACATTTTTTTTTGTGTAATTATATATAACGTTGCTCAAGTATTGTGCCATTTTTGTATTTTTTTTAATCGTTTTTTGTTTTGAATTTAGAATGTCAGCATAGTAAAAATATTTATGAAAAAATAAAAGTAGACGATGCTATCCATTTCTGTAATGCATGCTAATTTTGACGTAAATTTCGAGCATAAGTAACAAGTAAACATGAAAAATAATAAAAAAATCCTTAAAAAACATCCATTCAACAAAGCCCTATAGACTTCCATGTTGACGAACAAGCCCTAACCACTGATATGCCTACTTTTGATAGCTTTGATACACAAAAAAAACCACACCGACTTTGTGACTGGCATTACAGAAATAAAATTATGAAAAAAAAAAAGGACGAGAAAAACAATTCCTACATTCGAAATGTAGTTCATGAGTTCTACATTTAAAATTACTTTAAAACTAAAACGGACTGGAAGTACGCAGCTCGACACTCGGCACTCAGCTACCGACGATTACGCTCTCCAGCGCCCTAGCGCTTATTGTTAGTGACTGTTGACACGCTGCGCGCACTGCAAACTTTGTTGTGTAATTATGTAACGTTGCTCAAGTAGTTTTTTGTGTATTTTTGAATTTAGATTGTGGATCCGTGCCAGTCTACATCTGCAAAGTCTACATTCGAATTTCAGTTCTTGAGTACTAAATTTAAAAATTATTTTGAACTAAAAACGAACTGGAAGTATGCAGCTCAGCACTCAGCTATCGACGATTACACTCTCCAGCGCCCTAGCGCTTATTGACTGTTCTGTATAACACAACTTTGTAGTGTAACGTTGCTCAAGTAGTACGCTATTTTAGCATTTTTTAACAGTCGTTTTAAATTTAGAATGTATTTTTTATTATACTTTATTGTACGCCATGTAAATATAAATGTAGTACATAGATTGCGTACAAAAGCAGGTACAATGGGCGGCCTTATCACTAAAAGCGATCTACCAGAATGTACGTGCAAGTTAGCATAGTTAAAAATATGATAAAAAAATAGACAATGGTATCCTTGTCTGCGTGTAAGTGAAAATCTAAAGAACACAAAAACATAGCAGGTATTTACACTTGCTAAATTATTAATAAATAATCGATGAAAGTTTTCCTGCGGGGTATGTTAGGCCAAGTGTCAAAATGTCCACATAATGCCTCGTTTTCCTGATGTCCACGTGTCAAAACAACAAAATGTAAAAAAAATCTTTAAGATCCATGAATCATCATTTTTTGGATCAACAACATACAGATTGATATTATCTGTTACGTGTATCAATTATTCTAAAATTTTTCCAACTCACTCTATGTGTGTCTACGCAAAAAGTTCAAATTATATAGCCTATGAGCGCGAGAAAATAAATAAAATCATACGGGTTAAGTAATCATATTTATATATACTTGAGAGCACACACAGCCACACGCGTACGACCCTTTGAAAACTTTAATTAACGCATAAAACGTTACGAAATACGAGGAAAGGCACGTGAAAGTATTGAGAGCAATTTGCCTAGAATTTAAGGTTGCCACGTGTTGGGGGTTTTATTTTTGCAAGTTATGGAGGTCGAATTGCGTGAAAATGGCATTATTTTCTGAGTAAATTGTTTGAGTTTATTTCGGCCCTGAAGCACGTGATGATAATAATAGCTTCTTCATCAGCCGAAATCAAGTAAAATACGAAAAATACAGCCGCGTGACGGACTTCCGATGATCATTGGGTCATCGAAAATTTTATTATTTATTTATTTATTATTTACTTTATTGTACGCCAAGATAGTATTATAGTACAGAAATTTGATACAAAATAGCAATACAATGGGCGGCCTTATCGCTTAAAGCAATTTCTGCCAGGCAACCTTTACCTTTTTTTTCAGTGTTTGCAAACGATCACTGCAGCTGTAAGCATCTTTCGCTATCGCTGGTCCTTAGAAAAGACCACTTTGTGATATTACCGCTTGAGAGCATCTCTATAATTCAGAAGGCTTGTAAACCCGTTAGTCTCGTTTGACAGTATCTTAACAGTCGTTCAGTCAAGTTGAAGAACTTATATTGTCTCTGTCCATTTCAAAACGGCAATAGACTGGTCAGCAATATCCATTCGTAGGAAATAAATTAATGTTGCAATGTAGACTTATAGTATACCCTTAGCCTACGCCTTCGGGGATAAAGGTGTAACTATATGAACTAAGAATATACCTAGGGTTTCATCCTCAGCCTACTTCCATTCAAACAGTCATACCTACTAGTACATTTTGTAAATTTGGTCAGACATCATAAAGAACCTTTAAATTTTGAGAACTTATTACGCTGGCCAATTCTGACAGGGGAAGGTTCGTGCAACGTGTAAATTCTTAAATGGAGTCGTAAAGCTACAGCTGTAAAAAAAAGAGCCATGCGCATTAAACTGGTTGAACACCTGGAGTAGGTCCTACAGACTTTTCGAAACATACAATGAGATGTTAAGGCATGACATCGCCCAAAGTCTACTTGCTGGGAATTCTTTGAACGGTGTTTGATGGACACAGATACAGCAGAAACTGATTATGATGTTAATTAAGATGCTGTGGAGGATATTATGATGATACGTGATCTGACTGCATTGAGAACTTCAGCGTTCGCGTTTGTGTGGTTTTATATTATTATTCCTTAATTATTATACCATTACCCCTTTTTTAGTACAGGTTTATGAAACCAGTCAGTCTTTGTACCATGTTATGAGTTAGGTTATTCATAGCCGTACATCGACCGTGCAGTTTAAACAGACATAAATAAAATCTACGCCTATGTAATACATAATGTATATAAGTATAACCCTACAAAATCCAGGGAGTACTCAGAACTATACATTTAGAATAAAATAATAATTACGAAACACAAAATGCAGAAATATTACAGAACTACAAAGCGAGCCAAGGACAGAGGGTGGGTGCTACTTGTAAATTGAGACAATATCTCTTTCTGAGCCATTATTTGCCCGCGTATAAACAGCGGGGCGTTGCAAACCCTGACCACTCCACGTATTTTATGGGCGACGCTAAGTGTCTGTTCAGTTGTGACTTTCAACTGGATTTGCTCGGTTTAGAACGTAAAAATAAATAAAGATTTTAAACGTTATTTTAGGTGATTATGAATTTGAATGTTGCTATTTATGTTTATTATTATTATGGCAGTGAAATGATGTTATAATACCTATTTAGTAGATTGATTCAGATATAAACATGAAGAATAGTAGAGACCATATTGTGGTGTATACAATATTTTATAATTTTTATTTTCTTTTAAATTCTATGAAACTTCATAAGTGAATACTGATGTAACGTACAAATCTTTAAAAAAATATCAAAATACAACTAGAAGAGGTTTCAGCAGCTGCAACAGAAAACTTCTTAGATTGGCTCAGCAAACCCGTAACACTCAAAACTTGAGTAATCCACCATCACTCCAAAGCTTTCCCTTAAAACATATCACTCGAACTGAAACTGCCGTTTATTTTTATACAGTAGCAATATAAAATATTCGCGGGGCCCAAAACCAGGATTACTTGGTAAACAACTTTAGTCTGATTTATGAAAGAAGTTTGATGTAAATAATTTTTTAGAGGCAAAAGTTACGTTGAGAGCAGGTGTCCCTTAATATATTTTTTATGAAAGCCTCCCTGGTAATACAATTATGCAAATCTATTACATTACGGAACCCAGTGATGACACGATCCGGCGATGGGTAATTGGTAATGGAAACGAAGCTCGAGTTGCTTCATCGCTTGTTGTTTTAACGGTTTATTGATATTGAGAAGTTTGTTGTCCATTTTGAAACGGTTCGTGTTGTTTTTGATTGTTGAAATCTTGTTTTATTGTTGAACTAGCGGACGTCACGCGGTTTCACCCGCGTAGTTCCCGTTCTCGTAGGAATACGGGAATAAAATATAGCCTATGTTCACCGCAAAGAGTGTAGCTTCCCAACAGTGAAAGAATTTTTTAAATCGTTCCAGTAGTTCCGGAGCCTATTTATTACAAACAAACAAACAAAAAAAAGCATAAAAATAAATCTCTCCTCTTTATAATATTAGTATAGATTTAGTTAATACCAAATGGTGTGGAATATATTTCAAATGGGAACTTGTTTCCGAGATAAAAGTAGCCTGTGTGATTTGCCAGATCCATTCAGGACATCTAAAATCACAAATTTTCACATTTATTATGTTGTCAAGACAAATTTAAAATAAATCACATACCTAATAATTATACCCAATTTATAAAAACCGGGCCGATGTAGGCAGAAAAATGGGGGCGAAAACTGGTGACTCTCGATCCGACTTGTACCTGGTGCAAAGGTTGGCTATTACTATTGAGGGTGGAAATGCGGCGAGTGTTTTGGGCACCTTTGCACCGGATACAATCCGGGTTGGGTTATTTAGTTAATTTTTTAGACGTTTAAATTGTAAAATGATGTTATTGACTATTTATAAAACATAGATCAATTATAAACTGAAACTATGTCTATCTAATATATAAAATTCTCGTGTCACAGTTTTCGTTGCCATACTCCTCCGAAACGGCTTGACCGATTCTCATGAAATTATGTGAGCATATTGAGTAGGTCTGAGAATCGGCCAACATTTATTTATTTATTTATTTATTTATTTATTTAAGCATACACTTTTCACTATCCTTACAGGAAATCCCAATGCGATAGTGAAGTTACAATTACATTCGATTTATGTTCAAATTATAAAAAATAAAAATAAGTATGGAAATATAAAATGTCAAGTTCATTACATTAGAATTACATTACCCTTTACCAAACAACAAAAGAAAAAATAATTAACTACATTAAATAAATACTGACTACTTACCTACATTAAAACTAACTTTGAAATATAATAATTAATATTAAATGAATAGTCAAATTGTCAAATACATATTTAGTCACAAAAAATGTCAACTTAACCCCTAAATAATACAAAGTCAAATTATAAAACAAAATAAAATTAGGAATGGGAATTAAAATGTCAAGTGCAATAAAATTATCCAATTTCAATTAAAATTCAATTTAGAGTTCGAAGATAATAATATGTCCCTGTATGAATAAAATGTAAATAATCCTTTTTAAATAACAGCATGTCTTAATGTGAAAAAATATTTTGCAATCTGTAACTTACAATTACAAAATTAGAAGTCTTATAACTACTTACTATAACAAATAACGAATAATATGACCTTTGCAAGGTCACTCAATCCACAGGAGAATATATCTATTCTACTACTTGCTTCGTTAATAATATGCATGGACCGGACTATTGGTGCCCTCTGTAGTAAATTGGTCTTAGCCACTGGCACTGCAAGTAGCGGCGGACGTCGTCGCCTCCATACATATTTATCCGGTACGTTAAGGTTCAACTGGGCCAGCACACCCGGATTATATATTTAGCCCCGCAGTATGTTCACAAGATACCCAGTAAGAGAAAACTCCCTCCGCACCCTTAACTGGTTGTACCCGACCATGCCTAGCACAAATAACGTTGGGTACAGTAGTGGGTAAAAGGGGTATACACCGTACAGCTTCATGTATAAGTACCTTGTAAACTTATTTTGTATCTTTTCTACCATTAGGTTGTACTTATCCTCATGCGGTGCCCACACTGCGGAACTATGTTCCAAGTGGCTTCTAACTAACGCATCGTACAAGGCTCTCACAGTACTTATGTTGGTAAACTCCTGAGACTGTCTAAGCACAAGCCCCAGATTTCTATATGCCTTTCTGCAAATATTAGAAATATGATCGCGAAAAGACAAGTCTGTTGTCATCATAACCCCCAGGTCTCGTACCTGCGTGACACGTTGCATCTTCTCCGAGTCTAAGTTGTACTCGAATGTCACAGGTCTCCACGCACGGGTGAATGATATAACCGCACTCTTTGAGTTATTAAATGCTAAGTAATTCTCCGCGGCCCACCTTACGACGTTATCTATGTCCTCTTGCAAAAGTCTACAGTCAGATTCCTCTTTAACTTTGATCAACAACTTGAGATCATCGGCAAACAATAAACATGAACTGTGTTTGACCACTTCCGGTAGGTCGTTGATCATTATGAGGAATTCTAGAGGTCCTAAATTACTACCTTGACTAACGCCCGATCTGGTAAAATATGGCTCCGAAACGCACCCATTGTAGTCTACATACTGCCGACGGTCTTTCATGTAACTTGCAAAAAATTTAAGCAAATGTTCCGTACATCCGAACGCCGCGAGCTTGCTCAATAAAACGTCATTACGTACAGTATCGAATGCTTTTTGAAAATCAAAATATGCGGCATCGATCTGTATACCACAATCTACAGCAGGCACCACCTGAGCCATAAAGTTTAGGAGGTTGCTGGTAGTACTGTAGCCGGGACGGAAACCGTGCTGTGCGTCCGATATGAGCCCCCGCACCTGTGTCTGCATACTACGGTGAATAGCAGACTCGAAAACCTTGGCAGGTGTTGACAACACAGCCACGGGTCTATAGCCAGCAACGTCTGGTCCCGACCCACCCTTTGGTATGGGAATTACTCTTGTAGTTTTCCAACAACTTGGATAAGTTTCCGACTTCAGACTCAGGTTATATATATGCTGAAGAGGAGCCGCTAACACTCTATTACAATCCTTAAATAAAAAGGGAGGTAAGCCATCAGGCCCTGTCGAACGCTTCGGCTTCAGGCTAGCGAGAGCGCGTCTAACATCTTCACAGGTCAGAGCGTCAAGGCTCACGCACACACCGGACTCAGCGCGAGCCGACGCCTCCCCCATAGCAGCCTTCACATCCAGCTTCGGTGGTGAGCCAATATAAACTGACTTAAAGAACTCAGCAAACTGTTCCGCACACTCAGCGCCTGATAAGGGCTCCCCGTCCCTTAAAATAGTTTGCCCGTTACGTCTGCCTTTTTTATTTTTTAAATACTGCCAAAAAGACATTGGGTCATTCCTAAACTGACACTGAATATTTTTAATGTACAATTTATATGCCGCCGCTATCGCATTTTTTATACGAATCCTACACTCGGCAAACTCCCTATAATCTGTGTCCAATTTCGTTTGTTTGTATCGTTTGTGGAGCCTTGATTTAAGTCGGAGGTCCTTTATTATGGCTACCGTGTACCACTCCGGGTACCTGTATTTAGGTTGCACGTAAACGTTTTTTATTGGTACACACGCATTCAAAATATTACTTAATGTCTCATAAAAATAATTAACTGCCTCTTCCACGTTTACTATTTGGTACAGTGTTGCCCAATCGAACGAAGCTAAACTGGCATATAAAAGTTGAAAATCCGCCCTAAAAAAATTCCACTGTGATTGCAAACAAGGCGCGACCCCACTGACCGCGCGCTGGCGAGCGGACGCCCGCGCAACAGGTGCCATGCTACGACCGTGCGGCGCGGGTGGCGCTGCCATGTACAAGCTCACGACAAACGGCGGATGGAGCGAGTCCACCGGCACAATGGCGTCCCCCGCTGGCGATGCTGTCACTGTCACCCCACCGCCTATCCCCGCACTCAATGCTAGGTCGAGCTGACGACCCATGGAATTAGATATTTTATTATTTTGAGTGAACTCGCAGTAGGTCAAAAAATATTCAAAATAAATACTAACATTTATAGGACAAGAATACATATTGAAGTCACCAATTACAATGATTTCCTTATACCTAGTAGACAAATCTTCTATTATACTAAATAAAATCATATAATCATTTTCTGAACTTCCTGGCGGTATATAAACCACGCAACATAAAAATAATAGTTTACTATTTAAATGCACGGTAGCACAAACAATTTCAAAAGAACATTTACTCAAATCTAACCTTGATAACGTTGGCAGGACAGTAGTGCCCGGTGTGCGTGCCCCACCGCTCAACAAGGACACTCGCCGTAATTCAAAGCGGTGTGTGGCCACGAGAAATGCGCCTCCCATCTTTCTACCGTCCGTTCGATCACATCGAAGTATCTGGTATCCTAAAGGCACTATTTCCGCATCATAAATGGATTCATTGCATCCACTTTCAGTAATGGCATATATGTCTGCGTTGACAAGACTTATATTGTTTCTAAAGGTATCTAATTTGGTGCGTAGCCCTCTAACGTTTTGGTAATATATTTTCATTTTACCTTTATTGGGTTGTTCTTTTAAGGGAGTTCCGAAACCATATCCATTCACTGTATTCTGTATTTAGTGGCCATACATCAGGTTGCATTAATCTGTCAAACATATGTCCTTGAATGCCAATTCTAAATGAAGAGTAATCTCTTTCGGTCTTGGGTTTTAATTTGACAACCTTCAGATCGGTGTTGGGGCCACATACCTTTTTCACGTGATCTGTCACCGTTTCCTCAGTGGTGTTTGGATGTAGGCGCCACACATGTAGATACCGTTTACGTTCTATGGCTTGTATATTCATCAGTGCAGTGTTTCTGCCAGTTTCCACTCCCCCCGAGAACCGACCGGGAGCTTTATCTTGCCCGGTTGTCATGTCAGACACCCCATTATGCTGCTTTGATAATTTATCGCCAGCGGATGAACTAGCCGTAGATGCTTTCTGCGGTTGAGGCCGCGATACCGATTTCATGGCCCTACGTTGTTGATCTGGTCTTATCTCAACTGTGTCGTTCAAGGTGTTGTTACCGCTGTGTTCAATATCTTTTACCTCCGTTCCCAGCACGGTTGCGGGCGCAATTGAAGTCGCACACTCGACCCCCCGAACGTGGCAACCCGTTAGAAGTTTCTCATTAATATTCTGTTCTAATAATGTTATCATAGTGACCAAACGATTCACATCCGTTTTGGTTTGAGAAAATTGTGTTTTAAGCTCTTTTATAGCATTTGCTTGACTGTCCATGCGGGCTACCATATCCGAACGCAATTCTCTCAGCTCCTCAAGCAATAACGACTCCATATTATTATTAGAAATTGTAGGTGTAAAAGGAGCTTGACTACCTCGTTGTGTGTTCACGTAACCTATCGGTGTAATGGCCTTATTGCCTCTAACAGGTGTGTCGTCAGTGTTTCGAGGTTTTGGATTCATCGAAGTGCAAGTAGGGCATTCCCATGTATTCTTATAATCAACCGTAAATGACTTGTACAAGTCAAGTTTGATATTAAGGCATTTTATGTCATACTTTTTCGTGCATTCGACGTTAGAACATTTCATAAACAAACTGTTTACTATGTTTGAGCAAGCGCTGCACTTGTTAGACATGTTTACAAATTTAATTCCACGGAAGAATGTGAGACGCCCCCTTTATTTATTTTTCTGTGCGATAACGAAACGCAGCTGCCAGATGTCAGTGTCTTTTCTCACAGCTGTCACTGTCACTTTAATTACGTATCAGATGGGTAATGATACAATAATTTATCAATAATTTAAAGGATTTTCTGGTAACAGTGAAGGTTGAGAAAGAGTGAAAGTGAATTTTAAATGTACCAACGAAATCGTGTTATTGTTTTTAGTTGATATCTTACTCACTCCTCTCAAATTGCTGGTTTTCGTATTGTGTGTTCCTGTCCAGGATCCTGTGCTGCACTTTTTACTGCTTCTTAGATTAATTTGTGCACTATTTCGGTATGTTATTAAATTTTTATGCGGTACAGATCGTTTGCACTGTTTACATTGCCGGGGTTGCCAGCTAACATATATTTTTCATACCCCTGTGACCGGGAATAACATTCCACGCGGGCGGAGCCGCGGGCATCAGCTAGTTATATTAAAATTTACAAAAATTTTCATCGATATTCACCGAAATTTCTACACGGCGAAAACTAAGCTGAATTAAAAAATTGTGATGACTTACACAACAAATAAACACCCAAAAATGTTTAGAGTTACAGACAATACATAAAGAAAAAAAATACATGTCTCTGTTATCTGTATAGAGAAAAACATGTATAATTTTTCAATTCATTACATTTGTAAGGTAGCATCGGTGTTCGATACCAAGATCCGATGCCATTAGATACTTTGTGTACTACGCTCGTAGCTATAACGTAGCTGTATGTAGAACGATCGTAGACACTCTACGAGGATGTCTACAGTATTATTTTGGGATGTGGTGGAAACCATAAGTTTTCAGTGCTTTTGTGTGCAGACAACTAAATTTCTACATTAATAAATAGACATAAGATGAAATTCATTATCAGACCGTTTATGATATTTCTAAGAAGTATAATTACATTCAGAAGTAGACAAGAATACGGTAAAAATATAATAATATCTGTATAGTAAGTTTTTTGAAGCACAGCAAGACTTTTGAATTGTTCGCATTCAAAGTATGTGGAGAACTTTAGGAACATCTATGTCTTAAACACTTGAAATATATAAAAATATATTAAGAATCTCTACTCAAGTTTTACGCTATTGCCTATGGGGCTAGAAGTCCCTTGAAATCTATCAAAGCAAAGCGCTTAATATTTTCCACTTCATAATCTGTCCTCCATCTTCAAAAACGAAAAGCTTAATTAAAGTAAACAGCACATTTCTCATAAACAATTCTTCCGTTTAATACAATCTGTCCATTTTGTCAGGATGATCCGGTTTAAAGCGGTTTCAGCTGGCTCCTTGCTATTCAGGGCTTGTACCGATGCAGACACGCCAAATGAAACTGTCTCGGCAACTGTCTAATCTTAGCTGGCGTTACTATTGTTCGTTGAATACAGATTCGTATTTAGAATACAACTGATGCTATAACAACGTCTTTGAATGAGCGAATTATTGTGTCACTACTACATTATGCTGGAATTCTAAGCCTGGTCAGGTTGGAGCTCTTGAGATAAGATTGGACATCAAAACAGATACTTAGCACAATCCATCAAATGCGTGGTTCAAATTATCACTAGAAATATACTGAAATAATAAAAGATGGACAATTTCCATTCTCCATCCTCTTCCATTCTGTCAGCTTTATAAACAATTTGATTCTGCCTTTCTTTTGCGCTCAATCTAAAAACTCATAATTTAACTATTTAGATTGCATGGACACAACTTTGCTGAAAAGTAGTAAGATATTATCTTACCACTTTCCTCAAAGTTGTTTGTAGCAAAAACTTTGCTGAAAAGTGGTAAGATATTATCTTACCATCTACCGGCACTTTTTAGAAAGTTACAGTGCCGTGTAACTTTCTAAAAAGTGCCGGTAGATGGTGACTACGTCGCCCCAAGACGTATAATAAGGTGGAAAATTTGGTTGGTTGCGAGTAGGTTTCGGTGGCGGAGTGGTTAACGCGTCGGCACTGATCGCCGAAGACGCAGGTTCAAACCCTGCTCGAAACCAATTCTTTTTCCATATTTAAAATTTATGATCAGTTAGCATACTAATTGCTTTTCAAAAAATAATCCAAATTGAAGATCTCGAAACTGACTAGACGAGATCGAGTTCCTTTAGTTGTGAACCATTCAAGTATATCCGGATCCCGGCTGAGTGCCAATAGCCGACGTACTCACACGTTTCTTATATATTGAAAGATTCTATACAGTTTATACCTTACAAGGTACTAAGTTTTCAAATTGAACTGAATTTACAACTTTATAGTACAAAATTCAAAAGAATTACACGACGCATTCTCTCATTTATAATGGCATACGGTTCACGTCGACTTCACCGATAAGTTGAACCATTTATCAAACGTTAAACATTGTTCTAAACGTTGAAGGATCCTAAATGTGTGATGAAAACTTGAAAGGAAGTTAAGTAAGTTGTGGAATGTGTGTGGTGTGTTTTAAACTGATAAAATCCTATATATATTCCTATAAGAGTCTAAGGTTGTACAACGGACCATTCATATTCTATTTTAGAGGTAATTTTATTTAGGTGTACATTGTCTGGAATTTAAAAACCCCTGTTAATTCTTTTTACACTTTCTCATTATTCGTTTGTGTGTTTCTATTTAAACTTTACTGATTAAATAAGAGTTACGGCAATATTTTTTGTTAAATACCTACCTACAATCAATTCAATATTTACCAACAATTATTTGAAGCTTATGATATAAATACATTAATTGCACCTAAATACGAAAGAGTTTATAAGCAGAGTATTGGCTCACTTCAGCCGCTATATTGGCCCTAGAAACGAAATTTTAAGCTTTTAGCTTTATAAGGCGTGGTTTTCTTGCCATAATCAGCTATTAACCATACAGTTGATGTAAAATTCACCACTATATCGACCTACGTGCAACTACAGAGTTATATATCACTGCAGTAGATATATGGTTTCAATGATGGTAATAAGTTCAATTAAACAGCTTAGACATTTAGTAATATGCAATATTCAACCTAAGGTGCTTTAAAGGAAGCATAAACCACCATTTAAAAAGTATTAACTATTAAAGCCCTCTATTAGACCTAGCGGTGTTATAAAAGGTATTTATAACTCTGCTTTACATCAGATGCTCGTACAATAACTCTATAACATGTCTTTTTATCTTCATTGGGATTATATTTACTGTTGTACGGCTGTTGTATCACATGCCTGTTAAAAAGGTATTGAATACGCTACAGAATTACTTAAGTATCATAGTAAATCCCTAGAACAGCTATTATAGAACATTCAGGTTGTAAAGAAGTCATATAAACAACTTGTGTGCTACTTGGGTCATGCTTGAAGGCAATTTCACTTTATATTATTTTGTAGACAATCAAAACACTAGTAAATAAATATCTTAGTGGGATCTTACCACGATTTAAAAAAATACTCTCCCCTTAGAACCAAAGCAATATATCAAAGCAAACTTTGTTCTCTAGGTTTCCAAACAAAATTGTTAATGGCTTTCCATAACATCAATTTAACAAGTTATCCACTAACAGAATGGTTATGTGCAGCTTAGACCAATTTCCTGTGCAACTCCTGCTACGGGATGGACACAGGGGACTTGGCGCGTACTATGGGTAGAAAACGTTATATGACTACGTAAATAGATTTCATTTCATTGGATAAATTCAACAGTTATATTGGGAGTAGTAAAGTGTCCGGGATTCACTTAACAGGTTGATTATAAGTTAAGTAGTAAAATTTTAAAGTGACGTGCGTACGATTTATACAATATTCTATTTAACTTCACTAGTCATTGAATATACTATTTGATTTTTACTAGCTAAACTCATGCGCGCAACTTAAACTAGTGATTTTATACTTAGGCCTCAGAACCACAGTGGTCAACATAGCTCGCAGATATACGTTTATGATACGTTTTGAAGTTGCAGTGAGTTGGCAAGGGGCCTCCTTTTAGTCGCGATTAGTTCAATTCAAGATTTAGAAGAACCGATGGCCAATGGAGCTAACGAGTACATGGAGACCACGACTTGGTAAACGTGGGTTAGGACGACCCTCCGCTAGATGGATCGACGACCTGAAAGAGCGTCACAGGCAGGGATTGAACGAGCACGGCATGATAATTTGGGAGAGTGGCAGTGGACTGCCACAGGCTGATTTGATTGATAATATTGATTGATTGCATCATTTATCACTTTAGCCACATTTCACTACTGTAGTTGAGTATTTTATTCTAACCAACAATAGTCAATTCAGCTCAAACTCGTAGTAGTGTCTTCTCTCACCGAGTGCATGTGGTCAGCTGGTGGTTGCGTTCAAATCTCATTTGCACCGTATGTTACGATGTGTGTGTACGAGCATATAGTAGATTCTAATGCTTGAATGAATGTTTACGTTTACATACTTTGTATCACACAGAACGAAACTGAAGACTTGGAAGTAATTATGCTCATATCAATTGTTATTTTGTCCATATAAATTACCACATTCTGATGTCAATGAATTTTTATCAAAAGCAATTGAAAAAGTGTCTTGCTATTGTGATTATTTTCTAAGCATACTTACATATTGAATGTCTGCTATTTCAAATAATTTTAAATAAGTGATATAGTACATGTCTTGATCACTACATAACAACCATCGTAGAACAACTAATAACTCTGGCTCCGGTCACGTGCTTTATCTTACAAAGAATATTAAGTACTATCAAAGATAATAATACCAAAAACAAACTAATAAGTACGAGTATGTCTCAGTGGTAAATTGTGAAATTTATAGAAGAAAAATAATTCTGTTTTCAAAACCGGTTTCCAAACTATGGTTTCCAATCTGGCCCAAGAAGTATTTTTTCGTGGCTTCAAAACTTTTTAAGCAATTTAAACGAACTGCTGTAGTAGGTAGGTATAAAGGATTAATTAAATGAGATGAAAATTGAATAAAAAACAACATCAAAACCCGTTGAGGTGTTTTCGCACTTTATAAAAATGAAAAAATGTACAGAACCCTCGTGTTTTAACAAGTTCAATCTAAGGCTCATTTCCCCTCAGGTTCTTTCATTACCAAGTTTCCAGGCGCCGACTCTAATTACGTGAAGAACTAAGATTGATTAGTGAGCCAATTGAAACCGACTTTAAAAGCGACTGTTGAAAACGCAGTTCATTATCATTAACAGTTAAGTATTTTTAACGCTGTGAACATTAAAGTTCAACAATATTTGGCAAACATCTGTACTAATATTGTAAAGAGGGAGGATTTGGTTGTTTGTTTGTTTGCATCTAAAAGGCTCCGAAACTACTTGACCAATTTGAAATATTCTTTCAGTGTTAGGAAGCTACACTATCCCCGCCGAACATAGACTATATTTTATTCCCATATTCCCAACGGAACGGGAGCTACGCGAGTGAAAACGTGTGATGTCCCTAAGTAAGGAATATTTTCATGGTGTATATCAATATGTCTTACTTCTTACTAATGCTATAAATGCGAAAATTTGTGAGTGTAGATATTTGTCAGGATGTTTGTTACTCTTTCACGCACTAATGGCTTAAAGGTTTTGGCTTAAAACGTACAGAGATAGACTATATTGTACTAATGGTCTAAGATCCCTTTAAGAACGACCTTCACCGTGCTGGTTATTGGATGAAAAGTGTTTCATATTCAACTAAATATGTCAAAAATTAAAATGCAATAGGGTTGCCTAAAAAATTTCAGTCCAGAATATGTTAAATTAAAAAAAAAAATATTTACTGGTTTGCTTAATAGATACATTCCATACCAATTGGAAGTTTAACGCCCATAGAATATGCAAAAGTTAGGTTGTCGATTTTTTTCTCGTCACAACTTTTTTGATTTACCTGTTACATACATACATACATATGGTCACGCCTTTTATCCCCGAAGGGGTAGGCAGAGGCATATTATATGCCCACATTTCACCTTTGTATAATTTGTCCCACGTAATAGGTGGTGAGCCGTATTGCAGTGTTTAAATGGACAGGCGCAGGTTGTGACTGCCTGCTGTTGAAATAAAGCCTTCAACTTAGCTTAACGACTGCCATTTTACTGGCAACCGGGACCAACGGCTTAACGTGCCTTCCGAAGCACGGAAACGCTCAAATAAATGTCACAAAGTGATCGCATGGTTGGTCACCCATCCATGGACCGGCCATAGTGAAAGTTGCTTACTGCAGTGATCGTTTACAGAACACTGAGTCCGCGGGGCCACGAGCGCTTCCTTTTAATACCTTTTAATTCCTTTTATTTACCTGTTAATACCTGCGTAATAAAAGTTGGGACGAGAAAAAAATCGACAACCTAACATTTTCATATTCTATGGGCGTTATACTTTCAATTGGTGTGGAATGTATCTATTAAGCAAATTAGAGATAAATAATTATAGATGTCTGTAGTGAGTATAGCTATTTGCGTTTGCGGAAAAAATGACAAAATTTTGAAAAGATGACAGCGGCTATTTAAATTATTTTAATAATTTTTTTATAGTTTCTTCACTGTATTTTATTATATTATCTTTGTGACTTCATGAAAACCTTTACCAGTTGTGGTAGCAATTTCTCGGTGTTCAATGTCCGCTCGATCACTGTTTTCACGTAGAGCATGATTGGAAGCCTGAAGACAAGTTTCTGACTAAACATTTAGCCACCTCCACAAACAGAGACAGGGCATCATTGCCTAACTTTGTTCTATATTTTCTTGGTTTTGCACATAAACTACATACCTATATAAACTACATAGTAACAAATGCGGCGACGGCGACGCGCCGGCTCTTCGGTGCGCCAAGGCAACCATAAGGCAACAGTGTCTCCTTTGTCAGTGTCAGTATGTTTGTTTAAAAACAGTTTTTTTTATTAGTGTAAATTTATATAAGAATATTCATACATAATCAGTCATTCTTTTTAACAAATTGTAATTATTCACTGTAAGTTTTTTATATTTATCTTTTTATGTCGCAAGACTGTAGTAATGGTGCAATTTTGAATGTAGCTAGTCAACCTTCCACGTCGCAATATAACCTGGTTCGTTGCCCCGATTGTTCCCAAGCTCGCTTTTTTAAGGGGGAACGTGGCTTGAGGGTACATTTTGGGAAAGTTCACAAGTCCCAAAATGTTTTTTCAAGACAAGAATCTCCTCCAAATTCTCAATTTTCTAATTCACAAATTCCTTTTTGGCAACATACATACATACATATGGTCACGCCTTTATCCCCGAAGGGGTAGACAGAGGCATATTATATGCCCACATTTCACCTTTTGTATAATTTGTCCCACGTAATAGGTGGTGAGCCGTATTGCCGTGTTTAAATGGACAGGCGCAGGTTGTGACTGCCTGCTGTTGAAATAAAGCCTTCAACTTAGCTTAACGACTGCCATTTTACTGGCAACCGGGACCAACGACTTAACGTGCCTTCCGAAGCACGGAAACGCTCAAATAAATGTCACAAAGTGATCACATGGATGGTCACCCATCCATGGACCGGCCATAGTGAAAGTTGCTTACTGCAGTGATCGTTTACAGAACACTGAGTCCGCGGGGCCACGAGCGCTTCTTGGCAAACGATAGCAAAATTCAAAAATTCTATTCCAGTTTTAAAAAGAATTCCCCGAGGTGCAAGACCAGCAGTGGCTCAAAGCTTGGCCCACTGTATTGGTCTTGTAGTTCGGGAGAACTCATCCTACGCTTGGGAACAGTTGCTTACCTTCTCTTATAGAATTTTACATGTTGCAAAAGATCAGGCAGTCAAAAAGAGTTTAACATCTCAAATTAAAGACAATTGTAATTCGACGCATATTTTCGACCCAAAATTCTCAATTTTTTGTAAAAATTCATTATTCTATTATGTAGAATCAAAATTAAGAGAAGGTGATATAAGAGGAGCATCCAGGTTGTTATTTAGTAGCGACGTGGTGGCGCCTTGCTCTCCAGAAACTCTTGCTGATCTGAAGAGCAAGCACCCTGCGCCAAAGAATGACCTGTCCTTCCCCGATCCTCCAAATTTTAACGACGAATGTTTACGTGTTACAGCCAAGGAAGTGCTGACAGCTGTTGGCTCCTTTAGGAGTGGTTCAGCTGGTGGCCTAGATGGTTTGACTCCTCAGCATCTGAAAGATCTCCAAGAGTCCAGCTGCTGGGGAGGCTGGTGAGGCACTCCTGAAGGAGCTAACAGGGTTAGTCAATCTTATGTTGTCCGGCAATGTGGACGAGGGCATCATTGATATTCTCTATGGTGCAAATCTGTGCGCCTTGCGAAAAAAAGATGGTGGCACTCGTCCCATTGCCGTTGGTTGTACCTTTAGGCGTATGGTAGCCAAAATTTGCTGCCATTTTTATAAGGAAGAGTTGGCCAGCAAATTTCAACCCCTACAACTCGGCTTCGGGTCAAAAGGGGGTTGTGAGGCTGCCATACATGCCCTGTCGACTTACCTTGGCTGCGGCGCAGGAGAGGTCGTTCTTAAGGTTGACCTCAAAAACGCCTTTAATTCAGTAAATAGGGACACCATGTTGACACAGGCCAAATTAGAGACTCCAAAAATTTTTAATTTTCTTTGGCAGTGCTACAGACACCCATCAAAATTATTATACAAGGACAATATTTTAGACTCAGCAGTTGGATGTCAACAAGGTGACCCTCTTGGGCCAGTCATTTTCAGTTTATCCATACAATCCGTAATTAGTCAGCTAAATTCTAAATTAAATATTTGGTATCTAGATGACGGCACCTTAGGAGGAGATGTGGACACAGTTCTTAGTGATTTGGCTTTTCTAAAAAATGAATTTCAAAATATTGGCTTAGAACTAAATTCATCAAAATGTGAAATTTATTTACAAGATAATATTGATAAAGTTTCGGCATTTAACAAATTTAACATTCTGGCTCCAAATTTAAAATTATTGCAAAAAAGTTCTCTCCTACTCCTAGGCTCTCCCGTTTTTGAAGAAGCCTTTGATTCTTTTATTGAAGAGAAAATTCAAAATTTTTGTGCAGTTTCACACCGACTTCTTCATATTAATATCCATTCTGCTTTTACAATTCTTCGGTACTGTCTTTTCGTCCCTAAATTAACACATGCCCTTCGTTCAGCACACTTATTTAAACATTCTGCCCTTTTGGAGAAAATGGACAAAATTATTCAAAACACACTTTGCCAAATTTTAAACGCAGATTTGAATGACCGAGCCTATCTCCAAGCGTCTTTGCCTATTCGTTTGGGCGGTCTCGGCGTTCGAAAAATTTCCGATGTGAGTTTACCAGCATTTTTGGCTTCAATACATGACACTGAAGAATTGACCAGGAAAATATTGTTTCCTACACTGGTTAATTCTGAAGTGTCAGGTAAGATTGAAGCCATTAATGCTTGGAAAATGGCTTGCCCAAATACTGATCTGCCCACCTACCCATGCTCTCAGAGACAGTGGGATAGGCCGCTCTGCAGCAGAGTTAGAATCAATTTACTGAACTCTTGCTCTAACGTTGCAGAACGTGCTTGCCTTCTGGCTGTGGGAGAATGGGAATCAGGTGTCTGGCTTCAGGCTCTTCCGTCGCCCAATATAGGTACTATGTTGGACGACACTACGTTCAGAATTGCCGCCTGCCTTCGTTTAGGTGCTCCTTGCGTGTCTCCACATCGTTGTCACTGTGGAGAAGCAGTCGACACGCTTGGGCACCACGGGCTTTCGTGCAGCAGGAGTGCAGGTCGTATGTCTCGTCATGCATACCTAAATGATATTATCCGCCGCGCTCTTGTCACCGCCGGCGTGCCAGCTATTCTTGAACCAAATGGTTTGGCGCGCGACGATGGCAGGAGACCGGATGGTATGTCATTGGTGCCATGGAAGATGGGAAGGCCTTTGGTGTGGGACGCAACTTGTGTCGACACCCTTGCCCCTTCTCATCTTCCAAGCACGGCGGGCTGCGCCTGTTCTGCTGCTGCATCTGCCGAGACACTCAAACGGCGCAAATATAATAATTTAATTGGTAATTATATATTTGAGCCGTTTTGTGTCGAGACACTAGGTTCGTGGGGCCCAAGTGCACGTGCGCTATATAAAGATATAGCAAAGCGTTTGGTCGATGCTTCTCGTGACCATAAGGCTGGCCTCTTTCTCGCTCAGAGAATAAGCATTGCCATCCAACGTGGCAATGCGGCCAGCCTTATGGGGACCTTGCCAGTCGATTGTGATGGGGAGGAATTCTTCGACACCTAGACGAGTGTTACAACAGTCTTGTGTATTTTTCCTTTCTGTTTATTCTTCTCCCATTTTTCTGTAAATATTTAATTCCTAGTTATAATTCTAATATTTAATGATTGTATATATTTTTATGTTGTACTTAAGCAAACCAGTAAATAGTTATTTTTTTTTTAATTCTTAAATTATCATATTTTGGACTGAAAATTTTTAGGCAACCCTATTGCAAATTAATTAGTGACATATTTAGTTTAATATAAAACACTTTTCATCCAATAATCAGCTCTTTGAAGGTCGTTCTTAAAGGGATCCTAGGATATAACGTAGGCTAGTTTTTATTCCGAGAATGAGTTTCCATGGAAAGCGGGAACAAGAACAAAATTTTACGCGAGTGGAGCCCTGTTATGATGTTTTATAATAAAAGAAGACATTTTTGTGCGGACGGGGATGCTTGATAGAAAAAGCCTTTTTCTATCAAGGGCAAAATTAAGAACAGATAATCAACAAGTAACCAATTTTTACCATACACATATTCACGCCCCTAATCAGTAGGCAGAGGCTTCACCTTACAATGTTATCTGCCATGTAATAGGTGTTGGGCCTATTGCTATGTTGAAATGTACAGGCGCAGGTCGTGACGACACGCGGATTAAAATGATTCAATATGCCCGTAAGACCTTCAACTTGGCTTAACGATTGTCTTTTAACTGACAACCGGTTTTTATTTAGAGTTTTCCTCCCTGTACACAATGTATCGTTTTGCGAAAGTGTTCCCTTAGTCGCCTCTAACGTCACCCTTGGGATGAATTGGATCATTTTGTAATCTTTCCCGTTACCACGCGATGCCCAGTCGCCACACGGGCCAATTTTTAACAATATCGTTATCCCCTTATAGAGCAAAAACCAAACTATCTAACTATAGTATGCTCTCCACTATGATACTCTCAAACAGCGATCGTTGCTCATTATAACTAAAACTAGTCGGTGACAACAACGCCACTATATTATGTAAAGTTTGACGAACAAGTTTTGTATTATTATAGACGACACCTGAGTAGGTGCTTGAAACTCGCTCAAATTTCACTCGCGCAAGTTTAGTTATTTAATTAAGACTTGGGGACTAGGCCGCATTATTATAGACTTAGTAGGTACAATGTTGTATATTTTGATATAAATACCTAATTAGATTGATGCACTTCACAGTACTTAAATCAAAAAATAAGAATATAATTAATTTCTGGCAATTGGGAATGTGGAAAAAAATAGATATTGATTTTTTTATGTATTTTAAAAGCTTATCATTAATAATATCGATATTGATTTCGGATCATTTAAAAAAACAAATTTTTGATTGAATTATGATCCATTTAAAATTGATATAATATGAAATACGACCACTCGACTTTAAATGTTGTCGCCGTGTTTTCGCACGATGGTTGTGTTCGACTCATTATTGAATTTTCAAATTGGTGGATATAATTTCTAAATTATTGCGAAAATCATAAAAAAAATAGTTTTACTATAAAACTTGTACATGATCTTTCCATTTATCACAAGGAAAAATAAAATTCACATCCCCAATTATGTTCTGGAGTGGAGACCGCGATTTGCAAAAATAGGGTAGGACGTCTACCCGCCAGATAGACCGACGGCGGCGGTCTGAAGAAGGTCGCAGGCTGGGACTGGATGCGTAAAGCGCCGGACCGTGTATTGTGGCTTAAATTGGGAGAGGCCTATGTCCAGCAGTGGATCTCTATAGACTGATTTAATTGATTGATAGAAAGTTATGTGAAGTAAAGAAGAAATTTCTTACAAGTGTTAGTTACTTAGAATATGGTACTTAGATGGCACTTATCGAGCTTTACCCGGCGTAGTCTAGTCAACAACGCTGTTTAATTGTATAACCTGAGAACTGTGTGATAGATATATAGATAGATAGATAGATCATTCTTTATTGTACACCATTACATACATAGGATATTCTTAATTAATACACAATAACTATTAATGAGAGTACTAAGCAATGTACTAGCAAATGCAATGGAATTTCTAATAATCCATTTTGAGAGCAATCGACCACAACAAACATACATTATATAGTCGCTTTATTCACGCTGGGGTAGGCAGAGGCATAGTATACGCTCACATTTAGTTTTTTTTCCGCAAAATTGGTAATGAGTCCATAGACCACAAAAGCATAAAAAATCGAATATCATAATCTGATGATCTCTATAAAAAACGAAGTCAGATAAGGAAACTAGACTACAATTTTGTCTCCATTTCTCTCCAAAACTGAATAATACTATAGTTCTAGTCTATTTCATAACTCTACTAGGCGAAGCTCTCTCTTTAAATCATCTCTAGCCAAGCAGCTACTTCCCCCACTATCACTAGATTCATCTAAAAATGCAGTAACAAAGTTTTGTAAAGGCGCGCCGACGCATACAGCCTGCTCGGTGCTCGGCTTGTCATCGCATCTAATTGGCTTTGAGCTATCTCAAAAGAGTAAGATGCGATATAAGGTTGTTTCCACTGGTGTCGACACGACTGAAAATTTTGTCACTTGATTTTTTTTTTGGTTTCGTACCCAAAGGGTAAAAACGGCATACACCGTAATGAATAAAGAGCTGAAATTATCACAGATTATGTATTGCTGTACTAAAAACTGAAAAATATTAAAGGGGTTCCCATACTGCAAATGTAATGTTTTTGCCCTTTTTTGGTACCGGATTTAAGATCTTACATACATACATATGGTCACGCCTTTATCCCCGAAGGGGTAGGCAGAGGCATATTATATGCCCACATTTCACCTTTGTATAATCTGTCCCACGTAATAGGTGGTGAGCCGTATTGCCGTGTTTAAATGGACAGGCGCAGGTTGTGACTGCCTGCTGTTGAAATAAAGCCTTCAACTTAGCTTAACGACTGCCATTTTACTGGCAACCGGGACCAACGGCTTAACGTGCCTTCCGAAGCACGGAAACGCTCAAATAAATGTCACAAAGTGATCACATGGATGGTCACCCATCCATGGACCGGCCATAGTGAAAGTTGCTTACTGCAGTGATCGTTTACAGAACACTGAGTCCGCGGGGCCACGAGCGCTTCGTTTAAGATCTTAGGTTCAATAATTTCGTTTTTATTTTGGACATTGTTCGAACAATATCCATTGTTTGCTGTCGTTTAACCCAAACACATTAGTGCGCCTGAAGCAGATAATATATGTTGTAAATTTATTAGATACATGATGAATCTTGTTCGGTAGCCTCTTACTTCCTATATCGACTATATCGACCATTTGTTAGGTACTGCCAATTTATACAAAAATTGGGAGAAGCCTACGTCCAACAGTGCACCGCGATAGACTCTGAACATCTTATTCTTTTATTAAAAATCTGAACATTATATTTTTTAAATAGCTGATATATGATGTTAATTTAGGTCTAAGCAGTGACAATTTAAAAATAAGGAAAATATCAAGTTAAATCCTTATTTAACTGTATTCATTTTCTCAATTATAATACGGTAGCTAAGAGTAGTGTAGAGTATACATTTTACGTACACTCAGTGTGATAGTTAGTTTGCAAGTGTAGCCAAGTTACAACCAACTTCTTAACCAGTTTACTTGTTCCGTACTAGTTTGTGTTTAATATAAACATTCTAGCTTTAGATTATCTAAATACATAATATACATTGAATAAAGAATATATTCAAATTAAAATCCATTTAACATTAAAAAAGATTTTATAGCTCGTTTACTGTGGAAAACTATAAGTCTATATTATATATAATTATAATTATGCTACTATTATACGACGCCGAGCAGAACTATAAATATAGACAAATCCGACAGATCTGGCATTATCAAAAAAGCAAAAAAAAAACTCGCATTTATGGATTATAGAGGTGCAACGGATGTCATAAAGAATTTATGTAGTGCGTTTAATAATATTCTATTGGACGACAGTATTACAAAGAAAAAAAAAGACGTGTGGCACTCGGGGACTGCCGCGGTAAAGCTATTACATAGCATTTTTTATCAACTATGCTAGTATAACTATTTCTATATAAGAATACTAGCTGATGCCCGCAGCTTCGCCCGCGTAAAATTTGTTCCCGCGGGAAGTTATTCCCGGGATAAAAGGTAGCCTATGTGTTATTCCAGACTATAATGTACCTATCTCTGTACCAAATTTCAGCCCGATCCGTTCAGCGGTTTGAGCGTGAAAGAGTAACAAACATCCACACTCACAAACTTTCGCTTTTATAATATCTATATATATAAAAATGTTGTGTGCGTTTGTGTATCTATTAAAAACTTAAAATTTACTGAATCGATTGAGCTCAAAATTGGACACGATTTACAATAGGATTCAGAGATGGTTTTAGGCTACTTTATACACTTTTATCATAACAGCAATAAGAATAAAATAGCTTTAAGAAGTGATTTTACCAATAGATGGCGTTGGTCGTTTTTTTTAAATTATATTCTGCCAGCTTCAGAACAAAATATTATAAACAACCTATTTAGAAGGTACCTACCAGATTGATGTTTTTTTAAGAGAAGTTTGACTGCGGCCTCCTTGCATTCAGAATAATAAAAGAGAGTACTTACCTAATAAAGAGGTCAGATATGTTTTGCATGTTATTTTTGAACTTTTTGGACATTCGGAATTTTGGAGTTTTGGAGTTATGGAGTTTTGGACTTTTAGAATTTTAGACTTTTAGACTTTGGAGTTATGGACTTTTGGACTTTGGACTTTTGGACTATTGGACTTTTGGACTTTTGTACTTTTGGACTTTTCGAGTTTTGGGCGTTTGACATTTTGGACTTTTGGAGTTGGAGTTTTGGAGTTTTAGAGTTTTAGAGTTTTAGAGTTTTAGAGTTTTAGAGTTTTAGAGTTTAAGAGTATTAGAGTTTTAGAGTTTTAGAGTTTTAGAGTTTTAGAGTTTTAGAGTTTTAGAGTTTTAGAGTTTTAGAGTTTTAGAGTTTTAGAGTTTTAGAGTTTTAGAGTTTTAGAGTTTTAGAGTTTTAGAGTTTTAGAGTTTTAGAGTTTTAGAGTTTTAGAGTTTTAGAGTTTTGGAGTTTTGGAGTTTTGGAGTTTTGGAGCTTTGGAGCTTTGGAGCTTTGGAGCTTTAGAGCTTTGGAGCTTTGGAGTTTTGGAGTTTTGGAGTTTTGGAGTTTTGGAGTTTTGGACTTTTAGAATTTTAGACTTCGTAGTTTTGGACTTTTGGACTTTGGACTTTTAGACTTTTGGACTATTGGACTTTTGGACTATTGGACTTTTGGACTTTTGGACTTTTGGACTTTTTGACTTTTTGACAACTTTTGAACTTTTGGACTACTACTAACTCCTATGTATATTTCATGATATTTCTTTTGAAAAATAAGGTCATGAAGAAGTTGCACTTCTTACGTGTGTACAAAAGGATTCTACGTTAGAATCCCTCGCTGACACGCACACATTTTTTTTTTAAATGTACCCATCATTTAGTTGGTTACTCATTTCTCATAGGTACATAAAACCACCATAAAAAAGTCACAGCGAAGCGTGGCAGGGTACCGCTAGTTATATATAAGTAAGATTTTTAGGCCTATGTTCAACAAAGTAAAATACCAAGTACCTACTTGACTGTCGACATTTGGGCTTTTGGACTTTTGGACTTTTGGACTGTTGGACTTTTGGACTTTTGGACTGTTGGACTGTTGGACTGTTGGACTTTTGGGCTTTTGGACTTTTGGACTATTGGACTTTTGGACTTTTGGACTTTTGGACTTTTGGACTTTAGGACTTTTGGACTTTTGGACTTTTGGACTTTTGTACTTTTGGACTTTTGGACTTTTGGACTTTTGAAGTTTTGGACTTTTGGACTTTTGGACTGTTGGACTGTTGGACTGTTGGACTGTTGGACTTTTGTACTTTTGGGCTTTTGGACTTTTGGACTTTTGGACTTTCGGAGTTTCGGACTTTCGGTCTTTCGGACTTTTGGACTTTTGGACTTTTGGACTTTTGGACTTTTGGACTTTTGGACTTTTGGACTTTTGGACTTTTGGACTTTTGGACTTTTGGACTTTTGGACTTTTGGACTTTTGGACTTTTGGACTTTTGGACTTTTGGACTTTTGTACTTTTGGACTTTTGGACTTTTGGACTTTTGGACTTTTGGACTTTTGGACTTTCGGACTTTTGTACTTTGGACTTTTGTACTTTGTACTTTTGGACTTTTGGACTTTTGGACTTTAGAACTTTTGGACTTTTGGACCTTTGGACTTTTGGACTTTTGGACTTTTGGACTTTTGAACTTTTGGACTTTTGGACTTTTGGCCTTTTTGGACTTAAAAGTCGTACCAAAAGTCCCAATTGTCCCAAAAGTTCCAAAAGTCCCAAAAGTCCCAAAAGTCCCAAAAGTCCCAAAAGTCTCAAAAGTCCAAAAGTCCAAAAGTCCAAAAGTCCAAAAGTCCAAAAGTCCAAAAGTCCAAAAGTCCAAAAGTCCAAAAGTCCAAAAGTCCAAAAGTCCAAAAGTCCAAAAGTCCAAAAGTCCAAAAGTCCAAAAGTCCAAAAGTCCAAAAGTCCAAAAGTCCGAAAGACCGAAAGTCCGAAAGTCCGAAAGTCCAAAAGTCCAAAAGTCCAAAAGCCCAAAAGTACAAAAGTCCAACAGTCCAACAGTCCAACAGTCCAAAAGTCCAAAAGTCCAAAACTTCAAAAGTCCAAAAGTCCAAAAGTCCAAAAGTACAAAAGTCCAAAAGTCCAAAAGTCCAAAAGTCCTAAAGTCCAAAAGTCCAAAAGTCCAAAAGTCCAAAAGTCCAAAAGTCCAAAAGTCCAATAGTCCAAAAGTCCAAAAGCCCAAAAGTCCAACAGTCCAACAGTCCAACAGTCCAAAAGTCCAAAAGTCCAACAGTCCAAAAGTCCAAAAGCCCAAATGTCGACAGTCAAGTAGGTACTTGGTATTTTACTTTGTTGAACATAGGCCTAAAAATCTTACTTATATATAACTAGCGGTACCCTGCCACGCTTCGCTGTGACTTTTTTATGGTGGTTTTATGTACCTATGAGAAATGAGTAACCAACTAAATGATGGGTACATTTAAAAAAAAATGTGTGCGTGTCAGCGAGGGATTCTAACGTAGAATCCTTTTGTACACACGTAAGAAGTGCAACTTCTTCATGACCTTATTTTTCAAAAGAAATATCATGAAATATACATAGGAGTTAGTAGTAGTCCAAAAGTTCAAAAGTTGTCAAAAAGTCAAAAAGTCAAAAGTCAAAAAGTCCAAAAGTCCAAAAGTCCAATAGTCCAAAAGTCCAATAGTCCAAAAGTCTAAAAGTCCAAAGTCCAAAAGTCCAAAACTACGAAGTCTAAAATTCTAAAAGTCCAAAACTCCAAAACTCCAAAACTCCAAAACTCCAAAACTCCAAAGCTCCAAAGCTCTAAAGCTCCAAAGCTCCAAAGCTCCAAAGCTCCAAAGCTCCAAAGCTCCAAAACTCCAAAACTCCAAAACTCCAAAACTCTAAAACTCTAAAACTCTAAAACTCTAAAACTCTAAAACTCTAAAACTCTAAAACTCTAAAACTCTAAAACTCTAAAACTCTAAAACTCTAAAACTCTAAAACTCTAAAACTCTAAAACTCTAAAACTCTAAAACTCTAAAACTCTAAAACTCTAAAACTCTAAAACTCTAAAACTCTAAAACTCTAAAACTCTAAAACTCTAAAACTCTAAAACTCTAAAACTCTAATACTCTAAAACTCTAAAACTCTAAAACTCTAAAACTCCAAAACTCCAACTCCAAAAGTCCAAAATGTCAAACGCCCAAAACTCGAAAAGTCCAAAAGTACAAAAGTCCAAAAGTCCAATAGTCCAAAAGTCCAAAGTCCAAAAGTCCATAACTCCAAAGTCTAAAATTCTAAAAGTCCAAAACTCCATAACTCCAAAACTCCAAAATTCCGAATGTCCAAAAAGTTCAAAAATAACATGCAAAACATATCTGACTATGTTCCTTTGGACTTTTGGACTTTTGGACTTTAGAACTTTTGGACTTTTGGACCTTTGGACTTTTGGACTTTTGGACTTTTGGACTTTTGAACTTTTGGACTTTTGGACTTTTGGCCTTTTTGGACTTAAAAGTCGTACCAAAAGTCCCAATTGTCCCAAAAGTTCCAAAAGTCCCAAAAGTCCCAAAAGTCCCAAAAGTCCCAAAAGTCTCAAAAGTCCCACAAGTCCCAAAAGACCCAAAAGTCCCAAAAGACCCAAAAGTCCCAAAAGTTCAAAAGTCCAAAAACTCCCAAAAGTCCCAAAAACTCCCAAAAGTCCCAAAAGTCCCAAAAGACCCAAAGGTCTTTGCTTAAATTCTGCAACACTTCAGTACTGCGCCATCGAGACGTATCGCAGGTACACGGCAAGGCTTGTTTTTTTTGTTGAATATACCTAAAAACTTTAAAATAATTATAAAATATCCTGGTGTTATCGGCTTTCTTCAGAGGTATCCATCCTCGATTCTTCAATCCTAACGTACAACAGTTACGGATAACCAGGATAGGATTGACGAATCGAACTCCTCATCGGAGGAAATTTGGATGTAGGAGAAGAACAATATCTGTACCCTCCAGATTCTTATTTGCCTGCCTCGGTGGCATTCGGTAATATAACTGACTGTCGCGCTGGGGTCCTGGGTTCGATTCCCGGGCAGGCCAAAAAATCGTGGGATCTAACAATGTTTGTTTCGAAGATTTGATGTTTTCTAAGCATAATATGTATAAATAAATAGATAAATTCTTTATTGCCATTAATTGTGTACATACATGAAATTGGAATTCCCTGATACCTGCGCTAGTACAAACTGTGTTGCAGATATCAATGTTCTCCCCCAAAATATTGACACTTGACAATATGTTTACACAGAACTATTAAAATATTAAAATTGTTTCCTACTAACTTATAAACTTATAATAATTTTACATAGAGAAAACGATAAAATATGAAACAAAACCAATACAAAATCTTAAAGCATGCTTAGGCTTTCGTGTGTGTGCGTGCGTGTGTGTGTGTGTGTATGTGTGTATGAGTGTCTGTGTGTGTGTGTGTGTGTGTGTCTGTCTGTGTGCGTGTGAGTGTGCGTGAGTGTGTGTGAGTGTGTGTGAGTGAGTGTGTGTGTGTGTGTGTGTGTGTGTGTGTGTGTGTGTGTGTGTTGCATGTATGTTTATGTGAGTTGATTTTAAAGAACTTGTAGAAGGTCTTCCACAGATTCATATTCCATTGGTTTTAATCACTCAGTTACTGCCGTTTTAAATTTTCCGTATGTATGCATACTAAGAAATTATATGAGTATGTATAAAAAAGTTTTAATTAGATCGCAAAGAAAATGTCCAAAAGCCAAAGTACTTGAAGCAAAGTCGTTGATATACCTAATTAGAGATGATAGAAAAACCTCGCAGAACTCCAGAACAATACACACTCACACAGTACTGTTTTACGATTACCGATTATAATTATTTAAAGTTAAAGTTCAATTTTAAATAATTAATTATCCGCTCAATCCCGCCGGTGGCGTGGTCACGCCGGCGTATCCATAGGCGGTGCCCACGCCTTCGGCGGGAACGGCGGCTGCACGCCGGACGTCACACAATATATCCTTATTTCTTTTACAGGAGTCGTACTACATAAATACTTACTGTTTCATTATGCTGGATAACTGACGAAATTAACTACACTAAATCCGAGAACACCCCATGTGTAATGGATTTATGATATTTGGCCGAAAATTAGGATGGGGAAAATGAAGGAGTACTCTCAGATTTTACCATGTAATTCAAAATAAAAAGCAGTTTTCTGACATAAATTATTTTATTTACAAAATATACACATCAACAATTCACTTTCACCAAAAAAATAATAATCTGTAGATATAAAATCTCCGAAAATAAAATAAAATATTACTGCCTATTTATTTGTTTATTTTTTTGTTTATTTTGGGGATATCGAGGCTATGTAATCTTAAATTATTTAAAAAAAAACCCCCCATTTTTATTATTGATTTTCACATAAATTATTCATATGTAGAATGTTAAATGGTATTTTGACAAAAGATTATAGTTTCTATTGAGAAAATCTCAACAAATATCGGTTAAATACGAGCACTGCACAACAAAAACAACAACAAAAAATAATGGTGACCTTCGCGTGTTATTTTATAAAATTTTACAAATTTAACTTCGAATTACACTGAAAATATTTATCACAGCTGTTAAACAACATGCCCGATACTTTTAAATGCAAAACAACAATATTTGAAACAGAATAAACGAAAATATTCAAAAATTAACCGTATTAATACTTTCTATGAACGGCGCCAAACATACAATAAATAATGACAGCGATCAAATCGTGATTTCGACTTTTTTTTTTCATTACATTCGCTCGGCAAGCTATCTCATTCAGTACCATAACCAATTCTACACATTAATTTATACAGAAAGACTTAGACCCGCGACCATACAGCCATAGATATCGAAAAATGTGCGAGGAGAACCAAACGAAAAAAGTTGGCCGCCATGGTTGCCAAAGCAATCGACTGTTCGGGAGATTGGCAACTGGGGTTTCATGCGGCATTAAACTAATTGTTGTCAAACTGATTATGATTAAACCTCTTTTCATAATCAATAAGCGAGTACAACCGTTAAACAACACTATGCCAAAGACAAACAAGACTGAGAAAAAATAATTTAATGACAAGCAAGAATGACAGGTTTAAATTTTTATCATAGAAGTATTTTTCATGAAATTATTCTATATTCTAAAGGTAAATTAGTGTCGAAATGGCCGCATAAATCTAACTATGGTTCCTTAAAACGAATATGATCAGGATTGATATTTAAATGTAAGTAATTATGGAGAGTCGAGATCCAATCTGTTTGTTTACTACATTGTTTGAAAGATACACGAACGTGGCCGAAGGTAGCCGAGAGTGTGATTCGTTTTCGTGACAGAATTTCTGGATTCGGTCTCCACGCAAGACCCGCGATAGAAGCTATGCAATAGCTTAAAAAACATTTTCGAATAATATTTTATTCTCCACCCACGCATCAACGTATCAAATGGAAAACAGCACTCTGTACTTAAGCCTGCATTGACATCCACTACAGAGGGCCATTCATCGCGCTCAAAATATTGACAACCCCTTTCATTTTACACTGAAAAGCTCGGGAGAAAAAAGGAGACCCGATTTTTCCTTACTTAGGTCCCTCCTTGAATGGAACGCGTACGAAGCCGAATAAGCCTTTTGCACTCGCATTGCAGTTCGGCCTTATAAAAGGATGTTTTCGTTGCAAATTGCAGCGAGTGTGTGTGTCGAAAACCGACGGCCGAATTGAATGTGGAATCAAGCGTACTTTAGTCGAGTGTCTTAGAGAAGGGAGTAGTGAGTGTGTTTTCATGTGAATAGTGTTTTGTTGGTTTAGTTAACTAAAACTAGCTTTTTAAATTAATATTGTAGTTACAGTTAAAAGAAATACTCTGACTTGTCGTGACAGTTACATGGTCGAGAACTCAGTGCTAAAGTTTAAAATAAATACTCGTAAATGTAAATTAGGAGAAACATAATACTTATTAAATACTTGTTCAGCGATAGATTCAACAGTGAACTGCTGAAACACTAATAATACATCTGCTTCAATATTACACTTAGCTTCTTCTAATATTTTATCATATTTCTACAGTAATACTGAACGTAAACATCACCTGAGATTAATTTTGCAAATAAAAATATTGTTATAATGTTTCTCGCGGTTGTCACCGCACGGATAGATTAGCTCCTCACGTAGCCGCTATATTTCTTCGCGGCACGCAGATAACTAAAAATAATAAAAAACATTTACATTTTGAAATATCAAAAATGTAGAAACGAATAATTTGCTTCTACGAAAAGTTTCTGACAGCTTTCAGTGTGCAGTCCTCATTTTAGCGATTCACTAACCTAAGCTCCGATTTTGTAGTTCGGAAGTACTTTGGTATGCGAGTACCTACGTCAATAGAGAGTATAGCGACAATAGTATCATTCTCCACAACATAAGGCTCTCCTTAGCCCTGTTTTCCAACTGAAACTGGTTAGATTCTAGCAGTAAATATAAATAAGGACAATCAAGTATCCCTTTAGACCCACAATGTCTATCAATTCACCCAGAACTCGAAAAATAACATTCATTTTCACTTTACAAAGTTTTGTTGAAGGTGTTTGGTAAACAGCCGAGGTGCAGCGAGTTACGGGCCCTTGCACCTCAAGCGCTTAAGCACTCCCGGCAATCGTTCACGTTACAAGGGGAAGGAAGTGTAATTTTACACACCAGATAGTATCTGCTGCAGCGCTGAATAATGAATGTTGTTTCCGACTGGCCGGAACGCTTTATTGATTGGTGTTCTGATACTCGTTAAAATACGTTTTGTTGCATCTATTATGGGTTCAGTTAGTTAATTCTATAGTAAGGTAATTTGCATTTTTAGAATGCGGTTAATGGATTCAATAACATAAATCTGAAAAACAGAAGGCAATCAAATACAAAGTGCACTTCGGTTACGCAGACATAGACACTGCTCAAGGGGTTCGCGAACAAGAGGTCAAGGGTTTTTAATAGTAATTTCAATACTGGTTTGTACGGCGACGCCGACGGGTCCTGTGTTGCGACGGGTAAGAGTACAAAATGTCGCCATCCCAATACATCCCGAGGGTGTCGTAAGAGGCGACTAAGGGGACACTTTCGCAAAAAGATCCATTCCGTAGAGAAGGAAAACTCGAAATGAAACCCGGTTGTCAATAAAATGACAATCGTTAGGCCAAGTTAAAAATTTCATTCATTCAAATAGCTTGAAAAATTTCAACTGCGGGCCGCGGCAACCTGCGCCAATACATTTCATCACTGCAATAGGCTCACCACCTATTACGTGGGACATAAAACTATAAGGTGAAATGTGGGCGTATACAATGCCTCTGCCTAACCCTTCGGGGATAAAAGCGTGATTATATTATGTATGTGTGTATGTACGTATGTTTGTACGCGAGTGTGCTCAGACGAAGGTAGGTTTGAAAGAAAAAATCCTTTTTTTTAATATACACGAGATTGCTTTTTGGACACTGCCTCGGTGCTGTGGCTGTGGAACAATCTACAAAATGGAGGAAGTAGGGACAACTACACATTACATTTCACCATTTTGCATGCTCTTACTAACCCATGTTTGTAAAATCTAAGCGATTCAAAATATCTTTTTCTATAATTGTTATTGCTGTTTCCCTCCTCTGACAACACCGGCTCCTTGAAGCCGAGCCTACAGTGCAGTGCAACCACCTTGGGTTAAAGTTACAGTGGCCTACAAAATGTTTGTTGTCGCCATAACTTTTTGTTAACCCGCGAGTAGTCGCGCATGGGTCGAAGAGACCCCGTACTCTTGTTTTTGAGCCATAACATTTTTGCATTAGTTCATTCGTATCGCAGCTTGAAGTAGCTTTTTAGACTATCTGCACACCAGCCCTCAGCCTGTTCCCACCAAGAGTTTGGACAGTATGGACATGTAAAGTGAGTGTGGGTTATTTCGATCTGTGCGCGACAACTGGCGGGTTAAATATCCAGCATAGATTTTCACACGTATAAAAATAATAAACAAACCACGTCCAGTGTTTCTTTCTATAAGACGGTAGACTCATAGGTGCCACCGTACTTACTTCTATTCAACCTAATAAAATTGTACTGCTAAAGGCATTCATTACGTTACATTATTATTATCCATTAGTTATGACTCGACTGTAAAAGTTGTCGACTAGTGCTTAACTAAGGCTTAGTTAGGTATCTTGGCTTACGACTGTAAAAGTTGTCGATTAGTGCTTAACTCAGGCTTAGTTAGGTATCTTGGCTTACGACTGTAAAAGTTGTCGATTAGTGCTTAACTAATGCTTAGTTAGGTATCTTGGCTTACGACTGTAAAAGTTGTCGATTAGTGCTTAACTAAGGCTTAGTTAGGTATCTTGGCTTACGACTGTAAAAGATGTCGATTAGTGCTTAACTAAGGCTTAGTTAGGTATCTTGACTTACGACTGTAAAAGTTGTCGATTAGTCCTTAACTAAGGCTTAGTTAGGTATCTTGGCTTACGACTGTAAAAGTGGTCGATTAGTGCTTAACTAAGGCTTAGTTAGGTATCTTGGCTTAATAACATTGTAAACGGTTTGCAGCTACGAGTAGTCGTTCGGAAATTAACTAAAAATAAAAATAAAATAAATTAATAAATATTCACGGACATCTCACACAACGCTATCTGATCCCAAAGTAAGCTAGGAATTACCTGCTTGTGTTATGGGTATCAGACCACGGATATTAATACTTATATACTTTTAAATACATACATATTATACATAGAAACACCCAGACTCTTGAGACAAACATTTATGGGTCACACAAATATTTGTCTCCGGTGGGAATCGAAGCCACGACCTACAGCGCCGCAGGCGGTATCACTACCGACTGCGCCACAGAGGCAGTCAATGTACTTATAGAGAAGTTATAATACAATTCTTACGTAAATTTAATGTAATAATGGTACTGTTTTTAGTTACAAGGTTATTTATAGTTGTAATAAAATTATAGTCAGTTTATAGATTGTCTATTTATCTGATTTAGAATTACATCTTATCCTCAGGTCCTGGCAATTTCACGGTATCCACCACGGTTATAATATTTAATAATTCAATAAGGCAATGTAATAAACACTGTGCGCAATTTAAGTCTTGTCGAGACTGCGAGCCAACGGTGCTGCAAGTTAAAGCATCTGCTCAACTGCCAAACTGTACTCCCCTACAGACACCCATAGAATCGTTATAAGACTTCAAAAAAACGCTTTCAATTATATTGAAAAATAGTCAAACCATAGCAGCCGACGGAAGCCAATTCAAGACCAACTCAAAACTCCAAATTGGAGATTTTGGGTCCACCCGGGAATTATGAGATATTTGATTCCCTAACACGACTAAAAAGAGAATAGATTTGCCCTTTGTTTCTGGTGCGCAGCGGATCCTTAGCACCGACTTTTAGACCCGACGATAAATCGTTGGCCACTTAACATTGTACGACATTATGGTTTTACTAAAGAAATGAAAAATAACAATGGAAAATGCTTTTTGACAGAAAAAAGCGAAGGATTTATTCCAAAATTAATATTGATAAAAGATAAATGTTGGACTTGGAAGATGATGAAAGGAGCAATTTACATTGACAACAAGACAACTTGACTCTGCAAAGACTTTAATTTTTTCAACATTAAAGCTCCACTTTCACTTACCTACTGTGAGAATATATAAAAACTACTAACAATTTCTGCAATCGGATCGTATGTACTAAAAGCAATCTTATCAGTTATCTTCAATAAGAATTCACAAACAAGAAACTAGATCTTTTGGGCAGGTGTCGGACGACAAAAACCCTGGACCCCCCGGGACTGTCCTCTTCGTGTCACTAATTTGTGAATTCAAGTCAGAGGCGATCACGATTTATCCAACAGTCGACTGCAAAAACAAAAACCAGCCAAGAGCGAGTCCGACTAGCGCACAGAGGGTTCCGTACCAAAAAATGACATGAAAAATAATGTTTTAGTATTTGCTAATAAAGCGACAACAGAAATACATCTTTTGTGATTTTTTTGGATTTTATAGACAGACCAATAGACAGACAGTGAACTCTCAATATCAGGGCAAAGTTTTACCCTATGGTAAGAAACCCAAAAAGGTTGCCCCAAAATTACATAAATTAAAGCAAAAATAAATTTTATAGAAAGTGTATGTGGCTGAAGCATTTGACTTAAACCACACACAAATTCCTGACAAATTGAATCTTGCTTGTCCGCCCAGGGCAGACAAAAGGGCGATTCGCATTTTATTTGCCATCTGATTCCGTTCAGGGGTCGCTTCATTTTCATCACCCAACACTAATGGGATTTCAATTACCAAGTACGCAGATGTGTATATCTTGTTGTTTGTGGAACAATCGCTTTGTAAATGTCCAGCTTTAATTATATTCATTTGATGGTCATTTATCAAAAGGATTAGGTTTTAATTTGAATCGATGTTGGTAAGTATTATGTAACCTTTTCTTTCAGTATGGGCTCACCACCTATTACGTGGGACGAATTACAAATGGTGAAATTTGGGTGTATAGCAAGTCTCTGCTTATTCTTTAGGGTATAAAGGTGTGATTATTATGCAGGTAACTCTGAATGATTCGTTCAGTTACGTCATAGTAAGATATGCGCTTTTCATCTATTTGAAAAAGAAAGTGGAAAGATACCTTTATTCGTAGCCAGTTAGCTCTGTATCGGGCGCTTTTACTCGATGGTCGATGGAACTTCTACCACCACTTCAAAAGTATATTCGCGATTCAGAACATAAGGGGACAAAAACATAGGAGGACCCAACGCTCCGGGGCTCCCTGCGTTTCGTAAGGTTTTTTAGTCGGTAGGAGTCCCGCATAGCATCTGTAAAGAATTCTCCCCCACGTTAAAAAAAACAAGGGGTCCCAACGTCTAGGCGAGGACGCAGTGGAAGCCGTAGGTCTGTTTGGAGTCCTGGGACATCCTACCAAGGGCTTGCCCGGGGCTCCCAACCGTAGGCTGTTGGGCGTTACGTGATGTTTTTTGGCAGCAGGAGTCCGGCATAGTATTCATGAAGGATTCTCCCTCACGTTATAAAAAAAAAGGGAACCCAACCCTCCCTGCAGTAGACTGTACCTTGGGATCGTACAGAGCATGGCCCTATGCGGGGCTCCCATATTATGGGCGGAGACCCTGACGGCCCTGAATGCAGCTAGACTATTTAGCCCTGAGAAGGCGATGGCTGTGAGGGCGTTCCGGGGATTCTTAGTTGAAGCGTCATGGTTCCTAGCCAAGAATCAGGCCTAAATATCAGTGGCGTATTCGCCACTGATGACACACTGAGAAACACGGTTGAGTGCCAGCACTGCAAGGCACGCAGCGAGGACACAGCGCTCTACCCATCGGTGAGCGAGAGTGAAGACCATGGTGCGAGCCATGATCTCCAGTGGGAGTAAGTGGGACACCGCGAACAGATCATGCTCATGGAAGAGGCGCTGAGGAGGAAGCTTGAGAGAATTCTCGAGCGATGTTCCGTAAAAACAATGAGATAAAAATTGTATACGCATATTTATGATGCCTCTATCGTACATCCCTAGTTATCTCACAAGAATGTATAAATAACATGAAAACGAAAATTTCTTAACTCAAAATTCCTCTCATATCCCTATCAGTATTCCAAAACCGTCTTGTTATATGAAACTTATACGGAAATCTCATATTTATCGCGAGCTATCCCGTCCAGTACAGAAGTTATGTTTAGCTATGGAAAATAGGTAGCTTGTGAACGCGAAAGGAATTTTGTCGAAAAATATTTTATACATGCAAAAATCCATTAAATTATTATTCTGCAATGTTCATAAACCATCATCACGCATATCTGTTATTTAATTAATAAATGAAGAGTTTCAAGGCAAAATTGTATAGGTACGTACCTACGTATCGTTTCTGTCTCACGGAATACACCTTACACCTTTGGTCTTGGGTGTCAGGTGTTGATGAAATGATAGTCGCTAAGTAAAGTTAAATGCGTTATCAGCGGCTTGACATTTTTCAAATGCCGGTTACTACAGCATCTGTCTCGCTACGGCTAAAAGATCCCAAGCACGGTGCATCCCTTTTGAAGTTGTAAATGTAGATGTTCTGCGAAAGAACATCAATGCGGTGGGGAGCCTTGTTTGTTCCCATTACCAGACCAAACACAACATCATTGTTGTGTTTCTACAACAGCCAATGCCTAGGTCGTTACCAGACCAAACACAACATCAATGTTGTGTTTCTCCAACAGCCAATGGCTAGGTCGTTAATATTATCCATGTATTATTTAAATCCCTTTATACTTAGCGATCCATTGCGTAGAGAACAAAAACTCGAAATGAAACCCGGTTGTCAGTGAAATGACAGTCTTTATGCCAAGTTGGAGGCCTTATGGGTGGTTTAAAAAATCAACTGCACGTCGTTAAGGCCTGCGCCTGTCCATTTCTACAGAGCAATAGGCTCACCACCCATTACGAGGGACATTAAAGTATAAGGTGAAATGTGAGCGTATATTATGCCTCTGCCTACCCCTTCGGGGATAAAGGCGTGACTGTATGTATGTATACTTGGCGAGGCGACCATGAAAGCTCAAATTGAGTACCTATTTGTACAAGATTCTTTGACTCATCCTATATAAATATTCTGAAAATACGTTATCATGCCTGCCTAACTCATAACATGCAAATTTGGTGTCATGACGAAAAAAACGAAGGCATCTTAATGAAATATTCAGTAGGTTACACAGAGCTTATACCAAAAGTTTTGTGAGAACTGCTAGCTTGATGTTTGGAGTAAGGCGGGGCGGGGAGTGAATTGTATACGTAGTAAAAATATAATAAAGCTAGGTGATGCTCGCGGCTTCGCCCGCGTGAAATTTGGTTCCCGTTCCCACTTCCCGTGGGATCTTATTCCCGAGATAAAAAGTAGCTAATGTGTAATTCCAAATTATAATGTATCCCTGTACCAAATTTCAACCGGATCCGCTTAGCCGTTCGAGCTTAGAAGCGTAACAAACATCCACACATCTACACATTCACATACTTTCGCATTTTTAATAATTAGTAAGTTTGTAGTTTCAACCACCTCTAATATAATTATGTTGATTATCAGGTTTTGCACGTGATTGTCAGTCAATCAATCGAATCAGCCTTTGCCAGAGCTTTGCTGATATGTAATGACGAACTTTTGCCATAATACGCGACGAACTTTCCAGCCCCGGGTAACAAAAATCTGCCATCTGAAGAATTATTATTTGTTTTAGTGGATGTTTTAAGACTAATTTAGCTTTGTTACGTAAAAGCTAATGGTCTTAGTAAGCTTTATACAGGATGGCCCAGAAGTCGACGTCAAGCCGGAATCGGGTAACGGGCTAGGTCATAATAGTTGTCACAAAAATATTTAAAAAAATCTAGGTCTTGTATCATAAAAATTATGGAGGTTTTGAAAAAAATATTTTTAATTTATGGTTTTGCAAATGGTGACATTTTACTTCCGAGCTAGAGAAATTGACTTTAAATTTCAGTTTAGACTTTAAAGAAAAAGTATTCAGGGTTACATTAGAGAAAAAACAAAACAAAAATGTGCATATCTGTAGCAACAGGAATGATTTTTTTAAATATTTTTCTGACAACTATTATGAACTAGCCTGTTACCCGATTCCGGCTTGACGTTGACTTCTGGGACATTCTGTATAAGACGCAATCCAAATTTATTAAAAAAATTAAGTTTTTACGCAATTCTGCAACAGTAATGTGCAATTTGAATTCCAAAACATTCATAGCAACACAATTGAAAAAACAATTTCGCTCATGTTCACAGCCTTGCGTTGCTCCCTCGTTTTCACACAAACTTGTGCCGTAACTCACTTGGTCCCGGAGTGCTCACTGTTATCAGTCGTCATACTTGGACTGAGTTTAACTTCGCTTTTATAATAGTTCCGACTTTTGTGGAAAGTACTGAAAACTCTACAGAAATATGAAACGTTTTATGAAGTGAGTGTGGCTCCATTCGAGTGATGAATACTTATGAAGATAGATTTTAGGACTTTCTTTTCTTAGTTTTGGATTGCAGTTTTAGTTATTAAATGTAACTTTTATGTAAATACTTATTTACATACTGGCTGAGTCCTACGGGTTTGATATACTACGAAACCCTGTAATACTACATGCTCGTATTTACGAGTACAATAATGTTTGAATATTAATGCCGTACTCTTCACATTTTTACAGCATTTTTTGACTTTAGAATAGTCTGGGTTTTATGGTAAAAGAATTTTCAATTTGGTTCTATAATTTCAAAAGTTATCGCTTACCAACAAAAAAACTCTTTTCTACTTGTAATATTAGTATAATTTAAAACCTCTGTAAGTACCTATATCGATTTATATATTCCAACATATCGGCAAAGGTTGACTAAAGATTTTCCTAACATTTCAAATAGGGTTAATCAATCTCAACAAATTACTGATTGCGGTTTTAGTTAAAGCAAAAATGTCCTCATAAAATGGTGTCAATTTTCATTATTCAACCCTCAAATGCAAATCACTGACAATAACCATTACAAACACAAACAAAATCAAATGAAACGCAAGCAAAAGCCTATCAACATCTTGTCCTAACAATCTTGAGCCAATTTAAAGATACTGCTATCAAAGTGGCACATCTTAAAACCGTTCGTAAACTCTCATCTGAAATTACACCCATCGACCATCGATTTAACAAAAATTACTTCGCACAAAAAGGATAACCTGCCTTCATTTACTATATTAAGGCGCAAATTATGCGCTCGAGGCGATAACGACATATCGGCGCGATCAAATCATCTCAATAAGGTGCCGATCAGCATCAACAGGTTTTATAGAATCTTAATAGACGTACGGCCAATAAGTGTGTTCGTTTTATGGGATGACTTCGATAAAATTTGAGTCCACTATTTTTACATCATTTTAAGCGCTCGTGGTCACGCGGGCTGAGTGTTCTGTAAACGATCACTGTATTAATCAACATTTACCATGGCCGGTTTGGATGGGTGATCATCACATGACCACTTTGCGACACTTATTTCGAAGCGTTTTCATGCTTTGGAAGGCACGTTAACCTGTTGATTCCGGTTGTAAGTAATATGACTGTCGTTAGGCCAAGTTGAAAGCCTTAGGGGCGGCTTGGAAAATTTTAACGGCGAGTCAGTCACAACCTGCACCTGGTTTGGCAGCATCTGGTGCTGCAAACATTCATAGGCTACGGTAGCTAAAGAATAGTATCATTCTTGAAGCGCTATGTAGTCATAGCGCTTCAATAATGATACTACAGAACTAGTGTCCTGAATTAGGTGACGGCTTTGTTGCATTCCAATTTATCAACGTTTTCTTTTCTTAGAAGGTACTTTACTGGCAACTGAGGATCGGTTCCCATTAACACGGTAGTCGTCAAACTAAATTTGCTTGGACATTTCCGTAGTCACAACTTGCGCCTGTCCACTACACCATGAAAGACTCAACAAAAAACTAGTGAAGCAAAAACTAGTGTTATCCGTGTATATCGCTGCCTCCTGTTTCGAGAATAAAAAATTGGCTAAATAAGTATGCATATTTTTTTTTCGTACGAGTTATAACAAGCACTTCGCATATTAATGCATAAAGGTGCGAACCAAACCCCGTGGTTACCATTAAATGCATCACTTCACTAATTAGCGTCCGATGCCGACGATGAGTACGTATTATTATTAAGTGGATAAGGTTGTCAAAAACGATACTTTTTTTAAAAATAAGTCAGACTAAGCTCTTTAGGTAAAATTTTTGAGATACGGCCTGATGACAGACAGGCAAAGTTCGTAAAAATGGGATGAGACTTGAGAAACGTTACAAACGCTACCCAAGCTTCATCCAGTTTTTAGGGCTCCGTACCGAAAGGAAAAAAACGAGACTATTTAGTGGGGATCTCTGTATGTCTACCATCGGACAGACGTCCGTCTGTCCGATGGTATTCAAGTGGTATTCAATTTAATTATATTCAAGGGGGTTCTATTTTACAACAAACGTGATTTTTGAATTTTGATACAGAATACTCATTGGGCGAGGTTGAGTCGCACTTTGCCGGCATTATTTTTTCTCTTTTCAAGTCTATTTCTCACTTTTTTTTTAACGTGACGGAAAATCCTTATGGATGCCATGCCGGACTCCTACCTAAAAAAAACCTCACGTTACGCCCAAAAACCTATGGTTGGGAGTCCCGGGTAAGCCCTCGGAAGGATGTCCCAGGACTACCAACAAACCCAGGACTCCCAACAGAGTTTATTTCTCACTTGTTACCTATAGACAGATTTGACATCAATATTATGGTTCACTTGTGCATAAAAAATCTTTTTTACTAAGTAGATGAAAATAAATAACTAATCCCCTACTGCAGCTACTATACCAGAAAATGCTTTAATTTGTTATGCAGTTTTTAGAAATTTCATAAATGGTTTAGACAACCCTACGTGTATAGAGTACTTTTAGGTAGGTACGCGAATTTTAAGTCAGTTTGTAAATTGCTATCAACATTTTTGACAGATGCTTCGACCGATATAATTGGCAGCTTTTGAAATTTTCCGACTTCTTAGAAAGTTTTTTTTAGCAAATTTGCAACCACTCTTTGTTGATTTGTACCTTGTGTCCCTTTACGTGTTACTTGGAAGTAATCAAAGACGATCGCTTTCGCGTAGGTAATTTGTCTGCTCTCGCTTTTTTATTATTTAGCTCTCCAAAAAGTCAGAAACAGAGAAACGATCTTCAGAATCGCTCGGTTCTGGCAAAGAATATTACTTGATATTGTAAGGGTCAAAATACGAATATAATATTAAATGATATCCTGCTGTGATTCAGGAACACCACGTAAAGTAAAAGGCACTAAAATAATACATTATCAAATGTAAAGCCAAGGACGTTAGGTATGGTTTATTGCTGCGAAACTTGTTACAATTTTATTGTAAACAGTACAAAAAATAGGCAGATAATAAGTCTTCATCAATATTTATCAACTAAACTTTTTATCTCCTTTTTATTTGACCTATAAACAAATATTTTCTCAGCAGAATAGAAGTAGTAAAGAGACCTGATTTAATGGTTTCGGAAAGATAATTTCGTACAAAAACTTACTCAACGACGAAAATTAAAAAAGGCGTTTGAACATTTTTCATTCGAAACGAATAGTAATTTTCTTGGAAATGGTTATTTTCATTTAAAACCAGAAGCGCAATTTATTCTTTGTTATCTTATATTGCTGTTTGATTTATTTGAACAACGATTCTTTATTTTTCTATGTAAATACTAGCGGTTGGATTTTGCTGACCAACTTTATGCAATAATCCATTAAAAGTGTTTCACCTTAAAAGTGTCTTAAATGGGTGTAAGTTATAGCTCTCCTGCGCAACGATTTACCGTCACATATTAGAAGAGGTAGAGATAGATAAAGGTTTATATATTCATCACAATCAAATAAGCGTGAGAAACTGGTGAAAAAGTTTCAGTCAATTGTAAAATTATTTAGTCCACATCAAAAAGCCGCGTACATATCTTGACCCTCTACGTATATTATAAAAAATCGAGTTAATAGGTCAAGTAGCAATATGTCCTGTTAAAAACCGGCAAAGTGCAAGTCGGACTCGCGTGCGGAGGGTTAAAGCTGTAAAAAATCGCGTTTGTTGTATGTGAGCCCCCCTTAAATATTATTATTTTTCTGTAGGTATTTGTTGCTCAACAGAAATACATTATGTGTTAAATGTTTAGCCCTCTAGCTATCACCGTTCCTGAGATACAGCCTCGTGACTCCTGATGGGAATGAACGGGATGAAGTCAGGAATAGGGCCCCAGTTTTTGGGTTTTTCTGTTTTTCCATTCCCTTTGGGCACGGAACCCTAAAAAGCAAGATTTTCTGTTCTCAAGGAAATGTAGGTAGGTACATAGTTATATCACCCAAGTACAATATCGCCATTCCATTTTTATGGTAAAAGTTTAATGGAATGTCGTAACGATAAATATTTCTCTTTAGCGCGAGGAACGTGTTTCACTCGCCGGCAATAAGGAAGGAAGTGTAATTTCTTCGAGATAGCTGTAACGACGCAACAGCCCCGTCCAGGATACTTTAATGAATCACTATTCAAAATACACTTTTAAAACACTTCGTTTCAGCGATATTTTATGTTTGAAATTTTCACTTGCAACATTATTTTTGAGTATGCTATTTTAAAATGGGCGTAGATACTAAGGATTTTTGACAAATACGTTAATTAGAGGCATTGTATACGCCCACCTTTTACCTTATAGTTTATGTCCCACGTAATAGGTGGTGAGCCTATTGCCTAGTTCAAATGGACAGGCGCAGGTCGCCGCGACTCGCAGTTGAAATTTTTCAAGTCGCCCATCAGGCCTTCAACTTGGCTTAACGATTATCATTTTACTGACAACCGGGTTTCATTTCCAGATTTTCCTTCTCTACGCAATAGATCTTTTTGCAAAAGTTTTCCCTTAGTCGCCTTTTACGACACCCTCGAAATGTATTGGGGTGGCGACGTTTAGTACTCTTACCCGTCGCAACACGGGACCCCGTCGTCGCCACACGGGGCAAATTATTTTAAATAGTTATTTTCATATTTCCTTTCACGGCCTTGGTGGCACAGCGGTGACTGCAACTCATGTGTTAAGGTCTTGGTTCGATTTCTTGGTCCGAATAAATCATAATTGATCATAGATACCTACGTCTCTTTGACACCCGTTCCATACTAATGTATAAGCGTAAACTTGCCACGCTTTGTCTTTCCTACATTATCAGTTTGGCTCAACCTGCGTTCTCTGACGTCCTCTCAATGTGGCTGGCGAGTCATGTAAATTCTGCAATCCCTACTTAATAATATAAATGCGAAAGTAACTCTGTCTGTCTGTCTGTTACGCTTTCACGCCTAAACAGTTTGAGCGATTGAGATGAAATTTAGTATAGGGATAGTAAGAGGCCCTGGGAAGGACATAGGCTACTTTTTAACCGTCTGCGCAAATGGAGGGTTAAGATTTTACGCAATAACGACTTTTACGCGATAACGACTTCTACGCGGTCGAAATCGCGGGGTACAACTAGTTATTTATAGGTTCAAAGTTATGATCATTAAAATCAAATCTACCAATTCACTTGTCCCAAGTTTGTAAAACCCTAATTGTAAGCTGCTTTTAATCATGAACAAAATATCTATTTTGTTGTTACTAAACTAAGTTACGAGTTGGAGGTTCAGGGGTGACCCTATAAAACTTACTTCGGTACTTAATCAAATACATACTTTTGGGACCGAATACGTAAACGTACTGTACTGTACAAAGTTCTGGATGTTTGGAGGTTGGAAGTGGTCGAAGAGTTCTTTTTAAACAGTAAAATATTAATGATAGGCTCAATTATGGAAAAGAGATCTCTGCAGCCTTTAATATATTCCATAGGTGCTTAAATACATAAATATCAAAAGCGAAGTTCGTGAGTTTGGATGTGATGCTTGTTATGATGGACGTCGGTATGTGTGGATGTTTGTTACTCTTTCACTCTCTAACGGCGGAACGGATCTGGCTGATAAATATAGTACAGGTAGTCAAGCACAATCAAGACTTAAGTATCATAAATTTAACTAGCATTGCTAGCGTATCTCAATGGTATCATAACCCATCTTGCCAATCGAGCAGAAAAGTAGTTTAAAGTTCTGTGGTAAAACATATACAAAATCCAGAAAATACGGAATCTACCAACTTTTTTTAATACCATGGTAGGTACGTATACAATCGAAATAATATTGCCACTTTCTGACACTCCACATCTTTGTTTTAGTGAATCCTTTGTTAATAACAACCAAAACACGTTTCTCTGGTTTTCCAACGATAGTTCTGGTATAATTAGGTTAGAACATTGGACGTGATTTGTTTGAGCCAACCGATCTATTCTTTGTAATATACTGCGCTTTTGTTTTGTGGCAGAATGGATTAGTTGACTTTATTAAGAGAAAACTGGTCAAGTGTGAGCCGGACTCACGCATTGAGGGTTCCCGGCAAAAAAACGAGAAAATTGCGTTTGTTTAACACACAAAGAAATACATCATCTGTAAAAATTTCAGCTATGTAGCAATAACGTTTACGTGGAGATAGACAGACGAACAGCGTAGTCTTATTACTAGGGTTACGATTCACCCTATGGGTACGGAACCCTAATTATATAACTGACCCCTGATTTTTCTTCTTGTTGTCATTCGGTTGGCGAAGATACCTGCACAGACATTGCAGATAATTTTGGAAAGCAATTAGTATGTTAAGTAGATCACATATTAAAATTAAATATTCGGTCTCAAGTAGGACTAAAAACTGCGTCTTTTGGGTTTATATTCGGGGAAAAGTTCCCATTGGAAGTGCGAACGCGAACAAAATTCCACCTGTTCGGCGTCACAGGTACCATCTAGTGTTAATATGTTATCAATGCAAGAAATATCTCATACCCAGATATTAAGATTTAAGTAGTCTACACTCCAATGACCCAAAACTCAGGTGCAAACTGAACGTAACAATTGATAAGTTGACCGTCGTCAAGTTCGGAACAGATGTCGACACACGTTCCTATACCAACCCTTAAGTTAAGGGATGGTGCGCAATGAATATGAGATTAGTTAGTAATAAAGTAGTCAGTAGATAACTACTTGGCCCTTGTTTTATATAATGTATTTAGCCTCACAAATATTATAAATTCCAAAGTTTTGGATGTATGGATTTTGTTACTCTTTCACTGCTGTATGGATTTCGCTGAAATTAGGCACATAGATTGTCCTAGAACATCCTTCCGAAGGCTTACCCGGAGCTCCCGCATATAGCGAAGCGTGAAGAGGCACATCATAGGGCTGCCAACTTGAGGACACAGTTAGACACTAGGTCTACAGTTTTACAGACTGTGGCAGTGGCCCCCAATCGCTAGATGTCGAACTTGCCTTCCATCAGGAGATGGCTTCATTTTGGCGAGCTAAATATAAAAAAAACAGTAGTTTTTAGTCAGTAAAAGTCCGTATGAGTGATTTCCATTCGTATAAAAAGGCACATTCATTAATTAAAATTAATTAGTGTTATCTAATGCTTTTTCAACAAAATATAAGAAATATGTACATTCCGCATGCCTGAAAAGGTCGAATTAATGGATTAGACCACCATGGAAACGATTTTAATGAAAGGAATGTTTTCACAGTTCAATAATTTACCCGAACATATTAGTTTTTATTTCCGTCGGAACTGGTTTCCCGGGGTCTGGAACTACCTTCAACTAGACTAATGAATTGGAAGTGGGATAATAAATATCTCTATTGACTTTCAAAATTAGCTTCAAATCCTTTTTGAATTTGTACCAATAATTTATGAGAAACCTTTTCATAATCTAAACTAAAGGTTCAATAAAATTCTGATAATAATTTTAACTTTACCAAAGTCAGCTTTGCTTTGTCAGAAGGTGTTTAGCAAACAAAACATTTTTATTTTAAATATGTATATATATGTTTTATGTTTGAGTTCTTGCCATGAAAAACACCAAAACTTAGAAACATACAAGTTCCAAACATTTTTATAAGTAAATTTTTTTGCAATACCACCTACATGACACAATTTTTGGGTTCAAAACTCTATTAAGCTGAATATCATGATAATATTTATCACCAATATTTTCATACAAATAACCCTAAAAAGACAAAAAATACTTTCTACATACTTTCATTTCTTTCTCGAGAAACAGGGAACTGCGAAAAATTAATCAACATCCATCACTTCGTTCACCTCGTACGCAGTCATTTGTTGTGTGCCGTAAACAAAAACCCGGTTAACTCGAGATGAGTCAAACTAGCAAACTGATGGTTCCGTACTTACTTTATATTAAAACTACAAAAATAATATATGACTTGTATGGTATGGACATAGATGACACAACCAATTTATAAGACAAGAATATCTTTACGTAGTAAAACTGGTCAGGGAGAAGTCGCCCCAGGATTATGATGCCACTTGTTAAATTCCTGAACATATACTTTAAAACTCGAAATTAGTCCAATTGGTCAAGTCTTTCTCGAGTTTTAGCGAGACTAAGAAACATAAATTCTCTTTAGTAAGTATACGTTATGAAAATTCAACAAAAAATTAGAGTTTTCATTTATCAAAGTAGTTTTATTTCTATCAGTAGAGGTAGAAGACACTTAGAAGTAGAATCCAGTTTGTGACCTTTGGCTACGGATCTCTAAAAATAAGACAATAACAATAAGTCATCTCGCAAGGTTTCACTTAAGGGGCGTGTGCCTCGTGACGTCATAATGGACAGTTGCGAAATGGATTTATCGGAAGTCGTGCATCAGGAGCTACGTGGGTGGTCTCCGAGTTACTAAGTGTTCTAGAAATTATTAGTTTCTTGCAAAAGTCAAAGGCATATCTGTGCAATAAATATACTTCATTATTGAACCCCCTCTCAATATTTGGTCTAGTATTATAAATGCGAAAGTTTGCGAGTATTTCTGAATAAATATGGACGTCTGAATATTTTCACACTCTGCTAACGGCTTAAAGAATCTGGCAGAAATTCGGCACAAGGATAGATCTGGAATAGTACATCGGCAGAGGCATATAATATGCCCACATTTCACCTTATTAGAATTTCTCCCACGTTATTAAGTGGGAGAAATTCACCTATTGGTGGTGAGCAGTATTGCCGCGTTGAGATAGACAGGCGCAGGTTGTGACTGCCTGCTGTTGAAATTTTTCAAAACACCTAATAAAGCCTTCAACTTGGCCTAGCGATTACTATTTTACTGGCAACCGTGACCAACGGCTTAACGTGCCTTTCCAAAGCACGGAAACGCTCAAATAAATGTCACAAAGTTGTCATATGGATGGTAACCTATTCGAGATCTGCAGTGATCGATTACAGAGCACTGAGTCCGTGGGGCCACGAGCGCTTCTTTTCACTAACGAAAAAAGTTCGTGTAGAATGCGCAAACGGCAACAAAATTTCACGAACTACACTCGAGAGCAATGAATCCGGGTCACTTAAAGAATGTTAAAAATCTCGGAAACTAAAAATGATAGGTTAATGCAATAAATTGTATTTAATAGACAATGTAATACTCCTTAAATGAAAGTAAAAAAAATATGAGTCACCATACATTTTATTAACACAAAATTACATAAAGAAAAAACTGCCGATCTCTCCTTAAAACAAAAATAGGAAACATGAAATTTTTGAACTTTATTACGATTTTCTTGAATTTTAATACTTCGTATTGCCTCCTCGTGCTTCCATTACTGCGTTTACGCGGTTTGGCATGCTGTACACCAAGTTCCTTATACGATTTTGGGGAATATTCTCCCATTCCTCTGTGAGAGCAATTTTGAGCTCACGAAGCGTGATTGGGGGAGGGTTTCGTTGTTTTACGCATCTGCCTAGCTCGTCCCAAGCATGCTCGATCGGGTTGATATCCGGGCTGCGCGCTGGCCACTCCATACGAGTAATGTTCATCTCTTGAAGGTAGTCATTCACAATCCTACCTGTATGAGGTCGGGCATTGTCATGCATAAATATAGCATCCTCACCTAAATTGACCATAAATGGACCAACGTGATCATTGAGGATTTCTTCCACATATCTTACGCTAGTTAAAGAGCCGTTTTCTATGATCACCAGCTCTGTGCGACTTTCAGAAGAAATTCCGGCCCACACAAGTACAGACCCACCACCGTAGGCTACTTTTTCTTCGATGCATGCTTGCTTGAATCTTTCCCCTGGTCTTCGATACACTCTGTGTCTTCCATCGTGCTTGTAGAGCATAAATTTTGATTCGTCGGAGAACATAACTTTTGACCAATCTTCAATACTCCAATTTACGTGGCTCTGGGCATACCTAAGTCTCGAAATACGATGCCCACGCTCCAGTTTAGGGCCGTTTGCAGGTCTAAGGGGTTTTAAGTTAGATTCAGCAAGCCGACGTCTTACTGTCCATGCACTTGGGTTACTTCCTCCGAGGCGTCGAAACTGATTGGTGAGTTCAGTTCCTGTGAGAAAACGATTTCGAAGCATGGTGTTCACCACAGTATCGGTCTTCTCGTGCTGTGGTACACCTGGTTCTGCCCGTTCCTGGTCTGCGTAGGTTAGAACCAGTTTCTTCGTAACGTCGGAGAACTCTTTGTACTGTTGACAGCGACACACCGACAGTCCTGGCTGTATCGCGCTGACTCCGGCCGGTTTCCAGCATTGTAAGTATTCTGGTGCATTCTTCAGGCGTAAGCGACATAATTTCAGCTTGATTAATGAATATAGAGCACTATCAACATGGTTTATGTACCCACATAAATGACAGATTACAAACAAAAGCAACACCAAATGCTGTAATTTCGTAGTTCCATCTTCGAAAGTGGCCCTTTTTCAAATTTGATTTTTTTATGATATAACTTTACAATAACTAAGAAGTTTTAATACCTTCATTTAAGGAGTATTACATTGTCTATTAAATACAATTTATTGCATTAACCTAGCATTTTTAGTTTCCGAGATTTTTAGGATTCTTTAAGTGACCCGGATTCATTGCTCTCGAGTGTAGTTGCAACTAAATGGTTTCTTTGTTTCACAAGACATTATGAGACTAAAACATTGTTCTCTAACCTTTGTACAAAATAATCTTTTCACAGGTTTGTAAACATAACCCTAGGTATTAAATCTAAACAAAATACGGGCCCCAGAATTAATTCAAAGGAGGCGGCATTGTGTGCCTTTGTACTCTCCTTTTACTAACGACAGATAAATTCCTTTCCAGTTATCTAAAATTAGGTAGACTCCATTTCTTCGGTGTTCAATATCAAGTACTAGATTATTTCGGTTTAATATAGAACGTGAGCTTTGTTGGTGAAATGTGTACTGGGAATTTGAGTTTATAAATCTTTGGTAGCAGTTAGAAAAGATGTGATTTTATTGAGTCTTGGTGGTATTATTGGTTTCATGGAATTTCTTATCGACGCTTTTGAAATGTTGTGTTGGAGGAGGATGCTAGAGATCCCGTGGACTGCTCTTCGTACCAACAACGTGTCCATTTTACGCGAACTCTGGATGGAAACCAGACTGTCAACCATGTGCCTCCGCAAGGTGCTCGAGTTCTCCATTGGTCGCATTGCCAGAAAAGATAACCGTAACCTGTAACAGCTAATGGTTGCTGGAGAGGTTGACTGAAGGCGTTCAAGAGGCCGTAGTCCAACTAGATGGTCGGATCAGATACGCACTGCTTTTGACACTAGACTTCGTGATGCTCTCCACATTGCCAAGGATCGCAACATATGGCGCAATATCATCAGGGAGAGAGTGATTCAGATAGGGAATCACGACCCTCAGTAATGAGGAGCACGACGTCAGGAAGAGGAGGCAATATTTCTTTAATGGTTTCATAAGTAATGTAAACCTACAATCAATAAGTAAGTCCTTTAAAGAATGTCGTAGGATGAACTTAATTATGCTACCTCCGCAACCAGTGATATTGCCGCGGCTCTTTGCTTGGTGAAGCGTCCCATTTCCCACAATAACTTGTTCCCGGGATAAAAAGTAACCTATCTTTTCAGTATATTTTTATATTTGTGTGATTCATACTCAGCTAGGATAGACTCCCAGTGAGCAGCGGCATTTCATATTTTTATACTTGGAATGTAGCGGTTTCCTATATACCTAGATCAGACACCAATTAATGACAAAAGATTTGTAATCACGATTTTTGCTCGTATTATGCTCTTCGCATAATGAATCATAGAAAGATTATTATCATACATGATAAAAGATTTTTATACAAGATGATAAAGACTTTTTTAATAAATGAGATCTTATATCAAGTTTCAAGTACCGGCTTTAAATGTATAAACGGTATGTTAATACACAAAAAGGCCCACATTAGGGCGAATATTATAATCGTAAGCGATATCTGAGTTGCTTAATTCGAAACGGTACATTCGCCAGAACTTTTGAGGTGCAAGATAAGAGAAAATGCGGGTTTGAATTATTTTGAAAAATCTTGGATAATACTTACCTATCTCTTACTTATTATAGAATACAGGGTGGTAGTGGTTTTTAATATTTTTATGCTGCATGTAGCAAACGATAAGGCAATGACTGCACATTTTTGGAGTAGTATAATCTAATTTACCAGCTAAGCAATTAACATGAAAGAAGAAAATATTAGTGAATCATTAAACAAAACCGGTCAAGTGCGAGTTGAACTCGCGTACAGAGGGTTCCGTAACGGCAAAAAATCACGTTTGTGGTATGGGATTTCCCTTATTCCCCTTTTTTTCTGATATTTGTATTTCTATCATAGTAACAACAGAAATACATTATGTGCGAAATTTTCAGCTCTCTAGCTGTCACGGTTCCTAAGATACAGCCTCATGACGAACAGACAGACAGACGAACAGCGAAGTCTCATGAGTAGGGTCCCGTTTTCACCCCTTGGGTACGGAATCCTAAAAAGCTTTTTCCTTCTAAAGGAATAAATTTACCGCCTCTGCTTTCTATTTAGGCGACATGGTCGTTACTAAAGTGATCTATCCAAATATTAAAAAGATATTAGAACCATTTTTGAACCCACATCAACCGTTGAATGCCGCATGAAACCCGAGTTGCCAATCTCCCGAACAGTCGATTGCTTTGGCAACCATGGCGGCCAACTTTTTTCGTTTGGTTCTCCTCGCACATTTTTCGATATCTATGGCTGTATGGTCGCGGGTCTAAGTCTTTCTGTATAAATTAATGTGTAGAATTGGTTATGGTACTGAATGAGATAGCTTGCCGAGTGAATGTAATGAAAAAAAAAAGTCGAAATCACGATTTGATCGCTGTCATTATTTATTGTATGTTTGGCGCCGTTCATAGAAAGTATTAATACGATTATTTTTTGAATATTTTCGTTTATTCTGTTTCAAATATTGTTGTTTTGCATTTAAAAGTATCCTGTCATGTTGTTTAACAGCTGTGATAAATATTTTCAGTGTAATTCGAAGTTAAATTTGTAAAATTTGATAACATAACACGCGAAGGTCACCATTATTTTTTGTTGTTGTTTTTGTTGTGCAGTGCTCGTATTTAACCGATATTTGTTGAGATTTTCTCAATAGAAACTATAATCTTTTGTCAAAATACCATTTAACATTTAACATATGAATAATTTATGTGAAAATCAATAATAAAAATGGGGGGTTTTTTTTTTAAATAATTTAAGATTACATAGCCTCGATATCCCCAAAATAAACAAAAAAATAAACAAATAAATAGGCAGTAATATTTTATTTTATTTTCGGATATTTTATATCTACAGATTATTATTTTTTTGGTGAAAGTGAATTGTTGATGTGTATATTTTGTAAATAAAATAATTTATGTCAAAAAACTGCTTTTTATTTTGAATTACATGGTAAAATCTGAGAGTACTCCTTCATTTTCCCCATCCTAATTTTCGGCCAAATATCATAAATCCATTACACATGGGGTGTTCTCGGATTTAGTGTAGTTAATTTCGTCAGTTATCCAGCATGATGAAACAGTAAGTATTTATGTAGTACGACTCCTGTAAAAGAAATAAGGATATATTGTGTGACGTCCGGCGTGCAGCCGCCGTTCCCGCCGAAGGCGTGGGCACCGCCTAAGGATACGCCGGCGTGACCACGCCACCGGCGGGATTGAGCGGTCAAAGGAACCATTATCAGTACCAAAAATAATATCATTAGGCAATTCACTAATTATCCCTTCTGGGCAAACCAGGTTGTCCAATTAGTGAATTAAAATTATTGTGGAATAGCATTTTGATACCCCATCGAGTCTGTAGGAGCCATCTGGTCGCCGCCGCTACATTTGTTGATTAACTTTGTTAAAATTAATCTTTAGCATTTTCGTTATTGGATAAAATAGAATTTCAGATGATGTCCGCATTGTCTTTCTGGAATTTATGATTATTGATTTGCAAGTACATTCAATATAATAAGTTAGAAGATTAATAAGTGTGAGTGTATACCTATAACCTATTTCTTTTTACTAAGGGAAATGAATCAACGTAGTCCAAATGGAACTTCGGCCACGACCTTTGCTTTTAACCAACTTCATAGTAATTCTGGATAAATAACTATGACTCAATGCGACCCGACACGGTCAAACTGCACTTGTCATGCATCTTCAATATCGTGTGTACAATCACGTCGATGCACACACACGTGCAAAGAAAGAACGCACACTGAAGCAACTTCGTTTCATATTTATCAGCATTGACAAGTGCAGTTTGACCGTGTTGCGAAATAAAAATGCCCATAAAATGGGTTTTTTATTTACGTGAGGGAAAATCCTAATGGATGCTATGACGGACATCTTCCGACCAAAAAACCTCACGTATCCTGCCTAACAGCCTACGGTTGGAAGCCCCGGGTAAGCCCTCGGAAGTAATACCCCAGAACCATTCAATGGTCTTAAAAATACCTATAGCATAAACCTTATAATTTTAGCTTAAAGATACTATATTATTATGTAAGTCGCTGTATAAATAGCCGAATGAAAGTAAATTTATATTTGTGAAAAGTACGTACAGAGTAGGTACAGCGTTTCGCACTGTACAGAAGTAGCAGCCAGCCAATTAACTTATCTGCGCTATGTCTACACGTTGTATCGCCTCGCTAATTAGTGCCGGGTCTACATCGGTTTATTGAACCGAACCTCGCTGGTTTAAAACTTAGCTAAGTCATTTATCAATAATAATGTACGTATTTTTTTGCATAGAGTAACGCCCTATGATGGAATTATGTGCTTTTTGTGTTATAATAAAGAATAACCAACTTACTAACTACTTCTACATTTCTTTTCTTTTTATTTCTTTTATTTTATTTTTAGCTCGCCAAATTGACGTCGCCACCAGCCTGATGGAAAGCCGTGGCGCATCTAGCGATTGGGGGCCACTTCTGACAGTGCTCCTCAAGTTGGCGGTCCTGTGATGTGCCTCTTCACGCTCCTCTTGAAGAACCCGGGGTTGTAAGATGAGGGAAACACGTGTGCGGGCAGGTCGTCCCATGTTTTTATAGTTCGACAGAGGAACGATCTTTTGAAACGCTCAGTTCTGGCGAAGATTCGCTCCACTGTGTGTGAGTGACATCTTTGCCCGGCACGTGTTGTTCGGGATCGGAAAGGAGAGGGTGGGATCAGATTGAAGAGCTCATCAGAACATTCGCCGTGATACATTCGATAGAAAACAGTCAAGGACGCTATAGTTCTTCGCTGCGCCAACGGTTCGAGGCCTCCCGTCACCTCAGGACAATCAATTAAGTATTCGGATAGCACGTCTCTGCGCTTGACGCTATGTCGAGCGCGTCTAGTAAATACCTTGCGGAATCATCCCAAAGGTGAGAACAGTATTCGACGCAAGGACGAATTTGCGTCTTGTACAGTAAACATCTCTGATGTGGCGTGAAGTACCTTATTTAAGACTCCCAGTTTCCGCGAGGCCAGCCCAATACAACTCTCTATGTAGTTCTTGTGATTGATTTTACGCCGGATGTCTATACCGAGAATCTCCAGGTTGTCCTTTAGTGGAACCGTAATGCTCTGAAGAGAGGGTAGGGGTAGGAATGGGGACTTCTTAGCTGTAAACGCACACGCCTGTGTTTTTCTGGCTCGACTCATTGAACTCGACCAGGTTGTCTGAACCCCATTGGGCAATGTGAACCATTCTACACCTAATCTACCCATCTGTCTTCAATATCTTTTTCTGTCCATCCCAAAATTGCCTGGAAGAAATTGCTTTTTAGCATTATGGCCGCCCTTTGTACAATATCTTGTTACTTATTATTTGTTTTTCTGTAGGTAAACTAAAACTTTGTGCACAAATGAAGTTTTATTCTTTTCTATTCACCGTCAATTGATTAGTTACGTGAAAAATGTTTTAAGGTTAAGTGGTTAAAACTAAGTCATACAGTTTGCTACGAAGGAATGTGGGCCACGGCTCTCTTGACAAGCTTTCACGCTGCGTTCCTACACTAAGTTGCATCTTCATTTCGATTTTTCTTTTGGTTATTCATTTTATCGATCAATCAAATCTTCCTATCCTAATCTTGGAAGCAGATTGTTTCTGGCTTTGTTGCTGTAAAGAGCTACTTAGCCTTTCTTTTTTCCCTGATGGGGTTTTTCTAAAGGGGTCTTAGAAGGTTCTTGCAAAGTCGGCAGCGCGAGTGTAGCGCCTCTGGTTTTGTATACGTTCATAGGCTACTATGACCACATTCTGTAAGATGTGCCGTAAGCTTGTCTGCCAAGTACCTAATAGTTTAAAACATAGCTTAGTCCTCTGATGAGCATTCAGGAATGAACAAATGAAAAGGCGCGGCCTTGGATTACAGTCTGAAATAACATAATAGGCTACTTTTTATCCCGGGAATAAGTTCCCATGGGAAGCGGAAGTGGCAACGGAAATTTGCGCAGGCGAAGCTAGCTGTAGAATAAAACACAAAGCCAACATTACCAACTGAGTCCCTACTTATTAATCTTGGACCCTTTCTGTTCCGGACCGCAGAGGAAAAACAAACAGTGCCCAACAGTTAGCTTTAGTTCATAATCTTCACTTCATTAAATAATAACTGGGCAGTAATGGAAGGAAATTGTAATTTTAAGTTTGGTTTAAAAATACTTTCGATTAGGTGGGACGTATACTTGTGCTGTACAAATTGACTTTATTTTGCTCAAAATACTCGCTTTAGAAAGTTATTTTATTTCCGTATATTATCAGAAATATCTGCATATAAACAGCTCAATAAGCACTTTGAAGAGCAATTATATTACTAAATTAAAAACTGCAACTTTATAGCAGCCTTGAACTGTCTCCAGGATCTTAAGTACTAAAAATAGTTTTTATTCAAATGCACGCTCATTGTCTCATTATTCAACTTAATTCAATTAACAAATTCCCCACATGGCTGTTACACTAAACAGATTTTAAGGTAAATTGAATATTTTGTTCCCCTTGCAAACATTCCCCGTGGAAATTTAACTCGTTCTATTGTCGTTATTCTGTCTAAATATTTCATAACATATTTCTGGAGCAGCTCCCCTGGGGAACACAAGCGGTTGAAGTCCGGCGAACTTGAATGTTTTCTCTGGCCAACTATTCTTACTTCTACCAAGTTTGATCCTGTTTTCTTTTTCCTGTGAAATGAGTTTTCTTGGCAGTAGCTGATGTTTTGTTTAATGGAAAAAAACATTATCGAATCGACTGTAAAACTGAAGCAAAATGCTAAAGATAGTTTTGCAACAGTAAAGTCGTGATTTTTACTACACTGCTATTACTTTTACTAAGGCTATGCGTTTTATTGTGGTGCTATGGTATTATATTCTTTTTTAATAGCTTCGTATATTAAATACGTGTATTACGATTATAAACTGTTGACAGTCAAATACCTCACAACAAATATTAAAACAGCGGGCAGTCACAACCTGCGCCTGTCCATATTAACACGGCAATAGACTCACGATCTACTTTATTATGTGGAACATAAACTAAAAGGGGCCTGCCTACCCAAGACTCAAAGGCTTGATTATATTGTGTATTGTAAATTATCTAGATAATCAGCAACTTTAAAAGAAAAGGCTGTAGGAATAGGGTTATAAAAACTCTTCGCCACTACAGATAACAATCATCTGTCATATTTGTGCTAGTGATGGACGACGGAACAATCAGTAGGTGTTTGATTCCTTCATTTTCTTTTTGTAACAATTTGATATTTCTGTGACAGTGATAAATGAGGTGTGAGGATTATCTAGCAATTTTTCAATTTCCTTCCTTGATGCACGGTTAGAGATTGTAAGTGGGTCCTTTTGCCAATCGATTGGACGGTACTTGCGAGCACTTCTAGGTTTCAGAACGCCCTCCAAACTATTTTCGTCCTGGTTGCCTAGAACAGGCAATCATAAAGGCAAGTGAAATGCCTTACCATTGGTTTAAAGATTTCAGCAGCAGTCCATTTTAAAACGGCAATAATAGGAATGGAACATTGTATGAATGGGGAAATTCGGATATCATGATATGCCTCTACCAACCCCTTACGAGATAAAAGCGTGACCACAATGTAAGTTTTGGGATATACGCATACCTATACAAAAAACAGAAGAGATATACATAATGGCTTACTAAGCTAACATAATTGAGGCATATTTTTATTCATGCCTGAAGTTTGCACAAACTTAACTTAAGTTTATTTTTGAAAAGCAATTAGTATGCCAACTGAACTAAACTTAACTTACCTAAACTGTAATCACTGCTACCTGCGTTGTCATTAATATACAATCTCACCTATCACACTTCATAATCATAGACATTACGTAATGTATTACAACGGACACAATCTGTAATCCAATCTTGCTTTACGATACAAACACAATAACTATAAAATCTGTTAAAGGACATAAATTCAATTCGCATTGAGTTTGTCGCCGACTATTTGCTTCGGTGCTACTTGCCATGAGTTTGTAGGTCTGTTTTGTCTATTTATAAAATGTACATACATGCATATATACACGTTTTTATCCCTGAAGGACTAGGCAGAGGCATAGTATACGCCCGCATTTCACCTGATAGTTTTATGTCTCACGTGATAGGTGGTGCGCCTCTTGCCGTGTTGAAATGGACAGGCGCAGGTCGCCGCGACACACAGTCAAAATTTTTCAAGCCGCCCATAAGGCCTTCAACTTGACCTAACGATTGTCATTTTACTGACAACCGGGTTTCATTTCGAGTTTTTCTTCTCCTTTATAAAATGTACGTAAATAAAATGTCGTAAGTGTGTCAATACTTTTGATTGATGAGGATATTTTAAGCCACTTGGGAAAGGAATGCCAAAATAAGGTTCTTGACGAATGGGACATAATATTAAAAGGGGCGGTAAATAGTTACCATATCACTATGGTGACTTCTTTTCATTCGAGGTATATTGAAAGTTACCTCCCAAATACTCGTAGATCTTTCACTTTTTCGCCATAATTAATATTAATTCCATATTAGACTTCCTTTATACTGCTCGTTCGCTCTAACTTTGCCGCTCGGCTCCATACTAAAGTCGAATTTTTAATTAGACGAAGTAAATTGACAGCAACTAATGTCACTTCTTCATACAATGTTGCTTATTTTCTATGACGAAGTGACATTAGCTACTGTCAATTTACTTCGTCTAATTAACAATTCGGGTGTACGCCTCTACGCCAGCGGCAAAGTTAGAGCGAACGGGTATTACTCACGCAGAGTTTAGTCTAAATATTTGACAAGACTCTTTAATTGTTTAAAAACCAATCTTTATGTCACAGAACTTTTGTATATTTTTAAATGTTCAATAACACTCGTGGGTGTCCTGTGGAAGATTTGAATTCGCCAGTGTGATTTCATAGGAGAATCAAGACGACAAATCAGATGACTCCCCATGGCAGCACAGACGAAATCAAGGAGAAGATGTAAGATTCCCTATGGCACCACCTGGCTGTGTTACGGGGATAAACAGATCAAAATGAGCCACAATTTATGAGCCAGCCGAGGATAACCTTTAATCATACATTTGGAACGATGTTTGTTAACTCGCTAATGTATCTGTCGCCGATCGATTGTTCTCGATGTGTGATTAGCGCTATCGTAATTTAGGAGATACAATCCAATGGATATACAGCGTGTTATTAATTAGATGGGACGTTCAGTTGTTTGAGTGGGAATTTAATTGAATTTTGGTTGTATTGATAAATTGGTTCCCACTCAGATTGAATTTAGAAATTTGATTAAGTTGTTACTTTCATTTCAATATTTCGGGATAGTTTCTAACACGTTATTGTTTGTCGACTCGACAAAATTATCTATTCTGTGGCATAAGCTAAGATTCTAATGAAATAAACAAGAAAGAGTTGACTTTAAAACTGAGGCTGAATGTGAAATGTTGAGATAATCAGAATAAATTCTATAAAACACTTTTTTTTTTTTTAACATAAAAGTGGTATTTTTCTGAGCAGAATTGGTGATGTCGCCGAGTAGAGCACTCACAACATCATCGCCAAGTCACACATACACACATAAGTGGCTTTGTATTGTCCATTTACCGTAGATGGCATTTCTTTCTTTCTCTTCTAAATATATATAACTCAAAGGTGACTGACTGACTGACATAGTGATCAATCAACGCACAGCCCAAATTACCTTAGATCATCTAACCACAGGATGCGCCTTACTTAAGCATTGTTTTCTGCCAAGCCAATAGACCATTTGGTCTTTTTAATTAAATTCTCAGCCTATCATGAGTTAGCCATATTTATATATTAAGTCTATTTTTAAGCTCAGATCATTTCAATTAATTAGACATCTCAGTGCCAAAATTGTGAAAAAAGCAGGTAAAATATTAAATCGAAGCGCGTAACCCTGTTTGTTCACTGTTCCGTAAATTGCGTTAAACATCTTACGGTACGGTCAGTTCTGACATGGGTTACCATTTGTGACATTTAAATTTATGAGCGTTTCCGTGCTTCAGAAGACACGCTAAGTCGCTGGTCCCGGCTGACAGTAGCGTCACTCAAACACACACAGACAGACAGACAGAGAGTGTGACTATCTAAGTATTTTTACTGTAGATAGTCACACTCTCTGTCTGCCTGTCTGTCTGTGGGTGTGTGTGTGTGTGTGAGTGTTGTGTAATATAGCGAGTAAGTCTTAGAAAGTTCCACAAAATTATATTCACCCTCATTTCATCAATTCCGTTGGGCCTCGTTTCCAAATAAGCAGGCCCATGACGGCAGCGTGACGTGAGCAACCCACGCACGCCCCCCATAGACGCGGGATAGCACCCGAACCACCCCCCGGGCGAGGCCGCAGTGGCGGCCGTAGGTCTGTTGTGAGTCCCGGGACATCCTTCCGAGGGTTACCCGGGACTCCCAACCACAGGCTGTTAGGCGTTATAACATCCTCTGAGGATTTTCCCACACGTAAAAAAAAAAGGTATCTAAGTATTTTGCCATTTACATTTATTAGATCCGTGAAACCCAAAAGAAGTGATAAAATGTGGGTTAACATATCTTTTTGTCACTTTGAAAGAATTACTCGCGGTTCACAACACTCACTTTTGTACTGACGTTTTCGGTTAGTTGCTGTTGTGGCCGCTACTGAAGTGATTCCAGCAGCCGACAATATACCTACCTAAATAATAATATTATGAACACTGAATACGCCCCGAAAACTAGGTATATAAACCACGAGAAAGAAGTATTTCATCAAATCATAGAATTCTTCATCTTCCACGAATCAAATGACTACCAGAAATTTTCTTTTTACACTAAAAAGCAACGTATTATACAAGTAAATAAAGTTAGGTACATTTTTTTCTCGTCAATCAACAAAATCTCATTTAAATTCTTCACCAATCAAAAGTTAAGAAAGCGTCTCCAAAGGCACAATCAAAAGAAAATTTGCGTGACCACATTCTTGCAATTTCAAATGGAAAAACTTTTACAGGGCCAATTTTTCGCTCGCTAGGGACACGCTTGGATTAATTAGAAACCAGCACGATGCTAGTTCTGTTTTCACCCTAAAGCATAAATTATACAGAAACTGCATAAGGTGAAGGAGAAGCACTCGTAGTCCCTCAGACTCAGTTTTCTGTAATCGATCACTGCAGTAAGCAACTTTCACTATGGCCAGTCCTTGGAATCCATGTGCCCACTTTGTGACATTTATTTGAGCGTTTTCGTGTTTCGGAAGGCACGTTAAGCCGTTGCTCTCGGTTGCCAGTAAAATAGCCGTCGTTAAGCCAAGTTAAAGGCCTTTTTAGGCGGCTTGAAAAATTACAACAGCAGCCAGTCACAACCTGCGCCTGTCCATCTCAACACGGCAATTACGGCTCATTACCTATTACGTGGGACAAATTCTAAAAAGGTTAAATGTGGGCATAATATGCCTCTGCCTACCGTGACTGATAAAGGCGTGACCATATGTAGATATGTATGTATGCACAAGGTGACGCGATAGGACAAGTGCAAAGAAGGACACTGCCGTTTCGAACCCTTGTCATATAAAATGTACTGAAACGATGTGTTCTAAAAGTCATACAGAAGTGGCGCGGCGCAGGCGCGGCGCAGGCGCGGCGCAGGCGCGTCGTATCGCACATTTTCTTTGAAACAAGCCTTGGTTAAAGCGCTTTGTAAAACAATTTGGAGTCGGACGCAAAAAAAAACACGTTTGTTGTATGGGAGCCCCCCTTGAATATTTTTTATGATTTTAGTATTTGTTTTAGTCAACAGAAATACCATCATCTGTGAAAATTTCAACTCTCTAGCTATCACAATTCCTGATGAACAGCCTCGTACGGTTTGTATCTGTACCCTTTGGGTTTGGAACCCTAAAAGGGTTCGAAGCAGCATCATGACTGAATTGTGCCTATCCCACACTGTCTCTGTATAACTCACGCCTTATGGAGAGTGGCTTCAGGCTTAAAAACGTTTTTTTGGTAAACTTTTAGGTCCCCTGAGATAGCACAATACAAATCCTGCTCCAGGATTTATTTCTTATTAATGTTAATTTGGTAGTACAATTTATTTCTTTTTTGGGAGGTTATTCAGAGGCAAGCCCGCTAAAGTTAAGTATGCTGAAGTATTGTACAAAATATGACATTATTGTATACCCTTTTATAATACTTCTGCAATGTGTATGTATTTGTCCATCATAATAGTAAAATTTGTATTGTGTATTAAATTCAAAATTGCACTGGGTAGGGTATTACAATCAAGATCCAGGTTTCGCTTAAGGAATATGAAATTAGAAATCATTTGATGTTTATCAACTTTAAATTGTAAATACCGCGGATTGTAATAGCTGGTATGAATAGTGACAGTTTCAACCTAACAAAACCATCTTTATGTTACTGCAAAGATAATTATAATAGTTTTACATATTACGGTTCACAATCCCTCGACTGTTTACAATTTTGCGAGATAGATTGCAATCTCGCGGTGTTACAATTTTACGGTGAAATTTACATTCCATAATTGAAAACGCATAACAGAGAGCGTTATTGTCAGCTTTGAATTTAACGCTCAACACACTATCAATGTACCTAATACCTCATAATTCTAACAAAGTACCTTTTAATTGTGTTGTTTTGAAAATGGAGGGATTTTTTTTACATTCGAAAACACTGTTTACGTAGGTGAAGATTATGGAGAGAATGACTCTATAATATTTGATGGGAGATGCCGGTTAGGGTACACGATGACGCAGCATTTCTAAAACAGTTATTATGAGCAAAACTTTTCTCAAAAAGTAAAACACGGGTTTAAAATTAAAAACTATATTTTTACAAAAAGTAATAAACGAGGTCCCCAATCAACATGCCAACAATTTTCTTCGAAGTTACTTGAAGTCAAACTTGTGCCAAACTTTAGTGTGTCTTGGCAACGTATAGTGCGTTGAATGAAAACCACGTACATTCGTGCAGAACTTTCTTAGTTCCGTGTATTACAAGTTGTAACGTGAAAATTTACATTTTAACTTTACATCAAACATATGAACATTTTTATTCTGATCGTTACTGAAACTAATTGTTATGTAACCAGTAACTACAATCTACGGTGTGTTAATGAGTAATTTTAAGACGATGAATGAACCTTTGTAAATTATGATATGACAGACGTCCATCCATAGTTATATGGTAGTATCTTGTACTAAAGACCCATCTAGTGAACTCAAGCCGACCTTACCTACAAGTAGTCCGCCTTTGGATCAACAGATAAGGCTCTGCCACAAGCATCTGGTTAGAATGGTTAGATGTTAGTGTGGCTGCCGAAATTAAAAGCAGGACTTAGAAGCAACAGAGAAGATGCTGAATCGAAGAAAAAGGATTATAGATAGACAAACAAACTCAATAAACAAATTACGACACCCTACAATCAAATACTCACAATTTATCAATTAATACAAAAACTAAAATCTAGATAACACCCAACCCTATCGGACAAATAGAAAAGTCTCACGAAGACAACACGCAATTACGTGGACTGGCACAAGGTCAAACTTCGATAGGTGGACGGAATACAAGATTTATTGATTCCCAAATCGTAGAGAATGCGAGACATGGTTGTTCGTTCCCAATACGTTTCCAATTACAGCAGAGAAGTTCTGAAAACGCCCGACTTGGATCTTGCCAAGTTGCGACTTGCTCGTAGTTTCTTATAATGATTGTTTAGTATGAGGAGGTAATAATTTTGTATTTTATGAACTATGAATGATTCTTTGATTATTGGAGAGTGTTATTAATAGTTATTGATACACAAAGTTTTTGTATGCTTGATTGAGATACAACGGTCATGTTGTTTCTGAATTTAATAAAAAAGATACTGTGGCAAGAACAGCGTTTTCTTTCAGTAACCGGTACTTAAACTACTACTACTTAACTTATCGCAGCAGAGCTCCCAAAGGCTGTAAGAACCACAGTGACCAGGTTTCTAGAACTGTCGTAGATTGCCAGAGATATGCAATACAATTACGTAATTAATGTATTTACTCATCAGATATTTTTCAAAAAGTTTTATTCTATGTATTTTTTAAATTAATAACGCAAAGGCTAGGCAACACTTCAGCTGAAAAGAGTTTAAATTACATGCCGTCAATAAATCTGCAATTCTTATCCTTTATGCGAGAAATCATAATAATATACTAGATACTTCACTACATAATAATCATGTCGGGAATGAAAATACATTTTTATGCATCGACTCCTCCAGTACATCCATTAGAGCAGAAACAAACAGAACATACCTAATGAAAGTCTAAAGGACTTAAGTGGACCCAAGGACAGTGAAGTCACAGGAAATTCCCACTCCCCGCACCCACTCCGGTCGGGACAAACTTCCGGTACGAGCGACTCCCGGAAACCGGATGTAGTATCCCATTCGGAAAAACTCGACGCCGAGGTTTAGTCTATTAGACAGTTCTTGCACAATTCCGCCTTTATTGAATGAGGTAACGAGTGGCTTTATAAAACATCCTCTCACAAGATACTTGACTAAATTTGCAAAACTTTTAATTTTATCCGTTCTGAAAAAAATGTAAATGGACATGCAGAAAATCAACGATATGTTTGCAACATATCGTTGATTATCTTCACAGGTGTGCTTGAGGAGTATGGAAAGCTGTGGCGACAAGTGGTGATTTGGGGGCCACTCTCACCGTCTTTAGAACTTCTGACAGTAGTACTCAAATTGGTGGCCTTTACACGCGCCGCTTGATGAACCCAGGGTTGTAAGAGGGGACAAACACGTATATTTATGGTTTGAGAGAAAAATCACTACCTATTGAATCGCTTAGTAGCACCTCGTAGGAGTGGCACCTCTTCCCGTCACGGGTTGAAGACGAAGATGAGATTAGGTGGATGAACTCTTCAGAGTTTTTAATATTGGTGCAGATTTAATGTACCTACCATTGTTCAAATAATGTATTTTACAATAGAATTATGCAAATAAAGAATAGGAAATGATCTGCTTGCTCTACTGTATCAAGCAGTAGTTTGTGATTTTTAGTTTAAATTTTATAAATAGAGCACAAAAAGAAAAGCCCGCCGAGTTTCTTGCCTGTTCTTCTCAAGCGGGACGCGTTTCGAACTGGTGGTAGTGACTTTGCTTTGTATTCATTGATTCATGTATTAGGATTATGCAAAAAAAAAAATGTTTTCGAGTTTGAATAAAAAAAAAACAACAGAATTATGCTTATGATGATAAAGATGGTAATTGTTTGTGATAAATTGGACTTTAGGTGTTCGAAGATCGAACAACTTCAAAGAAAGTCATGACCTTTTAAAAACGAATTTTCTTACCTTTTCAAGGTCTACTTGATTCGAAATGTTCGTTTAATCACAAATTTAATGTGACAAAATTTTGGTCTCGAGCAGTACTCGAACCTTCGTCTTCTGGTTTGCCGGACCAGACGCCATAACCCTTGGACCACCGCCGAGACACTACTCTCAACCGTTAAATTCTATCACCTCATTACGTCTTGGGGCGTTTGTTTAAATACATACCGATGGTACTTACCTAAAATTTATACGAATTTATCGATTATTACTAATTTATTTAAATTCAAATAGCCTTTAATAACAGTTGACTTATTTTCGCTTCTGCTGGCGACAGTAATCTATTCATCGCGCTATTTACAACATCGACGTTGGCGTGGCTTGTAATTTTTGCGCTGTACAAGCGCAGCCAATATATCTGGTGTTGGTAATTGACTTCCCTCAGGGGAACTATTACGATAACCGCTGGTTGCCATATTATATGCGTACAAAAATATGGTGTGAAAATTATTATGGGTATAATTTACACTACAATCGCTCTATGTATTATACGTGACGATACGTGAGGTACAATCTTAGTAAAAATGTCGAATTAACTATTAGAAGTGTGTACATAACTATATTTATATGAATCACTGTCGATGTTTAAAATTAATGGCATGAAATTAGTAAAAGTCCAGCAATAACATAAATTAAGAAACATTGGTGAGATAGGCGACAATGAAAATCAAATTTAATCATAAATACTACACTTTCTTATTTCTGACGCATATGTACTTTGCATGCGTTTGTTTGCACTGACTTATTTCGTCATAAATGCTGCTGTAGCTAGTTCCATGTCGAGGGGAGGTGAAGGAAAGCGGCGTACCATAATAGGGTGGAATAAGCATGTCAGGGACGCTCACGGGAACGCCAGGCAGGCTTTTATGAATTGGATGTGGCATGGGAAGCCACGCACGGGACAGCTCTTTATGGTTATGAAAGAAACAAGAAAAGTATTTAAAAGTAAATTAAAATTTTGTCAGAACCATCAGGAGCAGATACAAATGGATATTTTGGCTGAACAGAAGGAGAAAAAACAATTTAAAAAGTTCTGGAAGTCAACCCAGAGGTTAAATGCTAGGCCTGTAGTTCCAGTGAGCGTAAATGATGTGACTGACCCGAGAGCTATCGCAGATTTATTTAGGGAACAATTTCAGGTTGCTTCTAGGCTTAGATCCGAGAGCCTGAAGAGTGAAACAGGCAGTTCTGAGGTGGACCCACGAGCGCCCCTTAGTATAACATCAGAAGAGGTGCAAGTCGTGGTTAAATCGATGACTAGAGGCAAGTCACCGGGCTGGGATGGGCTAAGTATTGAGCACCTCCAGCAAGCAGGGCCACGTCTCTCAGGGGTCCTTTCAGTGCTGTACAATTGTTGTGTGAGACACTCATACCTACCAAGTGAGTTGACGAGGACGTTAGTAGTGCCGATTGTCAAGAACAAGACTGGTGACATCTCAGACCCAGGCAATTACAGGCCGATTTCATTGGCGACCATTACGGCCAAGGTCCTGGACGGGGTGCTTGAGCGACGTATGGTTGGACAGCTTAAACTACATGATGCACAGTTTGGTTTTAGAGCGGGGCTGTCCACAGAAACAGCTGTGCTTGCGCTTAAGCACACAGTCAGGTATTATACGGATAGGAATACGCCCGTTTACGCTGCTTTCCTTGACCTTTCCAGGGCGTTCGATCTGGTTGATTATAATCTACTCTGGTCTAAAATGCTAAAACAAGGCATACCTAGTGAGATAGTGAGACTCTTTCAGTACTGGTACAATAACCAAATTAACCAGGTCAGATGGGAGGGAACGGTATCGGAGGGGTATGGGTTGGAGTGTGGGGTGAGGCAGGGCGGTCTGACCTCACCGATGCTCTTCAACCTATACATGAATCAGCTGATTGAGGAGCTCAGCAACACTGGAATCGGATGCTCGATTGACTGCAAAGTTACAAATAACATTAGTTATGCGGACGATATGGTGTTGCTGTGCCCATCGATCAGTGCGCTCCGTAGGCTGCTTGGGATATGTGAAAGTTACGCCAGAGCTCATGGAACTCTACAACACCGGAAAAAGCGAATTACTGGTGTTTAAGGTAGGTAGTAGGAAACCTGATATTGTACCGCCGGTGCTCCTGAATGGGATCGAGTTAAAAAGAGTCTCACATTTTAAATATCTTGGGCACATAGTCACAGACGACTTATCTGATGATAGGGATTTGGATAGGGAGCGAAGAGCGTTGTCGGTCCGAAGCAATATGCTGGCTCGCAGGTTTGCTCGATGCTCGCAAGAAGTGAAGCTTATGCTATTTAAAGCGTTTTGCCAGTCTGTCTACACGGGCAGCTTGTGGGTTAAGTATACGCGGAAGGCCTACAACGCTCTTCGCGTGCAGTATAATAATGCTCTCAGGATGCTGTTGGGGCTCCCACGATATTGTAGCGCATCGGGCATGTTCGCCGACACGCGTATAGATTGTCTGCCAGCAATCCTCCGCAAAAGAACTGCATCCTTGATGGTCCGCCTGAGGGGTAGCAACAACAGCATCATGAAGACTATTGTTGATCGCCCTGATTGCCCCTTTTCGTGGCACTGGACATGTTTGCACATGCACATGTCCGGTGTTCCGGAAGGAAGGCACAGGTATATGAATTAATTCTAATTGTTTGATGATTGTTTATTATTATTATTTTATTTTAATTTTTGAACAATATTTTAAATCTTGAATCAATTCAATTTAATTTCAATACTTTTATTTATTTGTCCTATTTATTTTATTATTTTTATTTTTATTTTATAAATTCGTAATTATAATTTTAATGATTATATGTCTCTAATTTTATATTTATAATTTTAACTTTGTATTTCTATTTTTTTAATGTTATTGTACCTATTATTTTTATGTAAATTTAACATTTTTGATTGCGTAATTTTCATTTTAATATTATTTTTTAATGTAATGTAATATGGGTAAATTATGCCTGAAATAAAGAATTATTATTATTATTATTTCTTTGTATTTTTTTTCTTTTTCTCGGCTTTTGCCGGATTATTAGACTAACACGGGCCGAAGCCAAGTGCTAGTCTTAAAAAGTTAATTATTTATGAAAAGAAGTGTGTGTCTGCTCGTGTGTGCTGTGTGTGAGGTGACTGTGTGTGTGTTGTGTGCGTGTTATCTGTTTGTTCGTCAGATTGTAAGAACTTAAGTACAATTCTACACGTGTTAAGGATAGCAGCTTTTTGTAAACTTTTGTATATATATAGTGGTAGATTTAAAGTTTTAATGGATTGGTGCAACTGTTTTGGGATAACCCCTGTAGTTGAAATGACTATAGGGACGATAGTAACGCTATTTAACTGCCACATTCTGGTTATTTCTATTTTTAAGTCGACATATTTAGCTAGTTTTTCTGCTATTGTGTTTTGTAGGTTGTGGGTGTTAGGTACAGCTATGTCTATAAGTTGTGCAGTTTTATTAACTTTATCAAGGACTGTGATATCTGGTCTATTGTAATGTGTGGTTCTATCAGTAAGAATTGCACGGTCGAAGTATAATTTATGTGTAGAGTTTTCCAGGATAATTTCAGGTGTATATTTGTAGTATGGAGTTGGTAGTGTAGTAATGAGGTTGTGTTTTATGGCGAGTTCTTGGTGAATGATATTAGCGACTTGGTCATGTCTATGTTTGTAGTCGGTCTGCACTATTGCCTTGCATGCACCGGTAATGTGTTGTATGGTTTCTGAAGAGCTGTTGCACCGTCTACATCTGTCTGAAACATCAGGGGCACGTATTATAAACTTCTGATAGTTTCGAGTTTCAATAACTTGGTCCTGAATGGCGATCATGAACCCTTCTGTTTCAGGAAACAGCATTCCAGTTTTGAGCCAGTCGTTCGATGCTTGTTTATCGACGCTGGGTTGACTCAAATCATGCCTATGTCTTCCATGCAGCGATTTCTGTGCCCATTCTTCTATTTTGCTCTGTGTGCTTTTTAACTTCTCATTATTTTGTAGTATTCTATCAGCCAAGTTTAGCGTAGTTAGTTTACGGTCGTTATATGTTATTGCCTTATGTAATTTAGATGTGTTTGATTTTGTATGAAAGTATGTTCTTAAGCCTGTTACCTGTTTATTATGTAAATTCATGATGTCTATTATCCCTCTTCCTCCTTCTTCTCTTGGTAATGTCTGTCTTTGAATGCAAGCTCTGGGGTGGTGTTTTCTGTGTTTTGTCATGCTAGTGTTTATTATTCGTTGTAAGTTTCTAAGTTCAGTGTTTGACCAGCTAATAATACCGAAAGAATAAGTAAGAATAGGGATAGCGTAAGTGTTAATTGCTTTGCTTATATTTCGTGAGTGTAATTGTGTGTTAAGTATGGAATTAAGTCTATGTTTAAATTGATTAGTTAGTGTAGATTTAATTTCTTTATGATGGATAAGCTTTGATTGTAAATAGCCTAAATATTTGTATGTCTCTCCTTCCCCAAGTGGTCTTATAATTTCTCCAGTATCTATTGTGTATGAGTGATCGTAGGGTTTGCCTGCTTTAGTAGAATTTATTTTGCATTTGTCTATCCCAAAGTCCATTGCTATATCTTTAGAGAAGTTTTCGGTTAGGTTTGCAAGTATGGCTAATTCATCGGGTGTAGTTGCGTAAAGTTTAATGTCGTCCATATAAAGTAAATGATTGATTTTACAATTTTGAGTGTCAGTCTGTCTGTCAGTTGTATTTGTATCATCTGTAAATTCTAGCAAATATCCGGGTTCCAAAGAGTTGAGTTGTTTTGAAAGAGGATTTAAAGCAAGACAGAACCATAGTGGGCTAAGTGCATCCCCTTGGAATATGCCACGTTGAATCTTAATTGGTTCTGTATCCATGGTTCCTGTCGGTGTAGTTAATCGTATTCTGGTTATCCATTTTGCCATTATATTTTTTAAGAAACTAATTAACTGCGGGTGTATCTTATATATTTCTAGTACTTCCTGTAGCCAAGAATGTGGCACTGAGTCGTAAGCCTTTTTATAGTCTATATACATAGTACAGAGGTCATTTTTCTTTTTTTGGACTTGTCTATGTATAACTGCATCTATTGTTAACTGTTCCTTACAGCCTTGGCTAAATTTTCTACAACCTTTTTGCTCTTCTGTTAGGATTTGATTGGTGTCAAGGTGTTTGTAAATCATGTGCGTAATACAGGATGTTATTATTTTATATATTGTTTGTAGGCAGTTTATTGGTCTATACTTAGCAGGGTTAGCAGTGTCTTGGGTGTCTTTGGGTATCGTATAAGTTATTCCTTCTGTAATATATGCTGGCATTATTGTTGGGTTTTCAATGAAGCTATTAATATGTGCGTGTAAATACGGATGTGTGTGCGTGAACTTTTTGTACCAATAATTGTGTACGTGGTCAGATCCTGGTGCTTTCCAGTTATGTAGTTTTTTTAGAACATCTTGGAAAATATTAATAGAAACATAGTCAATTTCCATTTCTTCTATATTCAATGATTTTTTTTCTAACTCTATCCATTTTGCTGTTTTATTATGTTCAACGGGATTTTCCCATAAAGCTGACCAAAATCTCTGCACTTCATCTGGTTGTGGGAGTCTAGCTCTATTATTTTCTATATTATTGGGTGTGGTGTGGTTTGTTGTTGCCTGCTTTAATGTTCTGTAGAATTGTTTTTCATTCCGACTAAATTGATTGTTCTGTGTTATTCGTTGCGTGCATTTTACATATCTGTTTAGTCTACTTTTTGCTACAGTAAGTTTCTGTTTAAGAGTGTCCAAGAAGTGTGAGAGTTGTGTGTTAGGTTCTTCGTGTAATGTATGTATCAGGTGGTGTTCTAATATGTTATTTACCTCCCTACTTAGCCTTCTACTTCTATTTCCTTGCATGTAATGTGTTAGTCTACCAATTTTAACTCTAAGTTTTTTTATTTTTTGTTCTAGCCTTATTTGCCATTTAGGCTTATAGTTTCCTTGTCTTTGTAGCTGTTCATTAGTACGTTCTAAAATCGGTTGAGTAGTTATTAAATTGGTAGTTAGTTGAGTAGAGAGTTCAGAATTTGTTCCAGCAGTCGGTTCAATAGTCGGTTCAGTAGTTTGGTTGGTAATTAATTCAGTAACCGGTTCATTGGTTGGTAGATGTATTTTAGTACCATTGATTTTAGCAGCAGTCCAAGCGGCACAATAAATAAGCGTTTGTAAAGTGACATATTCTATGTCCCTATTAACGTGTGCGGGTAGAATGTTGTTGTTTATATAGTTTACTGTTGCTGCTAACTTTTTTGATGTTCTTTGTTTTGGTATGTAAGGTCTGCTTGTAGGGTGGATATTTTTAAAGCAGTTTAGTGCCTGTGTAAATACTGTATCTATTTCTTTGTCATTTTTTTCTGAATCTGCAGTTGTGTTAGGAGTGTTAGCATGTTGTGTGTTTGTGTGTGTGGGTGATTCAGCATCAACATTAGTTAATAAACTAATTTCATCTGGGAAATCTGCTTCCAAATTATGTGTGTTTTCGATGTTAGTGTTATCTCTTCTTTCATTTGTCATTACTTGTAACTCTTCAGCTACTTCTTCTCTAATTGCAGCTAGTCTACTGTCACTAATATATTTACTATTTATTATAAGTCTCCTTTGGTCAGCTATTCGCTGTTCAGTTACGTAATCTAAATGAGGAAATTTGGATATGAATGATTGGTGTAAATATTGTCTATAAACTGTTTTGTTGGTTTCTAGTTTTGTTATCATATAGTATGCTCTCATTATTGTTTCATTGTGTTCGTTTGTCCATCTTATACGTTGGTTAGTTTGCATGTTTGTTACTGTGTTCGGTTGTGTAGTACGAGTATGTTGTGGTATTGCATTATTTTGTATAGTATGTTCCGTGACTCTTGATTTTAGTATTTGTAATTCCTCTCTAACTTCTTCATATATTCTGTCTATTGTGTGTTGGGGTAGCAACTTTTTCTTAACTATTGCTCTGCGTTGATCACCTACTCTTTGCCTAGGGACCTGCATTGTCGGAAATTTCTCTATAAACTTAATGTGTAGTAGTGGAAGATAACCATTAGTGTCTGTATCTAAATTAGTGAGTTGTAAATAGGTTCGTAGGATAAATTCGTTCATTTCCAATGACCATTTCCTGCGGATTCCTACTGAGCTAATGGTGGGCACAGGATCACTGGTGAAATTCACCTCCTGAGCAACATCCACTAGCTCTCTTGACGTTATGGATGATAATGATTTTGCAATGCTGTGAACTGGTGTAATACGATATGATGGTGATGATGAAATAGATGGAAATAATGAAGAGACAGATCCGGGTGAAGATGGTGGATCTACTCTTGGCGAGCCTATGTTATTACTTGTGCTCGCAAGTGTTGATGATTTCCGGCGAACCCCGGGCAGCGACCTAAGATTATATCTTCTATTTGTATTTGAATTCTCCATAATTATTCCCACGATTACGAGAGCATTTAAACATTCATCAGGGCAGTGGCCTCTTACCGCAGATGACCCTATGTACCGACGCAGGGGGGCGGGTGATCCCTGGTGCTGGCCGCTCGTGACTGATAATCCCTCCAGCCGCTCTTAAAAGAGCAAACTTCAGCCGCGCAAGGCCCTAATAGGCGCCTCAACTGAAGAAATTGGGGTTTTTTATAGAGGTTGGCTCCCCGTAGTCCAGGCGATGAAGCCAAAACCCTCGGTTCAGTAGTTAAGTATTAACTAGGCTATTTAGCTTTACCGCTTTACTAATCTATAAAAACTTCTGCACCTAATCACTAACCTATATTCCTTTCCTATTGCTGCCTAGCTAATTTTTCTACTACAAATATATATTTATTCCTAATTTATGACCTAACTTAACCTAGGAGGTGTGTGCGGTCAGAGGCTTCCACCAAGTCTGCCACCGAAGTAACAGACTTGGCGAAAGCCCCTGATGCGGGTGGAGACGGCCGGAGGTTTCTGTTTTGCCAATTACAAAAGGTAATTGACCAATAACGGGCAGCAACCTCGTGAAGGATAGTCCACCGGCCTTGCTTAGGGGATCTAGGCGACATGCGCTCCTCCCTAAACCATTTGCTAAACCCAGCATCGGAGAGATGCTGGGAATAGGAAGCTTATCAAGTAACCACAATTGTTGTTGATTAACCCCCCGCCCTTATTATTATTATTATTATAAATCGTGTTATACGCCCACAACTTAGTAGAAACAACCCTGTGATAATTTATTTCAGAATATGACATAAATTTACTTTTACAGTACACTACTTGACAACCGAGCAAAATACCAAGCCAAACCAGTCTAGGGATCCATTTTATCACTAAAAGGAGCAATTTATGTACCTGTCTCGTTATTGAGGTGATTACGTTACGTATTGCAGACATTTTCTTGTTAAAGTGTGAATTTATTACACAAAATGAAGGCGATTTTGAATTCATTCCAAAGGTGATTAAGTTTGCCTCAAATGGATTGATACACCGTAACTTATACAAGGCGCTTGGCATATTATTGGTGAAGTATATTAATAACAGTTATAAATTATTAAAATGAAACAAGCAGTAAATTGACCCAAAGCTGCTAGGCTATATGGTACGAAAATAGTGACTCACACTGGCAAAATTTTCTCGTGACGCATGACGTCTTGAAAGACAACACGCCCCCGTGTGGCGACGGACGTGGCCAATGGGAAAGAGTACAAAATGTCGCCACCCCAATTCATCCCGAGGGTGTCGTAACAGGCGACTAGGAACACTTTCGCAAAACGATCGAAAACTCGAAATGAAACCCGGTTGTCAGTAAAATGAAAATCGTTAAGCAAAGCGGAAGGCCTTATGGGTGACTTGAATTTCCTCATCACCAATTAAGTCTGATATAAAACTATAAGGTGAAATGTAGGAGTATGCCTCTGCCTTCCCCTCCGGGGATAATAATATAAAATTTTATTTCAGGCTGGGTTCATATGTTGTTAGTAACAATTATTCTTAGCCTACTGTTAGTTAAATAATAAATATCTTAATTTACACATTATTAAAAATGTACCAACCTTGGCGTGTTTTTAGACATTGAAAATGCCTATAATAATGTTTCAGTGGATGTGGCGTTGTATATATTAGATGAACTAAAAGTAGGATCAAAACTTTGCAATTACCTCTGGTCATTCTTGAGTGAGAGATGGTTAAAGATAAAGATGAACAGTAATCAAAATTCAATAATCTCCAGATGGACTAACAAAGGTTTAGCGCAAGGCGACCCCCTATCGCCTCTTATCTTTAATTTGATTACTTATAGAGTTGGACGATTACCCCTTAATGTAGTTCTGTCGCAATATGCAGACGATTACGTTCTGTATATATTATTTCATGTGCAGCCCATCCAGTGCGACATCTGCACTAAATCCCATCGGGCAGCGCACGATAAAGGCAAGTCTATGTGTATGTATGTATGTCTTGAAAGTAGAGCTACAGATTAAGACTCCTTACAAAACGTCAGTCACTCAGTGGTACAAAGATTGGGAGACAGAGCTCGTTCTTGAAGAGGCTAGCAAAACGCTACACAAAATATTGACTGAGATGTAATGCAAACACCTAAATAAACCTTACGCTTCAATCATTTAGATTAGGCATGGGCCTTATCTAAATGATTAAAGCGTAAGGTTTATTTAGGTAGGTTGATTAGTTGTTACTTACATGGAATCTATAAGACACAAGTTATTTATACTACTTTTACTGTCTTGATGCACACATTCACAACCTCCAAATACTATTTTCTTAAGCATAATAAAGCGATTAAGCTTGCGCCTTTATAAACCCTAATACACAAATTTCGCGACTACCCTCAAACCATCAAGCTCGTAAACGAATGCGATTCAAACGCTAATTGCAGACTACAGTATTATTATACCATAAAATAATTCAAGTTGCCATCTGACCGAATAATCTTTACAACCACTTCAAAATACCGCCACAAGTGTACAAGCGAGGGTTTTACGCTATAGGGGCCAAATAGCAGTTATTATGCAAATCACTGTCGATTGAGACACAATGGCGGGTGCGATTTTATAGTGGAGTGGAGTAGCAGCCAGAACTGCGGTTCTGTATGCGATTTTGCTCTATTTTTTAAGGGTAACTAGAAGTGCACAATTGTGCTGCTCGAGTAATATGCAGTACTAGGGTTAGGGGATTAGCTTAATACTGCCTGCAAATATATAAATGTAAATACATAAATGGATAAGTATTTTACGCTGTACATCCCAGTATTCTATACTTATAATAAAACTGTCCAGGGTTGAGAGTCTGTACATGGAAGTTATTTTGAAAATTTTAATTGTAGGGCGTTCTATAATCGATTTTAAAGCCTAAAATGTAATTTAAAATTTTCATGTCTGTCTGTCTGTCTGTATTTCGTGTAAGTATATAAGTACTTAACCAATTTGAATGATACTTGGTACATTCCGAGCTTATAGTCCGAGGAAGGTTCTAGGATACTTTTGATCTCGATATTTTGCGCGGTTTTTCAGTTATAATTTCTCAACGCGTGATCCAATTTTAAATATTTGTTAGTGTTGGAAATGGAGTATTTTAAGGATTGTTCCACACAAGTTTCTTGGTTCAGAAATTAGAGACATCTTAACTGTTGCTAAACCTATAATTCAAGGGTTCCTTTGAATGTAGGGTTCATTCTAAACTAGCGTGTTTGCTTATGACTTATTTTTACTTTTGGCTAAATTATTTTGCAATACCCTTAAAATTTAAGTTCTTTTCTAATTAAGCAAACTGGGCAGTTTCAAACGCTCCTAGGAGTATGATGAAGAAATACCTCTCCATTCATAGACCATATGTGACGTAAACAAAGTTGCGAGGGTCAGCTGTCTTTAATAAAATCTTATGAATGTAAATACTGCTATTATAAAATTGTATTATGTGCTAATGTACTAAATAATCTATGATGATAAGTATTTAATATTAGTTTTAGAATGCTCAAAATATGCATAATTAAACACCACGGCAAAAAAACCATACATTACGCTGACAGTCACGCTGAGCCATATTCTATCTCACGTAAGATGAAGAGTCTATTGCCATGCTGAAATTAAAACGTATAGGCGCAAGAAAAAGACTAACGTGGTGAAATGAAATGTCTTCACTACTACCACAGGAACTAAAAATACAGTAACAAAGATAATGGTCAAGAACTCAAAAACCAAAATAAATATTCAAGATCAATACACCAATTCAATCTTCACACAAACATACATGTGTGATATTTCAGTAAGCTTCAATCGCGCTCAACTGATATAACACGAGATCAATTCGTGTATACTCGTATACCTGCAAACCATACATCGAAAAAAAACCGTATCGAAGTAATTCCAATGTCATACATTCCGTATCATAACTCTGGGGGCAATATACACAGATGAAATCCATAGCTCTGCTGAACTGTAACTCATTTCCAATTGGTAGTAAAAAGCGAGCTATTTCCGGATTATATCGGGACTGGATAGGTAAGCAACATAAATCATTATATATCAACGGTAGTTTTGAATGTCGTTTTGAAGAGGTTCGATATCTTTTGACTACAAGTTCTGACATTATCAACTGGCTACTATAACTTGACAAATAAAATAATATCAGTTATACTGATTTGATACATAATTTTGAAGTGCTCCATGGAATTCTATAGGTATGAGTGCTCTATAGAACTCTTGCCTTTTGAAAGTGTACAGTAGTATTTTTAAATTAATACATAAAATACAAAAAAATATACTTACGAACATACGTTTTTGTAACATAAACATAAAATATATATAATAACTAACAGTTATCGTATTCTTCATTAGTATTGTGTAAGCGATCATTGCGCTAAGTATATTACTGTATATTTTGTCTTCATAGGGATAACCATAAAAGGCATTGCAAATTGAGAAAAAATATATGTTATGCTCCGCTGTAAAGTAGACTATTAATTAGCATTGAATTATTGCACTCTTGTACATATTCCTATAAAGTGCTGTTTCCTATATCATGATTGAATTCCCTTCCAGTTTTGCATGTTCCGGGTTAAACCGTTCACTGGGGGTGCATAAAATAATACTCTTACAATGAAAAGAAAACTGTTCTGATAAATCGAAGGAAAGCAATGAATTTTTATGTACCCATTCGTAATACAAGAGATTTATGATGGATCTGCTCGCTTCGCCGTGTAGAAATTTTACTTTATTGCTTGTTTTGAAAATTACTATATGTTTGACGTTTGAAGCAAAGCAAAACACGCTTTGAGCTTGTCATACATTTTTTTAACACAAAGTTCCATTACTTAGCATTTTTTTTTTCGCAAGGGAATTCGAATGCCGGATTCTTACCAACTTAAACACCTAACACAGTGTTTGGGAGCCCCGGGTAAACCCTCAGAAGGATGTCCCAGATTTTCCGGCAGACATAGTTACCACCCTGGCCTGGCATAGCATCCATGAGGGATTTCGACACGAAAAAAAAGCATATCAACAAGCAAAATATTGTTTTCTCTCAAGTAATTTGAGAAATTTATTTGCTATATTATATTTGTGCTTCTACTCAATACAAAATGGCAAAATTACTAAACCATAAATTGAAAAGAGAATTATATAGGGTAAGAAAAGTAGGGGGAAATTAAGGAGCGGACCACAGACGCGAGCCATTTGTTGATCTGTCCGTTACACTTAACTCGGGAACCTCATTCGTTTAACTCTCACCTGGGGATCTAAGGTCATGCGATATACGGGAGAATAATTCACACGGTGCTGTTGGTTTGTAAAAAAATTAAATTTAAAATTTAAAAAACCCCCGACTCACAAAAAAAGAACAATAAAAAAACCTGTAAAAAGTAAAAAAATAACTATTATATTATTACCTATCTACCCTAAGTATTGAACCTTTATTATTATTATAGGTAGCAATTCCACCTATTGCTTTTGTAGTGGTATACGATTTCCCCCCACAACATAAGACAGTATATAGATAGAGGCATACATAGTATATAGAGGTTTGCTCTATACATAATGTCTGTCTTATGTTGCGGAGAGAAATCGTGGTTTGTCCACCCCTTGTACTGGTTGCATTGCTCTATGGTTCAGAGTAACAAAGTGACCAAACGAAATCTTATCTTCTTATATTTAAAAATTAATCACAAAATGTGTTGGTAAGCCCATAACTTCAGAACGGGTGGACCGATTTCACTAATTCTTTTTTGTTGTGTAAGGTATTGTCAGGAGAAGGTCCTTATGGAAGAAAAAATATTGTATTCCCACGGGAATGGGAACTACGCGGGTGAAACCGCGTGACGTCCTCTAGTTTTATTATAAAGGTAAACAGTATGGAAACGGATTGCGTTTTACAAACCTCATATACTAGTGAATCAGTTCGGGCGATACAAATATCAAAAAAATATGAATCGCTGGCAGATCCATCAATAAATTTTTAAATCAATTACTATGATAACTTTTTTTTAATTATAAATTGAAATTAGCTTGTTTCGGAATGGTTCCGTTGCTCAGTTCAAAGACCATTACCCTGATTTAGACCAAGAACCAAGTCCCGTCGATACCAAAATTCATGACGCTCAAATGGTAAAAAGAAAACGCAGCCGTCCACAATTTTGCCCCGTGTATTTTCGACTAATAGTAGCCCTTCCTTGCCTCTTAGTTTAGATGAGATTAGATTAAACATTTTGCTCTTAACAATACACCAGGGGCAACATTTTTTTCCTTCAAGGGCTTTTTAGGGATACTAAGGAATCGTATTTTGTGGGAATTGGGATACGGCAAATTGAATAATGTAACTATATATATTAATGTAACTATATGTAGCACGAGTTACTCTATTTTTTTTCTGTGAGTAGATACAATAATGAAGGTTAAGTACCCATATTCAAACCGGGGGTCTGAGGACGGTGAGAGGGTCGCTCACCGACTTTACAGAAGAAGGCCCATGACGGCAGCATGAAGTGAGAAATTCACGCACGAATTAGAAGCGGGATCACACCTGAAACCCCCCCCCCCCCCCCAAAACATCCATGAGGATTTTCCCTCGCGTAACAAAAAAAAAACCTACATTCAAATGGGTCATATACTTAGAATTATTTAAGATTATTTAATACTAGCTGATGCCCGCAGCTTCACACGCGTAATATTTGTTCCTGGTTTCTGTAGCCCATGATCAATATTTCAGACTATAATGTATCCCTGTACCAAATTTCAGCCAGATCCGTTCAGCCGTTCGAGCGTGAAAGAGTACCTAACAAACATCCATACTCACAAACTTTCGCATTTATTTCTGTGGGGGATAGAAATATCATTATTAATTGTGTCCTCTGCTTATATACCTATGTTGCTATAATAAATTGACTGAATGTGGTAATAGGAGAACCACGTACTATGACAGAATAAAGAGAGATCTACTACGAATAATGTATACATTATTCGTAGGAGATCTATGACCACCAGTGCACTGCGATAACGATTGATTCTTCTCTTTCATTTTATCTAAGAGTAACTCCCGATTGCACCCATGACTTTTAAACTGACGGACAGTTTTGAAAAGTTTCGTCGCATCAAGACTGACTTCGTACATTGCAGATAATTTATTATACATTTTTTAAACAACTTAAAATAACTTTTTCTCAACGCATAATAACAAATGTTGTTTTAGTTTCTATTGAAATAAAATATGTGGGTTTGCATTTACTATGCCGACGCATATTAGCAAGTCAGAACTGACCCTTATCAGCTAACTGGCTAATACTTTGGGATCGACAGTCCATTGATATACCATTCGAGTAATAAAATTTATAGTACCATTATAGTACCTACTCTGTTCAAGTAAGAAAGTGACCATATCCATAGAGCAACAAGACCTATGATTTTGATCAGGTGGGAAGGCGCCATACGGAGACTTACCTTTTACTCCAAATAGCATAACAATATTCAGGGTGGAAATTATAGACCGTGGTTGAAAGAAAAGAACCCTTAAAATTGATGATGGTAACTTTTGCTGAAAGGAAACATTCCACACATATTATACAGGAAAATATGTGTGACTTAAAGAATGAAGGGTATGTTTTAATTTTATTGTGTAACTACCACAATGACCACCTATTGCTTTTGTAGTGGTATACGATTTCCCCCCACAACATAAGACAGTATATAGATAGAGGCATACATAGTATATAGAGGTTTGCTCTATACATAATGTCTGTCTTATGTTGCGGAGAGAAATCGTGGTTTGTCCACCCCTTGTACTGGTTGCATTGCTCTATGGTTCAGAGTAACAAAGTGACCAAACGAAATCTTATCTTCTTATATTTAAAAATTAATCACAAAATGTGTTGGTAAGCCCATAACTTCAGAACGGGTGGACCGATTTCACTAATTCTTTTTTGTTGTGTAAGGTATTGTCAGGAGAAGGTCCTTATGGAAGAAAAAATATTGTATTCCCACGGGAATGGGAACTACGCGGGTGAAACCGCGTGACGTCCTCTAGTTTTATTATAAAGGTAAACAGTATGGAAACGGATTGCGTTTTACAAACCTCATATACTAGTGAATCAGTTCGGGCGATACAAATATCAAAAAAATATGAATCGCTGGCAGATCCATCAATAAATTTTTAAATCAATTACTATGATAACTTTTTTTTAATTATAAATTGAAATTAGCTTGTTTCGGAATGGTTCCGTTGCTCAGTTCAAAGACCATTACCCTGATTTAGACCAAGAACCAAGTCCCGTCGATACCAAAATTCATGACGCTCAAATGGTAAAAAGAAAACGCAGCCGTCCACAATTTTGCCCCGTGTATTTTCGACTAATAGTAGCCCTTCCTTGCCTCTTAGTTTAGATGAGATTAGATTAAACATTTTGCTCTTAACAATACACCAGGGGCAACATTTTTTTCCTTCAAGGGCTTTTTAGGGATACTAAGGAATCGTATTTTGTGGGAATTGGGATACGGCAAATTGAATAATGTAACTATATATATTAATGTAACTATATGTAGCACGAGTTACTCTATTTTTTTTCTGTGAGTAGATACAATAATGAAGGTTAAGCACCCATATTCAAACCGGGGGTCTGAGGACGGTGAGAGGGTCGCTCACCGACTTTACAGAAGAAGGACCATGACGGCAGCATGAAGTGAGAAATTCACGCACGAATTAGAAGCGGGATCACACCTGAAACCCCCCCCCCCCCAAAGACGCAGGATATCACCCGAACCACCCCCTGGGCGAGGCCGCAGCGGCGGCCGTATGTCTGTTGGGAGTCCAGGGACATCCTTCCGAGGGCTTACCCGGGGCTCTCAACCATAGGCTGTTGGGCGTTACGTGAGGTTTTTTAGTCGGTAGGGGTCCGGCATAACATCCATGAGGATTTTCCCTCGCGTAACAAAAAAAAAACCTACATTCAAATGGGTCATATACTTAGAATTATTTAAGATTATTTAATACTAGCTGATGCCCGCAGCTTCACACGCGTAATATTTGTTCCTGGTTTCTGTAGCCCATGATCAATATTTCAGACTATAATGTATCCCTGTACCAAATTTCAGCCAGATCCGTTCAGCCGTTCGAGCGTGAAAGAGTACCTAACAAACATCCATACTCACAAACTTTCGCATTTATTTCTGTGGGGGATAGAAATATCATTATTAATTGTGTCCTCTGCTTATATACCTATGTTGCTATAATAAATTGACTGAATGTGGTAATAGGAGAACCACGTACTATGACAGAATAAAGAGAGATCTACTACGAATAATGTATACATTATTCGTAGGAGATCTATGACCACCAGTGCACTGCGATAACGATTGATTCTTCTCTTTCATTTTATCTAAGAGTAACTCCCGATTGCACCCATGACTTTTAAACTGACGGACAGTTTTGAAAAGTTTCGTCGCATCAAGACTGACTTCGTACATTGCAGATAATTTATTATACATTTTTTAAACAACTTAAAATAACTTTTTCTCAACGCATAATTACAAATGTTGTTTTAGTTTCTATTGAAATAAAATATGTGGGTTTGCATTTACTATGCCGACGCATATTAGCAAGTCAGAACTGACCCTTATCAGCTAACTGGCTAATACTTTGGGATCGACAGTCCATTGATATACCATTCGAGTAATAAAATTTATAGTACCATTATAGTACCTACTCTGTTCAAGTAAGAAAGTGACCATATCCATAGAGCAACAAGACCTATGATTTTGATCAGGTGGGAAGGCGCCATACGGAGACTTACCTTTTACTCCAAATAGCATAACAATATTCAGGGTGGAAATTATAGACCGTGGTTGAAAGAAAAGAACCCTTAAAATTGATGATGGTAACTTTTGCTGAAAGGAAACATTCCACACATATTATACAGGAAAATATGTGTGACTTAAAGAATGAAGGGTATGTTTTAATTTTATTGTGTAACTACCACAATGACCACCTATTGCTTTTGTAGTGGTATACGATTTCCCCCCACAACATAAGACAGTATATAGATAGAGGCATACATAGTATATAGAGGTTTGCTCTATACATAATGTCTGTCTTATGTTGCGGAGAGAAATCGTGGTTTGTCCACCCCTTGTACTGGTTGCATTGCTCTATGGTTCAGAGTAACAAAGTGACCAAACGAAACAAACGTACCTTTTGTTACCCACTTAATTTTGTTCCGCATCTAAACATTAGGCGAGTCCGTGCGATCTCCAAGTAAGTCCATTTATCTTGGAGGCCTAAGGGCGTAATTTCTATACATTGTGAGAGGGATGGCTCTAATGTTGGAGCCTTATCGTTTCTTTTGTGTGTTTCGCTTTGCAGTAACTGGTGGGCGCACGCAACCTACCGCCAGTTTTGTTAAGGGTAGGTTTCGGTACAACGACTTATCGTAAGTACCTATATTTTTGTACCACTAAGGCGGTGTCGTTTTTTTTTTAAATTATAATTGAAGTGTATTGTAGCATAATTTAGGAGAGGCATACGTTCAGCAGTGGACTGCCATAGGGTGATTTTATTTGAAGGCGGTATGCTTCTACAGTTCATCGAATTGAAGGCGGTCACTCTAGCGCATATGTTTGATTACAAATTTTCTAAGAACCTCATTATTATAGATTGTCCCGAAACCGCGACAAGAGTTGGTGGTTGGTTGGGAAAAGCCTCTATCAAACATTACCGTATCCGAGTACTTCAACGCAAATTGTGAGATTAACACTCGATGTATGGTGCAGTGCGATGAGACAAAGCAGCTGAAAACATCAATTTCAACATTTCCTCAGAATACAAACCATAGTACAGCCAGTGGTAAAACTTGCATTGTTATGGTTACTTACATGAATTGTTCCATCCGCATGGGGGTGGATATTGACAAACCAAAATACCTAAATAAAAACATTTTATCATATAATTTAACAAAATACAGTAATATAAAGGTGCAGCTTTACGGCAGGTTTTCATCAAATGTCGAGGCACTTTAAAGCGATGGCAGACATTTCACCCTGTTTTGAAGACGGAAGATATTTCCACAAAGGTTACTATATGTTTTATGTAAATAAACGCAGTCATGTTTGTAATCATGTTTGACTGTCTCAGTAATGTAAGCGGTATAATATATAAGACAGACGAACTGAGGCTGACTTTAGAAGAATGTTCATTAGTATGTGACTAAGGAAAAGTCTTCTAAAATTACTTAGGTACTGGTTATTCCGCACAAAAGCTAATGAGACAAATGTATGGATTACACATTGAAACATTTTATTAAAATCGCACCAGTGAATCCAGCCTTCACCAATATAACCGGAGGTGACGTGGGCCACCGTCGGTTTTGCGCGGGCTAAGTAAACTTCCGCCGGTGCCTACGTCCGGCGGAAGTGAATTCTCCCATTTGTCGGTAACGGAGATAGCATCCGTAATTATTTTGTGTATCGTTTCATACCATTCTCTTTGAAATCTTACGTTATAAATGATTAATCATCAAGAGTCTGGATGATTAAACTCTTAATTATGGTGTAGTGTAGAGGATGCAGGGCGGCTCCAGGAATTCCAAAAATAAAAACCAGCAGATATGTTGAAATTACTTTCGAAAGCAATCATGTGTGTGCGTCTGTGTCCACTTGTTTCGGTCGACTAAACGTTCGGCAACTACCGGCCGTTATAAAATTGTAAGTAGATCCCCGATGTACGGTGACGACGAGCACACACACACGCTTACTCCCGCAGCGTATTTATTTACACACACTACAATGCACCGAGGTCTTAATCTAAGTTGCATATTAATATTATAGGATTTTACTAATAAAGTACCAAACAAGCATATCGAAGAAAAGTAGTCTATGGGCGCGAGTGACACAGTGAATGTATGAATATACGCCGTCGTCTACATTCTCCGCCCCATTGTCCGTAAAGGACAATCAAATCCTTAGCCGTGCGTAGTACCACTGTATACTGTAGTTTGACTCGGCCGGATTTTAGAAATAAATGCCTACAGCCGCGCGGTACGTAAGCATGCGATAGGGCTGCCCACCTACAGCATTTTAATAATATGTGCCTACTTTGACTTTCTATTTAGTATTGCGATTGTAAATATGTACATACATACATATAGTCACGCCTTTATCCCTGAAGGTGTAGGCAGAGGCATAGTATACGCCCACATTTTACCTTATAGTTTTACGTACGCGTAATAGATAGTGAGCCTAATGCAGTTGATTTTTTTCAATCCGCCCACAAGGCCTTCAATTTGTATTAAGGATTGTCGTTTTACTGACAACCGGCTTTCATTTCGAGTAATTCGGAAAAATCGGAGGGTAGTTGTGGTGTAAACACATAAAATAATAAGCTCCCAGTTAAAATTAGAATAAAATTGTATAAGTGCAAGTTCTAGAGCTTTTAATGATTATAACTGACTAAAAACAGTACACTACCTGCCAGTGAAGTATTTTCCTTCGTTTCCACAAAACATCTTCAAGGTTTGCAAATATGGTAGATTCAGTGCAAAACTCATTAACAAGTTTGAAGGATTTCTTTAGCAAACGAATGGCAGATTTTGAAGCAGAATTACCAAAGGCGCAGGCAACAACTTCTGTGGGAGGATTGGCATCAGAGTTTTCATCTTTTAAAACCCTCATTACGGACATCATGGCTAATCTTCAGCATCAGATTGATGTGCTCTCGAAAAATGTTGATGCCATGGAGATGAGAGCACGTAGAAAGATGCTGTTGGTGCACGGTGTACCAGAAGAACCGAATGAGGAAACCACTAAGCTCATTGCTAAGGTCATGCAGAAGCACCTTACTACAGATTTATCTGTTACTGACATCCGACGCTGTCACCGTATGGGGCGACCCACTGGAGTACATAAGCCGAGGCCTCTTATAATTAAACTTGCGAGTAGTGAGCTGCGAGACCGGTTGTGGTTTGCCAAAACGAAACTTAAAAACACAGGTGTAACAGTCACTGAATTTTTAACAAAAGAACGCCACCAGACCTTTATGGCCGCACGACAGAAGTTCGGGATCACTCGTTGTTGGACCAGGGAGGGCCACATTCACATCATTTCACATAATGGACAGCGGCACCGCATCACAACGTATAGTGAGTTGCAGAAGATTATGCCCCAAAGTGAGGAAAGGCCAAGTCCCGGTCCAGTTGCAAAACCAGCAGTGAAGACGAAGCGAGCTGCCGGCACTCAAAGAAAATAAGTACCACCTTAGTTTCATTACATAGTCCGAGTAGCTATCTATATTTTCTATTAGCCTCACTGTTTTTCTTCTGCTATTTTTAACTACCTCTGTCACTAATTCGCTTTCACTTTGTATCTTGTTTATCTAATATATAAGTATGTAATTACGCACCCTTTGATAGGTGAATAAGGTTATTCCAACTACCTATCATAACCCAATCAATACATATAATGAATGCTAAATAATTCTCTTGCAAAACAATTTCAAAATCACTTTCAATTTCAAAATATAACTTCACTTTCATCAAAATCAAAACAATCCGATTTCGCTTTTTATGACAATGACATGATCACATGACACTGACAGACAGTTGACTTGACATTTTTTTAATTATTTATGCTCTTAGGGTGGGCACACACTTACGTGAAATGCATTTACTGTTTATTAATGCACGTGACGATAAAATTACCATACCAAACAATCCTACTACTTTATGCTGATCGTGTGTTCGCTTTAATATTATTGTTCTCAGTATTGATTACTTAAACTGGTAGATTTTAATACTTACTTTGCTAATTTCTGTCTGTAAATAGTATCATAATTTTCTCTCTTATACATGTACCTACCCTTGTAAAACTTCTACTATTCTGTTTTTTTCAAAAGTTGAAGTAGATTACTCGGACTGAAACTTGAATTGGTCTGTAAATGCTTTTTATTAGTAGACGTTGGCAATTGTGAGCTTTTTCGGCTTTTGTAGATAGGTGTTCGGCTTTGGTGGATAACATTCTGCGCTTTATTTTTACCAGTACTGCTGGCAGGTGGTAAAGGTTGCTTTAAGTGTAGATTTCAATTGGTAGTAGTAGTTTTAAGTATTTGCCTAACTATAATACTTGAATTTTATAATTCCTGATTAATTTAATTTAGGTACCTATATTTTGTTGATATTAATTTATTATAGTAGTCGATATTTTTGTATATATTTTATATTATATTTATTGTATGCGTATTTAGATGATATGAGCGATATTGATGATGATAATAGTGAATCTGAAAGCTTTTACTCGGCAACGAGCATCACCCAAAATAGCTTCAGCAGTGTTGCGTCTCTTGCTGAGTTACTCGATCTACAGTTTACTGATGTACCGAAGAATTTTAATGCGGTCCACATCAATGCCCAAAGCATCCCGGCTCACTTCCCGGATATGCTGACAACCTTTGACTGTAAGAATATCCATGCCGTATTGGTCTCAGAGACGTGGTTTAAATCAACCCACTCTTCCACTCTTTACTCCCTCCCTGGGTTTCAGCTTATCAGAAACGATCGCTGGGAATGTGGTGACAGACGAGGGGGTGGTGTAGCTATATATTTGCGATCATACATTCCTTTTAAAATTTTAAGTATGTCAGCGCAACCACCGCCACCTGACGCCGGTGAGCATTTGTTTCTGGAAGTTGAACTCAATCACACTAAGGTCCTTTTCGGCATCTACTACTGTAACTTATCAAGTGTAAAGTTTTTTCCTTCTTTCGAAACCTTGATGGTTGATCTAATGCCTTCTTACAGTCATGTTATCATTATGGGTGACTTTAATGCGTGCTTAGTTAAAAATGACTCTCGTACCTTTGCCTTTCAGACCCTTGCCAACTCCTGTAACCTATCCTTTCTTCCTTCAAGTACAACGCATCACGTCCCAAATCGTAAACCAAGTTTAATTGACGTAATACTAGTATCCTCCAATGAGCACGTCGTGAAGCATGGACAATATCCAGCTGACGCATTCTCTTTACACGATCTCATATTCCTTTCCTATAAAATCCGTATCCCTAAAGCTAAGCACAGAATCCTTATGCAGCGCAATTTTGGTGGTATGAATTTAGAACGCCTCTGCCAGGATGCCGCCAATATAGACTGGGGTCCACTCACTACCTCGGGGTCCACAGATGAGCAGGTGCATATATTTAACAGCAATATAATCACCCTTTACGACAAACATGCGCCTATTCGACCGGTTAAAATAAAACATCCTCCATCCCCATGGCTCACCGCGGACATTAAAAATCTGTTGCGCAAAAAAGCTGCAGCGAGATTTAAATATAAAATCAGACCTAGTGAGGATAATTATGCTAGATATATTTCAATCAGAAATCACTGCAATAAGGTGTGTAGGAATGCACAACGCCAGCACATCCATAGTAATATCCAAAATGGAGACCCAGGTAAAGTATGGAAGTTCCTTAATACATTGGGGGTTGGAAGGAAACGACAAAGTACAATTCCACAAGATCTTAACATTGATTTACTTAATCAACATTTCGCAGCCTCGTCCAACTTTGATAGGACGACCAAGGCACAGACCATCGATTATCTTTCATCTCTTCCAAAACCCAACTATCCACCATTTTTCTTTGATCTCTTCACTGCTTGTGATGTTGGGAGGGCCATTACATCAATCACGTCGAATGCAACCGGTGTGGACTCTGTCAGCCGCCATATGATCCTCCCCATCCTTAATGAACTCCTCCCCATATTATGTTACATTTTTAATTTCTCTATCTCTAGTGGTGTATTTCCAAGTGCATGGAAAAGTAGTCAAATTATTCCTATACCCAAAAAACCCAAACCGATAACTTTCTCTGACTACCGCCCTATATCCATACTCCCATTCCTGTCCAAAATTCTTGAGCGTCTCGTACACACGCAATTTAGTAGATTTCTTCGCCAAAATAATGTCCTGAACCCTTTCCAATCCGGCTTTCGTCCTGGCCATAGCACTGCCACGGCTCTGATAAATATTACTGATGACATCAGATATGGCATGGAGGTCGGAAAGTTAACAATACTTGCATTGCTAGATTTTAGCAATGCGTTCAACACTGTTGATTTTGATGTATTGGTCAATGTTTTGCGCTCTCTTAATATATCTCCAACAGTGGTTGATTGGCTTCAAAGTTACTTGTGCGGTCGCCAGCAACGAGTATGTATAGAAAATAAAATATCGAATTGGTGTAATACTATCGCTGGTGTACCCCAAGGCGGCGTTCTCTCTCCTTTACTCTTCTCAATTTTCATAAACTCCATTTCAAATCAAATTTCTTCTTCCTACCACCTATATGCAGATGACCTACAAATTTACTATCAGGCACCTCTTCAACAAATATCCGAAGCAATCCAGACGTTAAACAGGGACCTAAGTCATATAAGTAGCTGGAGTCGCGCCTATGGTCTTAAGGTGAATCCGACGAAAACGCAGGTGACAATCGTGGGCAGCTCCAGAACCACATCCAAAATAGAGTGGACTAGTATCCCCCCAGTAGTTTTTGAAAACGCTATTATTCCCATTTGTACGAAGGTTAAGAATCTGGGTGTGTATATGGATTCCTCATTATCATGGGACACACGGATTCAGGAGGTGAGTCGAAAGATGTTCGCATCTGTGGGATCGTTAAGAAGGTTACAAAACCTTCTACCCATGCCTACCAAAATTGCGCTTGCGAACACGTTACTGTTATCCATATTAGATTATGCAGATGTCAGCTATCCTGATCTCGCCGAAAACCAGCTAGACAAGCTTGAACGTCTCCAAAATGTCTGCATAAGGTTCATTTTTGGCTTACGCAAATATGACCATGTTTCACAGTTTAGAACCCAGCTTGAATGGTTACCAATACGACTTCGTCGGGATGCTCATATTCTTTCACAATTATACAGTATACTGTTTAACCCCTCTACCCCTTCCTATCTTAAGGAACGATTCCAGTTCCTACACGACACGCATGCGAAATGTCTGAGGTCATCACTTAACTTGAGACTAAAGATGCCATCTCACTCGTCTACCTTTTACGACAAGTCTTTCACTGTTACTGCCATACGACTTTGGAATAAACTTCCTGTTGAGATTAGACGAGCGCAGACTATATCTAGATTTAAGATAATGGTTAAGGAACACTATTTATCAATGTAGAATATGCATATTTGTATGTAGGTATATGTATTGTTTATGTATGTATATAGTGTGTATGTAAGTGTATTGTGTATATATTTATAATAATTATATAATTTATATCTAACTATTTATTTATATATGCTGTAGGTTTATGACTAGGGATTATAAGTAGATAGAATTGTTTATTTTTAGAAATAAGTACACCGAACAACTACCACTCATCACCTTAAACCAACTTTCTCCATCCAAAGGTTGCCTGGTAGAAATCGCTTTTAGTGATAAGGCCGCCCATTGTACCTACTCTTGTAAGGAATCTATGTGTTCTGTTTATATTTACATGGTGTACAATAAAGAGTATAATAAATAAATAAATAAATAAATATGTACCTTTTTTATTTAAACAAAAAAGATTCTCTGTGAGTAATAGTATAATATCCCCGCAACGGCTGGCGGCGCGGGGTGGCGGCGTGGCGGCGCAGCGCCCGTTATCTACTAACGATTGAGTGAGACGGGTGTAGAAATTTGAAAACGAGTTAGCGGCGTAGACAATAATAATCGGCTCATCACATGTTTCGTCAGTGATAGAATCACGGAATTCTAGTCTTTATAATCATTGCGTTAAATTTTTGATTTACAAAATTAAAACTATTTTTCGATTTGAAAGTACTAGTCAGTCTCTAGTACACTAGTACTTTTCGTACATTATCAAGTTTCGTACATTGTCAAGTACTTTGGAAGTTCATATTTGTCTCTATGCGTGTAATAAAAATCAAAGGTAACAAAAATGCTGTCATTTTTATTTTTATAAATAAATAAATATTCACGGACATTTCACACAACGCTATCTGATCCCAAAGTTAGCTAGTAATAACCTGCTTGTATTATGGGTATCAGACCACGGATATTAATACTAATACACTTTTTAAATAGATACATAGAAACAACCAGACTCTTGAGACAAACATTTATGGATCACACAAATATTTGTCTCGGGTGGGAAACGAACCCACGACCTCCAGCGCCGCAGGCGCTATCAATACCGACCGCGCCACAGAGGCAGTCATTCGGTGCTAAGTGTACTGTAACATCGGTCATCCACAAAGAAATGAATACTCTTGAAACATACCTAAATCATTGCTTTCAATTAAATAACTACGAGCTGACAACGGAACTAAATGTACTACCTACACGTACTAGAGTTCTGAACTAGTTTTTTTTTTGGATATTGTACTAAATTGGATCGCACCGTTCACTGACTGAGCAAGCACAAGTCTAGTTTTAAACACAAACATACCTACTTCATGTAACTACCTAGTTCACTCGTGTCAATCACTTTGTTTAACTTTAGTCAACTAGTAGTATAGTACCAATTAGTACTTAAGTAAAATCAATTTATAGTCTTACCTTTCGGAGTTTCCAGGTAATCTAAAAAACGTTATCTCTGGGTGCGTTATTGACGAATTCATGCAACCAAAACAAGCACAATAGACTCTAGTTGTATTTTTAGTAAATAAAACACGCGCGGTTACTATTTAAAAAACGACACACCGTCCATTCGTCTACTCGGCACAATCGCGACTGCGGACGCTGCTTGCGTGCTGAAAGGCCTGCCGAAAACGAGAATCGTAGGTATAGCTTGCGTTTCGTCCGTTTGTAGAGAGCTACAATACTGGTTAAACAACATATATTTATACTGTGGTAGTACGATCAAGCGAGTTGCGGGTCCGGTAGGTACACTGGTCTGGGTTCTGACTTCGGTAATGCTCATTCGACAGACAGTCAGCTCCGGTAAGTATGGATGTCTTTTGCTGATTGTAGCGATTTGTTAATTTATTTTTCTCCTTAAATTTTGAGGCATTAAATTGTTTACAGCATGCGTTGTGATAAGTATTCTGCACCTTAAGGTAATTTTTCAATGGTAAACAAAATATCTTGGCAGATTTTGTCGTACAGCCGAGTGCGCCAAGTTCATCCTTCTTTACCCGTCGTTGAGAGTCAATTCCCATAGCCTCAAATGCAAACGAACGTCGGCGCATCAAGTCGTTATCGGTGATATCCATGTGTGCATCATCGGGTCTTTGTTGCACTGTGTATGACGACGATGCGCCGGCGCATGAGTACGTCTCCAGCTGATTGCCCACGGAATTGACGGCGGAGAGGGGTGCGAGGGCGGCGGCACAGGTGGCTGTTGGCGACGGCCGGCCCACCAGTGTCATAAACAATGCTTGTTTTGTTGCTGTTATTAACCTATCACGAGATAATGCAATAGTGGTAACGGGAACGACCTTGTTTAAACACGACACTAGTGGCGTAAGGGTTGCAGATAGTTCGTTCCTGTCGCGATAAAGACCTGTTAGCGAAACTAACAATTTAAAATTGTACTGACCGATAGCTAACTTAGGTTTTACATCACTTCTACATAAATAGGGCTTAATGCTACGTAAATAATCGTACATGTCTAAGTTAACACTAGCTAGGCACTGCCTAGGTAAGTCTAGTTCACTAATCTTACGCGCGCTTACACTTTTCAACGAAACACTTTTGTTCGGTGACGTTATCTTAGTGTTCGAGACAATTCCGTTAGCTTTATTAATTTTTTCACTTTCACATAATTTTGTAGTTTCTATGTAGGTATTATTAAATTGCAGGCACTCAAAACTATTTCCAAAAATACGTAAGTCCTTGGGTGTAGCTAATCTTGATGGTTATTTTGAAGGTACGCTAGAGGTGACGGTGGGTGCTCGCTCCGATGTTTGGGCCAAGGGCTGAAGATCCGACGTGCAGGTCACTGCAGGGTGCGCTGACGGCGGAGGTGCCGCGCGCTGTTGCTGTGACCCACTTTTCTCCTGCCATTCTTCCACTTTGTTGGAGGCACCAGAATTGGTCACACTTCTACGAGGTTTTCTCGATGACCCACCTTCAAGCGCAGCGAGTTTAGCTTCCATCCTTTTTGCTATAAGCCTCTTCTCAATTAGAGCTATTGCTTCAGCTGCCTCTAGCTCCAACTGCTTTCTACGTGCCGACAAAGAAGATCTGGTTTTCTTGGAACGAACTGATGCTGCACCGGTAATTTCTATTTACAGGCTACCCTCTCTTTTTGATATCTGGTTGGAAATTTCTTTCAGTTCGTTTTTCGGCACTACTATTTCAGATTGCACTTTTCGCGAAAGCTCTTCACTGTTCTCTTCATCAGCGGTACGTAACAATGATTCTCGTACGAGAGCTCCACGCGCTTTTACCATCGTGCGCGGCGGTGTGTTGAACATCCCGTTGTGCGATTTCCGAAATTCTGGACTATTCGGCAGAAGGACCACTTTGTAGATGATGCAGGGCGGCTCCAGGAATTCCAAAAATAAAAACCAGCAGATATGTTGAAATTACTTTCGAAAGCAATCGTGTGTGTGCGTCTGTGTCCACTTGTTTCGGTCGACTAAACGTTCGGCAACTACCGGCCGTATTAAAATTGTAAGTACGTCACCGATGTACGGTGACGACGAGCACACACACACGCTTACTCCCGCAGCGTATTTATTTACACACACTACAATGCACCGAGGTCTTAAGGCCGCGTGGGTCAGATTTTGAGTTTTTTGAAACAATCCTACTCAAAAAGTAAAGGGTTTTTAAATCTGAAAAATATATATATAATAGTTAAGGATATAAGCTAAACATATTCCGAGCCCGTTACACGATCCAATAAATTTCACTAGATAGAAAAAAATCCCAAAGTTGACTCTCTCAGAAAAGTTTTTTCAAAACTGTGGCTAAACTATTAACATTTTATATATTTTTTTTGCACTCAATTAAAGGTATTAAGTTTTTATACACATTTTCCGAGCGTTTTTCTATAAACAACTATTTACATAGTTATCATGTACGAATATCTACCAAACGCAATAGAATTGCGCCGCTGACGGCCGATCAGTCTCGCCCTGGCGCTTGTGGAGGCAGGACCTGTGTCAGTTTTTTTCGCAACTATTTCGTAATTATTATGCCAAATTACGTTGAAATCGCGCCACAGTATAAAAATATCAGTAATGGGCAAAATGTAATTAGATTAACCGTTACAAATACATACGCGACTCATGGTAAAAATGTGGTGATCTTTTACTTTTTAAGTGTTTTCACGACATGGTAACCAGCTACCTAATGCATTAAAATGTCTACGAATTACATGATAATTTCGCAATCCAACATGGCGGCCACGCCGTAATCATAAAATTTCATGATGGGTATCGTTTAAGGGTTTTTTTGGTATGCTGAGTACGAATCGCGTACTAATTTTGCAATACAAGATGGCCGCCGCGCCGTAATCACAAAATTTCATGATGGGTATCGTTTAAGGGGTTTTTTGGTATGCTGAGTACGAATCACGTGATAATTTTGCAATCCAATATGGCCACCGCGCCGTAATCACAAAATTTCATGATGGGTATCGTTTAAGGGGTTTTTTGGTATGCTGAGTACGAATCACGTGATAATTTTGCAATCCAATATGGCCACCGCGCCGTAATCACAAAATTTCATGATGGGTATCGTTTAAGGGGTTTGTTCGTATGCTGAGTACGAATCACGTGATAATTTTGCAATCGAATATAGCCACCGCGCCGTAATCACAAAATTTCATGATGGGTATCGTTTAAGGGGTTTTTTGGTATGCTGAGTACGAATCACGTGATAATTTTGCAATCCAAAATGGCCGCCGCAGTGTAATCACAAAATTTCATGATGGGTGTCGTTTAAAGGGTTTTTTGGTATGCTGAGTACGAATCACGTACTAATTTTGCAATTCAATATGGACGCCGCGCCGTAATCCCAAAATGTCATGATGGGTATAGTTTAAGTGGTTTCTTGGTATGCGGAGTACGAATCACTTGATAAATTTGCAATCCAATATGGGCGCCGCGCCGTAATCACAAAATTTCATGATGGGTATCGTTTAAGGGGTTTTTTGGTATGCTGAGTACGAATCACGTAATAATTTTGGGCAGCTCAGCATACCAAAAAACCCCTTAAACGATAACCATCATGGATTTTTGCGATTACGGCGCGGCGGCCATATTGCATTTCAAAATTATCACAGGATTCGTACTCAGCATACCAATACACCCCTTAAACGATACCCATCATGATATTTTGTGATTACGGCGCGGCGGCCATATTGTATTGCAAAATTATCACGTAATTCGTACTCAGCATACCAAAAACCCTTTAAACGATACCCATCATGAAATTTTGTGATTACACCGAGGCGGCCATTTTGGATTGCGAAATTATCACGTGATTCGTACTCAGCATACCAAGAAACCCTTTAAACGATACCCATCATAAAATTTTGTGATTACGGCGCGGCGCCCATATTGGATTGCAAAATTATCATGTGATTCGTACTCAGCATACCAAAAAAACCCCTTAATAAACGATACCCATCATGAAATTTTGTGATCACACCGCGGTGGCCATATTTGATTGCAAAATTATCATGTGATTCATACTTAGCATACCAAGAATTCCCTTAAACTATACCCATCATGAAATTGTGTGATAACGGCGCGGTGGCCATATTGGATTGCAAAATTAGTACGTAATTGGTACTCAGCATACCAAAAAACCCTTTAAACGATACCCATCATGAATTTTTGTGATTACACCGCGGCCGCCATTTTGGATTGCAAAATTATCACGTGATTCGTACTCAGCATACCAAGAAACCCCTTAAACGATACCCATCATGAAATTTTGTGATTACGTCGCGGCGCCCATATTGGATTGCAAAATTATCACGTGATTCGTACTCAGCATACCAAAAAACCCTTTAAACGATACCCATCATGAATTTTTGTGATTACACCGCGGCCGCCATTTTGGATTGCAAAATTATCACGTGATTCGTACTCAGCATACCAAGAAACCCCTTAAACGATACCCATCATGAAATTTTGTGATTACGTCGCGGCGCCCATATTGGATTGCAAAATTATCACGTGATTCGTACTCCGCATACCAAGAAACCCCTTAAACGATACCCATCATGACATTTTGTGATTACGGCGCGGCGTCCATATTGAATTGCAAAATTAGTACGTGATTCGTACTCAGCATACCAAAAAACCCTTTAAACGACACCCATCATGAAATTTTGTGATTACACTGCAGCGGCCATTTTGGATTGCACAATGATCCCGTGATTCATACTTAGCATACCAACATTAGAAAACTTTAGAAATTTTTATGACCAGCTATTATGTAATTTACATTTTTTACGCAACTGTAGCAAACGTACGCAACGGAAACTCTCAAAAGAAATGAAATATCCTAGTTGTCGAAAAATGTTTCGTTGCTGGTAAGCTCTTATTCGCCTTAGCGTGATGTTATATATTTTGGTATTTTTCAAAAACGGACATTCTGTTAAAAGAAACTCTTGAAATTCAACTAGCAGTCTCTTTGACTCTAGAGTTAGAACAACTAAACAAACAAACAAACTCTTTAGCTTAAAAATAATAGTATACATAATTTATTTACGATTAACTCTTTTTTTTTTATTTACGAAACTAATAAATCACTACACTTAATAAAGTTAGATGCATTTACTACGTCAAACAAAGTTAGCATGCTGTTTCTTTCTACTATACTGTATACTGTGGCATGAGAGTTGACTGCCGCTGCCGGCGCGCGGTGTGTCTTGCGCCCGGGGCGAGGGGAGCGCCAAATGCCTACTTGTGCGGAATAACCGCCCCTTAATCTAAGTTGCATATTATAGGATTTTACTAATAAAGTACAAAACAAGCATATCGAAGAAAAGTAGTCTATGGGCGCGAGTGACACTGTGAATGTATGAATATACGCGTCGTCTACATATGGCAATAATCTTGTACTTATGTGTTTATCATTTTTTTTCGCTAGAAGTAATCAATACTTAGATTGATATGATTTCAAAAATGGGTATAACTGTCGGTCAGAGAGTAGGTACTATAAATCTCTTAATTTCCCTGGAAAATAACTTATTCGGAAGGCATGACGGCAGGACACTGATGATCATTTGACAGTTTTGTGCAGTATTTTAAAAAGGTGTCACGTTTGGGCTTACGACTGAACCCGCTTGATGCTAAAGAAACATGCTATTTGCATTACCGATTGCCCTAAGGGAACACGAAGAGTCTCTGACAGCATTCTATCAAATCTATCATGGCGAGTATTCTAAGAAGCCCTTTACGATCCCAAGACAGACCAGCCGGGCAAGTGTGCCACTTTCATTATAGTGTAGGAGAATCTTTGCCAGTACTCAGCGTTTCAAGATCGTTTCATTGTCGAACAATAGAATTTTAAAACGATCTGCCAGCGCACATGTTAATCTCGGTGTAAAACTCAGGGTCTTCAAACGGAAAGAAGCAACGCATATCTGATGATGGTATGGTAAAAGTGAGTGCCCCTCAATTGCTTAACGTTGCTGTGGTTTACCGTCTAGTCTAGTGGCATCATTTATTTAAAAAAGGCAAATAATACAAAAAGAATGACCCAATTCGGAACCGTATTGTTATGAAGTTGTGCGCATACAGACATCGAAGTAAACTATAAATGTCCCTCTTGTGCAAATAGGGCATAGGTACACATGACTGTAGCTAGTACATCTAAGTTATTGTAAGCATATTCCCTGAAACACACTATTATAAAAATCACAAATTCTTCAAGAACTAATTGCTAACTACCTCGTTTAACATTAGCAAACTACCCTTAAAGTTTAAAATAGCTTCCTATTTTATTGAAGCAGTTAAGGAGTGTTTTCTTTTTCTCGCATCGCGTATAAAAGACATTCGTTTTTACATCTAGGAAGTAATTATCTCTGTGAAGTTGTAACGAATCAGGAGTGGAGGACAAGACTAGGTCGCGTATTTACTAAGTATAGTCTGAAACGTAAAAAAAATATTTTTATGTTTATTATCTAATGTACGCTTAAGAAAACTGAATTAGTTGGTAAGTACATTTAACTTTAATTTAGCCACATTCTAAAAATTTTGACAGATTATATGAACATAGTACTTACTTTGCATTTGAGGGCATGACTTCCTGTTTATATTCCGTAATATGAGATAAAAATCATGAAAAGCACTTCTCCATCTTCCTTTTGTAACAGGCGCGTGTATGTATTAATAATGGTTAACGTCTAATTTTCACTTCTAATATTCCAATCACTATAATTTTTAGTTTAATTTAATATCAAGTTGACAGCAAATTACAGAAATAATCTTTTTAAAACTGTAGTCATTAATATAATTATTATAACAACTTGTCTTTTTTTATGAACAACTACAGACCAAATGTCGTTAAACCACTTAATTTCTTGACTAAATGCTACTTTTAGTGCTATAAACTAGCAAGTAAAAAGAAATACCATCCACCCCGATATTCTCTACAAATTAAAAGGTACAAATAAAATGGCATTGCAACCAGTTTTGAAAATACGCAGCCCTGTCCGGCCGGAAGGAGGGCGATCATTTGACCAACTTTTTTCATTATCTCCAGCAACTCGAATACCTTTACAGTAGTCTTATTTCGTTTTATTTTTGATTTCTTTTCTACAGTTATTTTTCTCGTTGTTAACTATAGTCGTTAGCTCTTACCTGACTATTGTATTTGGTACCGTAATAATAATTTCTTGGTATATTTGTAATACCATTAAAAGTAAAAAAAAAAAATTACTATTAGTAATTTTTAAAATAACTTTTGGTAGTTGTAATAATTAATAACCAACGTCAAAAAAATAATGTTCAGAAAAAAACCTTTTAAGTATCTTTATTTTGCTGTGGGAGCAATCACAACATAATAAAGTTCTGTCATGAATGAACTGCCAGTGACGTGAATTAAAATTTAAATTTGTAATATTTCCATATTTGCCCAAATGAAAAACAAAACTTAATATTTGACAATACGGGCTTTCAAAAATATAGGTAAACTTTCGAATCCAAACTCACAGTTAAACACTCACTGATTCTGTAATCTATGAAGTGAGGAGGCTTTGTAAAGCACAATATTGCTTCAGTTTGTAGCCGGGCCGGACTGCTCTTTCCGGTGCACGGAACCTTACCGGAAGTTTACTTAAAAGAGGTGGAGGGCGCTTAGGAATATCTGTATTGGAGAGTATTCCGAGTAAGGGTTATTTATTAGGTAACGAGTTAAAAAGGAAGTTGTAAATTAGCTGGGTAATTATTTATGGCTCGCAAGCGGTGGAGGCTTAAACCAAGAGGTGTCTGTACTATATTTAGAATACTGCGGATGGTTCCTCGACTTCAAAGTTTTGACAGAGTAGCCCGAGCTTATTAACTTTTGCATATTATGATGTAAGCATTGACAGATAGAAAGCAATCAATCAAATCAGCCTGTGACAGTCTACTGCTGGACGCCAGCTCCACCCAATTTGCACCAACACGCAGTCCTGCGCTTTCCTTATCCAATTTCCACCTGTGACCATTAAATGGTCATGGAAAATTTCCAGGGCATATCCTGGAGATTTTCACTCCCCGCTGTCATCCCGACCGCTAATGGGATCGGAAACAGCGGAAGTGCCGTTTTTTTGTTGGCTTATTCATTTGATCTTACTGTATTACGCTGACCAGACGGGTTGGTACAGCGTTTTATACCGAGTTCTTCTCTGTCTGGATGATGGACTAGATCGTGGTGACCTCGTCCATCATTCAATCGACCAAACCAACCAAGTCAACTGCTCGCAACATTCAACTTTATCTGATTTATGAGTTGTGCACTATAAATTCTTGCACAAAGTACATAAGTACTGAAGCTGACAAGCCTGTAATTTGGTCTGTGTGAATGACATTGACTGCTAGGCCATGAATTCAATCCCATCTAAGATAAATAAGGATGTAGAAAACGTTTTGAAATCGTTCCTCGTTTTAGGTACCCCGGATAAACAGCAAGAATTTTCGACTGTGTCACGGGATAGCTACGTATCACGCGACATGTCGAAGCTTGTTAAAAGAATCGGTACTTAAGCCAAAGGTTGCTTGTAACTTGTAAGCAATTTGAGTTTAGAACAGTAGCTGTCTACTACAATTTTATGTGTTAGGTAAGTTAATACTTCTACAACATTATTATGATCTCCTGCCACTGCTTTGTCGATATTCGCAATTGACATTAAAATTGGATTGTCTATAATCTGGAAATTTGGATGATTATTAGTCGTTTTTTGCTTTGATAGCGCCCAACGTAAGCAACTGAGTCTTTATAATCAGAAATCATTAAAATGAATTTAATCTTGAAATTTAACAATCATACAGGCTACTTTCGCAACTTAGATCTTTCGGCACAAATCTGTAAGTAGTTTCCTGGGACATCCTTCCGAGGGCTTCCCCGGCGCTCCCAACCGGAGGCTGTTGGGCGTTACGTGAGGTTTTTTTAGTCGGCAGGAGTCCGGCATAACATCCAATGAGGATTTTCCCTCACGTTAAACAAAAACAAATTCTGTAAGTCGTAGGTTAGGGCCCGTGTGGCGAAGGAAAAGAGTACAAAATGCAATCTATAAGCCAAGTTAAATACCTTATAGGCGGCTTGAGAAATTTCAACTGCGGTTCGTCACGACCTGCGCCTGTCCATTTCAATACGGTAATGGGCTCATCACTCATTACATGGAACATAAAACTTTAACTTGCAATGTGGGCGTAAGTAAACTATGCCTCTGCTTACTCCTTCAGGGATAATGGGCGTGACTATAATATATATGTATGTAGGTAGGTAAAGTATATGAACATTCATAATCATTATTATTCCTTAACATTTTTATTTTATCGTCAAGAACTTTATTGCAAGGAACTTTAAAACATTTAAACTCGTTTCTGCAACATTTAATTGATTGCCGAAGCTTTTTTTAAATAGTGACTGTTGAATGTTAAGTTAAATCACTTTTCCACCCCTTTGTGCAGTAACATTCATTCCTGCTTTACTGAGAAATCTTATTTTTTAAGTCGTTCTTGCCAATTTGGCAACTTGTTGCTTCCATGTAGGTATGTTCTCGGTTGTCTTCAGCATATTATGTGATTTAATAATGTGTATTCGTTCCATCTCTGCTCATGACCTGTATGTTATTATTGTTCCGATGGATGCGTTTCATTTATATACCTTAATCCTACTTCCTACTAATATTATAAATGTGAAAATGTTTGAAGACGTTTAGATGTTTGTTACTCAGTCACGCTCTAACATTTGTACGAATCGGGCTAAAATTTGATATAAAGAAAGCTTATAGTCTGGAATAACACATAGGCTACGTTTTATCTCTGGAATATGTTCACCACGGGAAGCGAGAACGGGTACCGAATTTCAAGTGGGCAAAGCCGCGAGCATCATTGGTGCAATATATTTGACACCTTGGAGAGAGCTCTACTTTCTCTAAGTCAAGGGCCTTATTGATACAAAAATAAATTCATTTTTAATCGTAATACCATTTTTATCTGTTTTACGTGAGGGAAACTCCTCATGGATGGTATGCCGGACTCCTACCGACTAAAAATCCTGACGTGTCCTGCCCAACAGCCTACGGTTGGAAGCCCCGGGTAAGCCCTCGGAAGGATACCCCAGGACTCTCAACAGACCTACGGCTACCACTTCGGCCTCACCTAGGGACTTCGGCATCACATAGGGGACCGTAATGCCTAAATGTAATTGCCACATTACTCAAGCTGAAAATTTTAATTTAATTCCATACATTCTGCATTTAGTTTATTCAGTTAGAACACCGCATTTACGAACATGGTTTGCGTGTGGTCGTGAACCTCCAATTGCGTACGATTCAATTTGATTGGGTGCAATTAGGGCGGGGTGTGGAATGGAAGAAAGCACTAGGAAATGCTTTATTTGGTACGTTTTTTACATAATGGTGGTGAAGGCTAAAATTCTACAAATTATAACTGCGTATTCATACTATTCATGCTCCTCAAAGTAATTTAATTCTTTACTTCCGACTTTACTCTTCCTAAAATCAAACCTAGTATATACGGAACATTTTAGAATTGAAATTCAAATGAAGGTGTAAACCATCTGTAAGCTTTGCAGATGTGAGAGCTTCCTAACTTACTTTAGAAAGTGTAAGTAACTTTTAAGATTTTTGTGTCAACAGAACCAATTCAAAAGTATAATTTAGACTGTGTACTCGTATTGATGTCAGATCATATCCTTCCGAGATCAAATCGGGGGAATGCTGAGTATAGTAGGAAGACTTATGTTTTGTATTACGAATTTTATTTCAATGGACCCAAACTAAAGTTACCGTCGTGAATGTGTATGTTTGTATGAACACATGTATACACTCAAACATATATCCTTAAGGGGTAAGCAGAGGCATATTTTAAGCCCAAATTTCACTATTTGTAATTTAAGTCCCACGTGATGAGTGATGACTGTGATGAGCCTATTATCATGATGAAATGGGTAGGTACAAGCTGCCGAATGAAAAGGCGGTTGTAAAATTTTTCAAGCTGCTAGCAGTGCCCAATGTCTGCAACTTGACTTAACCAAGAACATGTCACTAGCAACCGGGGTTAACGACTTAAGGGGACTGGTTGACAAAGTTTGCGAAAAAGAGGTGCAAATGAAGACATCCTTCTCGGTATTAGTATATGAAAAATTATAGCCAAAAGTAGATTTGAAATCTAAAAGATGTGTGTCAAAAGATGGTTTTATCAGAAATTGTGTATTTATTATAAATAATTAGTAAAACATCATTGAAATAGCCCATAGTTTTTTAGAAGAAGGCGTTGTATGACATCTATTTATTAATGAATGATAATAAAATTTATATCAGAGTCTAAAGAAAACATAGACCTCTAAAATGGTTTTCTTCATTTTTGATTTATTACATATATTTTGATTTAGTATAAGTTTTAACTAATTATACCTAATAATGTATTCAAAGAATACATTACATTGCTTGCTTCCCCGCGCTCGCCCGAAAATCCAGTGCGGGGGGAGTCGTGTTGCTAGACGGACGTGTGTCGCTCTGGCCTGCAAAATATTCTCGTAAAATGTTATATTTTCGTTCATGTACAGAGTAATGCGTGTAACAGACAGAGCCCGAGTAACACAATGCATACTGCATTACATGAGAATATAATGCATTTGAACTTATTTTATGTATTGTTTTATTAAATTACTTCGAAAAGTAGTCATGCTAATATTGTAAGCGGTACTTAATCATTTCAAAATAAATAAATGAAGAAATATTCGTGGACATTCCCACACAACTTAAGCTATTATAACTTTGTGCTAAGGGTTATCAATTCAGTCCACGCCCTCGACGTGTACGTTCTTTTATGATAAAGCAAACAGGGCAGTTTCACTCACCACTTGCTGAGTCTGATGAAGAAATACCTCCCCTTTCATACACCTTGAGCGTCGTAAACGAAGTTGTGAGGGTCAGCTAGTTACATACAAACATAATTTACATATTTATGTATGTATTTATGTATGTATCTGCCTATACCTTCGGGGATAACCCCGAAGGGGTAGGCAGGGGTATATTATTATGTCCCCACATTTCACCTTTTTAGAATTTGTCCCACGTAATAGGTGGTGAGCTGTATTGCCGTGTTGAGATAGACAGGCGCAGGTAGTGACAGCCTGCTGTTGAAATTATTTAAGCCGCCAAAAAGGTCTTCTACTTGGCTTAATGACTGCCATTTTACGGGCAACCAAGACCCGTTGGTCTTGGTTGCCCGTAAGTTTCGGAAGGCACGTTAAGCCGTTGCTTAACGTGCCTTCCGAAACACGGAAACGACACGAACAAATAACTGTCACAAAATGGTCACATGGATGGTCACCCATCCAAGGACTGGCCATAGTGAATGAGCTTACTACAGTGATCGTTTACAGAACACTGAGTCCGCGGTTTACACGAGCGCTTCTTATTTATACACTAGCTGACCCGTGCAACTTTGTTTGCGCCACATAAGAGAGACTATTACCTGTTCCCGTCGCATTTACTCCCGTAGCGTCTCGTCGTTAATATTTAATACTACGTTAGAGAGAGAGGGATAGAAAGGTTTCTCGTCGCGTGTATTCCCGTCGCATTATTTTTAAGAACAATTTCGTTTATGAAAGAGGTATCCCGTGGCATTATTGTAGAAAATTTATTGCCATTAAAATGGTTACTGTGCACCAACCCAAAGATAGACACATGCTATCGCGCAATTTTTTTTCAATTTTATATTTTATAGCCTATGACACTCCACAATAACGTAGCTTTCTATTGGTGAAAGAATTTTTAAAATCGGTTCAGTAGATCCCGAGATTACCCCTTACAATTTAACAAATATACAAACACACAAACTTTCCTTCTTTATAATATTAGTATAGAAGTATAGATAACAAGCTGACCCTCGCAACTGCGTTTACAACTATTTTTGTTTGTTATAATAAAATGAAATGAAATTTTGTTCCAAAAGTAACAGAAATTTTAAGCGAGTGGAAGACCCCTCTTTTTTTTTTTAATGTGATGGAAAATCCTCGTAGGATGCTATGCCGGACTCTTACCGACTAAAAAACCTCACGTGACGCCCAACAGCCTATGGTTGAGAGCCCCGGGTAAGCTTTCAGGAAGGATGTCCCGTGACTCCCAACAGACCTACGGCCGCCAATGCGGACTCGCCCAGGGGGTGGCTCGGGTGCAATCCCGCGTCTATGGGGGGTTTCGGGTGTGACCCCGCTTCTAAGGGGGGGCGTACGTGAGTTGCTCACGTCACGCTGCCATCATGGGCCTGCTTCTTTAAGGACGGTGAGCAGCCCTCTCACCGTCCTCAGACCCCCGGTCATGGAGGCCGATAGTCCTCGGCGAAAACACGTTGGCGGCGCCCAGGGTGCCGACTGCGGAACTCGGGTGGGAGAGTTCTCTCCCGCACCCTGCCCGCCACCTCCTTCGCGAGCATGACCTGCTCGCAGAAAGAGGCGGCGCAGTCCCACTTACTCCCGCTGGAGAGCATGGCTCGCACCATGGCCTCGAGCGAGAGAGTGTCCACGCCCAGACCCACTACGAGGACCTGGCGCTGTTGCGCCCACGCCGTGCACTCCACCCAGCGTGTGGAGCGCCGTGTCATCGCTGCGGTCCTCGCAGTGCTGACACTCGGCCGTGGCCGGAAGACCCCTCTTGTCTGGATTTGTAATAATTTAAGTAAAACAATGAATATATGAACATTCGTCTTTGTGAATTCGTCACATTTAATTTTTACGTAATAATCAATCACATTTTTTGCAGTGTATTTTTACTACACTTAAAAACAAAGAAAAATTGAAATACAAACGTTCCTTTGTTTTTTAATCTATTTTCGCCTCTCTCTATAAAATAGAGTGCAAAGGGGCTTATGGCGAGACTTTGTCTGTAGTCTGTGACTCTGTTGCATTAAACTACGTCACTAGGTCACGTGGATCATCTGTTCAAAGTTTGAAATAAAACAAAAATGTCAATGTCAATCGGATTGAACTCTCACAATAAACGTTTTAGAGAGGGGCAGTCGGGTGAGACCGTCTCACAGCTCTTGTTTATTTGGTGAAGCGAGGAACGCATTTCCGCTACTATTTTTCTTCTTCTTCCGTAGTTCTGTTACTCTGATGTCTCTGTAGTTGCGCTACTCTATGTTGGCGAGTCATATCGCCCATATGCTCAAGGTCGTCAGCCCTGGGTATGGCCTTAAGCACTTTTCAAAACACGAAATTCAGTTTGGGGTCTGAAAGCACTGTTACTCAATGCAATTAATAAAACAAACTCAAGAGACGTCATGTTAAAATTAGTCAGTTTTCAACCCCAAAACAATAAAACTAACTCATTGGTTCCATCATTAGACCATATAACACGGGACTAGCCTTTGCGAACCACCGCATACAAAAATATTCTGCCAGTTTTCATACAAGTGAAGGGGGAAACACAAAGACATATAAAATTTCATTGCATTTAAAAATGTATTAATCGACAAACGCGTAATGGCTGTTGTGTGTTAATTGTTATTGTACAGTCAACTACAATGAAATGTACTAGTTTAATCATATAAAATGATGTACTGATGTACAGGCTTTTTATAAAGCCAAAAGACCAAATGGTCATGTGCAATGGCAGAAAACAATGCTTAAGTAAGGCGCATCCTGTGGTTAGATGATCTAAGGTTCCATCGTATACATTTCACAAACTCATACTCATGAATCTTAACAACAAAAGTCAATATAAACAAGCTGTGCCACCCGGCATTGCTCATTAAAACTTGTCTCCGTTGGCTAATAACTTGCATACCTGAGTTGCTCAATAGTATACAAGTTTATCCTAAGTTGAGCTGTGGGTAAACTTGTCTCTTTGTGCATATGAGTTGTTTGTAGTTTTGTGAGACTGGTGGCGTATGGCGGTTTGGGATGCGTTGGAGCATTAATATTCAAATATTTAAAACTTTGACTGCCTCCTTGGCTCAGTACCATTCGTAGATGTGTAAAGCGTTTGTAGGATTTTAAATTATAGCACTTTAGAAATTTGAAACTGTTTACCTATCACAGCATAATATGTTCCATTATCCCTTTTTTTTCTAGTATTTATTATCCAATACTCACTTTTTGACCATGTTTTCTTGCTTTTTCAGGCATCCTACATGGATGCTATGCCGTACTCCTACCGACTAAAACCACACAATGCTTTACAACAGTCTAAATAAATATAAATAAATTTATTTATTTACCAGAATATGGTCAAAGTGGTGTTACAATAGTTACAATGTTTCTTCATATTCTGCCACATGCGGCGTGTAAATTCTTGTCTTAATAAATTAAATAACACTCGTATAAAGTCAACAAATAGTCAATAGCCTTATCAGAACAATAAAACAACACTAAGCATGCTTATATTTCACAATATTTTCAGTAGGCACAATACATAATTATTAGGTATCAAAATTATGTTATCTCAAGTTATTTCTATGTTAGTTTGTCGTCAAAAAATTCATTAATTCCGTAGTATATTTTGTTTAACAATATTTTAAAGAGTTGTTTTTTGAAAAGTGTCATGCGTAGATTAGCTATGTTCCGTGGGATTTTATTATATATTTTTATGCACATGCAGTAAACATTTCTTTTATATAATTCTAGTTTTATTTGGGGTACATGTCGCAAAATTCTGTTAGTACACGGTGTCCCAGAGCAGAAAAATGAAGTGCCAGCACATTTAGTGGTGAATATTGTAAGGGATCACTTGAAGTCTGAATCGTTTTCCGAGGCTGACATTACGAGGTGCCGAAGAATGGGTCGTCCATCTGCTTCCAGCAAGCCAAGGCCTATTTTGTTTAAATTACAGCAAATGGATATAAGAAATAAGATTTGGTTCTCTAAATCAAAACTTAAAGGAACAAATTTCACACTATCCGAGTTCGTCACGCGCACTCGTCATCAAGTCTTTTTAACAGCGCGTGAGCGTTTTGGCGTAAACAAATGCTGGACGCGAGAGGGACATATCTATGTTCTGGATCCTGATGGAGGACGTCACCGTGTGGCTAGCCTGAGTGAGCTCAACGGGCTTGATTGGAGTACCCAAAACTCAGAGTCAGCTGTGCCGGCCAAACCGGCAACTAAGCCTAGACGGGTTGGGACAAAGAAGTAGTGTTTTCACAGTATGTACTCGTATGTAAGCGTCACAGACAAGTAGGTATTTCATTATCCCATTACTTCAATAACTACTTTCACTTTTAATAACAATTAAATGTACCTTCGATTCGACGCAGCTTCTCATAATTCTTTTGTAAACAAATGGTCACGTCATTGTCATGCATGTTGTCATTGTCAGTGTCATGTCAATCGCTTTATATTTATTAACTTTTTTTTTTTTTTTTCTCTGCATCACTAATGGCATGGCCACTTATTTATTTGTTATATTGTCGATATGTTACTGCCCTGTTCATAGTTTTGCGAAATGTCTGGAAACAGAAGTAATGTTTTACAAGTATATTATTAAATGGTTGATAAATAGTCATAGTCAACATGCGGTCCAAAACGTCACACAGATAATAGATTAAATATTTTAATTTCTATATACATTTCATGGTAAGATTAAAATATTGTTCCTTTCTAGGGGCTGCCATATGAACGGGTCGGTGGCTCCTCCATTTTTATTTTTATTTTCAACGATTTTTATTTGTCAAGCTGTACATGCAATTAAATTATGCAAGATGCTTTTTAGTGAAATCACTGCGTCGGGTTAGTGTTATCCATAGTTTTAGTACTGTACAAAAATTACCTAAACTTATAGATATTTTAAATTAGACGCGCAACTGGCGGGTGGATATTTTGTGTTATTGAGGAAAAGTATAATATATTTATAGTTATTTTTATTTATATAAATATTATTTGTTATTATTATTAACATCTATATATATTTAATATAATGTTGAACATAGACATAAGTAGCAATGATAGCTTTATAACGGCCAGTAGTTTGGATAAAAGCTTAGTAAGTATGCCTTCGTTAGCTGATGTTGTTCGGACACGGTTTGCTGATGTCTCCAAGAATTTCAATGTAGTCCACATAAATGCACAGAGTATTCCGGACCATTTCCCGGCTATGCTAACTACCTTTGACTGTCAAAATATCCACGCTATCCTTGTTTCTGAATCTTTTCTCAAACCCTGTCTTATGACTAGCTGTTACTCTCTTCCTAATTTCCACTTAATAAGAAATGACCGCGTATACCCCAAATGTGGCGGAGTAGCTATTTATTTGCGAAATAATTTATCGTATAATGTCCTTGACGTATCTCCGCAGCCGACGCCGTTAAATGCCGGGGAACACCTCTTCTTAGAGGTTGAACTTCTACATACCAAATTGTTACTTGGAGTTTATTACAGTCCTTCAATGCATGTTAACTTCTTCTCTTCTTTTGAAACCCTATTAGAACGATATTTACCAGCTTATAATCATACTATTATAATGGGAGATTTCAATACGTGTCTTTTAAAGAATGATTCCCGTTCATCTACATTTCTTAATCTTGTTGAGTCTTATGATCTATCAATTCTTCCTTCCAATACCACTCATCACTTTCCTAATTGTAGACCATCTCTTATCGACTTAATCCTTGTTTCCTCAACTGACCTGGTTGCTAAGCACGGTCAGCATCCAGCTGATGCTTTCTCCTATCATGACTTGATATATCTTTCCTATAAAATTCGTACTCCGAAGAATAAACATAAGATTGTCATGCAACGCAATTTTGGTGGCATGGATCGCAATGAGTTGTGTGAAGATGCCAAAAATATCGATTGGGGGGCACTATTAGCGGCCGATACGATCAATGATAAAGTTGATTTATTCAATAATGCGCTGATTAGGTTGTTTGATATACATGCGCCAGTTCGTGCAGTGAAGGTGAAACAGCTGCCTTCACCTTGGCTTACAGCTGAAATTAAAGAATTGTTGACCAAAAAAGCGGCTGCAAAATGTAGGTATAAAATTCGACCTACACCTTTAAACCAGGAGAAGTATATTACATTAAGAAATCATTGCAATAAGGTGTGTAGGAAAGCACAGCGCCAATATATTCATAAATCGGTCGAGAACGGAGACCCTGCCAAAATATGGAAATTTCTCAGAACAGTGGGAGTTGGAAAACCACGTCAAAATTTAGTAGCTAACAGCGTTAATATAGAATTATTAAATCAACACTTCTCGTCTTCGTCTGCGTTAGATCAGACGGAAAAATCTATTACTATGCAATATCTTTCATCACTTCCAACTCCCGACTACTCACCGTTCGTATTCAATCAATTATCTGAGTGTGATGTTAAGAGGAGTATAATGACAATAAGCTCCAATGCAGTTGGCAGTGATAGCGTTAGTCGTAACATGCTGCTACCTATTATTGACGAAATCTTACCTGTATTGTGTCATATTTTAAACCATTCCTTTTCCTGCTCTGAATTTCCTAAAGCTTGGAAAGACGCACAAATTACTCCTATCCCTAAAAAACCAAACCCAACTTCCTTTTCTGAATATCGTCCCATCTCCATATTACCTTTCCTATCCAAAGTTTTAGAGCGACTCGTCCATAACCAATTAAATACATATCTGAATAGACACCAACTCCTAAATCCTATACAATCAGGTTTTCGCCCAGGTCACAGCACGACAAGCGCATTGGTTAAGATAACTGACGATGTGCGTATGGGTATGGAGGATGGAAATCTCACAGTTCTTACATTACTCGATTTTAGCAACGCCTTCAACACTGTAGATTTTCAACTCTTGCTTGGTATTTTGCGCTCTTTTAACATATCTCCACCAGTTATTGATTGGTTTCATAGCTACCTGTTTGGACGCCGACAGAGGGTTCGCGTTGAAGACTCCTTTTCCTCTTGGTGTAGTACAACTGTTGGCGTACCGCAGGGTGGCGTGCTTTCTCCCATGCTTTTCACCATTTTTATAAATTCTATCACAAAATATTTATTTTCCGCCTGCCACCTTTTTGCAGATGATCTACAAATTTACACACAAGCTCCTGTGGCTGAATTATCGACAGCCTTTACCATCATAAATGCGGACTTGGCTCATATATGCCAGTGGAGCAAGCAATATGGCTTGGTAGTAAATCCCGCAAAGACACAGGTCATTGTAGTTGGTAGCTCCAGAATGTCGTCGCAGGTGGACTGGACAACCCTTCCAGCTATATTGTTTGATGGTGTACCATTGCAAATTAGTGAAAAGGTGAAAGATTTGGGCATAATGATTGATAGTTCGCTATCCTGGACTGCACAAATGAGTCACGTTAGCCGTAAAATATATGCCACATCAGGTTCTTTACGCAGATTGCGTAACTTTTTGCCCACTGCCACTAAAATTGCACTTGCAGAATCCCTCCTTCTACCCTTACTGGACTATGCCGACGTTAGCTATCTCGATGTCACTGAGGAGCAACTTGATAAACTTGAGCGCCTCCAAAATTTTTGTATTAGATTCATATTTGGTTTACGCAAATATGATCATGTTTCTGAATTCCGCAGTAAGCTCAAGTGGCTCCCAATTCGTCTTCGACGGAATACTCATATTCTCTGTTTACTTTACAACATTCTCTTTAATCCCACTAGTCCCATTTATTTGAAAGAACGTTTTATGTTCCTTTGTGACACACATGTGAGAACTTTGAGGTCATCAGAGTCTTTGGAATTGGCGGTACCGAGGCATTCGACATCTTTCTACAACAGGTCGTTTACTGTGCAAGCTATACGGCTCTGGAATGCATTGCCCTTAACCATAAGAAAAGCAAAGTCGTTAAACATTTTTAAACGAATGGTGAAAGACCACTATTTAGAGTCTTAGTTTAACCATTCTCCGAGTACTTATATCCTTGTAACTGCTATATTAAGTAATCTATGAATATAATATTGTGTATGTATATAGGTTGGTATGTATGTATGTATGTATGTATGTATTTGTATGTATGTTTGTAGGTGTGTACATAGTTGTAAATACTGTTATTGACTAAATTTAAATTCTTCTACCTTTAATACACCTCCCAAATTACTACCCATCTTAATCTCTGACAATTATCTCCATCCAAAGGTTGCCTGGTAGAAATCGCACTTAGCGATAAGGCCGCCCATTGTACATTACAAGACCTTGTATTCCTTAACTATGTAAATTTTTTTTTTTTTTTTTTGGTGTACAATAAAGAATATTTCTATTCTATTCTATTCTATGTAATCTGTCTCTATGCCTAGTTCGACTATTCGCATAATCTCCAAGCTTTTTGCACATTTGGGGATATTTCTTGACAAAAATGCAAATTTCAAATATGTATAAGCATGGCAATGGCAGAACATGGAGTTTCCTAAATAATGGTTTGCAACTGTCTAGGACATAAGCGCCGCATATCGCTCTAATGCACTTTTTTTGGAATTTAAATGCTTTGTCTATGTTTGTGGAATTGCCCCAAATTATGATACCGTATCGGAGGGCCGATGACACATAAGCATGATAGGCATCCATTGCCGTGCCTAGATTTATCGTTTCCCTAAGCCGCTTTAATGCGTAAACGAAACGGTCTAATTTGTTTACCATGCTATCAATATGATCTTTCCAGCTACAGTATGTTGTCTATAGTTATACCCAAAAATACACAATGATTCATAGTAGGGAGCTGGCTATTTTTGTAATTAATGGCAAGATTATTTGTATATGTATGTGATGTTTATTTTTAAATTATTTTTTTGCAACCAATTGATTGCAGTGTCTAGTGCGTCAGTAATTTTACCTTCTAAGTTGGCTTTGTCTTTGGTTTTTACCAACAGTGTTGTATCGTCCGCGAAAGGAATGCAGTCACCTTTAATTGCGTTAGGAAGATCGTGTAACAGAGAAAGAGCAAAGGAGCCAATATACTACCCTGTGGCGTACCCCAATTATTTGATTTGAAACTGGATCTGAAAACATTCTGTTCAGATTGACAAATTCGTGATATTTCAACGCATTGTTGTCTCTCCCCCAAATAGCTCCTGATCCAGTCATGGGTATTACCTCGTATGCCGTAGGAGGAAAGTTTCTCAAGAAGTGTCTCGTGACAGACAAAATCAAATGCCTTCGTCATGTCTATAAAGACACAGCTGATCTGTGATTTGGAGTTGAGAGTCTCAGTTATTTGATTGACAAGTGAAAAGCATGCCATACTAGTGGAGCTGCTTTTCCTAAATCCGAACTGTTCCTTTTCAATATGTGACATGCCGTTAAGAATCCCTCCTTTCTGGAGTACATTGCTCTCTCAAACACCTTAGACATCACTGGGATTAGGGTAATTGGACGATAATTACTCATATTAGCCCTTGAGCCTTTTTTATACAAAGGTCTAACAATTGACTTTTTTAATAGTTTTGGAAAAGAACCTTCCGTGAAAGATAAATTAATTATATGGTGTAAGGGTGGGGCTAAGCTATTGGCGCATTTTTTAATTACTTTTGTATTTATGTCATCGTAGCCCGTAGAGTTCGTATTATTTAAGGATTTTATTATTTTGTAAACGTCGGCGCTGTCCACTGGGGTCAAATAAATGGTTTTTGAGTATTGGGGGATACTAGTCGATTTTACTTTAGCACTCCTATGTGTGTCATAGGTTAAGTTAATATAATAGTCATTGAATAGTCTGCATATTTCGTTTGGTTCATTGTAGATTTTACCTTCCCATTCTACAGATTCTATTTCCGTTTGTAGTGCAGTGTTACTTGTGCTATTTTTAATTAAGTTCCAGGCTGCTTTATTTTTATGTTTAGAGTTATTCATTCATCATCATTTATATATTTAGAGTCATTTAATTGCTATGCTTTTTTAATACATTGTTTCAAAACTTTATTATAGTTATAATACTGTGTTTTATTATGCTTTTTGTTATGTTTACATAGGTGATATTTAAGATAAAGTGACCTCTTTTTAATGCAACATTTTTTAATACCCTTAGTTAGATATCTATTTTTGACCGGTTTAAAGCAGTTCTTAACCCTTATAATGGGGAAGCAAAGGTTGTAGAAGAGAGTCAATGTTTCATGGAAAGACTTAAATGCTTCGTTTGTTGTTGGGTAGTTGTATACCTCAGAGAAGGATAGGTTTGAAATATAATATTGAAATCTGCAAATATTTTCATCGCTTAGGTCTCTAACTTTTTTAGACCAATATGTCGGGTGGTTCTAAGTCACGCTATTACTTTTAATTTTAAACCTTAGGGACTGTGCTGTTTCATGATCCGAGAGGGCCAGGTAATGTACTGCTGAAACAGTGTCGGTTATGTTACTGACTATTAAGTCCAAACATGACTTTTTTCGTGTTGGAACTTCTATGTGAATCTTAAAGTTATTATTGGACAATACAGATTTCAGAATACATGAGTACTGTGTGTTTTTTTTAGTATTTATGTTCCAGTCTCCACACATAATTATTTTATATTTTTCTTTTTGCACAACATATCAGTGAGGAGTGCCAAGTTGTCTAGAAAGTTATTCGCATTAGCTGTTGGTGTTCGATAGATACATACAATTATAAGGTTGTATTTTGTTATTTCTGTTGCACAATATTCAAATTGTAGTCTTATTGGCGGGATGAGACCGGTCACTTCCTTGAATTGCAAGCCCCTCCTGACCAAAATGCATGAACCACCACGTTTTTTGTTAGGCCTGGAGTATGATGCTGCTCTCTTATAATTATTAAAGTTAATATTCGCCTCAGCACCATGCTTAACAATGTTTCCGTACAACAAAGAATATCTACTGGTGCAATAACCCTCCCAAGTTCAGTTAAGGCAATCTCTAACATTTCACGTTTACGTAGCAAGCCAGCAATATTTTGGTGGAGTAGAGTCAAATTCTGATAACTAGTATGATCTACGAAAGGAACTATTGTTCTTACATGGTTCTGGTTTACTACTATCCCAAAAGTATTAAGTTATTTTAGTTTGTGTTAACCCGCATTGAGACCTGTTAAAAGTGTCAGTTGAAAGAGATTTATTTAGTTCAGCATTTATATGCCCATGTTTGTACTGCCTAAGAGCATCACTGTGACAATCCGGGTCATCAATTATTGTATTAAGTTTTTGACAAAGGTGCAGGAGGTACTTCTCTTTGTAAGTTATTGTAGGGAAGTGTTTGTTGTAGTATCGCTTATAAGAATTGTGTATTTTTAGGTATTTAAAATTCTTGTAATTTTTTATTATCAGTTCTAAACCTGTATTAATCATATTTACATTTAAATAGGGATTATGGTGTACATTCACTATTATTACATTAAAAGAACTTAGTTTGAGTAATACATTGCACACTTCAGATAAAATAGTAAAGGGCTGCCTATCATTGGACCCTATCATCAGAATAACAATATCATGTGGGGCTAATTTGTGTATAAAATTGTCGGTACAACTATCTAAAATCTGTGCGCTTGTAGCATTAGGTTTGACTATTGATGTTATATTGTACTTACTATTACCGTTTCCCCTTCGGGTTTCTCTCCCTTTCATCATTGTTTTAGATATGCCACGCGCTTGTTGATCTCCTAATATGACTATATTGTATTCCTTTTTTTGGACGTGTTGGTTTGAAGTCTTCGTCTCAATAACATTAACATTGCCCTCTCTTGTGGGTTGAGTTTGTTGCTGCAATGGGTGGTAAAGCTGGGTTGTCAGAGCCATATCCTTTGTCACATCTTCAGCTGGGCCACGAGATGTGGTATCTATTGGTTGGCTTATGGTTCTAGGATGGCTAGTTTCCTTATTGTTATTGTAAGAAATAGTTTTAGAACTATTAATGGACTTCTTTTTTTGAGTCGAGCATTTGACTTCAGGTGAGCCACAGTAAACTTCTTTATATTGGGATATTCTTTTCTGTTGACCTAAACTATGCTGTTTCAATTGACTATTCTCGATACTTAGCATTTCAATTTCTTTATGCGCACTTAGGAGCTCATTATTTAGTTTTAATATCTCCTCTTTGAGAAGTTCTACATCATTCATGTTGATCACCGACACATCCGGTAGGCTCCGAGAGTGATAGTTTGATGTAATTGATGCATATGATAGATTTAACGATTCCGTAGATGTAGAATTAATAATGCGATTTTTTCGGATAGTGATATTGTCAAGGCTCATGCATCTATCCATGTTCGTTATTTGTTGTTCTTCCGTTCGTTGTCCTTGTTATTTTTCATAAATGAGTCAAAACTATTTTAATATTTATCGGTAAAAATGCGTCAAAATGTCAAAGAATGGTCATCAGTGGTTATTAATTTATTTTTCTTAAAGACGGGTAAAACGTACATAATTGTGTAGTGTTTTTTTTTCCAAATATTGTACAGTTTTTCCAGATTATCGCATTATTTTGGGAACAGACTTGACTTCTCGAGCTTTTAGTTGAATATTGTTCATCAATAGTTCTTTAATTTGAGCGTAACGTTGTAGGACATTTTTCTATGCCCGGAAGTTCCGCCCGGGTAAGCCTTTGAAAGGATGTTTTTTTTTCATGCTATTGAAATAAAATCTGCAGAAATAATAAAGTCTGTAACGAGCGCCACATAATTTGAAGTAATCGTAGAATTAAATCCTGCACGCGATAATGAAAGTTCTCGCTCAGTAGAATATATTTTCTACAGGTAAACACCAACCGTAGGGCCGCCGTCCACCAGCAGCATGACCACCAAGTCTGATCAAATGATCATCTCCGCCCGTTCCTCCACAAGTCTTTGTACAATGTTGTGGGCTGCGAAGACAATCAATGCGACTTGGCAAGTCTCATCTTTAAATACCAGTTAGAAACCTTAATAGCATTTTTGAAGACCTATCTCTAGATACCTTGCACGTATGGGTTTAGTGAAAAAAACAATTGAGTTTTAGTTCTGAGTATGGGGACTCCCAAAATTTACTGCTTTTTTTCTAGATTCATGTGAAAATCTTGATGCGGTTCACAGAATACATCTATTTACCAAGTTTCAACAGCATAGTCCTCATAGTTTTGGAGAAAAGTGGCTGTGACATACGGACGGACAGACAGACAGACATCGCGCATCTATAAGCGTTCCGTTTTTTGCCATTTGGCTACGGAACCCTACAAAAGAAACAATTGTTATCGCTATCATAGAAGTGTTTGTGTATGTAACTCAAACAACCCTTTAAACAAATTATGCCACTAATGCACCCGTTAATTCACCCTTCAAGCGGGTGTCAAGTCACAAACTTCCAATTACACGCGCGAGTAGGGTAGGTCTTAGCGCGTAAAAATTACATCGCGTGCGCTTGGAATTGAAATTAATCTTGGCACTAACCGCAAAGCACGATGTCTTTGCATGCACACCGTTGCTTATGTGCTTATAAAACACTTTACACTGATACGTAAAGGGTTTACTTATTTATCTGATCCGATAACAAGACTCCTAATTTGAATAAAATAAAATAAATTACATACATTCATACATGTAGTCACGCCTTTATCCCCGAAGGGGTAGGCAGAGGCATTGTATACGCCCACATTTCACCTTATAGTTTCATGTCCTACGTAATAGGTGGTGGAGCCTACTGCCGTGAAATGGACAAGCGCAGGTCGCTGCGACCCGCTGTTGAATTTTTCAAGCCGCCCCCCGTAAGGCCGTAAACTTGGCTTAACGATTGTCATTTTACTGACAACCGGGTTTCATTTCGAGTTTTCCTTCTCTACGCAATGGATCTTTTTGCGAAAGCGTTCCCTTAGTCGCCTCTTACGACACCCTCGGGGTGTATTGGGGTGGCGACATTTTGTACTCTTACCCGTCGCAAAAAGGAAATAAAATAAATTACTAGCAAAATATATTTTGCGGTTTCACCCAATCTGCAGCATTTATACATGATAACCTTCTTTTATCTGTTGGCGAAAATTTTGGGAATATCCGTGTGAAGTTACTTCAAAAGAAAACATTGTCATAATAATTTGAACTCAAGTTTTCTTCAGTTATTGGTAAAAAAGGAAAGTACATAAAAATGATAAAAGGTTCAAATGTAATTTGATTATAATCTTACCGAGTGTTTATTAACACTAAATTCTAGTAAGCAAAAACATTACTGATACAAAACTCTCAAAATTTTTAACAGAATTTTGTGAACAAAATGCCAGAACATGCAAAGATGAAAAATTTCTGTTCACTTTTTAAAACACGTCAAAACTCCACCCGTTTTTGACACCCGCCTTTGAAGCATCAGTGTGAGGTTGTAAAGATCAGAATTTTGCGGTTAAAAGTTTAAAAATCCGAGACATACGGGTTTAACATGAAAGCTACATACTTTTTGGTTTTCTACAGCTTCTCGGTACTGTAGGTGTTGTATACAAAATGTATTATCCATTTGCCTCATTTTATATTGTCGCTGGGTAAATGGACCAAGTAAAATGGGTAACTTAACTGTCTGGAACTGTATGAAAATGGTTTGATACTATTATAATATTGCTGGTTTTGTTACATTTAGGTTATTTTAATGTTTGAAATCCGGAACAAAACGAGGTTCAAATATTGAAAAGGCGTAAAACTTTTTGAGTGAGTGCATAAAGAAAATAGTAATTAAATAGTGACTTGGTTTTGAATTATACTTAGATTTCTGGTGCCCAATGCGTTTTCTGCTACTCAAAAGGGGGCTGCTTTGGGTAAATCACTTCCTGCTAAAAAGTAGGAAGAATTATATGCGCTTTAACCGATGAAGAAACGTAAATCATATTTCTAGCTATGGTCATCGCGAAGGCTAACCTTACTACTTTAGATTTTCCTGCTCCTAAAGCTGCCTTAATGCGAAGTTATTGTTGGGATTAGATAGTCTGCTAGTTTAGCGGAGCAACCCAATAAGTGATGACACTTGGTTGTTGGCTCTCGCCGTATCCGTTGGAAAAATACATCCGCGCCTCGTAAGTATCAATGCTCTATGATTTTTTTTACATTACTGAGGTGGCAGACAATTTATGGCCCACCTACATGTAGCCTACGGACGTTTGCAGCACCAGAACCTGTCGGCTGCGTTGGTTGTGATGAACCCCAAATGAAGTTTTTCAAGCCGCTCATAAGGTCTTCTACTTGGCTTAACGACTCATATCACTGACAACCGGGACCAACGGCTTAACGTTCCTTCCGAAACATGAAAACGCTTGGAAATAAATATCACAAAGTGTGTAACGTTGTGAAGCGACGAATAAAAAATCTATTAATTCATATTATTATTTCAATTAGTTTATAATTATATCTTAAAAACTATTTTATAATGGAAGTTGTTGAAAGCGCCATCTGCCGACAAATAGTCACATTAAAAGAAGCCGCGCTTAAAGCGCCGTAACTCACCAAGTAGGTAAATTACGTAGGACGTAGGGACGATCTTCGTCGCCAGAGGCGCTGTTCAATTCTATAAATAGGAGTGCACGCGCAGTTTCGGGAACACATCACAAATTTAAAAAAGGGCAATCGCGAAAGTATTAATACTTGTTATAAATAAATTCATCAGTGTATAGGGAGCGAATTTCTCCCTAGGTGAATAATTGTCTAGCTGCAAACGACGAGTACCCCATCCTTGGGTGAGTTAAATTGTGTATAACGTAATCTAATTTTTAAACTGTGAAAATTAACGGCTGTTGGTCCACCCTGTTATAAGGGGGTAGTTAAAGGGGTGTGAAAAAACACTTTGTAAAATTAGTGCTGTAGGCAGATGTTGTAAGACCTCGCGATTCCTGCAGCTGTTCATAGCAGACGGGAACCGGCTGGTCTTTTGGGAATATTGAGGAAAAAGGGTTTCAAACTAACGCCTAGTCTGGAACATTCCAGGGTCCACCCTACGGGTTGCGAACATTCACCCTACGGGTTCCAAGAAACATCGTTCACCCTCTGGGTTTAGGAAAGACGAGCAATCCTTCCTACAATTGGTTACGCCGTGCAGTTCGACGAGTGGACGGCACGGAGACGTCGCGGACTGCATCACCCATCAAGAAGGCCAACCCCAAGATAAGTCGGAATCCCGCGAAGGCCTTCGGAAACCTTCTTGCTGCCTGATAATACCACGACCCCGAGTTTCTATTGCAATAAATCGTCAGTTATAATTTTAATCCTCTTATCATTTCTCTCTTCTATTCTCCTCCTGAAAGCCTTCAGCATTTCAAGTTGCACGTGGTGATCACCCACGCATGACTGGCCATAGTAAATATTGCTTACTACAGTGATCATTTATAGAACACTTGAGTCCGCGGGGCCACGAGAGCTTAACATTGGATGGGTCACAAAGCGTGGCTTTCACTTTCTTGCTCAAGTACAGCAAGAAACCTTCCCAACAGTTTTCCACTAATGCAGGACGCAGTTCTTGGGTACCTCTCCTCAGCCTTCTTGTACCACAGATATAGACGTATAGTGCTGTTATTGCTATCTTTCTGATTTTCAACCGCCTGAAATCAGCCTAAGCAATGAAGACTATTCACAAATTAGTCTAAAAATGTATTTACTTTAAGAATACCTTTTTTTGTTGATAAAAGCTTCTCCAATCATTATAAATAAAAGATAGGCAAATCAAAGGTATGTAAAATAAATAATTGAGCCAAAAAATACACAAAAATAATGATCTAAGGCAGCGTAGAGATACAAACAAAAATAAAATATAAGTAATTCAAGCCGACTCCGTGTTGAGTTCTTCATATTGCAAATTTTCATAATGTATGTGATATATGTCGGCGGATTTTTTCGTAATATCCGTAAGCCTGTGATCCAATATTAATACCAGCGCTGAAACGTATAATTGAATTTTAAATATAGTATTGTGAGAAGGTAAAAAAATCTGAATAAAATGTGATTTGGAAAAGCTTTCTCTGAACTTTCACTGTATACCGCTAGATGTTTATAATCTCATGGTGATATAGTAAAATATGATAAGAAAAGAGGAAAAAGGGTACCCTACACCAAATGTGCTGCTACACAAGACCCTAAGCTACCCTATGTCAACTTTTACGGGTTGTCTGTTAAGATAAGCAACACACCCTCATGGCTGGCAATTCTAGATTATTCAAATTCATCTAATAACGGGGTGTGAAATCATAAGTGTAGAAAAGTAACTCAAATAATAAAAACTAAAAATAAAAACAGGGATTTCATGAAAAGGGTGAGCTTCTAAAATGTAACGGCTTCATAAATATAAATATACGTTTATTATGTAAAGGGCAATGCAAGGTTACACTTCTTTCTCCTACTTATGTTTATATAAACAGGTACCTACTAGTTCCTTACTAAAACTGGTAGCAGGGTATCCAATATTTGGTTGAAAAATAGGACATCCCTTGTTTAGATGTTTTTCTTTGGGTATGCATTTTGAATCCATTATTTACATGCTAACTTTATACTAACAAACTGACTAATATGGCTTAAAATATAGGCATGACGTGACTAGGCAGAAGTGATTGTAAATTAAGTAAAAAGTAATGAAAAGTGTTGAAATCGTGATTTAAAGTTGAACAGAACAAAATTCATTACACTCGATTTATATCTCCAATGCTGTAGACAAATGGTCCCTCGTATTAGATGATCTATTGCCGGACCAGTGACTTATGATTAACAGTAAGCAAGTCAACTTAGTCCAGATCATGCAGAACCATCATGTAAATCAATTAATTTTACTTTTTATAGAAAAAAATAACAATTCTTAATATTATATTTCTCTAATTTTCAGACAAACACTTGAAAATAGGCAGTAAGTATTGAATAATTGTTTTAAGATGTCATTATTATGCAGTTTAATATTTCAGAACTCAATTATGTCAGGACTGTCCGGAACTAATGAGAAAGTCATGGTACACGTACTAACAATAATATTGCGTGTTCTATATAATGGATTTTTTTATTTGTAACTGCTCGTTTAAGTTTATTGGGTGTCCAATTATATCCACAATGTTTTAGCTGACATGCTACATGTCAGCTTTGATTTAGTTGCTCATGTACTCGTACATGATATCATGTGATAAAATCTGTCTAATAAACGACAAAGAAAAACTTGTAGCTTCTCTGACTCAGTGTTCTAAATAAGCGATTACTGTCGGGGGCCTGAGGACGGTGGGGTGACTGCTCACTATCCTTACAGATGTAGGCTCAAGACGTCAGCGTGACGTGATAGTTTTACGCACGTCACACGCCCCAAGAAGCGTGATAACACCCGAACAACCCCCTGAAGACGCGGGATAGCACCCGAACAGCCAAGATCTGTTGGAATTCCTGGGGATATCCTTCCGAAGGCTTACCCGGGGCTCCCAACCGTAGGCAGTAGGTAGGGAACGTGTTAGTTTTTAGTCGGTGACGGATTTTCCAAATATAAAAAAAAGCGATCACTATAATAAGCAACTTCGCGTTGACTACTTTGTGACATTAATTTCATTTGTAGGTAAACGTTTCCGTGCTTCGGAAGGCTCGTGATGTCGTTGGTCCCGGTTGTCATTGACATGACTGTCGTGAAACTAAGTTACAGCCGTTACAGGTCACTTGAAAAATAACGAATTTCAAAGTGGCATGATTGTGGAAAGTCGTGTAAGCAATCCTATTTCAGTTGTGTGTATTTATATAACTAAGGTGGCAGACAAGTATACGGCCCACCGGTTGTACTAGGAGGTCACAGTAGCCTATCGACAATGCTATCGACGTTTGCAACACCACTGTTACAAGACTAAAAACCTTCTAAGACTCCCTTTAAACAACTCCATACTGTGAACAAGCGTTTGGAAAAATCAAGGCATGGAGATCATTCCATCTACGCATTATTTCAGTATAACGTTGCTTATATATAGCTATAGCTTATGCACATAAGCTTAGCTATTTCAAACACAAATCTGTTTTCGCATCACCTATCCTTGAGCTCAATTACCACAATGATATTCGTTCGAGTAGGTAAATTTAAAGGGGGTCTAACAATATTTGTATCGCGTGCGTTGGGCGTCGAATTAATACTAACAATTACTTGGGTAGCACGCACAAAAAACCCGTACAAATTGCTACTGTGCGTGTTGGTATTAATTGTGGTGTAAGTGAGGAGAGTACAAGCTATAAGAGTAGGTACTTGAAACTTTTTCTTTGCACTGAAATTGCGAAACAGGTCATTTCTTTATAGAAGTAAAGTTTGTATGTCTGTAATTGGCAAACGCTAAAACTATTGAAGCGATTGCAAACATTAATTTCTTTTTGTGAAGTAATGTAGGTAGGTATCATCATGCTATTAGCTATGGCAGCGGAGCAGTAGTAATAAATTTCTAAAATAAGGCATATATTTTCATACAAACTACGGGTACTACGAAGTTAGCAGTATGTCACATGCGCAGTTGTGGGGCACAGGCAGTAATTAATAAAATCTTGCCGATAAATCATTACTGCTAAACCAGTTTTATAATACAAAACTTAATGGATGCGTCCATTTAGGAGACTCAAATTCAAGTGAACAGATAGCTACTCTTTGACCACTTTTTATATCGGATACAATTTCCTGGTTACATACAGTAAATATTGAGATGTCAACTACAATTTTTGCTATCCAGTTTATCAAGTTGAATACGCCTTAAATCATAGATTTAGAATTTTTCGCCTGAAATTGTTTGTTAGGTTTAAAAAAGACTGCGTGACGAGTAGTAGGCATAACGAGAAAATATTATGCAGAATCGCTTGCTTTAATAAATTAGACGCCACCCTAAAGTGGTCTATCAATACCAATTGAATCAATCCTTAAAAGCTTTCGATTATACGATTTTAAAAGCCCAACCTAATTACTATTTTGTCAATGTGCTTCATAATCAGCTTACAAGTGTATTTATCAGACAAAAGCCTGAAAATAATATAGAACCTTTAATGAAGAGCAGCCGATTTCTATGACTTTGTTATTTGTTATATAAAAATAAGTCGGGTTTTCCTTCCTGACGCTATAACTCCATAACGCACGAACCAATTTCCACGGTTTTGCATTCGTTGGAAAGGTCTCGGGCTCCGTAAGGTTTATAGCAAAGAAAATTCAGCAAAATTTCACATACAGCGCCATCGCGGGCGAAGCTGCGGGCATCAGCTAGTTTATTATGTAGAAGCAATTTATTAAACTTATTATTAAATTGGAAAGGAGTGGGTGTGACGTTTTATTTTCAAGTTCTTTCCTCACAGTCCTTGGGAATCTGGAATCTTGATGTACATTTCATACGACAGTCTCTACTTGTCCCTATTATAAAATCAAATGGTCAAATCTTAAGGTGAGTCTACGCTAGACGAGTCGAGCACGAGCGGAGCACGAGCCGAGTCGCTCTGCTCGCGATGACAAGACAAGTGTCGCTCGAGGCTCGCACGGCGGTCCACACTACATGAATTTAGACTCTGCTCGTGCTACGCTCGTAGTATCTTTAAAAGTAAAGTTTACGTTTACTCATTTTCTATAAACTCTCCTATACCTACGTAACGTATATCATTCTACAAATTATTTGAAAAATTCCTTAAAAATATTTTCTTTCATGTAGGTAGGTACTTAGGTCACAAAGTAGCACTAATTAGGTGCGAGTTAGTGCTGCCCGGGGTTTGCTATGAAGTAATGCCGTTGAATTTTGCCACCACATTCTCTGCTGAAACTATAATATGTGTCAGCAAAGTAAACTGCCCGGGGTTTGCTATGAAGTAATGAGTGACACATTTGTGTGTTTTGGCATAAAGCGGGGCAGGCCTACGTCCCCCGGTGGACTGCCATAGGCTGATTTGAATTGAAAGAGTGAAACGGAACTGACTACTAGTATTTCGCATCTTAATAAGACTATTACTGATGATGATTACAACAAAACATAACATAACATATGGTCACGCCTTTATCCCCGAAGGGGTAGGCAGAGGCATATTATAATGCCGATATTTCAACTTTATAGAATTTGTCCCACGTAATAGGTGGTGAGCCGTATTGCCGTGTTGAGATGGACAGGCGCAGGTTGTGACTGCCTGCTGTTGAAATTTTCCAAGCCGCCTACAAAGGCTTTCAACTTGGCTTAACGACTGCTATTTTACTGGCAACCGGGACCAACGGCGCAACGGGGCCAGCCCGGAAACGCTCAAATTAATGTCACAAAGTGGTCACATGAATGTTCACCCATCCAAGGACTGGCCATAGTGAAAGTTGCTTACTGCAGTGATCGTATACAGAACACTGAGTACGCTTGGCCACAAGCGTTTCTGATGATTATAAATTGAAACTATAAGTTTTATACAAATTACCATTTTTGTAACATGTAAAAAATGTATTTTGCAGTAGCAACCAGACACATATCGGATTAGGATGAACTCTCCAATGTTTAGACTATTATCTCACTCAATAATAATATGTATAGCTACCAAGTCCATGTTGGGAGTCCTGAGGTATCCTTCCAAGGGCTTACCCGCGGCTTCCAACCGTAGGCTGTTAGGTTAGGATACGTGTGGTTTTTAGTCAGTAGTAGTTCCGCATAGCAACAATCTAGGATTTTCCTCACGTTAAAAAAAAACATACCTAGTTATATTCAAGGAACATTAATATTGAATGTCTGTATATTCCTGATATTAAACCTAACCCTTTGATGGCTTTGTCGCTTTGTTGTGCATACGACCGACGGTTTATTGATGGAGAGTACCACAAAAAGATAGGGTTTGTTAAAGGTTAGTTTACAAAGCTTTAGAATTTCAAGGGTTCCGTACTTCATAACAACAACAGAGTCTTTGATAATTTTTTGGATTGTTTATTAGGGTTCCAAACCGTTCCGTGTATTGTGACGAAATTTGGGAGAAGTCTACGTTCAGCAATGCACTGCCATAGCCAGATTTCACTTAAACCAAATGAGGAAAAAGGAAGACACAACTAACGTTACTGTCCCTCTGTTGGTCACCAGGCTGATCTCATGAACCATGCTAACTAGACATTTAAAATTATCGCAGCTGAAATATTTCTGGGGCCGCAACAACAATAAAATACTAAAAGCTGAAAAAAATATAATCTGGAATAACATAATAATATATAAAATAATATAGAAAAGCTACTTTTTATTCTGAGAAAAAGTTTTCATGCGAAGATGGAACGGGAATAAAATTCTACGTGGGCGCAGTCGCAATAGCAAGCTAGTATTGATATGAATCCGAAAGAACCAGTTTCCTTCAGATGGAGTAACACATGTATGCAAAACACTCGAAAGTAAGAAATAATAAATCACAGAAAAGGAGTTATATGGGCGCTGTCTCACCAAGTAATTTAATTAAGCAAATCTGATCCTGGCACCAGTCTGTCATTCAATTTCCGACTAATAACATCATGGAGTTCAACAATCCCTACTACGTTTAGTTATGTAGGTACGTTTTGCTCCTCCTTCGTTCAATTAGACCTCAGGAATCAGACCCTTGTCAGACGAGAAATTCTTCACTTGAATGTTAATAAATTTTTACTAAGATTTTTGCGGAAAATCGCCTTTTATGTCGGATTTGGCGCAGAGATATATCTTTTTAATTTCTTTCGGCCATAAATCTGTGGGCACAAAGGTAAAATGCTATTCTTTATAAACATTTACTAACATTTCATTATGTTATATCCATCTTCCGTTTTAGTGTTCAAGGGATAGATTTTTGAAGTCCACGTCATCTTCATTTACTAGTGCTCAGCTAACACCTACGGCACAAGCACCCTTGCCGGAGTTTAAAGGTCAGTCGGCAGGAATACCCCCAAGAAAAGAAGAAAGCTTTTTTTATAGGCTTTCTTTTTCACCATTATTAGATTTCGTCTTATGCAATAGGTGGTGAGCTTTATGGCCGTGTTAGTGGGATGGACAGGCGCAGGTTATGACAGCTCGTTGTTGAAATGTTTCAAGCCGCCCATAAAAGCCTTCAACTTCGCTTATCGACTGGCATTTTTCTGGCAACTGGGACGTTCGCAAATAAAAGTCACAAAGTGTTCACCTAGTGGTCACCCATCCATAACCGGCCATAGTAAATGTTTCTTTCTGCAGTGATCTTTTACAGAACACTGAGTCCGAGGGGCCACGAGTGCTTCTTCGAACACAGTAACGAAAATTTATATGCGCACCAAATTATAATAAACCATTCGACAGTTCCGAAAACATTTTTTCTTATTACCATTAATCAGTTCAGCAAACGAAGTTAGCTCACTAATTTATCTACGTCACGAAATTCAGGAGGGACAAACAAACTTATTGACACCGTGACTTCCAGATGATTGATTAACGTACAAACTTTGTTACAATTTATTCTGACGTTTTGATCGCGAAAATATAATTTGTACGAACTTGTTTTATTGCCGGGGAAATAATTCTTTGACGGGCATCAATAATTGACAGTTCAGACCAAGTTCGGAGTCAATTTCGACATATTGGATGATAAGTGCGTTATTATTGTATTGTAGGACGTATCAATATTCTCAAAAGAGTATACAATGTGTTGTTAGTAACAAAAATTGTAATATTTTTATGATTTCATAATAGAAGGTAGAGTTCTTTATGAAAACGTCAAGTAGGCTGATAAAAGATGCTCTTAGACCTCAGTAAACCCGTTATTAGAATGACTCCCAGACATCCATTTCATTGAAACATTTGCATTTATTTATTTGCGTGGACTTATCCGCTAACTGTTGTGCACACGTGTCTGGGATATGAGGTATTCTGCCAGGGCAACAGCGCCCCTATTTTAAAAATCACGTCAGTTTGTGGCTTTGTTACATCGACATGACGAAACAACCTTTTTAAATTGAAAGAGGATGTAATGGCACTCTACCAAAATATTCGGAGCCCAAGCCAGTCTTACCTGCCCGCGGTACACCTGCTGGTTAACGACCGAAATGACCTCATCTCAGGGCAAAGCGAAGTCCTGCGGCGTGGTACAGTAACCCTTCTAAAATGACTACGTCCAGTACTGAACTGCAATGGACCTATTTGATCGACTGGTGTAAAAAAGAATTGTTATTAAACATTAAATATCTACCTATATTCTTTCAACCAAAGCTTCAAAATTCTACGTGTAGTTAAGATAATACCATATGTTACGCCAAAACCAGGCCTTGTTACCTGACCTGAACTAAGAGGTTAGTTGTTTTGTAAACTCGTCCTTAACTCGGGCGTGTTTGCCTGGAAGTTTAACAGACTAGACTGAAATGTGTGCCAAGACGGGTTTCTCGGTTAGTTCTGTAAGTAACTAGGATGGAAGTTTTCCAACCTCGCTTTTGCTGTTGACTTTTGTCTTTTGATTTAATTTATTGGATCAAATGTAACTGTGTTTGATTTGCGCAGCGTAGGGTTAAGGAAGTCTTGAGTATGTATGAATACTTATTTTATGTGGCAATCAAGCAAAGTACTCTCAATCTGCCAAATTGAGAACAATTCTTTGAAACTTCAATCCCACTTGAGAAAGTTTTTATGGATGCATAATATTTATTCTAAAAACTTTACCAATTTGAATCAATCCCATTTAATAGTTTCGTAAGTCACAGTTACATAATTTAAAATTTACTTTTGTTTAAAATACAGAGTGATGTTAATTGATAATTACTAAAATAAAATGTTGACTTTTGTCTTTTGATTTAATTTATTGAATCAAATGTAACTGTGTTTGATTTGCGCAGCGTAGGGTTAAGGAAGTCTTGAGTATGTATGAATACTTATTTTATGTGGCAATCAAGCAAAGTACTCTCAATCTGCCAAATTGAGAACAATTCTTTGAAACTTCAATCCCACTTGAGAAAGTTTTTATGGATGCATAATATTTATTCTAAAAACTTTACCAATTTGAATCAATCCCATTCAATAGTTTCGTAAGTCACAGTTACATAATTTAAAGTTTACTTTTGTTTAAAATACAGAGTGATGTTAATTGATAATCACTAAAATAAAATTATGTCTTTGTGTACGCCAAAATTATATTATCCTGACACTATACTAACACGGCTACCGGCCTCCTTGACCGAGGGCCTGGTTGGCTACTCGCCGTGCTTACAAAAGCAGACAAAAACGGTGGCGTGGAGGAAAGTGAGGAAAGACCCAACCCCGCGGAGAGAGTCTACGATGGTAAGCCAAGTATGTCGGGAGCTCCAGGGTTGTCCTTCCGACGGCATGCCTGTGACATCCAGCCATAGTCAGATGTGGTAAGGGCACCATGTTGTTTTAGTCGGTAGGTAGTCATTCACATTCATGAGGATTTCCACACATGAAAAAGGTAAACAGACGAGATTTATCAATAACTAGCTGATGCCCGCTGCTTCGCCCGCGATGGCGCTGTATGTGAAATTTTGCTGAATTTTCTTTGCTATAAACCTCACGGAGCCCGAGACCTTTCCAACAAATGCAAAACCGTGGAAATCGGTTCGTGCGTTCTGGAGTTATAGCGTCAGGAAGGAAAACCCGACTTATTTTTTTATATTGTAGATTGAGACTAGTCCTTTACCTACATTCTTCTATAGATAGTTTTTTCATTTTCTTATGAATTTGGTAAACCAGTTTATTCATGAAGTGGTCTACAATCCAATCAATCAATCAAACCCTGAGCAACCTCTACAAGGTTTATATTTATTTATTTGTAACCTACACCTTCGCTCATTACTTCGAGGCACTTAACCAAACTGAATCCTATATTACTAGTATCCACTTACCCATCTAATCAATTCAACAGAATTGATTTCAACCAGCGATTTGATAAATGCCAAAGCTATTTGTTTGTTTTGTTTGGATCCATTTGGATTATTACCACCAACCACCCTTCAAGATTGATTGGTAGAAGTAGTAATAGGCATGGACGTAGAGCGAAATAACAATCTCTATAATATTTATTTACACTACTTCCAAGTTTGGTAGATTGTTGTTTGTTTTTTAATCGATATGGTGGCAGACAAGCATACGGCCGACCAAATGTACCGGTGGTCACCGCAGCCTATGGACGTTTGCAACACCAGATGCGCTACACTCGCGCTGTCGACCCTGTGAAAACCTTCTAAGACCCCTCTTGAAGAATCTCATACTGCAGGCGTTTGGGAGAACCGAGGCAGGGAGATCATTCCGCAACCTAAGCGTGCGCGGAAGAAAGCCCCTCTCGGATCTAACCGTACTCGAGCGCTCCGGATGCAACGTGTGAGGATGAACACCCTGTCTGTGGCTAGCAGTGCGATGATGGAATGTAGCTGTAGGCATCGTATCAAACAATTCCTCGCAGCACAAACCGTTGTACAGGCGGTAGAACACACACAGGGAGGCAAAGTCTCTCCTGTCGCGAAGAGGTCCCATACCACCTGCAGGCATGATAGGATATGAACTGTAATTTGTAGTACGTTGTATTACGTAACTGTTACAAAAATGAGCAACGGTAAAAATCAGTAAAAGTCAGCAATCATGACTAATTGCGATTATGACCATCTGCGATCGTGACCGATTTCGATTATGACCTTCTGCGTCCATGACCATCTGCGATCATGACATTTTGCTTTCATGACATTTTGCTTTCATGACGCTCTGCTCCGAAGGGAAGATAGAGATAAGCATAATAATTGCAGGAGTATTATGCATGCGGCCAACTGTATAATAGCATACAGAATGGATATGTTAAATGGCTTGTTGGGTCAAAGTTTACAACATACATACATAAAGTCACGCCTTTATCCCCTGTGGAACACGGCAAAGGCATAGTATATGCCCACATTTCACAATATAGTTTTATGTCCCATGTAATAGGTGGCGAGCGCATTGCCGTGCTGAAATGGACAGGCGCAGGTTGTGACGACCCGCAGTTGAAATTTTTCAAGCCGCCCGCCCTCAAAGTTTTCGAGGTGGTTTAGCGACTACAATACTGATGCCGAGACCATCGGCATAACATTTGATTACCTGTCTTAGAACCGACCATAGCCCAAGATGCTTCACGCACTGTTAATTTCCAGAATACTGAGATAGAAATGTATGTAATAAAGAATTTATTTTTGAACCCGCTGCTGGTACGCCTCAATAAATAAACTTAAATCCTATTTATTTGAAACGTAAAGTAGGTAACCAATTATATTTGATGCACAACTGCACTGGCAAGTGCAGTGTCGGGTCTTATCTCTATAAGTTCGCTTTAAGAAATATAGATGGCGCTACAATATCGTTAAGATGCGTCACTGGTTACACGGGTTACACAGGGGTGACTCAGGTTTTAATAGGTTTACTACTTACCAACTTTATGTTTATTCCTATCCTATTCTTACTTAATTATTTATTACTTAGTATAAATAGAAAAGTGAGACTCGACGAATAAGCAATATATATCATGCGATTTTGCATTACATACAGTAGGGAGAAGGAAATACAATAGGAAGAATGAAGCGCTCGTGGCTCCGCGGACTCAGTGTTCTGTAAACGATCACTGTAGTAAGCAACATTTACTATGGCCGGTCATGGATGGGTGCCCATTTTGTGACATTTATTTAAAGCGTTTCCGTGCTTCGGAAAGCACGTTAAGCCGTTATTTCCGGTTGCCAGTCGTTAAGCCAAGTTGAAGGCCTTTATGGGTGGCTTGAAAAAATTCAACAGCAGGCAGTCACAACCTGCGCCTGCCCATATCAACACGGCAATACGGCTCACCACTTATTACGGGGACAAATTTTAAGCAGTTGAAATGTAGTCATACAATATGCCTCTGCCTACCCCTTCGGGGATGAAGGCGAGACTATATGTTTGTATGTATGTACAATAGGGAGATAGATAGGTCTAAAATTTGTACAGTGTCAAATACTACTTTTTATCCAGCAAAAACGCCCTTATTTCCAAGGAAAACGTTTGCGCGAAATCCAAATAAAATCAAGGGCATACTCTAGCGGTTTACGCAAAACTCCTCTTTCCGTCCGCTCCCGTACGTCTACGAATTTCCGCCATGTAACGCCTAATTCTATTAGTTATATTATCTAAACTTTTGTAGTTAGTGTTGTAGTTTCAAATCAGATTTCGTATGGTAATTTATACATGAATTGACCTTTCGTTGATTGACAAGATAACGAATGATACGAATTGAATTTGGTTCCATTGTCGTAGGTGCATGAAGTTGTAAAGTGTGAAGTATGATCTATTTTAAGTATGGTCAGCAAAAAATCCATTAATCTTTTATATATTTTTTCTTTTTTTAAAATACCTATATTTTCTTACTTGTTGTTTATCATACTGTCAGGTAAAAAAGTAAATTCTGACATTAGAGATAAATTTGGAAAGGTATTAGTATGCTGACTCAGTCACAAATTAAATGTGAAAAAATATAATGAAAATAAGGATTGCCTCTGTGGCGCAGTCGGTAGTGATACCGCTTGCGGCGCTGGAGGTCGTGGGTTCGATTCCCACCGGAGACAAATATTTGTGTGACCTATAAATGTTTGTCTCAGGAGTCTGGGTGTTTCTATGTATAATATGTATGTATTTAAAATTATATAAGTATTAATACCCGTGGTCTGATACCCATAACACAAGCAGGTTATTCCTAGCTTACTTTGGGATCAGATAGCGTTGTGTGAAATGTCCGTGAATATTTATTTATTTATTTATTTATATATTTGTCGACGTAATGAAATAAATGTATTTATCAATCGAGAGTAGTGTCTCGGTGGTCCAACGGTTAGGGCGTCTGATCCAGCAAACCAGAAGACGCAGCTTCGACTCCTGCTTGAGAACAACATTTTTTCACCTTGAATTTGTAAATTCTGAAACATGGCAGATGTTTTGGTAAGTGTTAGGCATATTGTGTCAGAATCGAAGTACTGATCACAGAGTTTTTCAGGCGGAGTATCAAAAGGCACATCACAGTGCCGCCAACTTGACGACTACTGTCAGAAGTTATATGGACTTTGAGAGTCGCCCCCAATCGCTTGATATCACCATGACATTCCGTCAGGTGGGCTCAATTTGGCAAGCTTTATAGGCTGCGTCGTTCTCAGACCTAAATAGTTATATTTATTTTACGAACCGTACAAATCAAAACAATATCAATAGAACGTACAATACGATACAGTTGCTCGTGATGTTTCTGTCACAGCGGCCGTCATCCAATAAATATTTATGCACTCACTTACTTCTATAGCATAGCACTGAGGCAGTGGGTGCTAAGCAATGTAATGTCACAGCGTAACCATAATTTAGTGGTCGTTTCAAATCAACTATCAAAACTCTGAATAAAATGATGATAAAGCTCATAGTTTTCAATCTAAATGGACAATATGACCGTTTGTTGGAGGTCTCTCTATTAACGGAATTGATTGAACATGTTTTCAAATACAATAACAGTATGACTACTATTTTATGCGAGGCAGCAGTCGTTTTTTATTCAATGAAATGGTGATTAACTTGTTGAGGGCTAGCTGGTGGTAGGTGCCGTTGTCTAGGGTTTGAATCCTGGGTGGAATCAAATATTTACATACGCTGCAGATATTTTTAAGCTATTGCATAGCTTCTATCGCGGGCCTTGCGTGGAGACCGAATCCAGAAATTGTGTCACGAAAACGAGTCACACTCTCGGCTACCTTCGGCCACGTTCGTGTATCTCGTCTCGCACTTCATAAATTTTTTGTTTACGTCAATTATGAACTCTGCAGTCGTTATATATTATTATATTGTGTCAAATAATCCAAAAATTGATGCTTGTACCCAGAATCGATCTTGCGCCTTCTGCGTACCGATCCGCGTCTTAACCACTCGACCAAAGTTGAATTAAGAGTGCTGGTCGAATTTAGAGTTCATAATGTGAAATGACAATTTCGATGCTGTCAATTACATTAGTTTAGTTTTAGTTCGACTATAGGTGTATAGGTATTCATCATCTATGTACAACAGTGAACTGTACTCGTATAATTTGTGTAAAAAGTGTTTTAAATATGAATAAACAAAGTGCAGTTATTAATGAAGAAAGTCACGAAAAATAGTGAAAGAAAATGAGTGAGTACCATGGAGCAAATATAAGAGGTGAGTACTCTATATACATACATTTTATTATTATTATCACCAATGCAGTATTATTTTTTGTTTTGTTAATTTATATATGATACTGCTATAAAGATAACCAAACCCGGGAGTACGTTCCCATGGGAAGCGGGAAGAAAATTTCACGCTGACGTAGCCGCGAGCGCCATCTATCTCATACCTATGTACTTTAAACGTGTCATAAAAGTCACAACAATACCATACATGCATATTTCAAAGAATGTCTATTATTACCATAAAATTTGTAAAAATAGTTTTTAAGAAGAAACCTATTGTTTTATCTTTTAACTAGCTGACCCTCGCAACTGTGTTTACGTCACACAAGGTCTATGAAATTAGAGGTATTTATTAATCATACTCATCAAGTAGCGTGTGAATCTGCCCTGTTTTCTTAATCAAAATAGAGCTTAATGGTTAAAGCTATTCCTCAGTATAGAATTTTCCTCAGTATAAACAATTTACATACAAACACCGGCGTGTTAGAATTTTATTACATGTATCAATGTAGTAGACGTAACGTGTATAAAATGACATCAATCAAATGTCATCAATATTCTGAAAAAGAAATTAAAAATAGAGTTCACAAACTCTTTTGAAAATACGTACTGTACCTACCTTAGAGGATCGATAGGAAGATAACAGGATAGTTAACAACCATCCATAGAAAATAGATGGTATAATGCTGAATACCGCAAAGAACAATCGGCGCGGCATAGAATGGGGCCTATACTGATATCCTGGAGGATTTAAATGATGCCGATGTCCTGTGCCTGCTGAGGCACACACACGCCGTCATGCATGTCTGCAGGACAACGTGCAGGACAACGAGCAGGATGAGGCAGCGAATGGCTGGACTGAAATTAAAATCGACAGACGCAAGAGATGTGGTGGAGGCACTAATTCACGTACCTCGGGAGTGTCGTGTCAGAAACTGATGGGATAGAAGAGTACCTTACATCATTTCGAGTCTCGCCAAGGCCAGAACAACCTTTACACAGCCGCGCCCCGTGGGCAGTTGCGAAAATGGACACGAAGAGTGAAACTCAAAACAAAGTAAACGTTAAAACTGTACTGCTAACTGCTATACGGATGCGAGACATGGAAGGTCACTAAAGACATTTCGCACCAGCTACCAGCTATAAGTCTTCGTCAAACGCTGCCTCCAATGAATCCTCGGTACATACGGGCCCGAGAACATCACGAACGTAAGACTATTGGAACGCTGCAGTGAGACCAACAGATCAAACGTCGGAAGTGTAGCTGCTGCGCTAGATTGGACACACGCTGCAAAGGGACCACGATCACATCATACCAAGGCAAGTCTTACTGAAACTACTGGTAGGGTTTCAAAAACTGTTCGATAGTAAGTAGGTACATTAATTGATAGTGGCTATAGGCTACATAACATAATGCTAAGATTCCTGCCTTTTGGCCTTTTGGACTTTTGTCCAAAAGTCCAAAAGTCCAAAAGACACGAAGAGTGAAACTCAAAACAAAGTAAACGTTAAAACTGTACTGCTAACTGCTATACGGATGCGAGACATGGAAGGTCACTAAAGACATTTCGCACCAGCTACCAGCTATAAGTCTTCGTCAAACGCTGCCTCCAATGGATCCTCGGTACATACGGGCCCGAGAACATCACGAACGTAAGACTATTGGAACGCTGCAGTGAGACCCCTATCCACCAACAGATCAAACGTCGGAAGTGTAGCTGCTGCGCTAGATTGGACACACGCTGCAAAGGGACCACGATCACATCATACCAAGGCAAGTCTTACTGAAACTACTGGTAGGGTTTCAAAAACTGTTCGATAGTAAGTAGGTACATTAATTGATAGTGGCTATAGGCTACATAACATAATGCTGAGATTCCTGCCTTTTGGCCTTTTGGACTTTAGTCCAAAAGTCCAAAAGTCCAAAAGTCCAAAAGTCCAAAAGTCCAAAAGTCCAAAAGTCCAAAAGTCCAAAAGTCCAAAAGTCCAAAAGTCCAAAAGTCCAAAAGTCCAAAAGTCCAAAAGTCCAAAAGTCCAAAAGTCCAAAAGTCCAAAAGTCCAAAAGTCCAAAAGTCCAAAAGTCCAAAAGTCCAAAAGTCCAAAAGTCCAAAAGTCCAAAAGTCCAAAAGTCCAAAAGTCCAAAAGTCCAAAAGTCCAAAAGTCCAAAAGTCCAAAAGTCCAAAAGTCCAAAAGTCCAAAAGTCCAAAAGTCCAAAAGTCCAATAGTACAAAAGTCCAATAGTACAAAAGTCCAAAAGGCCAAAAGTCCAAAAGTCCAAAAGTCCAAAAGTCCAAAAGGCCAATAGGCCAAAAGTCCAAAAGCCCAAATGTCCACAGTCAAGTAGGTACTTGGTACTTTACTTTGTTGAACATAGGCCTTAAAATCTTACTAATATTATAAATGCGAATGTTTGTGAGTGTGGATGTTTGTTACTCTTTCACGCTCAAACCGCTGAACGGATCGGGCTGAAATTTGGTAACAGAGATACATTATAGTCTGGAATAACACATAGGCTACCTTTTATCCCGGGAATAACTTCCCGCGGTAACAAATTTTACGCGGGCGAAGCTGCGGGCATCAGCTAGTATTCTTATATAGAAATAATTATACTAGCATAGTCGGTAAAAAATGCTATGTAATAGCTTTACCGCGGCAGTCCCCGAGTGCCACACGTCTTTTTTTTTTTTTTAAATTTCATTGTCACTAACACAAGTGGTTAAAATTAATGGAATAGGATTTAGCTTTATCTTCTCATTGTGTATCCAATATTTGGATACTGTTGCAGACGCCATGATCACGTTGGAACTGATCATGGCATAACCGGGACCTCACTAACCCAAGATATAAATCTAAGATTAGGCAGATTTGATTCAGAGTCCCTGAGTTGTGCTGTCGTCACTAATCCATGAATCAAAGCAAACGCTTTATAGCGTGGGATTATCGAAATCGTGGATTACCGACATTATCGTAAATTGTCGGTTTAAAACTTGTATTCAAATTATATATCATACTTACGCCTGTAAATTGTCAAAAAGGGAAAGGGAATAGTAATTAAATAATTGATTTCACACAAAAAGTCCAGTCCGTTTCGTTTTTCGAACTAATGAAGCTCGTTTCGAAGCTTTATGCTATTGGAAAAGCATCGAATCTAATAGAATAGTCAAAAGCTGTATACAGACACGGCAATCGAGTAGTTTAAATTAAATTTATGTTTGAGTGCTGACGAGTAGAGGTTCAGAGGTCAATTTATAAAGCCGAATTATGGCTGCACATACTTACTTAATTACAATAATCAATCAATCTGCAGTCTTTGGTGGACGTATCGTCATTGAGATGTGAACCTCATATGCCGGTAGTCATAAAAAACTCTTGGAATAAATACCTATCTTATTCTATACTTAAAGCTTGTAGTTCTGAAAAGAAACAGGAACTAAAATAAGTTAAAAAGGGTTTTATTTACGATTTAATTTGAAATGACACAAGCTTACACAATTTCCGAGTGCAAAGGTCCCCAACAGTTGGACAAATAAAATATGAGACGTATACCCTACAACCGTTATGATAACAATACGGTACAATGAAACAAACATGGAGTCAGATCGAGTCCATAACAAAAGGCCCGGTAGGTATTTTGAGTAATCGGAACTTCACTAAACCAGTTTTGGTACAAACTGGATCCTACTAATCGATTTTATGCATTTTATGGGGATCAATATTGAATGAATAGATTATGAGTTAAGGATTTTTAGGAAATAAGTATCGGTTTTTTTTATATTTATTGATATACTTGCCCACTAATTTTTTCATTAAAGATTTTTTTCTTTTCTACAGTTATTAATTACTTTACAAAATCGAAATAATGGTATAATCTTCTTTTATTACTGCCAACCAGATCAATATCAGATGTAATGATATGAAAATAGCAATTTTATTAATTTTAAAGACATTCTTTTGTCATTTGACATTTCAAATTTCCAGCAAATTTAGAAAGTACCTGCTTACTTAAATAAAAAATGAAAAATAGCACAAAGTGATATGACATTATAGAGTTTTTAACTTTAAGCACAGATAATATAATAATATTCTTCTAAGCACCTTTATACTTATTTAATATTTTCGAGGTAAATGCATTAAAAGCAAACTATAATAACTAAGTGAACTGTTTAACTTTATCAAATACCGTTCACAGTTTCATAGCCAGCTCTTAGTGAAGCTCTAACACGATAATGAGCGAATCAATAAGTATGTAAACATCGACTAATGCTCCGCAAACAGAGCCATGCGGGCCGCTACTGCGTTTTGTTCAATCGAAATCATAGAGCAACACGACCAGTACAAGGGGAATGGACATAGCATGTTTGCTCTGTACATAATATTATCTGTATGTCCCTACTTTCAAAGCAATTGGCGTTCATTATGAAATTTACACAAAACAATTAAAACAACACATTCATAGTATCAGACACACACGTATATATTTCTTATATCATTTAGAGTACGCTTCTATGGAGGGGAAAGTCTCAGTATTGTGCCTCTTCTCGCAATAAAAGTTTAGGTCATGTTGCTCTATGACCTAAACAACCAAGTTTGGCGACTAATTGAAACGAGAGTTCCTGTATTTGATCGTACTGCTGTACTTTTGTTTTATCTTTGAATTTGTTTTTCTTTTCAGTATTGGTATTTCAACATACCCTTTTGTTTTCTTGTGGAATTGGTTTTGAGTTTTGTGATTTTGTGTGAACAATTGATTCTCTAATATCTTTGTTTTATTTTACTAAGCTACATGTAGGCACGCATCTACAATATTCCACAAGTAGATGCTTCAGCAAGCCACCAAAACTTACCGACAGCTGAGCGCGTTTCGTGGGTTAATTTAGGATTATTTTGTCGACGCTACTTTTATATAATTCAAAGTTCTATCAATGTCATGTTGTCATAATTATATTTGGTTCTGTTTGTTTATTATTGCATCCTCTAACTGACTTATAATACCTATACCTGCGTTCAAAAAGCAACTGCAGAGCCAGAGGTCAAGCAAGTGCCTATAAATATAACATCCCCATATTGTTTACAATTTATTACATTAACATATAGATTAGATACTATATTTATATCTGTACGTAATTTTATCACACTCTCCCCTCTCCGTAATTTATCACACGACTTAAACATTGATGGACAGCCGTCAATCTAATTTTATGTTGCCACATAAAGAATTCGTGTGTTTATAACATGTTTTATTTCACATTTTACGTCGCTAATAATTCTAATAGTATTGATGAGATAGTATAAAATTATATGAGTCCTTTCGCCTATATTTATCTAGTTTTATGCCTGTGCTGGTCTAAATTTATACAATGTTCTTAGATAGGTATCTAATAGATCAGTTATGGCAAGAGAAATGCCAATGAAAGAGGTGTATAAATCAAATTAACTTCTAGTGCATTTGAAACAATCTTCTATATAGCTATTGTAAGTGCTGAGAATAAGAGACAATAATAACATGACAGCGGCAGCTTGCGTTTTCAGTGCAACTAGCAAATTATGGTGCGTTCAGCAGTTGAATGTTCAATGAAAGGTCAACTCAGTACAGGGTGGATGTGTACTGCTTATGTATCATCAATATCGAATAATGGGAGAGGCCTACACGTTCAGCCCTGCATTCTTAGAGTATAGCCTGGTTTGTAATCTTACAAAAACCGGCCAAGTAATAGTCCGAATCGCGTACAAAGGGTTCCGTATTAAGTAATGGCGGCTACAGAAATGCATAATCTGTAACGGACTGGCAGACAGACAGACGCTCAACGGACAAGAAAGTCTCATGATTATGGTTCCGTTTTTATCATTTGGATACGGAATCCTAATAAAAATTTTAAATAAAAAATAGAACCGACTTCATATAAATCCTTAAAAATAAAATTTACCTAGCACATAGTAATGTGTATTTGGATTTATCGGATTTTATTCAATATAATATTGAAGTTGGTGCCATTAATAATACCTACCTAAACCTATGGGTTTACTTGGCGCCGACTTCAATATGATATTGAATAAAATCTGATAAATCAAAATACGTATTACTATGTGCTAGGTAAATTTTATTTTTAAGGATTTATATGAAGTCGGTTCTATTTTTTAATTAAAATTTTTATTTTTTTATTTTAAGTGACGGGTGGACCGAAAAGTATTTCTATCTAGGTGTAAAGTTCTCATCAACACAAATCAATCAAGCCGAAACTCAAGGTAACTGCTGTAAATCGTTAAGGAATTCCCTCGACTGTCTTTCGGTTCCATCATCAGATCGACTCCAGACCTTCATTTAAATTTTAGTACGTTAAAGCACTTAATCAAAAAGTTAACAAACGCACTAGTTGTCCCTACAATTTTCGGTGGTTGCCCTCGATTTCTCCTGGATTCCAGCATCAGATCCTGATACCCTGGATATGGGACCACCTCAGAAGTAGCCTCTTTCAAACAATAAAAGAATTTTCAAAATCTATCCATAATTGGCGCCGCTATCCCGTAACATACATACAAAAAAAAAACATAGCGTACGAATTGAGAACCTCCTCCTTTTTTTGAAGTCGGTTAAAAATCGGCAAAGTGATAGTCGAACTCATGTACGAAGAGTTTTGTACCAAGAAACGACTTTACTAATGTTTTAGTAATATACTAAGTACTAAGAATAACAAAATGACTTGTTGTTGTAGCGGTAACAAAATTAAAACAAATAACAACATTAAGTACAGATGCAAAGTGTACAAAAAAGTCGCACATTCAAGTGAGAATATTTTATTCTAGCGATGACACACTACGTTGTCAGATCGCACGCACATTTTCTCTTGACGCATAATCAAATAATTTTTATAATACATTTTTTAACAAAAAACTGGCTAAGTGTAAGTAGCATTTGTGTACGGAGGGTTCCATACCGAAAATGGTAAAGAATCGTTTGATTTTGATTTTTAGTAGGTACCCACAAAAGGAAAAACGGAACCCTATACCTATGTAGGATCACTTTGTTGTCCGTCTGATGGACCCCTAGCTCTTAGAAAAGAACTTCTGACGAAGGGGTGATGATGAACGAAGCATCTATTTGTGGTGTTATTATTATAATTCAATGCGGTGCTCTCTTAAGTTCAATCTTCTTTTTATCGTTAGTAAAAACCGTAACCTACTTTTAAAAAAAAATATTAATTAAGTACTAACTTTATAGAATCTATCAGAATTGACTACAACTACAGAAACAATACATCCCAAAAAATTACTTAAAATCCTAATAAATTGTGATAAATGAAACCAAATAAACCTTTTCTGTGCTTATTTTTAGTATTTCACTGTTAGCAAGTAGGTAGCAAGCGCATGCACTTACGGGACGCGTCCGTTCCTGGGACATCCTTCTTGTTCCTGAGACATCCTTCAGAGGGCTTACCCGGGGCTCCCAACCATAGGCTGTTGGGCGTTACGTGAGGTTTTTTAGTCGGTAGGAGTCCGGCATAGCATCCATCTGTAATTTCAACTGTTTAACCGACTGCGCAAAAGGAGGGTTATGATTTTGCGCGATGACGACTTCCACTCGGTCGAAGCCGTGGGGAACAGCTAGTTTTTAATATTTTTGAGAGGTGTTTTTTCTAATGTAAATAATTATTTTGTAAAAAGAACACGGTGTTTATGTGGTCTCATCTATTCAAAATTTAAAGTTCCATTTTAGTGTAATTTAATAAAGTGAGCTCTTGAATATTTCCGAAAACAAAGTGCATTTTTTGCGGACGCGCCCCCGGTAAACTCGCTCGGCCGAGCGACGCCGACGTGATGGTTGGTGCCATAGAATTATAACGGTGTTAGGTATGGTTGGTGCGACCGGTGCGCGTCGCGCGACCGTATGACGCACTCCCCGCGTCGCACGTATTGCACGAACTGGCAACGCGGCAATGCTATTTTTAGTATCCTCAACCGCGTTTCTCGTGTCGGTCGCATCGCATTTGACGCGTTTGTACTGTGTAAATCTTTCTAGTTTAAGCCATAATAAGGTGTTTGTAATACTCAGCCTGTAATATATTTAACCAATAACACAAAATATGAATAACAGACCAAGAAATCTAACGGAACAATTGATAAGAGAAGTGCAAAATACACCTCTGTTGTGGAATAAATTGCACGATCTGTATAACAACCGTGTTACCACTGATGGCGAATGGGACAATATTGCTCTAACACTGAATTATCACAGTAAGTTTTTCCATTTTTATAACGTACATTTTTTTTCTACTGCGGTAGTGGTTAGTATCTAGTTACCTACATTCCTATTATAATGACTAAATTTACTGTGTACGTAAACTAAAGTACTTAATCCTTCACATTTTAGCCCCTCTCTATAAAATAGATTGCAGAGGGGCTTATGCTTTTGCATTAAATTACGTCACTAGGTCACGTGGATCATCTGTTCAAAGTTTGAAATATAACAAAAATGACAACGTCAATCTGATTGAACTTTCACTTTCACAATAAACGTTAGAGGGGCAGTCGGGTGAGACCGTCTCACGGCTTCTTGTTTGATAAGATACAACAATTAAAGATAAACATACGTACATTATAGTCACGCCTTTTTCTGCGAAGGGGTAAGCAGAGGCATATTATATGCCTTGTTTTTTTAGGAATTGTTCCACGTATTGGGTGGCGAGCCATATTTGCCGTGTTAATATGGACAGGCGCAGATTGGGACTACCTGCTGTAGATGTCTTAAAAAAACCGGTCAAATGCTTGTCCGACTCGCCCATTAAGGGTTCCGTAGCAGCATATGGTTTATGTTTATGAAATGAAATGTTTTTTTTTAAGTTTTGAGTTCATTGAATTAAAGGCGAAAAATGCGGTTTTTAAAGTATTAAAAAAAACTACTTACTAGATCTCGTTTAAACCAATTTTCAGTGGAAGTTTGCACGGCAATGGACATCATAAAATTTTATATTTATCATTCTCTTATTTTAGAAGTACGGGGGGGGGGGGGGGGGGGGGTAGCGGGACACGTTTACACTTAGAAAGTGTCTCTAGTGCAAACTAAATTTATTGCTTTTTTTTCTACTCATGTGTAATGTAACATTCTTACTGCGGTTTACAAAATATATATGTACTTACCAAGTTTCAACAGCATAGGCCTTATAATTTCGGAGAAAAGTGGCTTTGACATACGGACGGACACACAGACAGACAGACGGACAGGCAGACTGGCGGATAGGCAGACAGATATGGCGAATCTTTTTTTTTTTATCACCAAGGTGGCAGACAAGCATACGACCCACCAGATGTACCGGTGGACACCGCTGCCTATGGACATAAGGGACGTAACCTATAAGGGTTCCGTTTTTGCCATTTGGCAACAGAACCCTATAAAATTTACATTAGGAAATTATATTGCCGTCGTTGCCACCGTTGCGCTTAGAATAAAAATCAATAACATTATAATATAATTTTGATTTCAGAGGAGTATTTAAGACAAAAATGGAAGAATTTGAGAGACCAATTTCATAAGGAACTCAAGAGAGTCTATACCCCACTAGCCGGAAACTCGAACGAAGATTACATGAACTATTACACTGGGAAATGGAAATATTTCGAACAGTTGTTATTTCTTAAAGATACTATCAAACATAAAGGAGTTGCAAGTGAACTAGAATACGTGAAAATGCCTGGTGATGATATTATTAAAGAAGAAACAATGGTATTTGATGAGGGGCCTTTGTTAAAATATGAGTATCAGAATAACTGTGATTCAAATATAGTTTTAAAACCTTTTGACACAACTCGCGCTTTAAATAATCACGCTGATCCGACACACGCTGACACAGCGACGGTAGCAAGAGATGAGTCATGTCCAACAATTGTGGCAGGGAGTGAATGTTCAGTAGCTGAAAAAGTTACCACAAATGAAACTAGGAAAAGGGGAGCAACTGAGGAGCTACCAGCAAATATAACTTGTAAAAGAATGTCAATGACGAATACCTCTGATGACGCCGAGGATGCCGATCTTAGCTTCTTTAAGAGTTTACTTCCATTTATGAGAACACTAAATCCAATTAGAAAATTGATGGTTAGAAATGAAATTCAGAATATATTGATAAAGGAAAATATGTGTGATAAATGTAATGGACATAAGTGTTGATATTCATCATCGCTTCATTTGACATAATATGATCACGCCTTGTATCCCCGAAGGGGTAGGCAGATGCATATTATATGCCGCCGTATTGCCGTGTTGATATGGACAGGCGCAGGACTGCCAGCTGTTGATTTTTTGCTTAACCCATGAAGGCCTCCAACTTGGCTTAACGACTGCCATTTTACTGGCAACCGGAACCAACGGCTTAACGCACCTTCTAAAGCACGAAAACGCTCGTTAATAAATGTATCATAAAGTGGTCACGAAATGTCACCCATCCAGGACTGGTCACAGTAAATGTTGCAGTTGCAACTACAGTGATCGTTTACAGAACACTGAGTCCGCAGGGCTACGAGCGCTTTCAAGATCTAATGCAATGATTTAAGTACCTATACTTAGAAATAAGTTTATTTTTTATTGAAACAAATTATTGAAATGCTACCCTGTATTTTTTATTTACTACCTAATGACCTTTATACAACAGTGTGGGGAAGTTTTTCCGTACCGTCCGTCCTTATCTTTTCCCAGGTTCTATACTATAGGTATGTACCAAGTTTCATGAAAAAGCGTAAAAGCCATAAACACCTATTTGCTTATCGTCGTATATTAGTAGTGATAATATGAATGATCCGCTCATATATCACCATGTGTTCTTGTCCCACGTAATAGGTAATGAGCTCGTTGCCGTGTTGAAATGGACAGGTGCAGGTTGTGACTGAGGTACATTTTCAAGTCGCCCGTATGTTAAACGAGCGAGAAAATCGCGGTGACATTTATGTGCCACGTATTTTACAGAATACTGAATGAGCGGTACTGATAACGATTATGTATTGTTTAGAAAGAAAATACCCATTTATGTATCAATCCAATCAGCCTAATGGCATTTCACTACTGTACAAAGACTTCTCCAAATTTACGCCACAATACTTGGTCCTGCGTCTATTATGAATTGAATCCTGGGACGTCCTACCGAGGGCTCACCCGGGGCTCCCGGCATAGGCAGTGGTAGGGTACATTGTAGGTTTAGCTTTAGCTTGAGTCGGTAAGAGTCAGGCATAGCATCCATGAAGAATTTCCTCCAGTGATAAAAAAAGGAACTATGTATGGTCCTACCCGTTCGTCGCCCCGCGAACTCAGTGTTCTGTAAACGATCACTGCATTAAGCAACTTTCACTACGGCCAGTCCTTGAATGGATGACCATCCATGTGACCACTTTGTGACATTTATTTGAGCGTGTCCGTGCTTTGGAAGGCACGTTAAGCCGTTGATGACGGTTGCCAGTAAAATGGCAGTCGTTAAGCTAAGTTGAAGGCCTTTTTAGGCAGCTTGATGAATTTGAACAGCATGCAGTCACAACCTGCGCCTGTCTATCTCAACACGGCAATACGGCTCACCACCTATTACGTGGGACAAATTCTAAAAGGTGAAATGTGGGCATTTAATAATATGCCTGTGCCTACCCCTTCGGGGATAAAAGTGTGACCATATGTATGTATGTATGTTCCTAATAAGTTAATTAAAGCGTTTCTTCTATGAAAAAATGTTCCTTAATAATTATTTACTTATTCATCAAAGCTCAGTGACAATATTGAAACTGCCGGCATAACAGACTGGCAAACGGCAATTCAACATTACTTTTAAGTACGCAGTAGTAAAATGCAAACAACCATTGTTCCAAAGTAATGTCCGCTTGTTGATCATAAAATGAGCTTCTTAATTAGATAAAGTATTTCACTGTTTGTTAATCAAACCTTCACGGAGGAGTGTAAAAAATTTATGTACACTACGTTTGTGTTTAAACTTGGCATTTACGGAACTACTTTGGATGACGGTAAATGGGGTTGTTTAAAGCATTTTAAGCAGTGTCTCTAACTAAATTCATTAGACATTTTATAGGTGCTTGCATCTTACTCTATAAACTAAAACAATAAGGACACGATTTGCTTCTTAAGTGGAATCATTAACTATACAAGCAGACATGAAAGAATCTACCCAAATCTCTAGTTATAAAAATGAAATTGACCATCATTGGTGAACACAATGTAACAGCGGCATGCAAAATGTACACCCTGATTTTAGTAGTCGTTAAAGTATTATGAAGTTACCCGTTCTCATAAATCCAGCCTGTGGTATTACCAATCACCTTTGACTTTAATGTGAAAGCTGACCATACAGCTGGCACTAAAGTACCTAAGTATATAGGTATATTGACTTAGATGAAAGGAAACTAGATTTTGAATATTGTATTATGTAGGTATCTAAGTAGTCATAAAAGGTCTGCATGAGGAACTTACAAAATCTACCCTTGATAGAAAAACTAAGCATAATCCAGCTAGAAAAGATAACTCTAGTACCAGGATCTTCTGCAGGGTGGTGATACTGTTAATTGCACCAGGTCGAGGGTTTGTCAAACAGCGTACTATTGAATGACTATCTCTTTTTTTTAGCGTGATGCTATGCCGAACTCCTACCGACTGAAAACCTCACGTGACACCCAACAGACTACGGTTGGGAGCCCCGGGTAAACTCTCGGACTCCGAGGGCTTACCCGGAGCTCCCAACCGTAGGCTCGGAGTGATGGACCTTCTAATGTTGCATTTTAGTTAATCCTTAAAACACTAGATTTCATGTTGAGTTGAAGGAGTAGGAAAATTCACAGTACCCTCAAGGTGTTGCAACAGCCTCATGATGAAGTAACGACTGTCTCCCAGACATAAAATGTCAATAAATAATGAATATTTTATGTTTCAGGACTTGCCTCTGATATACGAGCGAAACACGTTAAAATGTTTCGATATTTCCTCGAAGTTTCGCAATCACGGCCTTGCGCTAGGGTTGACGCAAATTAGTTTTTAGGCTTCGCAACTTCAGAAAGTTTTAATGTTGAAACGGGTATTATTTTTAAATCTGTTTCTACTGTTCTTTGATTTATGTTTCAAGAGCAGTTTTAAACAGTTTCAAGTACGGAGAAAATTTGTTTTTGAAATTTTGAGTTAGCCGATTCGTAGTTCGATAATTGAACCAAAAGTGTCGCAATAAGTTGCCTGGCCTGCTATTCACCCAATTTTTTATGGATGTCATAAAAACTGAACTAAGGATTTATTTTCCAAAATATTCAGAAAGAGCTGTTAATCACTTGAGCTATATTCATAGTTCTAACGAATAACTACCAATAGGCAATGTCATGTCGTAGATCGCAAAAAAATAATCTTTTTTCTTTACTTGTATGAGTTGATTTTACTACCAAAGCGTGTCGATGAACCTATTACATCAAAATTTAAATATAATTTCGATATAGAGAATGTCAACCCTAGTGTTGAGTGTACGGTAATTACAAATGGTTCCAGCTGAACTATGAGCGTTTCAGTTTTCAGTAGTTGGTTGAAAACTGACGTTTATACCTGTAAATAATGAAACATTGTTGATTGAACTTTATGCGATAAAACTGTTCGTTTCGAAACTATATATTTTTCCAATACGCTAGCTGTTATTTATCAAAATAAGTTTTGATTACCTTTATTGAGTTATATTTTATTGTAGGGTACAGTTTGCACACACAATTCTATAAATAATCGTATGTAATGTTAGTTTATTGCGTTGTGCAGGTGGGTTTTAGTTTATTAATTTCTAGGATTTAGAATTTTAGATGATTATGACTTAGTTCAGTGCCTGAAATCAAGTATGACAAACTTATCACTGTTTTGGCAATGGGTTTCCTTCTGAGGGTAAGCCCTCAGAAGGAAACCTTGGAAACCCGGCGCTCCCAATCGGAGGCTGATAAGCAGGATATGTGAGGTTTTTTAGTCGGTAGGAGTCGGCATAGCATCCATGAGGATTTTCCCTCACGTCAAAAAAAGAAAAGAAATGCCTACAATATTATAAGTAAACACAGTGATATTAATTATTGCCACATAGTTTTTCAATTTACAACAGTTAAACTAAAACATCAGTACTTTGGACATTGAACTTTACCTGATATGTTACCTAGACAATGGGTTGGAGAGAGGCATCAATAGGTACACGGTAATTGCGCTGATGGATAATTAAATCGTCGACCGCATCATTTGTCGAGCGAATTGTCAACCGAAGGATGTGGGTTGTCGCGATACAGGTAATCAAACACAATCAAAATTGGCGAACAATTTTAGATTTTAAGAATTTAAAAGAATCGGGTTTTTTGTGTTTTATAGGGTTTGTACCCGAAGAGTAAAAACCCACTGAACAGCGGAGACCGCTGTCCTTTTTTTTTAAAGTGGGGGAAAATCCATCATGGATGCTATGCTGGACTCCTACCGACTACAAAACCCCACGTAACGCCCAACAGCCTATGGTTGGGAGCCCCGGGTTAGCCCTCGGAAGGATGTCCCAGGACTCCCACCTGACCTACGGCCACCACTGCGCCTCGGGTGCAATCCCGCGTCTTTGGGGGGTTTCGGGTGTGATCCCGCTTCTAAGAGGGGGCGTGCGTGAACTCCTCACGTCACGCTGCCGTCATGGGCCTGCTTCTGTAAGGACGGTGAGCACCCTCTCAACGTCCTCAGGCCCCCGGTCATAGAGGCCGATAGTAGACACCGCTGTGTGTCTGATACCAGGCTGTAATATTTGAAATACTACTGTTATGTACTAACTAGTAAGTAAGAAACTGTGATATTTGACTTTGAACTTTTCTGCAAAAGGGTGTACTTACAAGCGTGTTTTTTCCTTCTTTTATGTTAGAAACCCTACATGCGAGAACTTGGCTAGCACTTAGCCCGACTTTTTCTCATTATCCATGGGACACGTGTTACAAACCTTTAAAACTTTCGAACGTCCTGGAGCAAGCGCTATAGATAACAGGAGAATTAAAAGACTGCGAATACATTATAAGATCTCGACTTTCGTGTGTCTTTGTGACAAATTTCAGCCTCTCTTGACGTACTTCTTCTTCTTCCACTATTACGCAGCTGAATAGCTCCATTTGCGAGTGACTCACACTGGTCTCTGTGAACAGAAGAGCGCAGGCTGTGCCGTTGCTCTTCGAACAGGTCTGTGTAACATACTCTTACAGTGAAGTCTCTCAGTTTGCAAATGGTATTTCCACATATAGATTGTTTGACCATAACATTTAAGTGGTCTAGAATGGAACATGCTCATCTAGAAGATGCCAGAATGTTGTCATTCGTCAATACTGTGACGCCTTACTGGTGGCATTAGCTTATTAATAACAACAAATAAATTATGCGTTATGAATATGAGCAAGAATTATTACGACGATAATTTTCTCAGCAAAAACACAATTTGAATAAACTGTCTGACGTATTAATGGTCTGTAAGTGGAAAAATGAGAAATACGGATTTCTTTACGTGCATATTTTGAGCATGATTGTCCCTCATGTATTGTTAAATCCCACGAATTAGTTGGTGCTGTGCAGTGAAAATAGGATGAATGAATAAAATACGTGTTTCCCTCATCTTACAATCCCGGGTTCTTCAAGTGGAGCGTGAAGAAGCACATCACAGGGTCGCTAACTTGAGGACCACTGTCAGAAGTCTTTCGGACTGTGAGAGTGGTCCCCAATCGCTAGATACGCCACGGCTTTCCATCAGGCTGGCGACGTCAATTTGGCGATCTAAATTTAAAAAAAAACTCTTCCGCTTTTACACAGCCAAATAATGACTCTTACGACTGACTCATACCGATCTGTATGAACAGAAGAGCACAGGCCGATGCTCTTCGAGTCGGTGTGTGTGAACGGTCCCATACAGTTATATCAATCAGTATTTTGCATACAAAACTTTATAGACCATGTCGAAACGGTTTAGGATTGAACACGTTCATCTATGTAGAAGATGTTCAAATTACATAGGTATAGAGTGCATATTTTGAGAACATCCACCATGTACCGATAAACCACACGTGAAGGAAATTTTTTGTGTTGTTAATGTAGGTATATTTTTTGACTATGTACTCGTACAATAGTTATACAAGTATCTTTCTAAAAAGGCGCTCCAATTTCTCCTATCACTTACACCGAAGCCTTAAACAAAGGCATCGCAACAGCTGAGTAAGAGCTCTCCTCTCGTTTCACAGAATCTTTTTAAACATTTTCAGCTGCATTATTGAGAGTGCAGACTGCTCAATCGATTCCACCTGGATTAAAGATACAGTGGAGAGGCGAGTTTAATTTCTATCACTGTTTTTAAAAGCTTCGCAATTTTGTGGAGACGAAATATTTTCGTTGCTGGTCTCGGAATGGATACCTACTGTAAGCTAGATTTCAAGTAAATAGGTCACAAAGTGGTTTTTGTGGTTGAAAGGTTGAGTGAAAGATACTTTTTACTGTCCACTAATAGATTCCTGTGTAATTTTAAAATCACTTCATACACAAAATAGTTCTATAATTTAAGTAACTCTAAATTTTACCTGCGTATTTTATTTGAAGATGTTTGGATTCGTTGATTACGTCAACAAATAGGTTGATAGAATAAACTTTATGATTTGATATAAATTTGTTAAATAAACTTACATTTGTATTTACAGATGCGTGTTCAAGTAGCTGTCGCAATATGGCACGTGGTCAACCCACAGTACCAGCTGTCAACAAAAAGCACCAGACTCGCTTTTGAGCAGTCACATGAACGTTCAAGGATTTACATAAAATTATGACCAATCAATGAAGTACCTAGGTTGTATGTATTACTTTTAGACTTTTAATAAAGCATAATTGGCGTGATGAAAAAAGCAGTGCTACTGGACATGGCACGCATTGTGCGGAGGTCTCTGAGCCTAACCCAGGAAGCCCGACTACCGATAGCTTGGTTCTCTGTACCCGATGACGAGGACATTTTTAAAACACGATAAAAGGTAGGAGCAGAATTGCTAATGATTTAAATGCAGTAATGTGAATTGACCTAAGGTATTTAATTTAGTTATTATATTTCGACAGTGTGTGGTGACAACCGGCGCGCTGTCTGGGTTGGCAGCGCGAGTGTAGCGCCTCTGTTGTTGCAAAAGTTCAAGCTAAGGTAACCACTTTTCATAAGGTGAGCTGTAAGCTAATCTGCCAGCTTCTGAAGCTTTCTTTTATACCACTGAGGAGTGAAAGCTTCGAATCCTTTATTACGAGTACTATTGTACCTTTGCTTATAAGTGTTGATTGGATATTTCCAATCAACATTTATGAGCAAAGGAGGGAAAATTAAACTGAGGCTCCAAAACGGGTTAGGTGGAAACTGGACCATAATATTCTCGACCATTGGTCGAGTTGCCCATTCTTCTAAAATGGTAGTGGTCAGGTCGGCCACTCGACCATGCGATTCTCGGCTCATGGTCGAGTGTCCACCTTTTTAAAACAGTTAGTGGTCGACTCGATCAAACGTCTCATTTGAAAATGTTCTGAATACACAAAATATTTGGGTTACCTATCATAATAACTAAAGTTGTTTGAACTATTTTCAAAACAACTACGGTCAAAATAACTACTGATTAAAACACTTAAAGATCGTTTCACCTATTTTTGTTATAACTACTGGTCGAAACAAATAATGTACGATTCACCTACGATTTATTCAACTACAATTTTATTAACTGTGCTAAGATTGATTGAACTATGTATGAAATACATAATAATCAATTCGCCTACGAGTTTATTGTACGATTACGAGTCTCAGTACTCAGGGGTACGTATCATAATGCATAAGTTTAAAATCTATCAGTTTACATTGTATAAGCTCAAAATATATAAAATCAAAAGGTATAATAGTCAGAAGAAATATTTCAAATATCCGAAAATTCACTGTTTAAGTTTTTTTAATAAACTACGGTCAAGTCTAACTACCGAAAATATTATTTCCGGTATTCCGAGTCGAGGTGTTAACCATTATAAGTAAATGGTTAACACCCCGACTCGGATAGGTTAGAAGGCTAAGGCGGGAGCGAAGCGGAGCGTAGCTCCCGCCTTAGCCTTCGTGGTTATTTTTTTATTTTGTAGTTTGCCTTCCACTCACTTGGAAATAATATTTTCGGTAGTTAGACTTGACTATACTTTACTAAAAAAACGGGTGGAATCGGGAACATAAATAATCGTCTTTAGCATTAGGTATTTCAAACGTAGTGAACATGTCCAATATCTTAAATGAACATTATATTAATCGTCCATTAGTTCAAATAATTATAGTTTATTCGAAATTATGTGAATTAACGAGTAGTCGAGTCGACCAATATGCGTAATGAACATAGGTGAATCAACTGTAGTTGTTTTGAAAACAGTTGAAACAAAACCTACCAAATATTGGTTACCTATCATAATAACTAAAGTGGTTGAAACAACTTTAGTTATTATGATAGGTAACCAATATTTGGTAGGTTACGTATGAAATTGTTTATTTATTGTATAATAAATTACATTATCCAGTGACGTGTCCAAGTCGATCGCGGCTATTGTCTATCATGTCCGTTCATCGCTTTCACCTTTTATTTTCCGCGAATGACCTCCTTTGAAAAAATAGTTGCTAAAAAAAGTCCACAACCTCTCAAAGTTTGATTTTAGTCGGACGGCGAAAAAAACATTTTCAAATGAGACGTTTGATCGAGTCGACCACTAACTGTTTTAAAAAGGTGGACACTCGACCATGAGCCGAGAATCGCATGGTCGAGTGGCCGACCTGACCACTACCATTTTAGAAGAATGGGCAACTCGACCAATGGTCGAGAATATTATGGTCCAGTTTCCACCTAACCCCCAAAACGAGGTCTTCGAACTGTGGCGCAATAATATACACGGTGTTTCTTTTAGGGTGTCAAGCCGCCACTAGCTGGTAGCAGGGTTCCATACCTATCGACTTAACCCCCATGTATGTTCTACGATTTTTTGTTGTTTTCGAAATATAATGTTCTGCAATATTTCCTTATTTTTTTATTATCGATTACAATTTTTACATCTTGTATCAAAGTTAGGAAGGAGATTATTTTGTTCATAATACTGCAATCAATAGGCATTATAATAATAAAAAAATATCCAAGAAAAGTCGAACCAAAAAGAAGTTGTAATTATTTAAAGCCACGTGGAAAAATAACGAAAAAAATTATATCTCGAAAACTACAAAAAATCGTAGAACATACATGGGGCTTAAATCGATAGGTATGGAACCCTGCTACCAGCTAGTGGCGGCTTGACACCCTAAAAGAAACATCCAGTATATACCTATTCCGGAGTTATAATAACATATTCCGGAGATGAAAAGTAGCCTATGTGTTATTCCAGACTATAAGCTAATCTCTCTGTACCAAATTTCAGCCCGATTCGTTCAGTTGTTAGAGCGTGATTGAGCAACAAACATCTAAACATCTTCACAAACTTTCACATTTATAATATTAGTAGGATATCCTCCAATAATTACTATTAATTTATTTAGTAGTTAAAACAATAAAAAGTGCTGTGCAAACGTAATAATATAACCAGGCCGCTTTTATGGGCGGGTTTCATAAAATGTAACCAGGAATAACTCTCAGATGAGTGTGGCGGTATAGTTTAATTTAGTTTATAGTTCTGAGAGTACATACATTATAAACACATGCCGTGTCATCTTATGTCTTTCGTAAGAAGTTGTTTGACAAACTGTGACACGTGCTAACGACTAAGTGTGTTTGTATTAACCGTTTGGTTGTGGTACAAGGCTTAAACTTATTAAACTCAGATTATTCATACTGTTGATTGATGGCACTTGGTGGAACTTGCTGCACATATTGAAAACGACACTAGCTAGTACTACCTTGTCCTTCCATCTAGACCTTTGAAAATGCTGTGAAGCGGAATCCGTCAGGTTTGTAAAAATAAATATTGTGGAATATTGTGGAACAGTACAAGGTGTCGTTTTCAATATGTTATTTAACTCACGCAACGTCATCACACATTTTTCCAATTTGGAAGTGTCTCTTGACTCTTGCAAACTTCACTTTGGAAAAAAATTATGTTAAAAACCTCAATAGCATTTTTGAACACTTATCTATAGATACCCCACACGTATGGTTTTGGTGAAATAAAAATTTTTGACTTTTATTTCTGAGTATGGGGACCCCCAAAATTTACTGCATTTTTTCTAGTTTTATGTGAAAATCTTAATGCGGTTCACAGAATACATCTACTTGCCAAGTTTCAATAGCATAGGCCTTATAGTTTCGGAGAAAAGTGGCTGTGACATACGGACGGACAGACAGACAGACGTGACGAATCTATAAGGGTTCCGTTTTTTGCTATTTGGCTACGGAACCCTAAAAAGTGTATTTACAAAAAAAAATATTAATAATCGTGGTTCGGTATTATTGTTACCGTAAATTGTAAAATCCTTTTGAATGTAATAAATATTGTAAGATCTACAACAGTTTTAAAAATGTAGTTCACGTAAGTAGATTCCTACTCGCATTCATAGCTAGTTATAAAGTCTTATTAGATATGATTGTATTAATTAATTAATAACGCGGAAACAGAATTACATTAAAAAAAAACTATTTGAAATGTAATTCCCGCTTTCGCCTATTCATTATGCCGTAGCAGAAATCAACTTTTTTACAACTTGACGATTACAATCGCTACGAGTAACAGGTGACAATTCAAACTAGGTATTAGCGTTTAATATCGTATTAAGTCATGTTTTATTGTTAGAACATTGCCGTTATCATATTAATTCTACTTTCTAAATGAATTGAGTATAAGTAGAGTACCTACGCAATACTTTAAGTGGGTATACCTAAATAGTTACGAATTTATCCCCAAAGAGATCAAAAGGCATATTAACAACTATTTGGGACTGACTTTTTAACGTGCCTTCCAGATCACGGAAATGCAACAACAAACCCTCCATGTGACCCATACGAGTACCAGCCAGAGAGAAAAATTCTTACTGCGGTAATCGTTAGCGAAACTTACTACACTTAGTCAGCGAGGCTATGAGCACTTTACCTTCTTCTGACACCTTTGTGCCATAGAGAAACAAAACATCATGCTAAAACGGCAAGTGCAATATCTCTGACCTGTAGCAGGTTATTTAGAAAAAGAGTACAACCTTTTTAGCCTATCATAAGTTAATTCAAGTTAGGAGCATGTGTCTGCGTATTTCAATAAGAGTTAATAGACGTTAGAAAAAAAACAGTAAGTAGTCTTAACACTAAAGCAATAAAACGTAACTAAGGCGTCGTCCTATATACGGTGTCCTAGGTGAACGACAAACGCGGCAACGCGACGCGATACGAAGGCGAAAATATCAAGTACTACCCGTTCGCGCTGCGTTTGCCGGTGGTGTCACCTACTACGCTGCGACACCAGCCTCTACCTCCGCGGCAAAATTAGAGCGAACGGGCTATCGGTATGTAGACGTGGTTGCGTTTTTGTCTTACGTTGTCGTTCTGAAACGCGACTCGAGTCGAATTTTGAATGCCGCGTCGCGTACCTACATATCGCGACCCGTCGCGTCGCTCTCATATAGGACAGCGAGTCAATATTCAGGATAGAGTGTACCTAGCGAGTGATTGATTACTGGGTCAACGAGCGTAGCAACTAAGTGACACTGCACAAATCAAAATCATCGACGTACAGTTTGTTAGTGCGATGAAATGCGGCCAAGTGCGAGTCGGACTGGCGCACGGAGGGTTCCATACCAGAAAACGTCAAAAAATCACGTTTGTTGTGTGGGAGCCCCCCCCTTAATTTTTTTTTTATTTGTTTTTAGTATTTTTTGTTATAGCGGCAGCTATCTAGCTGTCAACGTTCATGAGATACAGCCTTAAGACGGACAGACAGACAGACAGACTGAAAGACGTCGAAGAATAGGGTCCTGTTTTTTACCCTTTGGGTACGGAACCATAAAAAACTATAGCTTCAATTAGTAATCCTTTTTATATTATCTAGATCATAAATACATTTCATGACTTTGTATCTAGCTTTACTCTCTATCTACTATCGGTCTGTTTTTTTATGTATAATATGTTTGTATTTAGAAATATACCCTTCTATACATACTATAGAAGTCGTCTAGCTCCCATAGCACAAGCTTAGGTATATTAGCTTAATTTGGGCTAGATTCGATGAAGTTTTGAGAGAATTTCCACAAATATTTATTTATTTATTATTTACTACCAAAACTTCATTACTTCTCACGACACCTGAATTTTTGGAATGATATTGTGCATGAATAAAACAGAATTAAAGCAGATTAAAAATCTACAAATGATTAAATTTTAATTTAATTAATAATATATTATTTGCCAGTCTGTATTTTTTTGACGTGACAACGTCTTATGATTCGATGGAGCCGGCTGCACGAACGAAAAAAGATGACGCAATATGTTGTTACCTCCCTCGCGATACCTCGCTCTGCCTCGCTCTGAGGCGTTCCATTTATTTTAGTAATGTTTTCAACAGATGGCACTACATGACAAATTGGTGTGTTTTATTTTCTTTTTGTTTTGTAATGTTAATTTTATTTTATTTTTATTTTTACTTTTTTTTTATTTTTATTTTCTCATGACGTTGTCACGTTCAACCATCGTCAGTAAATACCGACTTTACAGACAACCGATTTTTATATACGAGTAGGTGCCTGTAAGATAATTAGTTTTCCTGTCTTTATTTACACGTTATAAAAAGCAATGAAGCACTGAAGCGCTCGTGGCCCCGCGAACTCAGTGTTCTGTAAACGATCACTGCAGTAAGCAAGTTTCATTATGGCCAATCCTTGGATGGGTGATCCATGTGACGACTTTGTGACATTTATTTGAGCGTTTCCGTGCTTCGGAAGGCATATGCCCACATTTTACTTTATTCGAAATTGTCCCACGTAATAGGTGGTGAGCCGTAATGCCGTGTTGATATGGACAGGCACAGGTTGTGACTGCCTGCTGTTGAAATTTTTCAAGCTGCTTATAAAGGCCTTCAACTTGGCTTAACGACTGCTATTTTACTGCCATCCGGGACCAACGGCTTAACGGGCCATCCGAAGCCCGGAAACGCTCGCAAATAAATGTCACAAAGTGTGTGATGGTCACCCATACATAACCGGCCATAGAAAATGTTGCTTACTACAGTGATCGTTTACAGAACATTGAGTCTGCGGGGCCACGAGCGCTTCAAATGATGAAATCCTCTTTTACACACAAAAGCTCGCCATAATTGCAGGTAAACGCTGCTTTTACCAACAATTTCCGAACATGGTAACATAAACTTTGAATATGACGTGAATCTACGGAACCGCCTTTACAAAATTCAGTGCACCAACTTCACCATTCCGCATAAGACCCGATTCCTGGCAGACTATCTGACAGTTTCTTAATTAAACTTCAACAACGTTTGTTTCATCCGCCCATATAAAGCTATTATAGAACTATTAGCAATAATTGCGATATTGTTCGATTGCTGAGATTATACAGCAATATGAATTGAATATTCTGAGTATTTTTAAGTAGTTACACGGTTTTTAGTACCTGATAATTTTGGTAAATGAAGGGTGTTTGATTTATCCCTGACTGTTTTATTTAAAATTATTATTGTAAAGACCATACTTTTAGTTCTAGTTAACCCTGTTTTAAAAGCTTTACCTACCTACCTACTTAATACAAGCATGCATTATAAAACATCTTTGCTTAGGTACTGCCTTGAAAGTATAAATTTGTAGTTATGGCTAGTTTTAAAAATTAACTCTATACTATTAGATTCATTTATTGTAATAAATAAATCGTTTAACTGTCCCGAGTTTCTCATAAACATTGTACACCGAGCAACGCATCAGCTAGTTTTGAACCCTGAACTCAATAAATGAATTGAATTGATTAATACTCAAAATTACTCTAAAAATTAAATTAAATTTTTGTAGCAGATGAAAAAGTTTTGACAAGTCTCGTTTCATAAACATTTTAACTAAATCTAATTTTTGATGTTTTTACAGCGTTTCGATACTTATTTGATGATTTTACTACATTCGACAAGGGTAGGTACACTGAAGAATGATATCCAAAACAATAAAAATTGTATTCATAATGAGTGCCGAATTCCAATCAGTAAAGAACTTGAAAGAGATACTGCTATTCAGTATTTCGTAGGCAGTACTTATAGTTAAAACTATTCGTCAAAAAACTACCTATAAATAATTAAAGATTGATTAACGTTACTTGATCAGTACTCACATCGGTACCTAACTGCTAGTCTTACTTAAATAATTTCTGCAATAATATTTTATCTATTGTTTATATAGAGTTCAATGTACTGCTAAAGCCGATCAAACTTCAGCGTTATCCATAACTGGCAACAACGTCATTTTACTCCCAAATTTCAATAGACATGTAAAACAGATACCTCAGTAAAGACTTTATTACTTTCAGAGATTTACCGTCAGCTGGCCTCTATCGACATAAACAAAAGGAGACACCCCTAATTTTGATGGAAGACAGTAAATTTTGTATGAAATTGATAGGAAGAAGCACATTGACCAAGTAAATGACATCTATAACAAGAGATGGGGCCGATCAAAATGTTAATTTATCTTTAGGGATGCTTCAAGTAACTATTACTGAGTTGCTATTTTCGTTAACAAAGAAGCTCGGAAAGGGACTTCAGTTGAATTTTCTACTTGAATATTTTACATAGAATAAATGAAGGCGAATAATATACAAGAATATCAATTTTCTTTGACATTGTTGAAGTTTATTAAAAGATTTCAGTTTTTTCATCATGTTCTCTGTTCAATTTTTTAACATATAAAGTACCTACAAATTGGTTTAACGAACTCATAGCTTAGTCAGCCTGGGAAACAAAGATGAAAAATTAAGACTTAAATGAATATGTGTATTTTAGTGGGTGCTATGGTACAAATAATATAGTAGGTAATTGAAATCAATGCATGTATGTATTATAGTTATCATATTTCTATCTATCGAATCTGAACTTACCGCGACTCAGTCAGACTTCATCTATGAACGAAAACGTCATGCGGGCATATTTTGCGGCTACAGAGGGAGGAACTAACCTCACTGCGTACCGTGTTCGTTTGTTGCCTTTGTTTCAGGCTCTTGAACCAACTATCAGCGTGTCGGCACAGCGGCTATCGGATCAAGTGCGGGTCATACAACGTAATCATATGTTGGATGATGCCGTGCTTGAGAGGCTTCGCTCAGAGCTACAGTGTAGCGTCATCATCCCTACTTCGTCTCAAAATATTGAACTACAAATCAACACAATGCAACCTGACGTAACTATTGACGAGGTAGTGGATGATGTTACTACAACAGTAAGTACTCAATACAATGATGAATTAAGGAGTGTTTTGGAGCGAAAGATTCAAGAGTATAGGTTTTGCGATCCCATGTGTCGCCCACGTATACCGCGTTTGCCTACGCACAAAAAAAACATGGCTCTCAAAAAAACATCATAATCTTTAATCAGTCCTTTGTTTGAAATAGGTAAAAGTATTTTAGAGTAACATTACATAAAATAGGTGACGCCTTTGTAATTTATATTTAGAGTAAATTTAATTCTAAATGTAAATTACGTTTCGAAAGTCGTTGATAGAAAGGTGTAAAGTATTATCATTATTACTTTGAAAGCATATTTTAACAACGTGGTGCCAATTCAGTTAAATCTGTTTAGTAGTTTCAAGTAATACCTACTCAAATAGTAGCCTTTAGGCGCCATTGATACAATTTACGAATTGTCCAATTTTCAAAATAATGTCCAATTCGCAATTGGACTAATTCCCTTTCTAGCGTTAAAGTTCAGGTTTATTTTAAAACTTATGCTAGTAGGTAGGTACACACTTTTCTAAGTTAAACTTAAACATGCGAAAAGAAGTATTAAAATTCAAAAACTAAAGTGCAAAAGTACAGTTTAGAATGATGCAGATTCAAGCTATGTCAATTACATTAAACAATTTAGCTTTACGAGGAACTCATAAAGCTGTTCGTGTAGAAGTTCTTTGTTCTAGCTCAAATATCTACTTTGAACTAGTTTGCAACGCTAAAACTAGTTTAACTATGTACCGATCAATATTGGTAATCATTCTATAGAGCTTACAAAGAAGCCCGAGTATCGGATATCCGCGCTTTTTTTAACGTGAGGAAAAGCTCACATATAGGCTATGCCGGACTACTACCGAACAAAAATAACACGTTTCCTTCCTTATGCCTATGGTTGGAAGCCCCGGGTAAGCCCTCGGAAGGATGATCCCAGGATTCCCAACAGACCTTGGCTACCACTACGATCTCACCTAGTGGGGCTCGGGTGCTATTATACCGCGACTTTGAGGAGTTGTTCGGTGTTATCCCGCTTCTTGGAGGGGTGTGACGTGCGTGAATCTTTCACGTCACGTTGTCGCCTAGCGCCAGCTTCTGAAAGGATTGTGAGAAGCCCCCTCACCGTCCTCAGGTCACCGGCCGGCCGGTCTTGGGCAAAGAAAATCTGACATCACAATTAAGTATGTATACAACTTTATAATTTGAAGCTAGCAACTCCATTTTACTCCTTGCTTCCTCATCGGTCATATCAGCATGTAGGCAGAGCATACTGCAGCTATACATTTTCGCAACATTCAACTACGACCCCATCTCACTGAGGACTACACCGCAGCATTCAGTTGATACAGTCTGAATTCATTATTTAAAATCAGCCTCCACTCATAGCGAAGAGCTATGTTCGATGCCAAGAATTCTGCATCGCGCTATAATAATTTCCATACTGTAAATTTCCATACTGAGATTGCATTTCATGTTTTCTTTAACATGATGACAACACGAACGCAAGCTCAAATTTATCAAGTCAATCAAAGAAAAAGTTGAGTCTTAGAAACTGTACTCATATTAATAAACGTAATTACGACCGTAATTTATTAAGAAATGAAAAAAGAAGTAATTTATGTTCGTTCATCTGTTTATTATAAATCAAGCTCCAATTTATTATGTATAAAACCGAGTGTGTACATAAAATTAATTGTATAAAGCGTTATTTTATTAAACAATTAATCTATACTATAAATAACTTTGGCACTCTTAATTTGTGGCTATTAAACAGGCTAGATTGATACGAGCATAAAGCTCTTATAACTTTTTGGACGTAATACGTCGAGTTATGTAACGTAATTCGAGAGTAAAAGTATTCATAGTTAAATTATTCGCGGTAAATTATGCATAATTTGCATCCGCATTAATTTACCGCGAATAGTTTGACAAACGCCTAAAATAAGCGCACTATGGCTTTTTGACATGTTTTATTGGAAAATGCGTGGCGAAAATTGGAAGAGACTTATTGCACCCATCAGTGGAGGAGGTATCGTGCGTAAAGACCTTATTCGATTAAACGATTAAATTTGTGAAATACTGTGTGTACCTACATTTGACCATCCTAATGACGAATAATTGTTATCCGCTAAATATTTAACAATGTTTTCATGGCTTAACACTATCACAGACGTAAAACATAAGGCTGCAATCACACGGACTGCATCGCAGCGACTGCGCGCAGTCGATATATTCAACTGCATGCAGTTATATGTTCGACTGCATACAGTTAAGATATTGATGACGAATGAATGAATTAATGACGAATTAAGAGCTTACACGGATGACCTTACTATTAATATGTGTTCTCCAATTGATCTGAATGTGTAATCATCAAAAATAAACTCTTAATTCGTCAAAATTTATACGATTTTCAAACTCTAGCTCGGACCTTGAAATACAGGACCAGAACCGAAAACAGGGACTCGATACTAGAAATCGGACAGCGAGAACTATGAACAGGAAACCGGAAATGGGGACAGGGAACAGAGAAACAGGAACAGGAAACTTGTAACCCGAATTGATTGCCCTAACAAAAGTGTAATAAAAAATCCCTTGTATAAACATCGAGATCAGTTGGTTAGATTAAATGAGTATCACTTAAAAAAAGTGGGGAAAGGGGGACATCATCGCCGTTCCACACCCCACCCTTAACGTTTTACGACTTTCAAAATTTTTTTTTTTAATAATAAATATTCACGGACATTTCATACAACGCTATCTGATCCCATTGTAAGCTAGGAATAACATGCTTGTGTTATGGGTATCAGACCACGGATATTAATAATTATATGCTTTTTTTTAAATACATACATATACATGTTTCTATGTATACATAGAAACACCCAGACTCTTGAGACAAACATTTATTGTGGTGGGAACGGATCATAAGTACATAGACATATTTTAGTTTTCATTCGGAAATTCCATTAGTAGTTACTATATCGAATTATAATTCCACAATCTAAAACGGAAATGTAAAATAGCGAGCGTGTAACCACGGCCGTATTATCATCCCCCTTTATTATGTTTCCGTTTACCATGATTAAGTTTTCGAGTAATTAATTTATTTAATCATGTTCGTGTAATGGCTGTCATAATGAGGTTTACAAATATAAATTTAAGTTGCGCAGATAGACGGTTTACATGCACGAAATGCATTAATTACTTTTATTTTTACAAACGCTAAAAATTGGTTATGAAGATCAGATAAAGGCGCTGAAAGGTGAAACCGGTTAGGTATTACAATAATCAATGTTGTGGAACAGTACAAGTGAAGTTTTTCAATTGTATAAAATATATGTAAAGATAAAAAAAAATGAAAAAAATTATGATCAGTTAGCATACTAATTGCTTTTCTATACTAATATTATAAAGAGGAAAGATTTGTTTTTTGTTTGTTTGTTTGTTTGTAACGAATAGGCTCCGGAACTACTGGACCGATTTAAAAAAATCTTTCACTGTTGGGAAGCTACACTCTTTGCGGTGAACATAGGCTATATTTTATTCCCGTATTCTCACGGGAACGGGAACTACGCGGGTGAAACCGCGTGACGTCCGCTAGTCAATAATATAGAAGATCAGATTATAGAACTTAAAGCAAAGGATGCTTTTCGAAGAACTCACTTTCTTCTTCGAAAAGCATCCTTTGCAAATAGCTAATAATAGAAAGCAAAATAATAAATTTAAAAGTGAATACAATGACGCAGCGTTATTCATGTATTTACTTCTAGTTAGTCTTCGCAGTATTCATTTTTGGATTTAGTATTTTGCTTTCATGGCCTCACTTTTCAGTTAATTCAATAATCTGAGTATTATAAAGTATAGTAAAAATATTATAGAGCTGTAGATTTCTTACCTGGAAGTTAGTGGAGATTTGAATTATAGATAATTATTCTCGTGTACATAATATTCATGCAAATTATTCTGTGATAATGTCCTGGCGGTTGAAATTTGGGTTCAAATTACTACATACATGTTAATTTTCTCCTATACGTTCGTAAGCTTGCCTCCTTTTCCGTGGAACAAACCAAATTAATAGCAAATTTTTGGTGTATAATTCGCCTCTGCTTATCCATTTGGAATATAGACGTGAATATTGAGGAAAAGTAAACTTTATTTTAAATTATATAATGCAAAAGTGAATTTGATTTATATAGAGTGCTTTGAGGAGCTAGAGAAAATTTGGTGAAACACATTTATATACAGCAGCCGCGAACTGAGGGGAGCATCGGCCGCACTTGCGCGGTTGATGCCCAACATCAGGGGACCCAACGCTCCCTACAGGAGGCTGTACCTGGGGATCGTGCGAAGCATGGCCCTGTACGGGGCTCCCGTATGGGCGGATACCCTGACGGCCAGCAATGAGGCTAGACTGCTGAGCCCGCAGAGAGTGATGGCCGTCAGGGTGATAAGAGGATACCGCACGATCTCCGGTGAGGCGGCATGTCTCCTAGCCGGGACCCCTCCATGGGACCTGGAAGCGAGAGCCCTTGCGTCACTGTTCAGATGGCGCAAGGAGGCGCTGGAGCGGGGCCAAAGGCCTGCGTCTCGAGAAATCGAGGCCCAGCGGACCCTGCTCCACCAGGAAACCGTGGAGACATGGAAGGTGCGACTTGAGCAACCAAAGGGGGGATTCGCCACAATCGCGGCCGTCAGACCGGTCATGGACGAGTGGCTGGAGAGAAGACACGGTGCTCTCTCCTACCGGTTGACACAGATGCTTGCCGGGCACGGTAGCTTCGGTAGGTATCTGTGGCGAAAACACCGGGAAACCACGGCCGAGTGTCAGCACTGCGAGGACCGCAACGACGACACGGCGCTCCACACGCTGGTGGAGTGCACGGCGTGGGCACAACAGCGCCAGGTCCTCGTAGTGGGTCTGGGCGTGGACACTCTCTCGCTTGAGGTCATGGTGCGAGCCATGCTCTACAGCGGGAGTAAGTGGGACTGCGCCGCCTCTTTCTGCGAGCAGGTCATGCTCGCGAAGGAGGCGGCGGGCCGGGTGCGGGAGAGAACTCTCCCACCCGAGTTCCGCAGTCGGCGCCCTGGGCGCCGCCGACGTGTCTTCGCCGAGGACTATCGGCCTCCATGACCGGGGGTCTGAGGACGGTGAGAGGGCCGCTCACCGTCCTTACAGAAGCAGGCCCATGACGGCAGCGTGACGTGAGCAACTCACGCACGCCCCCCCCTTAGAAGCGGGGTCACACCCGAAACCCCCCATAGACGCGGGATTGCACCCGAACCACCCCCTGGGCGAGGCCGCATTGGCGGCCGTAGGTCTGTTGGGAGTCACGGGACATCCTTCCTGAGGGCTTACCCGGGGCTCTCAACCATAGGCTGTTAGGCGTGGCGTGAGGTTTTTTAGTCGGTAAGAGTCCGGCATAACATCCTATGAGAATTTTCCCTCACGTTAAAAAAAAAAAAAAAAATACAGCAGCCGCGAACAAAAATCTGTTTTATAATGAACAAAACTTTTCGTATCATAGTTATTTATATACGTTTTATAGTTAGTTACCATTTAACTGAATACCACAATAATTTGGTAACAAACAAACATTGCTTAAATTGTTATGATTTTCAAAACACAATAGGTGAATGTAGGTAGCAAAAAAATACACTAAAAAACTCACAGTCCACAATTATTGAGAAAGTTTTAGAAAAAAAGTTAAAACACCCATATTATTATTACATTAGTTACAGCATTAATCTGATCCCAATTTCGTCATTTTGTGGACATAACAAGCGTGAAGAGAAATCAAAATCCCTTCATCAATGACGAATTAAGAGCTTACACGGATGACCTTACTATTAATATGTGTTCTCCAATTGATCTGAATGTGTATTCTAAGGCAGCAGTTCAACACGACTGTAGCGAACTGCGCGAAGTTGACGGTACGACTGCATGCAGTTGATATTGACTTCACACGACTGCAGCCGACTGCGTGCAGTCAACTGCACGCAGTCGGCTGCAGATATCAATATCTTAACTGTATGCAGTCGAACATATAACTGCATGCAGTTGAATATATCGACTGCGCGCAGTCGCTGCGATGCAGTCCGTGTGATTGCAGCCTTAGATTACACATTCAGATCAATGACCGGTCATGGACGAGTGCGTCCATGACCGGTCTGACGGCCGCGATTGTGGCGAATCCCCCCTTTGGTTGCTCAAGTCGCACCTTCCATGTCTCCACGGTTTCCTGGTGGAGCAGGGTCCGCTGGGCCTCGATTTCTCGAGACGCAGGCCTTTGGCCCCGCTCCAGCGCCGCCTTGCGCCATCTGAACAGTGACGCAAGGGCTCTCGCTTCCAGGTCCCATGGAGGGGTCCCGGCTAGGAGACATGCCGCCTCACCGGAGATCGTGCGGTATCCTCTTATCACCCTGACGGCCATCACTCTCTGCGGGCTCAGCAGTCTAGCCTCATTGCTGGCCGTCAGGGTATCCGCCCATACGGGAGCCCCGTACAGGGCCATGCTTCGCACGATCCCCAGGTACAGCCTCCTGTAGGGAGCGTTGGGTCCCCTGATGTTGGGCATCAACCGCGCGAGTGCGGCCGATGCTCCCCTCAGTTCGCGGCTGCTGTATATAAATGTGTTTCACCAAATTTTCTCTAGCTCCTCAAAGCACTCTATATAAATCAAATTCACTTTTGCATTATATAATTTAAAATAAAGTTTACTTTTCCTCAATATTCACGTCTATATTCCAAATGGATAAGCAGAGGCGAATTATACACCAAAAATTTGCTATTAATTTGGTTTGTTCCACGGAAAAGGAGGCAAGCTTACGAACGTATAGGAGAAAATTAACATGTATGTAGTAATTTGAACCCAAATTTCAACCGCCAGGACATTATCACAGAATAATTTGCATGAATATTATGTACACGAGAATAATTATCTATAATTCAAATCTCCACTAACTTCCAGGTAAGAAATCTACAGCTCTATAATATTTTTACTATACTTTATAATACTCAGATTATTGAATTAACTGAAAAGTGAGGCCATGAAAGCAAAATACTAAATCCAAAAATGAATACTGCGAAGACTAACTAGAAGTAAATACATGAATAACGCTGCGTCATTGTATTCACTTTTAAATTTATTATTTTGCTTTCTATTATTAGCTATTTGCAAAGGATGCTTTTCGAAGAAGAAAGTGAGTTCTTCGAAAAGCATCCTTTGCTTTAAGTTCTATAATCTGATCTTCTGTATTATTGACTAGCGGACGTCACGCGGTTTCACCCGCGTAGTTCCCGTTCCCGTGAGAATACGGGAATAAAATATAGCCTATGTTCACCGCAAAGAGTGTAGCTTCCCAACAGTGAAAGATTTTTTTAAATCGGTCCAGTAGTTCCGGAGCCTATTCGTTACAAACAAACAAACAAACAAAAAACAAATCTTTCCTCTTTATAATATTAGTATAGAAAAGCAATTAGTATGCTAACTGATCATAATTTTTTTCATTTTTTTTTATCTTTACATATATTTTATACAATTGAAAAACTTCACTTGTACTGTTCCACAACATTGATTATTGTAATACCTAACCGGTTTCACCTTTCAGCGCCTTTATCTGATCTTCATAACCAATTTTTAGCGTTTGTAAAAATAAAAGTAATTAATGCATTTCGTGCATGTAAACCGTCTATCTGCGCAACTTAAATTTATATTTGTAAACCTCATTATGACAGCCATTACACGAACATGATTAAATAAATTAATTACTCGAAAACTTAATCATGGTAAACGGAAACATAATAAAGGGGGATGATAATACGGCCGTGGTTACACGCTCGCTATTTTACATTTCCGTTTTAGATTGTGGAATTATAATTCGATATAGTAACTACTAATGGAATTTCCGAATGAAAACTAAAACATGTCTATGTACTTATGATCCGTTCCCACCACAATAAATGTTTGTCTCAAGAGTCTGGGTGTTTCTATGTATACATAGAAACATGTATATGTATGTATTTAAAAAAAAGCATATAACGTCGCTGCGCTTGCAAAAGTCGCTATGTATTTTTAACCTACTTTTCAGGAGGAAGTAAAAACCGATTTACTCGAAATATAATTGTGATAGAGAAAGTACGTATTTTTTTTATAATGTAAATATTATATTTACGTTGTGGAAAATGACTTTTAGAAAGATAACCTTTAAAACTAAAATAGCAAAAAACTAATATTGTGGATCTGGCACATAGCTAAAATTGTTTGGGTCCCAAATATCGCCATGTGTTGTTGAGCACATAGCGGGAACAAATAAAACATAATTCACGTTGTTTAATTACACATAGCTATTTAATAAAAGGAGTCAATTGAAAATAATATCAAATTTCATTAAGAAACTATGGCAAACATGGTGTTCTCTGCAATTAAACTCTGCTGCCTTGATGTGTGAGGATGTGTTGTACGCAATAAAGGCGCCGAGGAAGGATCGGGAGAGCAACAGTTCTCTCCCGTACCGCAGCAGAAGCACTGATCGCCGGAGATCCCAGAATGATCTCCATCACTCTGGGCTGGCTACTACCCTTTCCTTTTTTTTTATAGTGAGGGAAAATCCTTATAAATGCTATGCCAGACTTTCACCGACTAAAAAACCTCACGTATCCTGTAGAACAGCCTACGGTTGGGAACCCCGGGTAAGCCCACGGAAAGATACCCCAGGACTCCCAACAGACCTACGGCTACCACTGCGGCCTCACCTAAGGAGGGGGGGGGGGTCAGGTGCTATCACGCATCTTTGGGGGCATTTTGTGTGCTATCCCGCTTCTTAGGGGGGCGGCCTGCTTCAGTAAGGACAGTGGGTAGCCCCCTTACCGTCAGGACCCCAGTCATGGAGGCTTATAGTCTTGGGCAAATATATATCGGCGGCAACCCCGTCGACCTCTCCGAACTCTTTCGCGAGCATGACCTGCTTGCAGAAACAGGCAGCGCAGTTCCACTTACTCCCGCTAGGGTTCATGGCTCGTACTATGGTCTCCAGCGAGAGATCCACATCCAGACCTGCCACAAGATACTTCCAGCCTAGTAAGACGTGGTTTCCACAACAACCGTGGCGAAAGGTCGCCGCAGCTTGGCGAATACGGCTAGTGAGGGTGCCTGGGATTTCCTTTCGAGAGTGCACCAAAATCCCTGGCTACATACAGCCGGGAAGAAGACTACGAAAAGGCGTGCTGTCCCGATTATTTACCTCTACCAACTCCTTTATGGCAACCAAAAAACCTTAGTATTTTTTAAGGAATCCTGGTAGGTGGTTTTAGATAGGTACTTGTCTGTAAATGTATGCGACTGTTGTGCTAAGATCCCGTAAGAAGGTTGATTCTCGATTAGACTTAGAGCTCAGATTTTGGAGTAAGAAATTGTAGAATGAAACGTAAAAGGATCCTTTATGAGAAAAACAGGTTTACGTAAAGGAGATTGGGATTTTATGGGGTAATGAATAAAATAGACATTCAAGTGATCCAGCGAAGACGGAAGGAATCCTCTTGTGTTTTAGGCGAATATATAAAATTCAGCGAGGCCACAGCACTTCCCACAATTAGGGAGTCCATAGGGTGGGCGCAGCAGTGCCAGGTTCTCGTTGCAGGTCTGGGCGTGGCTATTCACTCGACTATGGTGTGAGCAATCATCTCCAGCGGGATTAATTAAAACTCCGCGCCACCGCGTCTTTCTGTGAGCAGGTCATGCTTAGAAAAGAGGCGGCGGGGAGGTAGCAGGCTATGGAGAGGCACGGTGAATCTCTGGCTATTGGCCTAGACATCGCTAAAGGCTTTGATATGCGTCATGCGTCGCTTCTTTCCAATTTTCCGGCATACGGTCTATCGTCGCAGTTGTGCCGCAGGTTTGCCAGCTTCCTGCACGGGCGACTTGTACGGGTCCTCTGTGATGGTCAGGCTTCCTGTTTTTTGCAGGTAAATGCTGGAGTACCACAGGGATTGGTATTGTCCCCAACTCTCTTTCTTCTGCATATCAATGACATGCTGACCCTTGGGTGCATTCATTGTTATGCGGATGATAGTAGTACTCTGCATGGCAGCTATTCTGGCCGTCCAGCGGAGGGGCGAGGCGACGTAGAGGGGAAGAGACGACAACTCGTGGCGAATCTCGACCGGGACCTGGGCTGCATTGCCCAATGGGGTTCGGACAACCTGGTCAAGTTCAATGCCAGAAAAACACAGGCGTGTGCGTTTACAGCTAAGAAGTCCCCATTCCTACCCCTACCCTCTCTTCAGAGCATTACGGTTCCACTAAAGGACAACCTGGAGATCCTCGGTATAGACGTACGGCGTGCGCTCAATCACAAATTCTACATAGAGAGCTGTATTGGGCTGGCCTCGCGAAAACTAGGAATCCTGAATAAGGTGAGACGGTATTTTACGCCATATCAGAGATGTTTACTGTACAAGACGCAGATTCACCCCTGCGTCGAATACTGTTCTCACCTTTGGGATGCTGCGCGAGGTACTTACTAGACGCACTTGACGCTATGCAGAGACGTGCTATCTGAATAATTGGTTGTCCTGAGGTGACGGGAGGCCTCGAACCGTTAGCGTAGCGAAGAACCATAGCGTCCCTCGCTTCCTTCTACCGAATGTATAACGGTGAATGTTCTGAAGAGCTCTTCAACCTGATCCCACCCTCTTCTTTCCGATTCCGAGCAACGTGTGCCGGGCCGAGGTGCCACTCATACACAGTGGAAAGAATTTTCGCTAGAACGGAGCGTTTCAAAAGATCGTTCCTCTGTCGACCTGCCGGCACACGTGTTTCCCTCATCTTACAATCCCGGGTTCTAAAAGACGAGCGTAAAGAGGCACATCACAGGGTCGCCAACTTGAGGACCACTGTCAGAAGTGGCCCCCAATCGCTAGATGCGCCGCGGCTTTCCATCAGGCTGGTGGCGACTCAATTTGGCGAGCTAAATATAAAAACTAATAAACTTTTCACACTTTACTGAAATATTCTAGCTCCAAAGCAGCTTTATTATTTCAATACATTCCTGAACGGATCGATGACATAAATATCCAAAACGACTGCCAAATTTTATAGAAAAAGATAGCTATGTGACACTTGATTTGTGCAATGCGCGATATTTCAGGTCAAATATTGTACACCAATATCGCTATGTGCTCGTAAATACATAGCGGGCGCAATTCCGTGCAATTGACTAAATTTTAGTTAAGGTGAACTTTTTAGCTATGTGATTTGAAGCACATAATTACTTTAAAGGCGCAAAAAAGTATTGATTTCACATAGCTATTTTTTGAAACTCCGTTAATATTAGGTTTTTTAAAATTTCGGTTTTTGCACCTTGTGTGCCTTGAAATAAGGATCTAAATGGCATCAAAATCCAAAATTCGAAAAAAATCACATAGCGACTTTTGCAGGCGCAGCGACGATAAGTATTAATATCCGTGGTCTGATACCCATAACACAAGCATGTTATTCCTAGCTTACTTTGGGATCAGATAGCGTTGTATGAAATGTCCGTGAATATTTATTATTAAAAAAAAATTATGAAAGTCGTAAAACGTTAAGGGTGGGGTGTGGAACGGCGATGATGTCCCCCTTTCCCCACTTTTTTTAAGTGATACTCATTTAACCAACTGATCTCGATGTTTATACAAGGGATTTTTTATTACACTTTTGTTTGGACAATCAATTCGGGTTTACAAGTTTCCTGTTCCTGTTTCCCTGTTACCTGTCCCCATTTCCGGTTTCCTGTTCATAGTTCCCGCTGTCCGATTCCTAGTATCGAGTCCCTGTTTTCAGTTCTGTTCCTGTATTCCAAGGTCTGAGCTAGAGTTTGAAAATAGTATAATTTTGCAAGTTACATCCCATAAAAATCGGATGCATCTTAACTCCTTAGAACGATGAAGTGAAACATATTGACTGTTTAAATGGAAAAACTACATTTACTAAAAAAAAATAATTAGCTATAATAGTTTTCTTACTACTTAAGTTATCTTTAATGAGCACAAGAAAGTTGCCCGGGCGTTATAACCGGGATTATTACTCAAATTGTGTAGGCTTTTACTACGATGTTGAGCCTTAAATTAATCCAAATTTGAATTGAAAATGTTTGTGTGTATATGTTTTGACGTACAGATAAAATATCTCTCCATTATCGCCTTTAACGATGTCATAAAATTGTTCCCATAACAAAAGTTAATAAATTATATTGACCATAAATTGACCAGCAATGGTAACAAACACTACAGGGGTCGATATAAAAATGTGTATCTGTACTGACAGTTTTCAATGTAGGTTATAAAGTTATCAGGGTTGTCTCATTGTTTTACATAACAATATTAAATGCGTACCTACTTGCTATTTGGATTTTCGTCACAATAGGTGACGTAACTAATATGTAGTTAAATAATCTAAATAAATTTATTTATGAATTTTTGGAGTTTTTGGTTTGGAGAATTTTTGGAATTTTTAAGGGTTTTTGGAGTTTTCTAAATAATATTCATGAATATATTGCTATCTAAGAAGAACTGATAAACATATTTATACAACGATGTTTATCAGTTGTGTAGATTACATAGCACACGCTTTAAATTTATTTATGTATCCCAAATGTATTTTATATAGAAAGAAATTGATAATATAGCTTGAATAGAAAATAAAATCAAGTATTATAATACATAAACATAATAAAATATATCTACTAACTATCACAGTAAATTAATGAAAAATTTTCATAATAAAAATAAAAAAGATATCTGGGATTTTATCAAAATCTGCAGTACCTACCAATACGAATTCGACAACCCTACAGTTAAAGCACTCCTCCACACAACTACAAACTTTAAACAACTGTTATTAAATTTTAACTCATTTTACTATCGGTCTTATTTCCTGTGTAGTAAAGGACAACAAAGTGAGTTTACCTACCATAATTCAATTATACTCGTAAATTGAAATGTAGCTATTTCCGGCACTTGTAGATCTAATTTAGTTTAATTTACTTTGTTATGTTTAAACCAAAGACTTCTATATAAACTGAGGTAGACGCGCCGTACTCTAACAAGCGAGATTTCAAAAGCAATCCTCAAACACACACATTGCTGAGACTACACTCACTTATAAATACTATTTATGTAATTGTCACCACACACAATAGCAATATACGGATAGAACAAGAGTAAAAGAGAAGGCGTATGGACTCCAATTGCAAGTCGAGTACCTACTCTCGAAGTTTTGACTCACAACAGTGCGAACAACGCTGCTAATTAGCGCAGTTTATAGGTTTCAAAAATCGGTGCGTAGGGCATGTCTACCTTATTTTATATAGAAGTCTTTGGTTTAAACACGATAAGTAAATTGAGCATTTTTGTTAAACGATATCCTGGGGGATATACGTACCCTTTTTATTAACGTGAGGTAAATCCTACAGGGATGCTATGTTGGACTCCTACCGACTAAAAACCACACGTATCCTACTACCAGTCCACGGTTGGAAGCCCCGGGTAAGCCCTCGGATGGATACCTGAGGACTCCCAACAGACCTACGGCTACCACTGCGGCCTCATCTAGAGGGGTCTGCTTCTGTAAGGACGGTGAGCAGCCCCCCCACAATGCTCAGGTCCCCAGTCACGGAGGCCGATAGTCTTGGGCAAAAACACGTTTGCGGCGCTCCCGCCTCGGGTGGCAGAGTTCTCTCCCGCTGGGGATATACGTACCCTAAACGTGAAGAGAGTATGAAAATGTGGAGCGTTGTGAGCCTCTAATAACTCCATTGACCCGGCACCGTCTAGCGTGAGTGATCCTATGGGTGGACCCCATGTGTTTTTAGGGTTCCGTCGTCAAACGGTAAAAACGGGACCCTATTCATAAGACTTCGCTGTCCGTCTGTCTCTTTGACAGTCCGTCACGAGGCTGATACAGATCATGAACGGTGATAACTAGAGAGCTGAAATTTTCCACAAATTATGTGTTTCTGTTGCCGCTATAACAACAAATACTAAAACAGAAAAAAGGAGGTTTAAGGGGGGCTCCCGTACAACAAACGTTTTTATTGCCGACTTTCGGTACAGACCCGACTTGCACTTATGTGTGGGTGGGCATAACTTAACCGGGAACCACTCCCAAATTGATTTACTTTTAGCATCATTGTTCATCCTCACACGTTGCGTTAGATCCGGTAGGGGATTTCTACCGTGCACGCTTAGGTTGTGCAATGATCTCCCTGCTTCGGTTTTCCCAAACGCCTACAGTATGGGGTTCTTCGAAGGGGGTCTTAGAGGGTTTTTACAGGGTCGGCAGCGCGAGTGTGGCGCCTCTGGTGTTGCAAACGTTCATAGGCTGCGGTGACCACCGGTTCATCTGGTGGGCCGTATACTTGTCTGCCACCTTAGAGGTATAAAAAAAAATTGAGGATATAACGGCGTTATTTTGATAGATATGTATTAATTTATACCCTGTGGTAATTTGTAGGTACCTACTCTGAAAATATAATTCCACAAAGTTTTATTTTACCATTTTGTCGGTGTCTTCGCTAACTATGGACATCATTTTTTCTTTGAGCTAGACTGCAGATAGATCAGCAAATGTAGGAGAGAAGGCCATAGCAAAACTTTTAGGTTTTCTTGTTTACTACGGAACCCTGACAATGCCATATAATAATACATCATTAAATGTATAGAGATATGAAATCAACATACGGAGAATTTGAATAAAATATTGTTTTTATCTCGCAAAATAAAAATGAACAATGGTAAATGTATAATAATTTATTGTATTCAATGACGCCGATATTTTTAATCTGGTCCAAATACAATGCAGCTGTTGGGGAGATCAAGCTGTAAAAAATGTTACGTAAATTAATTAAACTTGGTAAATTTGATTTCGATTGTAAAAAAATATGTTAATGCATCTGTTTGGGAATCTATTTATTGACAGAAAATCTGCATTTTGGGGTCATTTTATGTTGATGAATCTACTCTACGATGTCGCCTGACATGCTCGCATTTTCAATTTACAATAATGTCTAAAAATATGACAAGGAATTATGTCATATTTTTAGACATTATATTTTTTAACATTGCACCACTCCTAATGATCGAAGCGTGATGTTGCATAGCCTATGTTTATTGTCTGTAGTATAGTGTGAAGCCCCCCGAGGCGCGGCCACGCCTAGGGGCCGGACTCCCAACTCCCAACAGACCCAGGGAGTCCTTGGGCATCTTTCCGAGGGCTTACCCGGGGCCCCCAAACATAGGTTGTTGGGAGTTACGTGAGGTTTTTTAGTCGGTAGGAGTCTGGCATAGCATCCTACGAGGACTTTCCCTCACATCAAAAAAAAAAAGTAAATACATTTTTTTTCGTTCATTGACAAAAAGGATATTTCTGTACTATACTTTACTATCTTCACGCCAAATCCCTTGCGGGGTAGGCAGAAAGAACCGAGCGCCACACGGCACGTTCCATACACACCTCACTTGCTTCTTCAACTTTCATTTTTCTTTTCATGCATGCACGGCATGACACCACCTTCTGCTAACACACGATTAATTTGGTCGTGGTAGGTGTGTCGTGGCCTTCCCCGACTCCTACGTCCATCCACTTTCGCGTTGTATATCTGTTTTGCCATTCTTTCAAAAACACAGATATTTCGGTAACTAAATTTAAACTCGTGATTTGGTTGCGTGCAGTGAAACAAAAGTGGCAATAATGGTGGAGTAAAACCAGAAGCACAGCCATAATGTGTGCAGCACACGTAAAATATTCCTGTTTAACGTGTGTTATTAACTTCTGTTACTGCTTGCAGGTACACAGATTTAGCTTTATGTACCTACAGGTAAATTCACAGCAATTTCATCTCGCATTAGAGATTCAAGCTAACCTCACCTTGTTTTATGCTCCCATTTTAAAATCTGCTATTAGACTATTTTTCAACATGGCTGCCATTGTTTGTGAAAAGAATTTGCTTTACTTCTGCAAATCCTGCAGCGTACTAAGAAAGTTTTTGCCCTTACAATTGCTCTTAAACCTTTTTGGTTGTAACACTTCATTCGTAATCGCCTTGCTTGATTAAAGGATCCTTCTGTAGTGTAGAAGGAATATCTCGCCACGTTTGTCCACCAAAATATGAATCTCCTAGAAAAGCCTTCGGAGGAATGGAGGTCTTCCATAAACTCCGTGACCGCTTACTAATCGAGGCTGGCTAACTAGGTTTAAAATCTAATAAGTGAAAAGTTGTTATTAGGATTCCTTACCCAAACGGTAAGAATGGGATCCTATTACTGAGACTCGTCTGTCTGTCTTTCCGCCACAAGGCTGTTTGTCAGGAACCGTATGATCTAGGTTTACACGGGCTGTTTTCTGCAACTCGACGTCATTTAACCCTTGCTCACTAACCTTAATTTAGAGTAACGTGGTCACTAACCATTCGTAAATTTTACGGCGAATTAAAACATCAATATTTATATGAATAAACTTTATTAATAACAAAAAATGACTTTATTTACCAGTATCAGTTATATTTTAATCAAATAACATTTACTGTAATTAAAATACATCAATTAATACAATGGTTTCACATTGACACGATATGCTCCCTGCAGCTGTTGTAGAAGTTTGTGGTCATATGGCATTTTTTAGAAGAACTGTCAAGAAACCTTGTTTTAAAACCCCAAAGCAATATACTTTTATCAACCAATGGTTTCAATTGGAAATGTTCCAATTTAGTTCAACACTAACTGATATTCATGCCTTCTGATCTGACAAAATATTGCAACCTATATCAACTACGTTCCACGCCAATGTTCCTTTGGAACACTAAAACGGCTGCATCCGCCTTATTGAGCAATTCTCTTGACTACCCAGTTTATGGCACCGCTGGGAGCCGAGCTGCTCTTGATATAGGAATAAAATCACATAAATATTCCTCCTTTATTTCCATGGTTAAACTACGAGCGCCGTTTTAAAGTTTTATGTTACAATCATATTTTTATTCATTTCAATTTAGAATATTTTACCTTTTTTTCTATTTAAATCTAGCCGCTCCTTTCTTTCTACATCATACCATAGGTATTTTTCTTGCTCCTAATAAAAATATAAATGCTTTAATTAAGACATATTATAAAAGGTTTCTCTTCAGATCTTCATGGTAAGAATTAATTGCTATTGAAGCTGAATATAACATTATGATCTAGCTTTCGAAACCTGCAACAAGGTCTTCTCATTGGAAATGTTCACTGTAGCCTACAGGTGACTAAATGTTCTCTATCAAGGTCTTTCTGATTGTAGCCCATGGACTAAAGCAACTTAACAGAGGGGCTACACTCGCTCTACCGACCTTAAAGAAATATACTTACAAGTTCCTTATTGCTGCCAAATACTTCTGCTCCGGACATACATAGGTACATACTTATGGTCACGCCTTTATCCCCGCAGAGGTAGGCAAAGGCATATTATATGCCTGCTCCGGGCAGTAAATCATTATTTAGTAATAGCTTTCCATCAGGAGGTCGGCGTCAATTTAACGAGCTTGAGATACAAAATACACCTATAAAAACTGTCCCTTTTTAAGGCCACCAATTTTGAAAAAGATATTGTAACACATTATCATACATACATACATATAGTCACGCCTTTATCCCCTAATGGGTTAGACAACCGGGTTTCAATTCGAGTTTTCCTTCTCTACGCAACGCATCGTTTTGCAAAAGTGTTCCCTTAGTCGCCTCTTACGACTCCCCCGGGATGAATTGGGCTGGCGACATTTTGTACTCTTTCCTGGTGCCAGACAGGGCCCCGTTGCAACACGGGGCTATTAATATGTAAAAAATATATTCATAGTATTAAAATAAATCAATAACTAACCAACTTATCCGGTTAGTTTCCTTGTTTTTATTATTCCGTGGTTTCATCAGTGTTATCCACTTTCCTATGTTTAGAACTAACTCACAACTGTATTTCATGCAGTCGTCGATGCTTAGTTGGAAAATTTCGATATTTCTAGTTAGAGTTTCAGTTGCGGACAGGTAGTGTCCAAATGCAGAAATTTAAATTTACTACATTATACTGCACTTTTACTTATTTATAACTCTCTGTAAAATTGTTCAGTTTTTTTTAAGTTTTAATTAAACCTACCCATCTACTTATTGATTCATGTTCTCTAAAAAGTCAACTGCCTAAACGGGCCGCCTTTCTCGGCGACTATATAAGTTATTACACTATTTGCAGGTTGTAATGAAATGATAAGATAGATAAATGCTTGACATCGTATTTATTAGGAAACATTTACAAGAAACAATGGTCATAACAGTAATTAAAGTCCCATACTTAGTATGAGGTCGGCAATTGACGTAACCTATTTATTAATATTAATCATTGTTAATAATGTACAGTACTTAGCACCGTTAGTACTAAATTAGACTAGATTTTATAATTTCGTTTCTTATTTACTATTGATATTTACAATTTTTACATAATTACAATTTACTATAGTTACTTAAATAAAAAGAAATGTAAAAACAATCATAAGAGTTTCCTACATAAACATGTTAGATACAAAAACGAAATACAGAAAAAACGTATTCAATTACTTTACATAATTAAAGGTTGAACGCTATACGTAGGTAGCTATTTCATTGATTACAAACCATTGGCTTACATTTAAACACCGAAATTGTTTGTTTAATCATGTAGATTGAAACAACTTGAAGGTTACTAAATTCATTCTAACTTAGTCTTACAAAATTATAATGAATTCATTGGTATTGAACTCACCTTTGTAGATAGGATCGAGTGTTACCTTTTCACGTCTACGACTCGACGAAAAGTTAAGGTAGGTACCTACTATTTTTAGGTACATTGGAGCCCTAACGAGACATGAATACTTAAGTCAGTACCTACTAATTAACAGGTCAGGTGTACTCGATACAAATTCATCACTCGGTCTGGCCAGGGTGGTACAGTGCCGTAAATAATCGCCTTCAAGAATTGCCTTAAAGTAATGCAAAATGACTAAAGGCAGGATTTGTTGGGCTGGTTCAGCCTTAGACTTCGATAGGCTGATTTGATTGATCATTGATTTATATATACCAACAATACATAAACAATTATTTTTGATACTACGTCAAATGAAAATTCAAGAATACTAATACCAATATCAAGTGTCTCACTCAGAAAATGATTATGAAATTACGCTTATCCTGTCAAAAGCAAGTTCTTTTTGAAATCCCCACTTAAGTGATAATTTTTCTCATTATTATATTAAAGAAAATTTTATCTTTTCATTTCAGTTGTTTTATAGTTGAAACAAAACATTGTCACAAAAAACTTAATCAAAGAAACAGCTTAGGTACAATTGTTTTAGCAAAAATAATCTTCATGTTATTATCTGTACAGCAGTTTGTTAAACGAAGTAAATAAGGAAAAACGTCTTTCTCTCTTCTCAGAATCTTATTCCGAAACTTATTTCTAACAATTTAGACTAACAGATTTTTGTTAGAACAATTACGTTTTATTATTTTGAGCAGCTGAAATTACGCGTTGTCTTTGATTTTGAAGTGAGCTTGTGATAGCAGAAATAATGTTAAGATACATTAAAAAAAACTGGTTTTGTGTGTTATTATTCTAATTTTGATTTATGTTTTAGTACCAAACGGAACACCCTGTAGACGGTAGGTAGTTTAAATAATCGTATCAATTTTTCATACAAATATATTCTTGTAGATTTAGAAAGTGTTAGGTGGGTAGAGTAATAAATGAACTCATATCTCAAGCCTTTATTGGCGGTAGTCATTTCGAAAAATGCCGGAAATAAAAAACTTTACTGAAAAAATGCTAAGATGAAAAGGATTTTAACCATAGATTTATAATTTCGCTACATTTTAACTATTAAAATTTAAGAAGTAGAATTAAAACCTGTGGTATCTTTTTGACTAATAGACTTTAATGGATATTATATTTTGTTATAGATTTTTGATCATTATCGTTACCTACTATAGCTTTGATGTTTGTGCATGTGTATTCTTTGAACTTTATTTTTATTGTTATAACAATGTCTACCATGCCTACCCCTTCGGGGATAAAGGCGTGACAAGGCGTGTGTCTGTATGAATGAATGTATGTATGTATGTATGTATGTAACAATGTCATTTGGAAGAAAAATTTTAATTTTTTAGGTTCGGATTATTTGAACATAGAAATTATTTGTTAAAGCCATACTTTACACACAAAGAGACTCAAAAGATAAAATTAAATTAAAAACATTTAGCATACTTTAGTGAAATACAACTAAATAAAACAAAATAGTTTAAAGAAACTATTGGAGCTGTTTCTATTGTACTGTCGCATTAAATCATTATCTCTTTTATTTAACATTTTTTTAAGTCACAAAGTGCTTTAAGTCACACATGGAACGCGGACGCAACGTGTCAAATTCCAACATATATTTTATTCCCTCTTCCACTTGTCAAAACGACAACTTAAGCTCAACCGCAATAACAATTAAATGTATTTAAATAACATGTCAACGCTAAACCAGTGGTTCAACTCGTTAACGTCAAGCGTGAGCGCTCACTACATAAATCTAATACGTTGTATCGATTCTGAGCTATAGAGCAACACGATCTATGATTTTTATCAGAAAAAGAATCACCATACTCAGACTTTTCCCTCTGTCAAAGCTTTCTTCAAAAGGAATCCTACTTCCTACTAATATTATAAATGTGAAAGTTTGTGAAGATGTTTGGATGTTTGGATGTTTGTTACACGCTCTAAGGGCTGAACGGATCGGGCTGAAATTTGGAACCGGGGTAGATTATAGTCCGGAATAACACATAGACTACTTTTATCCCGGAAAAATATTCCCACAGGAAGCGGGAACGGGAACCAAATTTCACGCGGGCGAAGCAACGCGCATCAGCTAGTACGCTTATAAATTAGTCCTGGGACATCCTTCCGAGGGCTTACCCGGGGCTCACAACCATAGGCTGTTGGGCGTTACGTGATGTTTTTTAGTCGGTAGGAGTCAGGCATAACATTCATGAGGATTTTCCCTCACGTAAAAAAATAAAACGCTTGTAAATTAACGTAAATAAACATTATGAGTGTTTTTATTGTTTTGTGTAAGTTTCACAGTGACAGCTGGTTGTTTTTAGTGGTGTATGTGAATACTATTTCCCCACGCAGCATATGACAGACGGATAGTATGGAGCAAACATGGTATCTCTACTCCGATTGTACTGGTCGCGTTGCTCTTTGATTCTGAGCAGTTGACAACGACTTTACAAAGTTAAGTAACTGTTTGAACATCCAATGTGGCTAAACGTTGTCGTCGGAGTTAACGATGTTTCGTGTGTGGTCGAAGTATGTTGGGTTTTGTAAGCAGCGTTTCTGTAAGATTTAGCGAGTAACTAAACATTAGTAATTTTTATTGCGAAGCAAATTGTATTTCTTATTTGTAAATTTGTCTACAGAAGCAGGCCTAGATGGTGACAATGACATGTCTTTTTCGCCCACAAAGAAGTATGATAGATTTTTGATACTGTTGATTGATGGCACTTGATGGATCTTGCTACACATATTGAAGACTGTTCCACAATATTTTTTATTGTTATACCAAACTGGTTTCGCCTTACGACATTCTCAAAAACAGAGAATGCTATAGGCGAAACCGGTTAGGTACAATAATGAATATTGTGAAACAGTACTAGTGAAGTTTTTCAATAAGTATGTTAGTACCCCCCAAAGAAACTGGATTACTCTCAAACCCCTCAAGGAATGTGATACAACCCAAACCAGCAGCGCGAGTCTGCGATTGTGGGCAGTCTATTACAAGTCCCAGGGCCTATTCTTCCGAGGGCGTTCCCGGGACTCCCGGTGATAGGCAGATGAGGGGGCAACGTGTGGTTTTAGTCGGTAGGAGTTCAACATGGCATCCATGAGGGAGGAAGCAGGTAAGCAATTGAAAAATCCATGCTGAAACTGTCAAAAATTTAAAGAAGTCCAAGTCGCTGGTTCTATGGCCATAAATTGTGCTTAAGCGACAATAACCGTACCTGTAATGTATTATTTAACAATACTTACGTTACAACAAACACTTTTGACACTTATGTTTACAATGTGTTACAATTTCTTGTAAAATGTTTTACCTTTTTAGAAACACTATTATGTCTCTTCGTGTTACAAACTTTTACGAGAGTGTGTTAAGTTACAAAAACAAATTCACAGGATAATAAAAATCTTGGAATATTTTACAATAGCATTTACATTCTTACAGAACAATAACATTTTGTTTTTAACAATTTTATGTCTGTTAAACTTGTTTAGGCCAATAAGAAGAGATTTAACTACAAAATAACATTAGTACTACTTACTAAACGGGACGTAAAATTATGTAGTGATGTTCAATAGTTTTGCCATCAATATAATTTATGAAAATTTTAAGCAATTTGCTATTTCGGATGTCAACTAACAATGATATAATCAAGTTATCTAATTTAAAATCTTTAATTACATTTTGTAATCAATTCGCAACATTGTTTCGATAAATCTTCTTTTCTTCTTCTATTAGAATAAACGCAATGACCAAAGATTGCAAGGACGATCATGATTTTAGAATAGTAAAAAGGTTAAATATAAAACGAAAATTTTAATAATATTGTGTATCAGTTCAGAGGTTTGTAAATAATAAAAGCTAAATTAGGAAGGAAACAGGGAAATTCATATACAATCTTAAGTACTTGAAACAATTATTATATTGATTATAAATATTATTTACACAATGCCCGACCACATTACGTACATACCAAGCATGTCACATACAAACAGTTTTATACAAAGTTTGAAATTCATAAAATCTTACAAAAATCTCTTTTTTCTTTAGACTATAAAGGAACACAGTCAATACTTATTTTAAGGGTTATTTACATAGGGTGGGTTACACGAATTTACTTATAACTATACCACACGAATTGGGCAACATGATAAAAAAATCATTCAAACACTCCAATTACTGAATTATTAGATGTAGGTCATAATAATCTGTTCACAAATAATCATGAATTGTTATTTTATGCGAAACTTTATAATTATTATAATCAACGCTCGTAGATTCAGTCTGTGTGTCTAATACTATATTAAACCAATATTTTATTTAATTGTGATTTTATAATTTATAATTATCTGTATGACAGCAACATTTAAAAAATAGTTTGATGCTTATTAGAAAACATGAACATTATCCAAACCAAATTTCAGTCATTTCAAAAATGATATTTAAATTTGATTCTAAACAAAGAGAATGCTAGGCTCTCACTGCAGATTGTTTTAGTGGTAAAAGCCCACATAGCCCTCGAGACTGCCCGTGTTACTCGGTATGCGGATGAGGTATTACATTCTTTCAAACCAAATAAAAACAACCAAGTGCGTGTCGGGCCGTAAGCATGGTAGGGTTCCGTGGCGACATAATTACACAATATTAATTTTTGCTTCCATAACGTTTTACATTGATAAGATTGTTTTTAGAGTTGGTCGTACCTAAGTATGGATGTAAAATAGATTGTATACGTGAAGATTCTACTTAGTTTTCCGTTTTTCATGATTTGTATTTTCTAGTATCGTGAATTTTTAACATGTCTAAATAGAAAACCCTTTTCTACAGCTGCGATGAAGGAAGAGAGTTTTAAAATAGTTTTAACAAACTTATGATATTTTTTGAAAGACCTATCCAACGATAGCCCGCATTATGACTATGATGGACATACATCCTAGGGTTCATAGGGAAATTACAAAGGTTTAGATCTACTACGGAACCCTACAATGCGGCGAAGCGCCTACATACCACATTGTTTGTTATTGGAACTTGGATACCTACACTACATACCGTTTTTATCTTAACTTCTTTTAATTCTGCATCCGTGTTTATGTCCACTTTAGAACTTTCATTAGATAAATATGTGAAACAGTTAAAATCTCAAAGTTTGCTCAATTCTGGTGGTGCAATAATACTTATATACAGGATTCTTGGACTCGGTGCGAGGTCGTCACGACCTCGGGTCGTAGTCTGTGCGCCGTCAGTGATGACGTCACGCCGGTCGCTGAACTGGGACTACATGCGTTCACGCCCTTGTTTGCTCGTCCTAAACTATGGTAAGACTGTAACAAAAAGAAGAGTTTTATGCTTCATATCTAATTATCTAAGTTTTATTGTAATTAAAATGCTATGTGTGCGAAAACGACTTGGTGCAAGCTGCAAGCAGTACAGTTCAGCCTCGACTAGGTACTTTGTAATAATTTTAAATTTTGTTGCAAATATTCTTTATTTTTTTAACAATTTATAATTACAAGAATGAAGCAGGTGGTCCCGGTTGTCAGTAAACTGACAGTCTTGAAAATTTTTAACTATTTTTCGTCAGAACCTGCGCCCAGATCGACAGCGCGTGTGTTACGCCTCCGTGGTTTCAAACGTCCATAGGCTACGGGAACCAACCTTCCAGTGGGCCGTAAGCTCACCTACCAGCTAAGTAGTATAAAAAAATAAACTGTTTGTAAAATATTTGTCTAAAGAGAAGACTATTTGTAAAATATTTGTCTGAAGAAAAGACTATTTGGAAAAATATTTGTCTCAATCGAAAAGTCTTAAAATAGATTTACATAGCTTTCTAGTAAATACTTACACTAGTTAAAGGTATCCTATAATCTTTTTTCCTAAAGTCTGTGTAATAGGAGCCACCCTCCGGCTCAGAGCGGAGATCTTCACCGCTGAGTTTCGTAATCTTGCCGGTAGATGGTGGCCTTTGCAGACTCATGTACCCGTTGGATACTGGCCTGCGTTCTGGAGAAAGAAAGTACTATTCAGGTAGCAGTTCTTAGTAGACCTAAGCCGAGGTTCGCATCCACTTCATAGGTGCCTTTAGGCCCGTTGCCTGAGAACCCTTTAGATTGGGAGTACCTACTTTGCTCACCTAATAACGCCCGCGTAAAGTTGTATACAATTACAGCCACACGATTTATTTTTATCTTAGTCAAAAACATAAATCTCTCAATGTTTTTTTCCCGTTTATAATATCTGCGCGACTACACAGCAGGATTTTTCAGGCCGACTATAACACCATCTATTTTAATCTTCGTAATAGTCGACTTACAAAAGACAACGTGTTCGCGCGTCGCAAGTGGTATCTCAGATCTACTTGACTTCAAATCAGTTCAGTATAATAATGATTTATATAAAATTAATCAGTCAAACATAATTTCATCTCTTGATTTCAATAATTCCATAACAAAAGCAAAGTGAATACTTACCATACAGAGAAGGAATAATGTCAGGATCTGCATCATCCTCTCTAGGGTCTGTGATGAGCAGCGCTCCTCTCGCGGACCGACTGCCTCTCTCCCTGGGTTCCGCACTACTGGCGCGGGACTCCAACTCTTGTTTCACTGGAGTTGGACACTGGGGTGCTCGTTCTACGTACATAGCTTCACTGTTGGGTAAATATTTAAAACATATGAAGGAATCCTTTTCCGTTATTTAATTTACCGAGCGCATCCACATCTGAGTGGTAACTGCGAGTTTTTGCGTGAGCCTGTCGATATTCACGGCGTGGCTCGCCAATTCGTATGGAATCGAGACCCCGCCACCTAACTGAAAACGCGGGAACTTGTCTCGATTCCATACAAATCGGCGATAACGCGCTCACCCGTGAAACCGCGCTCACACGCCGAAACTCGCACTTGCCACTCTGATATCAGACGCCAGCACCCCCGGCGATTCAAATGGAACGCACTGATTACCATAGCAAAAAGCACACGTTCGACAAAAAGTCGGACGGAAATAACAACTGAACTTCGAGCGATCCGATTTATCGGTTCTACAAAAATCTGGTGTAGACGCGCACCGTTATTGTGAAACCACTACACCACAGTTGCTGGTTGGTACTAAGATTTTTATTTTTTTTTTCATATATATTTTTGAGATCTGGTAAATTATACATAAATTTTTACAGATTTAGAAATTTGTAGAACGAAAGTTTGTTTTACGAAATAAAACTATTTGTATTTGCTAGCAATAAATCTGAAAACCTTACCTAAGCGGTGCATGCTTAGCCGGCAGATGTCTGTGCCGTGACGAATGTCGTCGATACAACACTGCTAGCACGCCACACACTGCAGCAGCTAGCAGTGCAGACATTGCAGCTATCGATGCTAGCACTGGTGACATGCCAAGAGTGCTGCCTTCACCTGAGAAGACGAGAAGTTTCTAAAAAAAAAAATCACCTTCCTACCTTTATACTTACTAGAAGTAATGGTATAATTTTTATGGGTAGGCTACGAGGCACCTATAGTTTTTTTTTACACAAGTACTCGTGATTAAGGACATTTATCGCACAACGTTATCTGGTACAAATTAAGCTTAACTAAAAGTGCTGATTCTATATTTTAAACACACACGATAGAAAGCCTCCAAACTCCGAAACAAAACATTTACGGGTCCCATACAAATATATTTATTCTGACCTAAGATTCAAAACCGAGACCTAGCTACGGCAGTCGCTTTCTTACTTACCAACAAAGCAGTCAAGTTGATTAATGTAATTAATTTTAAATGGAAATCACAGCAAGTCTACTGAGCTCACTTCCTGCTTTGGAGTCGAAAGTCTTGTCATAAACGATCTAAAATCATGTAAAAGCTATCATGATACATTTTCGTAAACCGTTTTTAATGCAAAATAAGCAATAAAGACGTAAAAATTAAGCTATAAGCAGGAATTCAAACCATACTCATTTAGATGGCGTGACCAGGCACCTTACAGTTATGCAGAATTAAAGCATTAAATTCAAACCATACCCTAGCGGCTTTTATCACAGAATTTGCTACGTTATTGGCGGACTAACCTTTGCCTTTGAATTCAAAGCCATTTATTATAGAACTTAGCTCCAAAACCAACCTCGTTACGTATACAAGTTGCTTGTTATAGAGAAAATTATAGACGAGATTTAAACTGTGGCTAAGCTAGACGTGTTCCTTTTTCTACGTGTTTAAATTCTTCATGGATGCTATGCCGGAATCTTACCGACTAAAACTACACGTGCCCTACGCTTGCCTACGGTCGGGATTCCCGGCAAAGATAATATAATAGTATTACATACAGATAGGCAACTCCCTGCCCCCCACTGAGCAAGCTTCCCCACCCCCGGCACAGCTGTCTTTATAGTTGGAGGGTATTTTGAGGGAACGTTTTCTTAGCCTTAGAGGTCTCAAACACACATTCAAGCTCTGTATAAACATAACGTGTTTTTTAGTGTAGGTCACAGAATTGAAAACGTATCAGTTCTTGGAGTTTCCGCCCTGTGGTCCCGGGTAAGCCCTTGGAAGGATGTCTCAGAGCTAGAGGTGTAATTCCTATGAATAATAATGGTTCTATAAATTAATTTTGATTTATGTTTCTTGATTAATTCGATCTACAGTATCGTTGATATAACTTAAGTTATTACTTGCAATATTCACATGATGAACTTAAAGATAAAAGCAATATAGTACATTAAGCTATAGCTTAAATAAATTTGTTCTAGTATTTGATGATATAAGTAACTTCCGCTAGAATTAACGAGGACGCGAGTACGATAAGGTTAGGATATTTTATACCTACAACGTTTACATTCTGTACGTTCTTTTTTTTTTTTTTTTTTTTTTTTTTTTATACCACTAAGGTGGCAGACAAGCACACGGCCCACCAGAAGAACCGGTGGTCACCGCAGCCTATGAACGTTTGCAACACCAGAGGCGCCACACTCGCGCTGCCGACCCTGTAAAAACCTTCTTAGACCCCTTTTGAAGAACCCCATACTGTAGGCGTTTGGGAAAACCGTTTTCTAAATCAGTTATAATACCCGAGGGTACCTACTCTAAAATTTTCTAAACTGATTACGAAATACTTAGAAGATATCATAAATTGCTTGTTGTCTTATATAATACTACATGCTTCCCACAGCTTCATCCGCGTAGAAGTCAATATCGCGTAAAATTGCGCAGTCAACTAAAAAGTAGCCTATATCCTTCCCAGGGACTCAAACTACTTTACCAAATTCCATCTAAATCGCTTCAGCTGTTAAGGCAGGAAAGCGTGACAAACAGACAGAGTTACTTTCACATTTATAATATAAGTAGGGATTTCCCAACATATAAAATGAGAGCAATCAATACGGAACCATCAAAACCACTTAGAATCTCCTAGCAGTGTTGACAGTGACAAGTGTGAACTCAATTCCATTATAGTTGGAGAGTTCTAATTAGATCACGGATAAGCTAACAATTTGGAAACTTTTGGTGTCACCGCCGAGCACTTTGTAGCGTGGGAATCTTTTGTACCGGTATCTATTTATGTTGTGGTACACTGCAGTACTTAGTGCCAAAGTTTTTACACCCTATAACAAGAAAGCCGTGAGATCGTTTTCACCAGACTGCCCCTCTCTAACACGTTTATTGTGAAAGTGAAAGTTCAATCCGATTGACGTTGTCATTTTTGTTTTATATCAAACTTTGAACAGATGATCCACGTGAACTAGTGAAGTAGTTTAATGCGACAGAGTAACAGCTATAGACAATGTCTCGTCATAAGCCCCTCTGCACCCTATATTATAGAGAGGGTCTGTCCCCCTCGGGGTTTAGGGGACATGCGTTACTTCTCATGGAGCTAACGTTACACCCTGAGGGTACAGTAGTGGCTTCTTCAATCAGATCCCTAAGATTCAATATCTTAGGGATTAACGAAAAAGCCCACATTAGGAGGAAGGGCATAACGGTACTCCGTTCGTTGAGCAGCCCGCCTGGGGCAGTACCTCCGCCCTGCAGAAGACCGCGGTAATAGTAACCTGACTCCGGTTGGGTTATGTTCTCCGTCGGTTAGCAGGGATCCAGAGCTCATTGGGGCGACTTTGTGCCGGTGACGGTGAGACCAGAGGCTTATCTGGCTCCATTGGCGGATAGAGGCGCGGAGTATTGGTACGGCGGTCAGGGAGACCCGGTGAAACGGTTGACCGCTGACCGCCCGCAGGCTGTACGGGACCCGAACCTGGGGATCACTTAATCTCCGCCCCAGGAGGCTGAACCAGCAGCCTGTGTAAAGTCCCTGGTGCTGTGGTCGTGCCGGAGGAGGATACCGGAGTGGACGCGGCCACTACATTGGGGGGGGACCGGGGGCCCTTCCGTACGCCGTGCCAATCTTCCGCATTACCTTTGTCTGCCTTTGGTGAGTTGGAGCCTCGCTTAGTCTCCTGCGCCAGCGGCACACAGGCGCCCCCTCAACCTTCTTAATTCCCCTTTTTTAAAAAAACAACCATGGCTGCAAAAAAGAAAAATAAAAAGGTATCCACAGCGGCATCGGCGTCCACACTTCAAGTGGACTTTTGCAACATCAGAGGCATGCGCGCGAACATCAACGTAGTCCACCACCATCTTGAAACTGCGAAGCCGACCCTTTTTTTCTTGACGGAGACGCAGATCTCATGCCCGAAAGACACATCTGACTTGATGTACCCTGGCTACAAGCTGGAGTACAACTTCAGGCGGAAAGCCGGGGTGTGTATGTACGTCCGGGATGATGTCTGCTGTCGCCGTCTTACAAGCCTCGAAGACAGGGACCTGTCTACGTTATGGGCGCGCGTGGATCACGGGGGCCACACCCAGATCTACGCGTGCGTGTATAGGTCTCACAGCGGTAATACGGACACAGTTCGCCTTTATGACCACCTGCAGCAATCGACTGATAGGGTGATTGAGCAGTGTCCCTCCGCTGAAATAGTGGTTCTGGGAGATTTCAACGGTCATCATGTTGACTGGTTGGGCTTCCGGACCACCGACTTTGCCTTGACCTATGGGTTCTCCCAGCTGGTTAAATCCCATACAAGGATACCAGACAAGGAGAACGAGCATAGTGCATTGCTGGACCTTCTGCTGACAACGCGTCCGGACGGATACAACGTTTCAGTGGATGCTCCGCTAGGATCGTCGGACCACTGTGTCGTTCGGACGCATGTGCCTCTCGCAAGGCCTGAACCACCTCGGCCCAAGGAGTGGCGACATGTGTGGCACTACAAGTCAGCAGACTGGGATGGACTGCGAGAGTTCTATGCGTCGTACCCGTGGTGGAGGCTTTGTTTTGCCTCTGAGGATCTGGATTCTTGTGCTGTAGCAGTCGCTGAGGGGATCTTGGAGGGTATGGAATGCTACATTCCCAACCGATGGATCCCTGTAGGTGCAAAAAAGCGACCATGGTTCAATCGGCTCTGCAGAGAAGCTCTAATGCAGAAAGAATCTGCCTACATAGCTTGGACCACGGCTCGTGCAAATTCAGATCCAAACATCTCTGAGGTGAAACGCAAATTAAATGCCGCCTCGAGGTCCAGTAAAAGAGCAATTGTCAAGGCCAAGTTCGATTTCGTCGGCAGAATTGGCGAACGGCTAGCAGGCTACCCTTCAGGAAGTCGTGAATTTTGGTCGCTTGCCAAAGCTGCCGAGGGAAACTTCTGTCGGTCAGGATTACCACCCTTGCTTAAACCCGACGGTAGTTTGACCCAGAGTGCCAAGGAGAAAGCCGACCTTTTGGGTAATCTCTTTGCCTCTAACTCGACCATGAGCGACGGGGGTGCTTTACCGCCGGGCATTCCGAGTTGTGGCACTTCCATGCCGGAAGTTAAATTTACACAGCGGAATGTCCGGCGGGAGCTTCAATCCCTGGACGATCATAAGTCGAGTGGGCCAGACGGCATTCCCGCGGTGGTACTTAAGCATTGTGGTCCAGAGTTGTGTCCGGTACTTACACGTCTTTTCACACTTTCCTATTCTATGCAATAAGTCCCGGCGTCGTGGAAAATCGCGTATGTACATCCTGTATCCAAGAAGGGTGACAGAACCGACCCGGCCAATTACAGGCCTATAGCCGTCACCTCCCTTTTATCCAAGGTGATGGAGCGTGTAATTAATACACAGCTCCTGGGGTACCTTGAGGAACACGACCTGCTCAGCGACCGGCAGTACGGTTTCCGTCACGGCCGCTCGACGGGCGATCTTCTTGTGTACCTAACACACCGAGTGGCGGTGGCTATCGAGAGTAAGGGTGAGGCTCTAGCTGTGAGCCTCGACATCTCTAAAGCCTTTGACCGGGTCTGGCACCGTGGTCTTCTTACGAAACTGCCCTCATATGGACTACCCGAGAGATTATGCGGATGGGTGTCCAGCTTCTTGGCCGGTAGAAGCATCAGGGCCGTCGTTGGCGGCAGCTGTTCAGACTGCATGGCTATAAACGCTGGAGTATCGCAAGGCTCAGTGTTGTCCCCTACTCTGTTTCTGCTGCATATCAATGACATGTTGTCTATTGACGGCATTCATTGTTATGCGGATGACAGTACGGGGGACACTTGTTACACGGGCCGCCCCGGTATCTCTCGGGACACAGTGGAGGAAAATCGTGAACAGCTTGTGTCTGAAATCGAGGCTACTCTTACTAGAGTGTCCGATTGGGGTGGACAAAATCTTGTCCAGTTCAACCCTTCCAAGACACAAGCGTGTTTTTTCACCGCTAAGCAAACCCCAATTACTGTAGCGCCGCAATTTCAGGGCACATCTCTTTCCATCTCCAAAAGTATAGGGATCCTTGGCGTTGACATCTCCAGTGACGTTCAGTTCCGTAGTCATTTGGAGGACAAGGCTAAGCTGGCGTCCAAAAAGCTAGGTGTGCTCAACAGGGCGCGGCGGTACTTCACTGCGGCGCAAACACTGCTTCTCTATAAGTCGCAAGTGCGGCCCTATATGGAGTACAGCTGTCACCTCTGGGCGGGAGAACCTGAATATCAGCTTCGTCCATTTGACTCGGTGCAAAGGCGAGCTGTAAGAATTGTCAACGATCCTGTACTTACAGCTGGTGTGGAACCTCTTCGCGACAGGAGAGACTTTGCCTCCTTATGCGTGTTCTACCGCCTGTACAATGGTATGTGCTCTGAGGAATTGTTTGATATGATGCCCACGGCTACGTTCTATCATCGCACCGCTCGCCACAGACAGGGAGTTCATCCTCACACTCTGCGTCCGGTGCGTTCCAGCACGGTTAGATCCGATAGGTGTTTTCTTCCGCGCACGCTTAGGTTGTGGAATGACCTCCCTGCCTCGGTTTTCCCAAACGCCTACAGTATGGGGTTCTTCAAAAGGGGTCTTAGAAGGTTTTTACAGGGTCGGCAGCGCGAGTGTGGCACCTCTGGTGTTGCAAACGTTCATAGACTGCGGTGACCACCGGTCGATCTGGTGGGCCGTATGCTTGTCTGCCACCTTAGTGGTATAAAAAAAGGGGCTAAAATTAAAAATTTGAAAATTTTTAAATATCATGAAATAGTTTGGAGTTATAACTCTTAAATTAGAACATGTAATTGTTGATTTGACTGCCTCGGAGCGTGGTCACAGTGCCCAGTGTTAAGTGCGAGTATATTGCGACTGCCATGTTGAGATTCAGGGTCCAAAGAAATATTTGATCAAGGGATGATGGATGATGATAATGGGATCATAACGGAGTTTAGTGCCTAACATGTTCCAAAAAGATGTGTTTTTTTTTCAGTTTTCGAAAAGAACTTTATTTTCAAAAGGCAGAAATTACTTACCAGTGTACTTAGCCTGTCCTTTCAAAGTAACGGTCTCAATGGTGGTGACGTCACTCTTTCCTTTAGCGTTGACGGCGTATAAGTCGATCCTGTATCTCACTCCAGTAGGAAGACCTCGGATTTCAAAGTACGGCGGAGTTCTGTTTGTCGATACGTTGTGGCGAACCTAAAAATGAAGGCAGTTGTATTACCTACTAGCTGACCCGCGCAACTTCGTTTGCGTTACATGAGAGTAAGAAAGAGAGAGGTATTGTATTAATATTTCGAGTATTATAATGTTTCCCGTCGCATTTATTTCCCGTCGCACTTACTCCCTTCGCGTCGCTTATATTCATTAGAGCTGACCCGCACAACTTCGTTGCGTCACATATGAGTGAGAAGGAGGTGTATTAATATGTAAAGCGATATAATGTTTCCCGTCGCATTTACTTCCACCCATCCGTTTTTTATAATAAATAATAATAAATATTCACGGACATTTCACACAACGCTATCTGATCCCAAAGTAAGCTAGGAATACCCTGCTTGTGTTATGGGTATCAGAACACGGATATTAATACTTATATACTTTTTAAATACATACATATTATACATAGAAACACCCAGACTCATGAGACAAACATTTATGGGTCACACAAAGATTTGTCTCCGGTGGGAATCGAACCCACGACCTCCAGCGCCGCAGGCGGTATCACTACCGACTGCGCCACAGAGGCAGTCAGTTTTTTGGTATGGAACTCATCGTGTGCGAATCCGACTCGCACTTGACCGGTTTTATCGTTCAGTTGACTGGCTACCAGTGCAGACCACGTTAACTCCCGTCGCAGTCGTGTCGCTCATACTTAAAAAAACTTAATAAGAAGGTTATTGTAAGTGAACCTAAAATATAGGCATATGCAGTTGAGTACTTTTTTTTATAACTTTTTAAGAGGAATAATTTTGTAATACACATTTTTAACGTAACTTAAACCATTTACGCTGCGTACGCAATGGAAGATCTCAAAAGAAAGAAATTTTCCCTTTTCTAGAAACATTATTCATGGCTGGCTCCGCTCCTATTCGTCTTCGCGTGATGTTATAACATCATTAGCCATCCTCAATAAATGTAATATTAAACTGTAAAATAATTTTTGAAATGCAACCAGTAGTTTCTGAGATCCTAGCACAAACAAACTATTCAGTTTTATAATATTATGAGCGAACCTTAAGAGATAGACAAATTAGGTTATTGTGAGCGAACCTTAAAAGATAGGCATATGCTGTCGCGGACTTTTTTTTAGAACTTTTTGAGAGAAACAATTTTGTGATACGTATTTTTTACGTAACTTTAACCATTTACGCAGCGTACGCCTCGGAAGCCTTCAGACGGTAAAAAATATTCCCCGTTTTCAAAACATGCTTGATTGCTGCTCCGCTCCTACTTGTCATAGCGTGATGTTATATAGTCTATAGCCATCCTCGATAAATGGTCTATCAAACTGTAAAAGATTTTTTGAAATCCAACCAGTAGTTCCTGAGATCCTAGCGTTCAAACAAACAAACAAACAAACAAACTCTTCAGCTTTATAATATTATATAGTACATACATACATACATATCATCACGCCTGTTTCCCATCGGGGTAGGCAGAGACTATGGCTTTCCACTTGCTACGATCCTGGCATACCACTTTCGCTTCTTCTACTTTCATAAGTGCTTTCATACACGCTCGCCGGTTAAGGGTGCTCTTGACCTGGCCTTTTTCCAGCAGGTCATCAATTTGGTTACCATGCGTACGCCGAGGATGACCCCTACCAGCTTGCCCATTCATTCTCGCCTTATAGATCTGTTTATATAGTATGGATGACCTATACATATAAAAATCTATATTTCAGACAATTGACGCCTTTTTTTTTGTTTAACGCGATGGAAAATTCTCATGGATGTTATGCCGGACTCCTACCGACTAAAATACCTCACGTAACGCCCAATAGCCTATGGTTGTGAGCCCCGGGTAAGCCCTCGGAAGGATGTCCCAGGATCAATTGACGTCCTACAAAGTAATCTGATGATCTCAAACTCAGTTTTATCTGGCTTTGTGTAATATTTTTTCAATAAGTACTAGTCGATGTCACGTGGTTTCGCCGGCGCAGTTCTATGACCCGTGGGAAAACGGGAATTAAATATAATCGATGTTATCCGGGCATAGAGTAGCTTTCCAACAGAATTTTTTTTTTCAAATTGGTTCAGTTGTTTCGAAGCCTGTTCAATGCAAACAAAGGATACAATATTTCCTCTCTACTGGGTGTAACATAACTACCTCACCAAATTTCATGAGATGACTTGGCATCGGAAATCAAATACAAATATTTAATAAAAAAGGGGGGTTAATTTTTTTTTTAAATTGTCGCACATTAAGAATCCATTTTTACCGCGGCAATTCGAGGTAACATGGTCGCCGTGGCAAAACAAACACGGAGCACCCGTCTGGCTGTCGTTGTCGCTTTCTACTGCCGCTCAGTAGCGATAGAAAGGGCGATAATGAAAATTTATAGGACCTTTAAAACGGATTTACGGTTAAAGTATTCATGTGATTTTTTTCTTCATTTTGGTAATGTTTCATGACTGATGCCACGTCACATGACGAAATTTGAACAGGTAGTTCTGTTGGTATACCGTCACAATACCAGAAATCATAATACCTTTACTTAAAATGCCCGAGCCCAAAATACCCGAAATCGAAATATCAATATTCAAAAGGCAAATATTTATAATATAAATAATTTAAAATGCCTTACGATCGAATAACCGAAACCCAAAAAATAAATTTATCAAATACCTTAACCTAAAATGTTCAAACACAAAATACCTTTTTTTTAACATGATTTAAATCCTACATGGATGCTATGCCGGACTCCTACCGACTAGAAACCACACGTATCCTACATAACAGCCTACAGTTGGGAGCCCCGGGTAAGCCCTCAGAAGGATACCCAAGGACCAACAGACCTACGGCTACGCTACAACTGCGGCTTCACTTAGGTTATGTAAATAAGTTAAATCCAAATAACAAAACGTGTGAGTATAGCGATAAACTGGGTAGGTTATGGTTTTTTTTTATTCCAAGCACAAGATTGTATAATTGTTCCTTAAATTTTGGTGAATGAAATTATTATAGAAAAGACAATATATAAATATGTGTTACATTCCACGCAGTTATGACAGTGACACATTGTATTCTATTTTAGGTATTTTAAATTAAGGATATTTGAAAATTTGTATTTTGAATTCTGATATAATGATTATTTGTATTTTAAATTTAGACATTTTACGGTAAGGTGTTCTGAAATAAGGTATTTTGAATGTTAAGGTATTTCGAATTCGGGTATTTTGGTCTAATGCATTTTAAGTAAAGGCATTTTGATTTCTGGTATTTTAATATATAACCAGTTCTGTTACACCCAATATAATATTAGCAAGATAAATACTTACAATGAGCGAAGGCAATTCTAACAGTTCCATAAGAAAGGTCTGAGGTAATCCGCCATCAAAGTTCTCTACGCACTCCACGTTCAACGCGTCTGTACTCTGATTTGCAATCGAGCAATTTAGCAGCGGAAATGGACGACCTGAAAAAATAAAGCAATGTAAATACTGTGAAAGGGTTCAAAAGGGGTAGCAGTAGGTAGAAAGGGGTAGGAAATTCGTTCGATGACTACACCCTTCGTCTGTCTATCACTGAAATATACTTATAGATATGAGTATTAGAGTAGAGAGAGAGCTGCCGCCGAAATGTAGGCAGTTGTAGGTATCTAATATATTTTTTGTACTGAGTGACTAATGATAATAACTTTCAAAGATAGGTAATAACAATAGTAACAACCAGTCATGTACGAGTTAAACTCGCGTACGGAGGGTTCCGTACCAAAAACTGCAATAAAATTACATTTGTTGAGCGAGAGCTGAAATACTTTTTTTTCTGTTTTTTTTTATTTCTTGCTGTAGCAGCAAAATAAATACATCATTTGGGCAAATTTTAGCTCTCTTGCTATCACGGTTTCTGAGATACAGTCTGTTCACAGATATACAGACAGCGGAATCTCAGTGATAGGGTCTCATTTTTACCCTTTTGGCACAGAACCCTAGTAAGACTTACTAATACATGAAATTCGAATAAAAGTTATAAAATAAAATAGTGACTTACCAGCAACTACCAGTTGGAACAAACAGGGCACTTTCTGTTGGCCCACAGCGTTCTCACCGTAACAAGCAAGAGTACCATACTCCATGTCTGTTGTTGGGGTGTAGTTCAGTGTGGATGTGTGGCCATGACTGTTGTACAATCTAAATAGAAAAAAAAATGTATATATCATTGATACTCGATATTAGGTATTATCTATTATGTGCGACAAAACAACTATAAGGTGAAATGTGGGCGTATACTATGCCTCTGCTTACCCCTTCGGGTTTAAGCGTGGCTGTATATAAGTTACATTAATCTCAGACTTTACCATCATAAAAATGGATAAGTTTAGGACCTTGGTGTACTTAAAGACAATTGGAACTCAAAAGAGAGTCTGCGACAACAATGCGAAATCAATCATGAATCAGGAATGGATGCAGATATTCACGGACATCTTCACACAACGCTATCTACTCCCAAAGTAAGCTAGAAATAACCTGCTTGTGTTATGGGTTTCAGACCACGAATATTAATACTTAAATACTTTTAAATACATACTTATAATACATAGAAACACCCAGACTCTTGAGAAAAATAATATGGATCACACAATTTTTTGTCTCCGGTGGGAATCAATCCCACGACCTCGTGATCCGCAGTCGCACATTTTAACTTCTAGACCAACGAGGCAGTACCGTAGTAACTAGTATTTGACACTTAAGACTTAGAATAATGTATGTTAAATATCAATACAGATAATCAAGTTTATTGTACTTCTAACATACAGTTAATCTTTCTTAAAGCGAACAAGTGTTTAGGTTCATTTCGAACGCGTAAAAGTTAATTTGACTTACCGAAGCGGTATTTCAGTTTGCTCTCCAGAGTTGTTGAAGGTCCAATGAAAGGCCACTAAGGCAGGATTGGCATCCACCGAGCAGTGTAGCGACACGGTCTCCTGTTTGAGAGCTCCAAATATTTCCCCGTCTCTTCTCTCAGCGCAAACAGGGGCGTCTGTTGAATTTTTTTTTTGTTATATTATTCGTAAAGATTAAAAAAACTTGGAACGACCGTCTTGCGTTCTTGTTTCCCTCTTCTTATAATTCCACTCCTGTGATTCGCTTCAAAAGTCAAGCGAAGCGTAAAAAGGCACATCACAGGGCTGACAACTTGAGGATCACTGTCAGAAGTCGTATGGACTGCGAGGGTGGCCCCCGATTTTTGATTTCGCCATGGCGAGTGCTTCAACTTGGTGAGCTTAATAAAAATGAAATCTTTAGATCGTTTTATCAAACCGAAGTCTATGTACGATATGCAAATATTTCAATAGTTTAGTGTTTTTCTACTATAATACTGAAGCACTTGTATTAACTTACTCTAGCCCAAATATTTTTAATTACTTTCACTTGACGGCTTTGCAATTACCTAGACTTCAGAATTTGTTAATTAGGTCTCGATTTAAGATACCATACGTGGGACTTCAATAGAAGTCTCAATAGGGATTAAAAATTAATTAAGTTTCAAGTCTGTGGAACGTAATAGTCTATGTTATGGTTTTATATTGAACTGTAAAGTTGTACATCATTTCTTTATGAATATACCACCTAAGTACGTATTGGTACTCCTCGTGAGAAACATATTTTTTGTTAAGTATTTCTCGCCATTGTATTTATTACATTTTACATTTTTGTACAGAAACTTGTTCCCGAGACAAACTTGTCCATTTTATTCAGTTGCATTTTAGAACCCGTAGATGACTTTTAAACGTTCTGCATGAAATTTTAATGCATTTTTAAAATTGTATTATTTTTAACTGTAAATATTATAACTGTTAGCCTGGGAGGGCTATGACTCCTGTAATACAGGTTTTTTAATTAGCTCAGGAGTCAAGGTTTCAAATGTGGATATCGGAATATATTAAATGTTGCATTTTCATAAAAGAATTTACGTTTTGTAATGTATTTCTTATTGATGCAATAAACGTTATTATTATTATATTATATTGTTATTATTAGTCAATTTTATAAAATATAATAAGAATAAAGAGAATGAATTTTATTTTATTTATTTATTTTATTACGTGTCCTTTCCCTAGCTCTATTCTATCTCGGCACCAAATTTTATCACAGGAGTTGGTCACATCTACCTAGCAACCATGATCATAATTTTAATTTATACTATCAATTTTATTATTAGAGTAAATTCTCAAACTTTTTTTTTATATTTAGCTCGCCAAATTGACGTCGCCACCAGCCTGATGGAAAACCGTGGCGCATTTAGCGATTGGGGGTCTTTTCTGACAGTGGTCCTGAAGTTGGTGGTCCTGTGATGTGCCTCTTCACGCTCCTCTTGAAGAACCCGGGATTGTAAGATGAGGGAAACACGTGTACGGGCAGGTCGTTTCTTTTTTTTTATAGTTCGACAGGGGAACGATCTTTTTAAACACTCAGTTCTGGCTAAGATTTTCTCCACTGTGTGTAAGTGGCATCTTTGCCCGGCACGTGTTGTTCGGGATCGGAAAGGAGAGGGTGGATCAGGTTGAAGAGCTCTTCAGAACATTCGCCGTGAAACATTCGATAGAAGGCAGCCAATGACGATATGGTAATAATGGACGCTTAAAGAAAATAAGGACTTTTATTATTTAGTACAGAATAATGTCAAATAAAAATAACCTGTGTAAATAGTAGAATTGAAAGTGAAAGTTGTGAGAGCGAACAACTTCACCTTCGTTATAAAAGTGCAGCACAAAGAGCACTTGGCGAGTACTTTTAATGATTAACGTCCAGACAGTGTGAGGCAAAGGAAGCGAAACTTAGACGACTTGATACTGTCGGAATCAGTTCCTTGAAAACAAGCTGAGAGTTTATTGCGGATTTTGTTTAAGGATTTGAAATACTGACACAATATTTTTCAATTGACAGAATGGACTAGAAATTATGCGTTACTAGCTGATGCCCGCAGCTTTACGCGCGTAAAATTTGGTTCCCGTTGGACCTTATTCCCGGAATAAAAAGTAGCCTATGTGTTATTCCAGACTATAATGTATTCCTTTACCAAATTTCAGCCTGATCCGTTCAGCTGTTCGAGAGTAACAATAACAATCATCCACATATCCACACTCACAAACTTTCGCATTTATAACATTAGTAAGATTGTATACCAACTAATATTGATTTGAAACTGGCTGTTCCCCTCTGCTTTGTCTGCGTAGAATATTTTATCGCTTAAAGTCATAGCGTCTTTTTGCTCAGTTTTGTTCAAAATTAGCCTATGTCCTTTCCCAAAATATTTCTATACTAAATTTCGTCGAAATCGCTTCACTAGTTTAGGCGTGAAAGCTTGACGTGTAATAATTAGTAAGGATGGAATAAAGGTTTTGAAAAGTACAATCGGTGGTCTTCTAGTTAAGAGCTATTTGATCCAGGAAACCTTCGACAGTTTGTACTTAAATTATATGATTTGGTTTAGAATCTCAGCGATAAAAATTAAGTAGGTATTTTATTGGGTTATAGATTTAAATATTAGCTAAATGCAATAATACAATTTTAAGATCTTATATTAATCTCTACGAAATATCAATGATAGTCTAAAATGTAATAGCTATGTATTACGGCACCAAAACCTTAATTTCGTCCATTGAATACAGCACAAATGTGCAAAACTCCTAATCCCCGCTTAACAATACCCTAAGCCACAATCTCCTGGATATTAGAATATTTTAATAAGATTCTTTGAGGCTTATTTTCATTCTCAGACAACTTTTACCCATCTGGAGGACATTAAACAGAACCCTATTTATATAAAAGGACAATTTTGGGGTCCAACGTGCATCCCCTCATTCATTTTGCAAGTAAATTGCATTTTCTCAGGTTTTTACGTCGCTTCCGTGGTTGACGGAAACTGCGACGATTTTACGGGATCCCGCGGGAATATTAAAAGCCCTTTGTTTAGCGACGTCGCAACAAATTTAAATATAATTTTGTTGAGTTCAAATGGTAATATTCTGGACTCCTGTCTTAATTGCGTTTAGTTTGCACAGTTACTTACTTTGCTTTTGGGAATCGCTTTTGTTTTAGTACCTCAGGGTGAAAATGCAATTATAGACACGATAGTTTTTGTTATTTATACTGCTGATTAATAGCACTTGGTGGTACTTGCTGAATATATGGAACAGAAGTGTTTTAACAAATTAGTACGAGTTAATAAGATAACAGTATTATAAATCCTTGATATAGCAATATGTTTTATTACACAAATATTGGCTGCAATGGTTATAACACGATTCGTGAATGTTTTAGTTGCTAAGTAGGTAGCGCTACAGTACGCTTTGATCATAAACTGAAAAGTGGTTTACAAAATTATATAATGAATAGTTTAGACTGGTTACGATACGGTTCCGTAACTCAGCTGAAAAGCGGAGGCAACGGGTTCAAATCCCGTTGGAAACAAATTGTTTTTTCACTTAAACGTATTTTTATTATAACTCAGTCACAAACATGCTACAATATTTCATCCCGCATACATTTGGTAAGTAATATCTAAAGGTTGATAAATGTAACACTATAATATTGAATATATTACAAATTTGGGGAAGCGAAGTTTAATGGAGTGTTCTCAGTATTTCCGCTGGGGATGCAATAAATTGCAGGCTTTTTGATGAAACTAAACTGAACTTTATGACTGAACCTTGTAATATGTTACCTACTAGTTTTATTGATTCTTTGCGTAAATGTATACAAAAAAATATTATAATTTTATTATTATAAAGAATATAGATTGATACAAAACAATAGAAACTAAAATAAATAATACAGATTGATTGGAATATCAATCATAAAATGAATTCCTTTTTATACCACTAAAGTGGTAAACAAGTGTACTGTCCATCGGACGAAAGTGCTAACATTTTATACGCATTCGTAGTTGAATTAAACACTAATACCATCAGATCCAATTTTGTTCTGTCTTGACATCATGTTATCTGAAAATTGGGTTATTATTTTCACATCATTTTCTATCAAGCAACTTGTTTGTTTATCCTTGTTTTCGAAAGTGACTTAAAGATCTATGTGTTTTGCTAAAAGGGATGGATACTTACATCGAACTAATAAGGTGACTGGATTACTAGTGCCTTTCCCTTCACTGTTCGCTGCCATGCACACGTAGTCCCCTGCTGCTGCTCTTGTCACCTTCTGTAGAACCAGGCTTTGAGCGGTTAAGATAATACCAGCCGCCTCGTTATGGATCATTTCTGTGTTCTGGTGGATGAAAAGGTTTAAAGTTATTTTAGTCGCCAGGGACTGATATTTGCCCTCTTTTATTTCAATGTAAAGTATGCTGTATCGTTTGTATTTAACTTCTCTGCCGGAGTTTGGAAGTTATTTTGATAAGCTCATAGATTTGAGTGGTAGTTTTCCAACATCTACCGTCAAACCTCTGTCTATGCCAAAGACATGGAATTCAGTTGCTCAGCTGTATCAACTTAAGGAATAAGTAGTTGTTTTCATCCCTGATGTAAGGATTATTTGTTATGGTTGTAATATCAATATAATCTTTAATTATATGGTGAAAACCCGTATACAGAATAAAATGCAGCGTCGCAGCATATTGCAACTCTGTTATCGTAAGGACACATTACGACAAGGTCATAAAACTATTACTTACATCGTGGAACCACACTAGACGATGTGTTTTTGGATTTGATTTCACTGTGCACTCAAAGTAAACGTCGTCACCTTCTTTTATTTCATTAGAATTGAGGCTTGAACCCATTTTCAACTCAACTACTGGTAAATCTGGAAATAACTATTTCTTTAGAAATCTATAGGGGATATTAAAGTAAGTTTTGTCATTTTATCTTACTTGAGGTTCTAGAAAATTTATCTTATAAAAGTTTCCAACTAAAAGTTATTAATATATGATAGAGACTAGTTTAGAAAAACCAATATCGTTGTTTAGGATAAAATTAGTTTTTTCATAACACTAAAAGTTCCTCGGGGAATACGTGAGAAGTTTTATAAAAAGAAGCAAGAAAATTGTAGCTACGTTAGCAATAATATGCTACATAATGAGTTGCAAACAAATAATTTGTTTGACAACAGAACAGAGCTTGAATATTACGAATATTATGTGGATATTTTTGTATCATCATTGTTGACTTTTCTTTGTTACCGTAGTAGGATAGAATAAATTGTTACCGATTTTCAAATGGGTGTTTACTAAGGTGCGTAGAAGAAGTAAGTAGTTTCTTTTCGTTTTGAAAATGTTGATTGATCCGGTCAAAGCACTTAAAGTTATGATTGATTTTATCATAACTTTAAGTGCTTTTACCGGAATTTACCATAATATACTTATTATTATTAAATCCTGCTAGAAATAATACGTAGCGTAACTATTTACGTAACGATTTAATCCATTTCATTTATGAAGATAACTAAACCTACCCTTTCACAGTCATTATTCAAAAGAATAGTGTAACAGAAATAGAATTCGAACTGCAAAGAAAACATATTAAAGAGCCATCACTCTTGAAACCGTTCAATACTCACAATGCACATTTAGCCGCCATTTATCCTCAATAGCCGATTCCAGTATACCTTTGTTATCAGCTCTGCACGTCAAATATTTGCCGTCATCCTCCACGCTCGGAACTAAGCTGAGTACACTGAGAGTCTCGTTGGTCTCCTCAAACTGTGAAAAGATGCGCTTTAGATAAAATTGTATTTTATATTGTTTGTTTCATGTGGTGGAAGTGTTAACGCCAGATAGGAAAACGTGATTTTTAACGGACATTTCGGGTAGACAGTTTATTTAATAGCTGTTCTTTGTCCGTGACATATTTCCATAAAGTATAAATCCTATTTTAGCACCTTTGGGATAGAAATTACATAAACCGTTAAAATAACAAAAAATAGGGTATCCATAATTATAATTTCAACTATCACCTTTTTAGTGATAGTTGAAATTATATGGATAGCTAACCCTAAGAATTACAAATATCTAGGTCTATGAGTATAGATTGGGGGTTTATAGATATAAAAGTGATAAGTGTAGGTACTTACATTTTTAGCCATCCTTTTGAGCTGAATGTTATTTTTCCACCACGTCACAGTGGCTTTTGGTTTTGAGCCGGTTGTTTTACACTCAACTTCATATCTTCTGTCTGCTGATATTTGTTTTTCTTTCGTCAAAATATTTACTGTTAATGGTTTTACTGCAAAAAAATGTAAGATTCATTTGTGCAATCTAAACTTGAAGTATTTTAAATATTTGACTATTTTTTTTTCTCTTTGCGTATGGGTATTATACACGGTGTTTCTTTTAGGGTGTCAAGCCGCCACTAGCTGGTAGCAGGGTTCCATATATATCGATTTAACCCCCATGTATATTCTCCGATTTTTTGTAGTTTTCGAGATATAATGTTCTGCATAATTCCCTATTTTTTTATTATCGATTAAAATTTTTACATCTTGCATCAAAGTTAGGAAGGAGATTATTTTGTCCATAATACTGCTATCAATAGGCATTATAATAATAAAAAAATATCCAAGAAAAGTCGAACCAAAAAGAAGAAAGCTACGTGGACACGTAATTATAAAAAAAATAACGTAAAAAAATTATACCTCGAAAACTACAAAAAATCGTAGAACATACATGGGGGTTAAATCGATAGGTATGCAACCCTGCTACCAGCTAGTGGCGGCTTGACACCCTAAAAGAAACACCCAGTATACATTAGAAAATAAATTTGGATTCATTTTATTTAGATTCATCAATATAATTTACAACTTAGCGTAATTCAAGTACAAATAACTTCTGGAAACATTTTAAAATCCTTAGAACAGTAATTTAAAATTTAAGTGAAATTTGTATTTGTATGTGTAAAGACACTAAATAATCTTCATACTCACAATTCACATCCAATATGAGAACACTAGTTTTAGGCTGTGCGAGATTAGTGTTGCTGGCTTGGCAGATCAGTCTTTGGTTTAAATGCTGTCGTCCAACATTAGGGAATGTAAGCGTGTTGACTGTAATGTTGCCTGGACGCTGTTCGTATGAATCATCTATGAGATCGTTTTCCAGATACCAGATGACTTTAGGCCGTGGTTGACCTGTAAGATATAGAAGCACCTGTGACTCCATTTCAAACAATTAAAGGAGTAATTTCAAAATGTAACTTTGTTCCATATCAAAATCTGGCGTCGAAGCCAAGTTTCAAGTAATGCAATTGCTGACCAGTCGACGTGTCTCCAGTAAGGGCTACTGGATTGGGAGATAAAAGTAGTTGCTCTCAATGATCATAGCTGCTCCTGACTTTCAATAATACAGACTAACTCTATTAATTACTGATATAAAGTTTTAAATGTTTAACCATGAAGATGATTGCACTAACATGGTAACACATAAACCGTAACCAAATTTAAAATGCTAAAGCATCAAATTAAAAATGAATTAACAATATACCATCATTCACCTAAGCTTAAGGTATAATCGATTTGATTGGTAATGATACCACACATCCGACCACATTGACCAATTAAAGGCAATAACACAGTCCAGGGTAACAATAAAATATCGAGCCCTATAGAATTTGAAAAACAATAGCACCGTCATTGACAAACAAACACAAATTGTGGGCTTTGATGATGAGATATTGATGACGAAAAATAATTTCAATGTATATTTCCTTTCCTTTTTAGTATTATGCTATAACTAGGAAAATTAAAGATAAGTGGTAGTATCACAAACATTATGTAACATTATGTCTTACTTATCTAAGTAATGCAGTAGTATCTGCTTTATATTCATTATTAATCACTATCATTTTGATCGAAGGCATGTCAGTTAGAAAAATGAAGCCATTATGTTCGTAGCTACGATTTGTCAATAAGAATAATGACGGCAAGTTTGAATCTACACTTACAATATTTTATATAAAACTTTTGATGGAAAATCATTTGAAAACGATTGATGAAGGACTTCACGGAAGAACTGGGCTAACTACAAAATATTTATATAGAAGCAACAACTGTATACACACATGAATGCAATAAAAAAATAAATTGAATTGAATTTACACACCATCACTCATGTGACTGTTTCTAAATTATTGCGATAAACATAATTTATCTTGGGAATATCTTGATCTAGATAGTTAAAAGCACCAGAGATGGTTCTTTGCCATTATCAGAGCAATATAATAATTTTAAGGTCTTACCTCCTTCAACCTCACATATTAGATACACGTTGGAACCTTCATTGTATGGTTCAACTAATTTCGTTCTATCTCTTCGCTTTGCATCCAGAATTGTTGGACGATTTGGAGGAACTATAACAATAATTATCATCAATAAAAGATATTTATTACATAAAACCTAGACTGCAAAATAAACACAAATTCGCTTTAAGGTATCGATAAAAATACACAAAAAATTCTTATTAAAAATCCCTCAGCAATATTTTTTCGAAGCATACGAACTATGATGTTTGGCGAATGTAAAATTTAAAAGATGCTTTATATCTTTTGAAATAAATCAGCTTGTATTGTACCTTTAAAATCAACTCCCAATTAAAAAAAGTTACTAACTTACATAGTATTAAAACGCCCAACTGAGACATAAAGAATGCAAACCAACTATAAGCTGATGACAGCTATTACAGCAAACTACGAACCACAAAACTTAGGAAAGGCAATAAAAAACATTGAGAATAATACTTACTTATAACAGTAAAATTAACTTTAATATTTCTAGTAGGACTATCCTTGAAGTCAACCCTGCATCTATACACGCCAGCATCGCTGGCTATTACATTATTCACCATGAGGACGGCGGGACTCGCACTGCCGCGGAAAACCGCCCTTTTGTCGAAGACTGATGGTGAAGACCAGTGCTTCGGTTCATCCATTGTACTTCTTCTGATGTCATAACTGTAGGATAGTAAAAATATTATTATTACTGAGGATACTTTCGAAATTTTTATCAATAGTATATGGTTAGCGATATGAACCTCCTGCACTAGGACCTTAACGAAGCCACTGACAATGCGGTTAAGATAGCAGAGTTTTATGCCCATACTATATTATAAAAAGTCAATAATTAGAGTGAATCATTGACACTACAGAAGAAGAAGCGAAATGAATCAAGTCAGGAAACATTAATTCTAATTTCTCTTAGAATAACAGTAATTCTATTGTCTATTAAAAATATAAAGCAAAGAAAAGGTTTCAATATTTTCTTTAACTGCACCAATAGAAAAGAAAAATAAAGGATACAATATCAATAAAAAGACGGTTTTACACAAAACTCTCTACGGTATCAAGTTTTTGCTGTTAGTAGGTAATGAGCGTCTTCGTAGCGACTAAACAGCATTTAAAGTCGACTTAATGAAGTTTTTGCACTAGAAATCCTGGGACTTTCAAATTTATGTCAGTCTTGAATATTTATGGGCATTCCAAATGTTTAAGTTACGTGTTATTTGCATTAAGTGTAGTTGTCGTGTGGTTTTATGTGTCTTTGTCAAGTTTTACAGCTGGACTGATGTCGGCAAATTTTTTACTAGGTACTTTTTTTATGAGGAAGAATATCCAGACATGCAATGGTTGTATGTAACATTCATATAGGTAAATATAAAGTTACAACTCCTAAGTAATTTGTTTTTTCTTAAGACACTTTTAGTTCTCAAGTTAATTTAATTGTTTTCTTTGTTCATCCTTATAACTAAGTAAATATTTATTTTGAACACATTGGGTGTCCACTAAGATATACGATGCCCGTCCTAAGTGAACCTCACATACTAGTCAGTTCAATTTCTTGGGACCTTATGTATTACTGAATTATTAATTATGTGTATAAGTACAAGTGAGTCAAACTTTAACTAAATTGAAAGTTGGGAAGTGGATCTTGTCAAGATTTCAAATTTTCTAAAAACAGTGTAAAAATAAGATAAAACTTTATCTACAGAAGTTTAAAGTTTAAAATGCCATAATAAAGTTTTATCTTATTTTTACACTGTTTTTAGAAAATTTGAAATCTTGACAAGATCCGGTAGGGGTTTTCTTCCGCGCACGCTTAGGTTGTGGAATGATCTTCCTGCCTCGGTTTTCCCAAACGCCTACAGTATGGGGTTCTTCAAAAGGGGTCTAAGAAGGTTTTTACAGGGTCGGCAGCGCGAGTGTGGCGCCTCTGGTGTTGCAAACGTTCATAGGCTGCGGTGACCACCGGTTCTTCTGGTGGGCCGTGTGCTTGTCTGCCACCTTAGTGGTATAAAAAAAAAAAAAAAAAAAAAAAAAAAAAAACTAGTTACCTGTACAAAGGCTGATCACCATCTGATTCCTTGAACCAAAGCACCATGACGACATCGTCTCCGGCATTCAGAGGCTGGATGTCACACGGAAGCAAAGCTTGCTTACCCAGCACGCCTTGGACATCCGACGTTGGCACTGTTGACAAAAGAAAAACAACATTACATTTTGTCCAGAAAAAGAAATATTCAACTAAATATCAAGTTAAGCCAAGTTAAGTCAACTTGAAGGCCTTATGGGGGGCTTGAAAAATTTCAACTGCAGGTGGCGTCGACCTGCGCCTGTCCATTTGAACACGGCAATAGACTCACCACCTATTACGTGGGACATAAAACTTTAAGGTGAAATGTGGGCGTATCCTATGCCTTTACCTACCCCCACGGGGTCAAAGGCGTGACTGTATATGTATGTAATATCGTGTGATGTGAATATTATATATGGAAAAAACATAAACATTAGAGATCCTAAAATTCCGTTTCCTATAAAAATTAGCTTAGCACACGAAAGCTCACGAAGTAGTTGTAGCATTAATTGCAATGATAAAATTAAAAAACAGAACACGATTGCATGTTAACTACTTTCCTCGTACGTTGTATTAATTATTATATAGACTGAAATATACTAATATTCGCTTCGTTGCGTGATAAGGATAAGCCAGTGTGTTGCCATGTCTGCTTACATCAAGTCACGTTATGAAAGGCAGCCCAAAAAGTCATAGCTTGATTAGGTATAGCGTCAAGTCGATTAACACATATTTATAATTCATCCGTAGGTATGATAATCCTATGACCTCATAGTAAATGCAGAATAGACAGGAGAATTGTTATAATAGGAAAACTGACCTTGGACGGGCAAGAGTTTTAGATAACATAAATAACATTATTAATAACATTTTGTAGGATGATGATTTAAAATATAATTTGTCTACAAATTCATTCAAAATACCAGAAGGTTTTTATATTGAGCACCGTGTCTAAACTAAAAATAAAAAAAATAAAAAAAGAAACTGCAACGGTACTGTTTTGGTTGAGTACGATATAATAGTCTTCATGCTACTTTCAGCTAAAAGAACTAATAATCGAGTTCCATGAATGGCAGCAGTAAATTTGTACGTAATTATGAACGGTATGTTTTGTTGCACTAATATGTGTAGTATGGCAAAAATTCAAAAAAATAAACGTTTCCTCGTTGGGTAAGCATTTTAATATCGAAATATCATTTTTAAAATAAAAATACCTTTCGCATATATCGCAAGTCACCACAACTTAAATTCATAGTAAAACACACAAACTTCAATCTTATGTCACAAAATATAACATCCATCATCGTTTGAACTCCTTACAGCCGTCTATTGCCGTCACGCCACGTCACTATGTCGGGAACAAATACTTAGCTGCAGCATGAACATTACTCGTAAACATGCTATTTTAAAATGCACAGCATTTGAGAGTCATTTGACAAAATTTTGACAGAAAAGCAGTATTTCTGCCAAACTCGATATTTAAAGAAATAATGTGGTTTAATTAAAGACTGTGCAGTTTTGTTCGGACAGAGCGCCGAGGCGACGCAGTCAAACCTGGGCAGGAGGGGAGCGTGCATGCGTCGCTGTTTTGCCATAGTAGAATCTACAACTCTGGATTTGCAGTCTTGAGTCAGAGTTTGATTGCTTCTTAAAGTTGGATACATATCACCTGATAATTTAGATTCAGTTTATAGGGTTCCATACCCAAGGGTAAAAGCCGGACCCTATTCATGAGGCTTTTTTTTTTTTTTTTTTTTTTAACGTGAGGGAAAATCCTCGTAGGATGCTATGCCGGACTCTTACCGACTAAAAAACCTCACGTAACGCCCAACAGCCTATGGTTGAGAGCCCCGGGTAAGCCCTCAGGAAGGATGTCCCGTGACTCCCAACAGACCTACGGCCGCCAATGCGGCCTCGCCCAGGGGGTGGTTCGGGTGCAATCCCGCGTCTATGGGGGGTTTCGGGTGTGACCCCGCTTCTAAGGGGGGCGTGCGTGAGTGCTCAGGTCACGCTGCCGTCATGGGCCTGCTTCTGTAAGGACGGTGAGCGGCCCTCTCACCGTCCTCAGACCCCCGGTCATGGAGGCCGATAGTCCTCAGCGAAGACACGTCGGCGGCGCCCAGGGCGCCGACTGCGGAACTCGGGTGGGAGAGTTCTCTCCCGCACCCGGCCCGCCGCCTCCTTCGCGAGCATGACCTGCTCGCAGAAAGAGGCGGCGCAGTCCCACTTACTCCCGCTGGAGAGCATGGCTCGCACCATGGCCTCAAGCGAGAGAGTGTCCACGCCCAGACCCACTACGAGGACCTGTCGCTGTTGTGCCCACGCCGTGCACTCCACCAGCGTGTGGAGCGCCGTGTCATCGCTGCGGTCCTCGCAGTGCTGACATTCGGCCGTGGTTTCCCGGTGTTTTCGCCACAGATACCTACCGAAGCTACCGTGCCCGGCAAGCATCTGTGTCAACCGGTAGGAGAGAGCACCGTGTCTTCTCTCCAGCCACTCGTCCATGACCGGTCTGACGGCCGCGATTGTGGCGAATCCCCCCTTTGGTTGCTCAAGTCGCATCTTCCATGTCTCCAGGGTTTCCTGGTGGAGCAGGGTCCGCTGGGCCTCGATTTCTCGAGACGCAGGCCTTTGGCCCCGCTCCAGCGCCTCCTTGCGCCATCTGAACAGTGACGCAAGGGCTCTCGCTTCCAGGTCCCATGGAGGGGTCCCGGCTAGGAGACATGCCGCCTCACCGGAGATCGTGCGGTATCCTCTTATCACCCTGACGGCCATCACTCTCTGCGGGCTCATCAGTCTAGCCTCATTGCTGGCCGTCAGGGTCTCCGCCCATACGGGAGCCCCGTACAGGGCCATGCTTCGCACGATCGCCAGGTACAGCCTCCTGTAGGGAGCGTTGGGTCCCCTGATGTTGGGCATCAACCGCGCGAGTGCAGCCGATGCTCCCCTCAGTTTTGGGACCAAACTTCGGAAATGATGTCCGAAGTTCCACCGGCCATCGAGTACGAGCCCCAGATACTTCATCGAGGGCTCGATGCCGATGCTGACGCCCCCCACCTGTAGGCTGGATCCCGCAGGTGGCCCCATCCGAGGTCCGTGGAAGCACAGAGCCTCGGATTTGTGAAGGGCGACCTCAAGACCCAGCCGCCGAATCCGACCCACGACCTGAGCAACCCCTGCCGTGGCCTTAAGTGCTGCGGCACGGTGCGTTGCTCCCCGCGCCGTAACGAGGGTGTCGTCGGCGTAACATGTTACGCCGACCCCTCTGAGCAACGGACCACGCAGCACCCAGTCGTAACCGATGTTCCACAGGAGCGGCCCTAAACCTATTCATGAGGCTTCGCTGTCCGTCTATCTGTCTGTCCTTATGAGGCTGTATTTCAGAAACAGTAATAGCTAGAGAGCCGAAATTTCTACAGATAATATATTTCTGTTGCCGCTATGACAACAAATACTCAAATTAGAAGAACAAGGGGGATTAAGGGGGCTCGCATACAAAATACCTGATTTTTTGCTGTTTTTGGTACGGAAATCTCCATGCGTGACTGCTACTCGCACCTGGCATTTCTTTTTGAACTTGTAACCCCTACGGAGGCGCCTGCATTAAAGCTGCGTCAGATAGTAGAGAGAAAAAGTAGATAGTAATGCAGCGTCTTAAAAAGGGTTAAACTGTACCAAATGTCAGCCTAATTCATTCAGCCGTTAAGGCGTGATTGAGTTACACACTTCAAACATGTTTACAAACTACACATGTCATGTTATAAACAACCAAATAGGTTAACAAATCTAATAGGTATGACTTTACTTGACCAGCCAGTCATAAAGATCTGATTAAAATCCATTAAAACCAATCCAATATTCATAAAATGCCCATAAAACAACGTAGTTTCTGTTTCAAAAGAGCCTGCCGCTCTAAATAGGATTAAAGTGTAGCAACAAAGGGTTAGGTAGTATTAGAAAAGGTTACAGCGTTACGGAGATAAGTGATTAAATTCTTGATCAGTGATTTTATGATTCATTGATTTTGAGTACCTTAGTTTTATCGTTAACCCTGTGTTGGCACTTTAAACGTTTTGATTAACGTTACAAAGATAAAATGTACTATATTTACGTGTGGAAATCTCTCATGGATGCTATGCCGGACTCTTACCGACTACAACCGGACTCTTACAAACCACACGTGCCTTACACTGCCTACGGTTGGAAGCCCAGGGAAAGTCCTCGGAAGGATGTCCCGGAATTCCTCGCAGACCTTGGCTCCCACTATGGTCTCACGGTTTGGGAACTTTCACGTGTCTTTAGGAGTTGGTCACGTGTTATTCTGCTTCTTGAGGCGAGTAGCAACTTTCACTGCACGCTGCCGTTTTGGACCTGCTTCTGCAAGGACGATGGCGTCGTCAGACCCCCAGTCGTGGTGGTGGATAGTCTCGGCTGAAGACAAGTCTACGGCGCCCTAACCGCTGATTGCGGATCTCAAGTGGTAGTGTTATCTTCCGCTCCCTCCCCGCCGCATCTTTCACGGGCATGACTTGCTCGCATTAAAATGCGGCATCGCATTAAAATATACAAATAAACGATGATCACGTTAAGCATTTTACGCTATGGCTGGTTCTGAGATGGGTGATAACTTGTGGTGTTTCAATTTACAAGCTTTTCGGTGCTTTGCACTTTAAGCTGTTGTCGGAGACATTGCAGTTGTTAAGCCAAGTTGAAGACCTTATAAGGCTTGGAAACTTTGGCGACTTAGACGATGGTAGAAGGTTCGTTATATCTTTCATGATTATACAAACTTGCGACTAGCTTGTTGGGAAATTTAGACTTTAAGAACCCACGGTATTTTACTCAATTATATCAGAGTTTAACATTTTAAAAAATCTTTCTCTTATCCTATCTATCAGACATGCAGTCTAGCCAAATTTAAAAAGCTGATTAATAAACATCCAGTTGAAGCATCTAGTAACTTTTTTACGTTTATTTCAATACACAAAACATATTATCTCTATAACATAGTTTCATATCAGCACATAGTTCTCTACTGAGGAATGGGATAAACATTTTAAGACGTCCTGACATTCAAATTTCAGACCAACTAGATATTCTTTTAAAATTAAGTAAAATAAAATCCAAGTGCTATACTGAAGCAGCATCACAGTTTTTCAGATCGGCAGTGAACCAAAAAAAAAGATGTTTATAAGTTTATCCGTCCAACAGTGTTGACGTCGACCTACTTAAGTAGTAGGTACGACGAAAACGTCAGTACACACTCGGTCATAACTTTATTATTATCTGCATTATATTCTTTTGAGTATCTTTAATAAATCCATTTCAGCACGGCAATACGCCTCACCACCTATAACGTGAGACAAATTCTAAAAAGGTGGAATGTGGGTATATTATATGTCTCTGTCTACCCCTTTAGGGATAAAGGCTTGACCATATACATACATCTTTGATAAAAGATCGTCAGTTTGACAAAAAAAACATGAGTATGATAAACATATCGATATATTATGTTTTATTTGACTAATGATCAACTTTTTACGTCAAATGTTCACCAACAGAGAATTTTGTGTAAAATAGGTAAATTTTTTAAATGTTTTTTTTTTAAATATTTGTGGACCCTCTTACACCACGTCGTTTAGCCCAAATTAAGCTAATATCAACTTGTGCTATAGGGTCTAGACAACTGACACACCTACTTATATATTTCTAAATTCCTACAATAGAAAACACACAAACTCCGAATCAAACATGTGTGAACAGCACAAATATTTGGACCGACCTGGGAATCGAACCCAGGACGTCAGCTCGCCAGTCGGTTACACTAGCAACTGCGCCACTGAGGCATTGAAATCTTCGTTCCATGTCGCTTATCAAAATCTTTAAACAAAACTAAATAACGCGTGCTCTTTATCCTCAAATTCAACGCACCAATGAGGTAGAAAGAGCAATCGATTTTCTTCCACCGAATATAAGCCAAATATTTTCTCTATGACCTAAGATTATAAAAGCAGCTGAATATAAAAGCAGATAAAGCCTTAAGGTTCGATAAAATAGAATAATTTAAAGGTAATATAAGCCGGATATTGGGTAACGTAACGCTACTGAAATCACTGATTCGACAACCAGTCACGTACGAACATTCGGTCCTTACCGCATCTCCATACCGTTTATTTTATATTAAAACTTATTTTGTGAAGCTTTCTATTCACGGGTGTTTGCCTTTTATCTGAATAAACTGACTATAGGTTGATCGAATATTATAAAATTTGTGTTTTCAAATTGTGTGCCTTTTAGAATACTTTTCATGTGACTGGGTTTAAAGCATAACACATTGATTTTTAAGATCAAATATGATTGGAATGTATATCTACATACATACATATATTTACGCCTTTATCCCCGAAGGGGTAGACAGAAGCATAGCGTATGCCCACATTTTACCTTATGAATGTTTTTTTTTTATATATATATATATATTTAGCTAGCCAAATAAACGTCGCCACCAGCCTGATGGAAAGCCGTGGCTCATTTAGCGATTGGGGGCTACTTCTGACAGTGGTCCTCAAGTTGGCGGCCTTGTGATGTGCCTCTTCACGCTCCTCCTCAAGAACCCGGGATTGTAAGATGAGGGAAACACGTGTGCGGACAGATCGTTCCATGTTTTTATAGTTCGACAGAGGAACGATCTTTTGAAACGCTCTGGACATCTAACCGTTATTAATACTGTCATGATTTGATTGTTTGTAGTTTTTAAACTCTGAAACTACCTTTGATTGCTATTGGCGTATTAATTCTATATTAAACTTTGCGAAACTTTACCAAAACAGTATAATTACCAAAATATATCCAAGCATAACTATTAAAGTTGATAAATGTATAAAAAATCAAATCTCACATCAACTACCTGTCACGATAATAATACACTCAGAAAATCACATAATCACCCCGTGTGGTACAACAGCACGTCATAGGAAATGAGGAGTGAAGAAAATTACCCCCCTTACGTTTGGTCCTCATGTTACCTGTAACATTAGGCCGAACATTATTTATTGCACGAACACCTTATCGCGCGCAAACCTACATTTTATAATTTTATGTTTATTATACAAAGTAATTCACGCGATAGATTTTTCATGAGAAACTGTTCTTTTATATGTGTTTACTAGCGGACGTCACGCGGTTTCACTCGAGTAGTTCCCGTTCCCGTGGGAATACGGAAATAAAATATAGCCTATGTTCACCGCAAAGAGTGTAGCTTTCTAACAGTGAACGAATTTTTCAAATCGGTCCAGTAGTTCCGGAGCCTATTCGTTACAAACAAACAAACAAAAAAACAAAAAAAGCTAATCTTTCCTCTTTATAATATTAGTATAGATAAGGAATCGACAGTCTGGAAAGTTAGCAGGTGGAAACAGAAGGCGCAAGACCGTCTTCAATAGGAGTCTTAGAAGGATTTTACAGGGTGAAGCGCCTCCGGTGTTGCAATTGTTCATAGGCTGCGGTGACTACCAGTACATCTGGTGGGCCGTATGCTTGTCTGTCACTTTAGTGGTATAAAATAGGGGGTGTAACCATTTTGATATACCTATTTGAAATATGGCATGGCAACACAATATGCTTTTTGACTGTACAAAAATAATGGGTTAAATAATCATAAGTACATTATATTATGATTTGTGTCCCTACATTTACTTTTTACAGACCTTCGGGTTAGTACAAGGCTAAAAGTGGTTGAAGAGATTCGTGCCAGCTAGGTACATAACACAATTCATTTAACAAGAAAAAAGATTATTGAGAAAATAAAACGTATCATTCGCGAAAGTCGTTTTATTGTGGATATTTCACACACAGCCCGAAGCCAAAATGTTATTAGAATTTAGGAAGAAGTCCTTGTACAATACAAGGTTACCGTTTATACTCGAGGTAGAGTCTAAATCTGGATAATTTGACGGTTATGATGACCTGTTTTCGCCGAGATAAAGTGTTTGGCTCAGCTCTTATAAGCTTTTAGCTACTAATTAAAAGCCCTGGAAATATGTTCTGACTCTGGAAATGTAAGTATGAAAATCTCATGTATATTTAAAAAATAATATTATTCCAACAGAAAAAAATAAAAAAGAAGATATTTTATAGAATAGACTCTGGAAATGTAAGTATGAAAATCTCATGAATATTTAAAAAATAATATTATTCCAACAGAAAAAAATAAAAAAGAAAATATTTTGTTTATTCATTCATTAAAGCAGTCCGTAAAGGAATACGTATTGAATATTTTTGCTCGCGGAAATTCGTTAAATTTAAAAACGTAATGGTTTTATGTAAAATAGCGGTAACTTCATACTTCTCTTGTTCCGAATAAAATTGAATTAAAGAATTTGTCTGAGCAGAATACTAAAATAATTGCAACGTGACCCACGGACTGCCAAAGGGTTCACAAAAGTCGAGCTACCCCTTGTAAAACTTTTGTTTAATTTCATTATTAGCTTTTATTCCTAAGACCTAAAGCAGCGTCTTACATCTAGTTTGTTGATTTTGTAATAAGATTATATTATTACCTAACGGAGCTTACGAGGTATTACCCGCGTAGTTCCCGATCCCGTGATAATACGGGAATAAAATATAGCATGTCACCGGCGAATAGTGTAGCTTCCGAACAGTGAAAGTATTTTTCAAAATGGTTCAGGAGTTTCAGAGCATTCAATGCAACCAAACAACCACATCTTTCCTCTTTATAATATTAGTAAGATTAAAAGTGTTTAGTGTTAATTTAAAAGATGACATACTACCTATGCCAAACAGCTTCAGCCGTGACATAATTATCGAACCCCTATGTTATCCCTTTAACCCTCAAATACCCGTATTTTTCTTAGTTTTACAATGACATGTGAATTAACTCGGTCCGACATGTATGGTTATTGCTGCACTCTCTTGATAAATAGCAATGTTATGGGGGTACACAAAAGTCGCTCGCATCCTTTCTCAATTACTCACTTAGTGCTCGATATCTAAAGATTTTTTTTTAATCATATGAGTAGATCCTGAAATTAGCGGTTCAAGTAAACAAACACACTCTGCCTCTTTTGGAATGGTACATAGACAATACAGTTCCATTATCTGGGTGCTACAGCATAAATTATAATTGTATTGGTAAGTTTTCCTGAACTAATATTTAAACCGATCAAGCTCACCAACGATGGAAAGTGGACACTGTCCTCTACATTATGGCAAAATGTGAGAGTAAACAGAACACGACGGCTAGTATTCAAATAGCCAGGTGGGATCAAACTTCTAAAAGGTTTATGATTTGATACTATTTTTTGTCTTTCAGTGAAAAATATGATAAAAGTAATGTAAATATAATTTGGCATTGCTGCTTAGACTCTGTATGAATGTGGTAACTTTTATTCCTACATTAGTTTCCCCTGTAGTGACGAAATCAAAACTTGTTTTTATAAAGCCTATTTTGTCTATTCCCTATATAGTCCAGTCATTATATACATTTGGAAATGCAAATGAACCGAGAAAGCCAAATTTTGGATATTACGTGTGGAGGGGCTAGAAAAGCTTAAGTTCAAATTGTCGACCAAAATAACCTGGTGGGTTTTCCGCCATCTTGAAAAAAGGGTTTTAATCAGTTTTTTCATCATAATTCGGTTCCCCGTTGAGATACGAAAATTTTTAGATGAAGTTTTTTGTTGCTCTTTGTACGATCTACAATTAAGGTCTACACATTTTTCACGTATCGATCACCGTTATCGAAATATCGATCCAAAAAGCCGCAATTTGGGGAGAAAAAATTGTTTTTAGCTATTTCCTTCTTTCTCGTGAAATATATCGAAAAATGTCCATAAAGAAAATTGTTGAGCGTGTTCAGACCTACAAATTCGTTTTTTTATTTTTTATTTTTGACAAGAATTACGACCTCTAGCGCGCCACTAAGTCGGCCCCAGCGCGTCTCGAGTCTTTTGAAGCGAGCGTACAAGTGTTTGAAAATTTTGTGAAAATGTGTAATTGTTTCATTTGCAAAAACCCTCTGATTGACGATATTTATGTGGCTAAAAAGAGAGCTGTTCAGACTCTCTTAGCGGCGAGCGTGAAAAGAGGACGTGTGGAGCATCAACAGATGTTACAAAATAGAGAATTAGAGAAGCATCGTTTTATGACTCTGTGGAAATCGTCGGCGAAGATATCGATCTTTTGGTTTTATTTTCCGGACTTTCACAGAACAAAAAAAATATTTTTTTTCGCAAACCAGCTAAAGGCAAAACACCGGCAAAACTATACTCTCCGAATAATTCAGCGGTTGTGACACCAGGTCGTCTTTTTATAATATTGGAAAGTCGAAATTCATCAGCACCCTCGAGAAGAACCCGAACCTCCGGTCATCGGTAGAACTATAGCTTATTCACATTAAATAAAGTCGGATAGCATTTCGTGGTAACTGCGTTCAGATTACACTTTACTATAAGTGGGTAATGGTCAGACCAATGAACGTCATAGTCAACATTTACATCTAAAACAAGTTTCTTGGCCGAGTGAGTTACAATACAGTGATCCAGCCAGCTGTCACTGCCGTACACCTCACTCACGAAAGTGAAAGTACCCGAGCCCAGTCCCAGTATATCTACATCAACTATTGACCACTTCTGTTCATAACATATACTAGATAGCTCTCTGTAAAATAACTCACCCGGGTCCGCGTTCAGGTCTCCCAATATGAAGACAGAATCAATTCCATATTCGTCAATAATGGCATGCAAACAACTTACACAGTCAATAAATTCCGGTAAATTATCAACACTGTTTGTAGGCATATAAACACTCATCACTATCAGTGGACTATTATTTTTTAACATAATTTTTATAGCACACACACGATTAGTTGCTCCGTTATTTGCCTGCACTGTAGTGGACAGACATGCAACAATGTCGCCAGAGTCGAGATTTTATTCAACGACGATAACGATGATGATGATTGTTTTTTCAACCGTCCCAGCATCATTTACTGCGATTCAAGAGTTTTCACGACTCGAAGAGTCTACCGAGGAAGAACTTCTACAGCCAGGACCATCGAAACGGCGAAAAACATGTGAATAAAATTACCACCTGTAATTATTGTTTTTTGCTGCATAAAAATTATTTGATCAATAATTTACATGTGTTTGATTTATAATTTGGCTGGTTTATTAATTTATTTTGTATTGCAATAATTGCTTGAACAACCATTCATCCATTTTGACGTATGGATACAACCGTGCTAGCAGCTAAATCAACCGCTGAACTAAACAAACCGGGCACAGTCTTACTGACTTTGCGCCGCGCTAGAGGTCGTAATTCTTATCGAAAATAAAAAATAAAAAAACGAATTTGTAGGTCTGAACACGCTCAACAATTTTCTTTATGGACATTTTTCGATATATTTCACGAGAAAGAAGGAAATAGCTAAAAACAATTTTCTCCCCAAATTGCGGCTTTTTGGATCGATATTTCGATAACGGTGATCGATACGTGAAAAATGTGTAGACCTTAATTGTAGATCGTACAAAGAGCAACAAAAAACTTCATCTAAAAATTTTCGTATCTCAACGGGGAACCGAATTATGATGAAAAAACTGATTAAAACCCTTTTTTCAAGATGGCGGAAAACCCACCAGGTTATTTTGGTCGACAATTTGAACTTAAGCTTTTCTAGCCCCTCCACACGTAATATCCAAAATTTGGCTTTCTCGGTTCATTTGCATTTCTAACCCGATTTTTTCGACGTAATGACTGGACTAATATGTGTAATTAATATAATATCATTATGAAGCAAGAGAATCTTCTTTCTCAATTTGCCAATTTTTTTTTTGTTTTTTTGTGTTCCGCGTCTTTCATTTTTGTATGTGTGTGTCACACACTGAAACGCAAAGTCATTCCTACTCGTTCTAATTCCCATCCATTAGATTCCAAACTGCTTATCGAGGACTTAAACTCACCATTACTTTAGCTGCAATAGCCAAGCGCTGACCCACTTCAGTACAAATCTCTTGTAGTGGGTAATTCGTTTAACAAATCGAAATGGATACTAGAGGGTACTAGCTATTCATGGCGCGAGGATTATTGGCGATCTGAGCTCATTGCTGATTGAAATCTTAGCACTTCAATTTGAGCTTGGATTTTCTGAGGAAATAAGAAATGTAAATATATTTGAACATTTTACGCTACTGCTCTTCTGTGAAAACGTTTCTTTTTGTACAAAATATAAAGTAACTAGATGGCGCTCGTAGCTCCATCCACGTGTAATTTTGTTCCCGTTTCCGCTTCCCATGGAATCTAATGGGATAGGCATTTTTAAAACCCAATTTAATGAAGAATTGAGACTTATACAATGTTCCACTACTTAATATGTAAGTACTTATGTTGACGTGTGTTAATGTAGAACTGTTCCACACACCCTGTACTATTATTTTTGTGCTTACACAAAGAGTTTTGCGGATGGAAATCTACTTCAAAAAGGTTGGCAGTAAGGTTGAACAAACGAAAGCCCAGTCAATTTATATTCATAAATATATAATGTTTCGAAGAATTTAAATTGAAGTGGGATATTTCATCAACTTTTGTCCGAACACCGTAACCTGGAGGGTATGAAACTTTTGCGGACATTTTAATTTTATCGTTTTCAACTTGATAATGGCATTTTGTTGAAATTTCGAGTGTCTACTGATGGTAATAGAATTTGGCATTCGCAATAAAAGACAAAGTAACCAGTGATAAAGAAAATTAGTTAAGAAAAGTTTTTATTGGTACTAGTCCCTGTTGGTTTTAGCGACTTTTTGATTGTTAATCGTTATTCAGGGGAATTTAATTCTTTATCAGAATTTAGACCGACAGTTTGTCCTTATTATAATCATGCCAACAGAAAAAAATGGTTTAATCTTTAAAGTGGTAAAGACTCTTCGTGCCTGATAGAAAGTGGTTAAATTTGAGACGGTTGCATAGGTTTGCACTCTAACTCCATAGCTATTTTCGTAGTTTGGCATAGCGGGTTACTGTGGTAGATATTTCATTCCAAAACGAAAACGCACACGAAACAAAATCTACAATTTATTTATTTACTTATTTATTTATTACAACATACAGCTATTATTACAGGTAAACCCAATGCAATAGTGTAGTACATAAACAGAAAACCAGCAACATTACCTACACAACTATAATTTCACAACAATTTTTTTTTGTTTTTCATAGTCATTTCTAACATTTCTTAATTGTTAAGATATAAGTACCCACTAGTCAAAAATATAATAATCGTAAAAGTCATTTTAACTCAACATACACATTTCAATGTTACTTTACTCAATGTCAATGTCTATGTATAATATGTATGTATTTAAAAAGTATATAAGTATTAATATCCGTGGTCTGATGATACCCATAACACAAGCAGGTTATTCCTAGCTTACTTTGGGATCAGATAGCGTTGTGTGAAATGTCCTTGAATATTTATTTATTATTATTATTATCTCTCTTACTTGAAAGCAAATACTGCAGATCGTTTCTGGCCTTACCTTACTATTTTTGCCAACTTTAGGACCACTGTCAGGAATCTTACGGACTGTGAGAGTGGCCCCCAGTGACTAGATGCACCATGATTTGCCATCAGACTGGCGACATCAGTTTGGCGGTATTACATAATAAATTAAAAAAAACGGTCATAGCTCTGACGGCAACCTTAACTGGATTGCGTTGTCATATTCCGTAACGAATTCTCATTCTTTAATTAATACTAATAATTTAGTGATACATCCATGTGATCACTTTGTGACATTTATTTGAGCGTTTCCGTGCTTCGGAAGGCACGTTAAGCCGTTGGCCCCGGTTGCCAGTAAAATGGCAGTCGTTAAGCCAAGTTGAAGGCTTTATTTCAACAGCAGGCAGTCACAATCTGCGCCTGTCCATTTAAACACGGCAATACGGCTCACAACGTATTACGTGGGACAAATTATAAAAAGGTGATATGTGGGTATATAATTAATATGCCTCTGCCTACCCCTTCGGGGATAAATGCGTGATGATGATGAATACTCAAGGATTCTTAAAATCTATATATATAAAAATGTTGTGTGCGTTTGTGTATCTATTAAAAACTCAAAATTTACCGAATCGATTGAGCTCAAAATTGGACACGATATACAATAGGATTCAGAGATGGTTTTAGGCTACTTTATACACTTTTATCATAACAGCAATAAGAATAAAATAGCTTTAAAAAGTGATATTACCAATAGATGGCGTTGGTCGTTGTTTTTTTAATTATATTCTGCCAGCTTCAGAACAAAATTATTATAAACAACCTATTTAGAAGGTACCTACCAGATTGATGTTTTTTAAGAGAAGTTTTATTGCGGCCTCCTTGCATTCAGAATAATAAAAGAGAGTACGCACCTAATTATTATTATTTTAGTTATTTTTGAACTTTTTGGACATTCGGAATTTTGGCGTGTTGGACTTTAGACTTTTGGAATTTTGGTGTTTTGGAGTATTGGAGTGTTGGAGTTATGGAGTTTTGGACTTTTGGACTTTTAGAATTTGGAGTTTTGGACTTTTAGAATTTTAGACTTTTAGACTTTGGGGTTATGGCCTTTTGGACTTTGGAATTTTGGACTATTGGACTTTTGGACTTTTGGACTTTCGGACTTTCGGACTTATGGACTTTTGTACTTTGGACTTTTCGAGTATTGGGCGTTTGACATTTTGGACTTTTGGAGTTGAAGTTTTAGAGTTATAGACATTTAGAGTTTTGGAATTTTTGAGTTTTTGAGTTTTTGAGTAGTTTTGGAGTTTTGGAGTTTTGGAGCTTTGGAGCTTTGGAGCTTTGGAGCTTTGGAGTTTTGTAGTTTGGAGTTTGGAGTTTTGGAGTTTTGGAGTTTTGGAGTTTTGGAGTTTTGGAGTTTTGGAGTTTTGGAGTTTTGGAGTTTTGGAGCTTTGGAGTTTTGGAGTTTTGGAGTTTTGGAGTTTTGGAGTTTTGGAGTTTTGGAGTTTTGGAGTTTTGGAGTTTTGGAGTTTTGGAGTTTTGGAGTTTTGGTGTTTTGGAGTTTCGGAGTTTTGGAGTTTTGGACTTTGGACTTTGGAATTTTGAACTTTTGAACTTTTGTACTTTTGGACTTTTCAACTTTTATACTTTTGGAGTATTGGAGTTTTGGAGTTCTGGAGTTTTGTAGTTTTGTAGTTTTGTAGTTTTGGAGTTTTGGAGTTTTGGAGTTTTGGAGTTTTGGAGTTTTGGAGTTTTGGAGTTTTGGAGTTTTGGAGTTTTGGAGTTTTGGAGTTTTGGAGTTTTGGAGTTTTGGAGTTTTGGAGTTTTGGAGTTTTGGAGTTTTGGAGTTTTGGAGTTTTGGAGTTTTGGAGTTTTGGAGTTTTGGAGTTTTGGAGTTTTGGAGTTTTGGAGTTTTGGAGTTTTGGAGTTTTGGAGTTTTGGAGTTTTGGAGTTTTGGAGTTTTGGAGTTTTGGAGTTTTGGAGTTTTGGAGTTTTGGAGTTTTGGAGTTTTGGAGTTTTGGAGTTTTGGAGTTTTGGAGTTTTGGAGTTTTGGAGTTTTGGAGTTTTGGAGTTTTGGAGTTTTGGAGTTTTGGAGTTTTGGAGTTTTGGAGTTTTGGAGTTTTGGAGTTTTGGAGTTTTGGAGTTTTGGAGTTTTGGAGTTTTGGAGTTTTGGAGTTTTGGAGTTTTGGAGTTTTGGAGTTTTGGAGTTTTGGAGTTTTGGAGTTTTGGAGTTTTGGAGTTTTGGAGTTTTGGAGTTTTGGAGTTTTGGAGTTTTGGAGTTTTGGAGTTTTGGAGTTTTGGAGTTTTGGAGTTTTGGAGTTTTGGAGTTTTGGAGTTTTGGAGTTTTGGAGTTTTGGAGTTTTGGAGTTTTGGAGTTTTGGAGTTTTGGAGTTTTGGAGTTTTGAAGTTTTGGAGTGTTGGAGTTTTGGAGTTTTGGAGTTTTGGAGTTTTGGCGTTTTGGAGTTTTGGAGTTTTGGAGTTTTGGAGTTTTGGAGTTTTAGAGTTTTGGAGTTTTGGAGTTTTGGAGTTTTGGAGTTTTGGAGTTTTGGAGTTTGGAGTTTTGGAGTTTTGGAGTTTGGAGTTTTGGAGTTGGAGTTTTGGAGTTTTGGAGTTTTGGAGTTTTGGAGTTTTGGAGTTTTGGTGTTTTGGAGTTTCGGAGTTTTGGAGTTTTGGACTTTGGACTTTGGAATTTTGAACTTTTGTACTTTTGGACTTTTCAACTTTTATACTTTTGGAGTATTGGAGTTTTGGAGTTTTGGAGTTTTGTAGTTTTGTAGTTTTGTAGTTTTGGAGTTTTGGAGTTTTGGAGTTTTGGAGTTTTGGAGTTTTGGAGTTTTGGAGTTTTGGAGTTTTGGAGTTTTGGAGTTTTGGAGTTTTGGAGTTTTGGAGTTTTGGAGTTTTGGAGTTTTGGAGTTTTGGAGTTTTGGAGTTTTGGAGTTTTGGAGTTTTGGAGTTTTGGAGTTTTGGAGTTTTGGAGTTTTGGAGTTTTGGAGTTTTGGAGTTTTGGAGTTTTGGAGTTTTGGAGTTTTGGAGTTTTGGAGTTTTGGAGTTTTGGAGTTTCGGAGTTTTGGAGTTTTGGAGTTTTGGAGTTTTGGAGTTTTGGAGTTTTGGAGTTTTGAACTTTTGGACTAATAACTCCTATGTATATTTCATGATATTTCTTTCGAAAAATAAGGTCATGAAGAAGTTTCAGTTCTTACGTGTGTACAATAGTACACGCACGCATTTTTTTTAAATGTACCCATCATTTAGTTTGTTACTAATTTCTCATAGGTACATAAAACCACCATAAAAAAGTCACAGCGAAGCGTGGCAGGGTACCGCTAGTAAGTTATAAAATGAAACCAATACAATGCCTGACAATAGTCAACAAGTTGCCCATCCTATTCAATCCAGACAACACACATGGGACATAGGAGCCATACTTACAGCCAACAGAATCGTAACTCGTGCCAAGCGACCTGAAAAGTCTTTTCTCTGCGGTGCCATAGAAATTTGAAACTTTCCTGTACTGGTGTATTAATTATCATCAAGTGGTAGGTTTATAATATCTAGGTACCTTGAGGGCCACAATTAATGACATGCTGTGTCAGTGGCCCTTATTCGTCACAATGACTTTTCATCATTCATTTGTGAATATAAAAATCTATACAAAATATGAAACACAATAGAAGAACAGTGTTGTTATCTATGATCTAAACAACAAAAAGGACAAGTCATTATTTTTAGTATGTAGGTACACATCAGTGCCCGGGGCTATTTACAATAATTGACACGTCTCGCTTTGTGATACGTGTCAAGACTTATTACCATACAACTCAATGATCTAAGGTTTTAAGAATGGGGACATACATAGGTAATATGACATTGGAAAGAATATTAATTTTATTTGTGTTAACACTTAAATTGTAAACAGTGAAATATATAAATGGATCTAGATACTTATCATCATTCTCATTGTTATGTTAGGAGTCAGTTGAGAGTAGGTACTGTCTCGGTGGTAAAACGGTTAAGAAATCTGGCTCGGCAAGCCAGAAGATACAGGTTCAAGTTCTGCTCAAAACCAAAAAAAAAATCTGATTTAGTTAGCATAGGCCATCACATACGTGCGTTATATTATACGAATCGCATACGCATAACCTCCTATGTATTACGCAGATTCAGGCCTCTCGCACAATAATGATGTCAAAAGTTTTACTTAGCTAATAAGCGTGAACGCATCAACCGATTACTTTTGGACTAAGATAAAGCGAGCCATGAGAGTTGTCAACGATACTATGCTTGCAGGTGGTGTGGAACCTCTTCGTAACAAGAGAGACTTTGCCTCCTTGTGCGTGTTTTTATGTTTTTTGATATGATACCTACGGCTACTTTCTATCATCGCACCGCTCGCCAAAAACACGGTGTTCATCCTTACATGTTGCGTCCGGAGCGTACGAGGACGGTTAGATCCGATACGTACTGTACTATCTCGCGCGCACATTTAGATTGTGGAATAATCTCCCTGCCTCGGTTTTCCCACACGCCTACAGAACGGGGTTCTTCAATAGGGATGTTAGAAGGCTTTACAGGGTCGGCAGCGCGAGTGTAGTGCCTACGGTGTTGCAAACGTCCATAGGCTGCGTTGACCACCAGTGGAGACCATCTGGTGAGCCGTATGCTTGCCTGCCAGCTTAGTGATATAAAAAAAGGGTTTGTGTTGCATGATAGGTACTGAATATATTCTGTACATGAAGCTAAGGCATCAAGGAGCAGTCTTTAAGACTCTGAAGTACTGCATAATTTATTCGGAGACATCTGAAGAGATGCAAGGCATTCGGTATTAATCGAATAGGTTCGGTTTTAGTCGGTTCCAGTCCGGCAAGACCTTGGTGGGGAATTCCACCCGGAAAAAAGTACAAGATTCAAGTTATCTTTGTAGAAAATGCAATAGCCGATCTAAACCTGAGAAGAACATTTGGCGTCCGTCGGTAACCATTACATCGATAAGCCACCTCTCCCAATTTTGATATTTTTTCATACCACAAAGGTGGCAGACAAGCATATGGCCCACCGATGTACCCTAGTCACCGCAGCCTGTGGACGTTTGTAACACCGAAGGAGCTACACTCACACTGCCGACTCTTTAAAAATCTTCTAAGACCCCTTTTAAAGAACCCCATACTGTGGGCCTGTAGGCGATTGGGTAAACCGAGGCAGGGAGATCATTCAACAATCTAAGCGTGCACGGGAGAAAAAATTTGATTTGTTTTTCGTATAACCATTATATTGATTTCAACAACTAGGAAAATTAAAATAACATTATTTGAACAGTTAGCGTTGGAATGTAAGAGGCCAAATGATATTTCCACCAAGTGAACTTTCCACCCAGTGAGTGAATCATTTCATAGTATCCGGTTGGTAATGGCTCAATCCGTATTATAATAATTATGATCATAGAAATAAATTCTTAGAAGATTATGAGTCAACGTTCACACTAGTTTTTGTCGGTTCTTCAATGAATTACCTACATACCTACTTACTTCTATAAATTTTTAAAAATACCCAAACGGTATGTGATATGATAATTTGTAGGGAAGTGCATAATAGCGAAGATTGACACAAATAGTACCTATAATCATTATGTATATTAATAATACAGCTCGAATAGAAGCTAGTCTATACTAATATTATAAAGAAGTAAAGTTTGTGTGTTTGTTAAATTGTAAGGGGTAATCTCGGGATCTACTGAACCGATTTTAAAAACTCTTTCACCAATAGAAAGCTACGTTATTGTGGAGTGTCATAGGCTATATAGCATCACGCTACAACGAATAGGAGCGGAGCAGTAATAGTAAATGTTTCAAAAACAGGGGAAAAGTTATTCCTTTCGAGAGCTTTGTTGCGTGTGCTGCGTAAATATTTATAGTTATGTAAAAAATATGTACTAAAAAATTGTTTCTCTAAAAAAGTTCTAAAAAACGGGAGTAAACGCAACGCAACGGGAGTAAATGCGACGGGAACAGGTAACACTCTCTCTTATGTGGCGCAAACGAAGTTGCGCGGGTCAGCTAGTATGTTATAAACAGCAAAAAGTTTTTCAAATACCTACCTCATAACAGCTATGTATAAAAGTATCTAACTCGCAAGGCGATTAGTTCATGTATTTTACATCAGAATCTATTTTTTGATTTAATATGATCTATGAAATATTTGCCTGAAACTTAAAATAACTAACTAAAACAGTCATTTCAATTTTCATATGAGAAGACAGATGACACATTAGACGGTAAAATGGCTCTCAAATAATAAGGCATATTAAGAGTATGCCTTAATTTATTATTGCTGCGATAAAGTCTACAAACACAGCTCCAAGATAATTATGAACTTAATCGCACTCAATACAACATTCGTAAAATGCCGATTTGAGTGATGCAAGTATAATAATTATAACAAAAGAAATGTCAACGACATTATTAATTTATATTCTAATGTCAAAAATAAAAGATTTTTATTCAGCTGTGCACACAAGTTTCTCAATATCTATTTAATCAATATTGTGAAAGAAGGCATTTTATTTTGTATCTTACCTAACATCGTTGGTCAATTTCACCGAACAGAAAAAAACTAGTAGGTTGTTTGATGTCTATTTCCTTTTTGCTCTAACTAAACACTTATGATATTACCGGATTTGATAAGTTCTTATTTTTTTTTTTTTTTTTTATACCACTAAGGTGGCAGACAAGCATACGGCCCACCAGAAGGACTGGTGGTCACCGCAGCCTATGAACGTTTGCAACACCAGAGGCGCCACACTCGCGCTGCCGACCCTGTAAAAACCTTCTTAGACCCCTTTTGAAGAACCCCATACTGTAGGCGTTTGGGAAAACCGAGGCAGGAAGATCATTCCACAACCTAAGCGTTCGCGGAAGAAAACCCCTATCGGATCTAACCGTGCTCGAACGCTCCGGACGTAGGGTGTGAGGATGAAATCCCTGTCTATGGCGAGCGGTGCGATGATAGAACGTAGCCGTGGGCATCATGTCAAACAATTCCTCAGAGCACATACCATTGTACAGGCGGTAGAACACGCATAAGGAGGCAAAGTCTCTCCTGTCGCGAAGAGGTTCAACACCACCTGTCAGTATAGGATCGTTGACAACTCTCACAGCTCGCCTCTGCACCGAGTCAAATGGACGAAGCTGATATTCGGGTGCCCCCGCCCAAAGGTGACAGCAGTACTCCATGTGTGGCCGCACTTGCGACTTATAGAGAAGCAGTGTTTGCGCCGCAGTAAAGAACCGCCGGGCCCTGTTGAGCACACCGAGCTTCTTGGACGCCAGCTTGGCCTTGTCCTCCAAATGACTGCGGAACTGAACGTCACTGGAGATGTCAACACCAAGGATCCCTGTACTTTTAGAGATGGAAAGAGATGTGCCCTGGAATTGTGGCGCTACAGTAATTGGGGCTTTCTTAGCGGTGAAGAAATACGCCTGTGTCTTCGAAGGGTTGAACTGGACAAGGTTTTGTCTACCCCAATCGGACACTCTAGTAAGAGTAGCCTCGATTTCAGACACAAGCTGTTCACGACTCTCTTCCACTGCGTCCCGAGAGATACCGGGGCGGCCTGTGTAACAAGTGTCCCCCGTACTGTCATCTGCATAACAATGAATGCCGTCAATAGACAACATGTCATTGATATGCAGCAGAAACAGAGTAGGGGACAACACTGACCCTTGCGGTACTCCAGCGTTAATGGCCATGCAGTCAGAACAGCTGCCGTCGACAACAGCCCTGATGCTTCTACCGGCCAAAAAGCTGGACACCCATCCGCATAATCTCTCGGTCAGTCCGTAGGAGGATTTTTTAAGAAGACCACGGTGCCAGACCCGGTCAAAGGCTTTAGAAATGTCGAGGCTCACTGCTAGAGCCTCGCCCTTACTCTCGATAGCCGTCGCCCATCGGTGTGTGAGGCACACGAGAAGATCGCCCGTCGAGCGACCGTGACGGAACCGAAACGTTCCGTCACGAGGCTGCCGGTCACTGAGCAGGTCGTTTTCCTTAAGGTACCTCAGGAGCTGTGTATTAATTACACGCTCCATCACCTTAGACAATAGGGAGGTGACGGCTATAGGCCTGTAATTGGCCGGGTCGGTCCTATCACCCTTCTTGGGCACAGGATGCACATACGCGATCTTCCACGACGCCGGGACTTGTCGCATGGAATATGAAAGCGTGAAAAGACGTGTAAGTACCGGACACAACTCTGGACCACACTGCTTAAGTACCACCGCGGGTATACCGTCCGGCCCACTCGACTTATGAACGTCCAGAGAACGAAGCTCCCGTCGGACGTCCCGCTGCGTAAATTTAACTTCCGGCATGGAAGTTCCACACCACGGAACGTCCGGCGGCACAGCACCCCCGTCGCTCATGGTCGAGTTAGAGGCAAATAGAAAACCCAGAAGGTCGGCCTTCTCCCTGGCACTCTGGGCGAGACTACCGTCGGGTTTAAGCAAAGGTGGTAAACCAGACTTACAGAAGTTTCCCTCGGCAGCTTTGGCAAGCGACCAGAATTCACGACTCCCTGAAGGGTACCCCGCTAGCCGCTCACCAATTCTGCCGACGAAGTCGAATTTAGCCCTGACAATTGCTTTTTTGCTGGCCCTCGAGGCGGCATTTAATTTGCGTTTTACCTCAGAGATGTTAGGATCTGAATTTGCACGAGCCGTGGTCCAGGCTCTGTAGGCAGATTCTTTCAGCATCAAAGCTTCTCTGCAGAGCCGATTGAACCACGGTCGCTTTTTTGCTCCCACAGGGATCCAGCGGTTGGGAATGAAGCACTCCATGCCCTCCAAGATCCCCTCAGCGACTGCTGCAGCGCAGGAATCCAGATCGTCTGAGGCAAAACAAAGCCGCCTCCACGGGTAAGACGCGAAGAACTCCCGCAGTCCATCCCAGTCTGCTGACTTATAGTGCCACACATGTCGCCACTCCTTGGGCCGAGGTGGTTCAGGCCTTGCGAGAGGCACATGCGCCCGAATGATACAGTGGTCCGACGAACCGAGCGGAGCATCCACTGAGACGGTGTATCCATCCGGACGCGTTGTCAGCAGGAGGTCCAGCAATGCACTATGCTCGTTCACCTTGTCTGGTATTCTCGTATGGGATTTAACCAGTTGTGAGAACCCATAGGTCAGGGCAAATTCGTGAGCAGCATTCCCCGCAAAGTTGGTTATCCGGGAGCCCAACCAGTCAACATGATGACCGTTGAAATCCCCCAGAATCACCATCTCCGCAGAGGGATACTGCTCAATCACCTTGTCAGTCGATTGTTGCAGGTGGTCAAAAAGGCGAACTGTGTCCGTGTTACCGCTGTGAGACCTGTACACGCACGCGTAGATCCGAGTGTGGCCCCCGTGATCCACGCGCGCCCATAACGTAGACAGGTCCCTGTCTTCAAGGCTTGTGAGACGGCGACAGCAGACATCATCACGGACGTACAAACATACCCCGGCTTTCGGCTTGAAGTTGTACTCAAGCTTATAGCCAGGGTACATTAAGTAAGATGTATCGCCCGGGCATGAAATCTGCGTCTCCGTCAAGAAAAAGAGTGTCGGCTTCGCAGTTTCGAGATGGTGGTGGACTACGTTGAGGTTCTTGTGCATACCTCTGATGTTGCAAAGGTCCATGTAGAGTGTGGACGACGATGCCGCTGTGTATACTGTTTCTCTTTTCTTACCTTTAGCCATGTTGTTTTTGGTGAAAAAACAGGGGGGTTAAAAAAGTGAAGGAGTGCCTGTGTGCCGGTGGCGCAAGAGACTAATCGAGACTCTAACTAACCAAAGGCAGACAGAGGTAGTGCGGTAGATTGGCACGGCGTACGGAAGGGCCCCCGGTCCCCCCCCCGATGCAGTGGCCGCGTCCACTCCGGTATCCTCCTCCGGCACGACCACAGCACCAGGGCATTTACACAGGCTGCTGGTTCAGCCTCCTGGGGCGGAGATTATGTGATCCCCAGGTTCGGGTTCCGTACAGCCTGCGGGCGGTCAGCGGTCAACCGTTTCACCGGGTCTCCCTGACCGCCGTACCAATATTCCGCGCCTCAATCTGCCAATGGAGACAGATTAAGCCTCTGGTCTCACCGTCACCGGCACAGAGTCACTCCAATGAGCTCTGGAACCCTGCTAACCGACGGAGAACATAACCCAACCGGAGTCAGGCCACTATTACCGCGGTCTTCTGCAGGGCGGAGGTACTGCCCCAGGCGGGCTGCTCACCGAACGGAGTACCGTTATGCCCTTCCTCCTAATAAAAGTATATCTTATTGAGAACAGATGGTAAGAGATCCTGTTTTTTCTGGTTTATTTTAAAATGAGCGTAATTTATTGTAACCTACTTTTGAAACCTATGCTCAAATAAATTCACACACTCTATTCACGAAACAATACCTACTACACAGTATCGAATACTGTTCAAACTACATCGAAACGGACTTTGTCAGTCTATAACATAGCTTAAGGCCACGGCTCGGGGCTCACAGGGCTCTTATAGAGGCTTTTCGGCACACCTGGTGCGGCGTAAGAAAATGTACTAGCAATACATACACCTACTACATGTGTTCTATGCTTAACTCGTAGTAAAAGTTCAGTATCTGGATAAAATGTTTTATTAAACTTTGTATTTTGTATGTAGATTGAAGCAAATTTGTTTTGATGATTTAGAACTTGCTTATTCCAATTATTTACTCATTTGATATGATCGTTCCGACCATTACCCTCCGAAGATATCTCTGGGTTTGCAATGGAAACTTAGTGAAGGTCCCGCGACACCCCCAGGAACATTGAACATTAGAACAGGCCCTCAATTCACTGAGAATAGAATGTGGAGGCTCCTCCAGGCTCCAATTGCTAGAGGCACCATTACGCTAATTTTGGCAATCTGGTTTATTGCAAGCAGAACAATGAATTTAACATAACGAGGTCGGCTCAAACCTACATGCAAAAACTTAATATCAATCATTTTTAGGGTTCCGTACCCAAAGGGAAAAAATGGCACCCTATTCATGAGACTTCACTGTCCGTCTGTCTGTCTGTCTGTCCGTCACGAGGCTGTGTCTCAGGAACCGTGTTAGCTAGAGAGCAGAAATTTTCAGAGAAGATATTTCTATTGCCGCTATAACGACAAATACTAAAATCAGAAAAATAATGAAAATTAGAGAGCCCACCTACCACAAACATGATTTTTTGCTATTTTTTTTGGTACGGAACCCACCGTGCGCGAGTCCGACTCGCACTTGACCGGTTTTTAACCTATTACTGTCAAATTACCTATAAATTGTGTTGCACAAAGAACAGACTCAAATAACGAGCGTATTGTTGCGGTGTCGTAGAAAAATAATTATTGTTACCACACTTGGACCTGTTGTAGTGTGGACCATCAATCATATCGCCCACACACTAAGTGACGGCACATTGTCATTGAGATGGACTTACGACATTATTCAATTGATTCATGTGGTCAAGTAGAAGCTATAGGCGGTAGATTTTTATATGTCGGTACTGAAATTGGCCATTTAATGTTTTTATTTAAAATAGGTTTTGGAAATTCTCATGGATTCTGTGCTGAACGTGAAATAATTATTGCTCATGAACGTGAAATAATTATTGTTACCACACTTGGACCTGTTGTAGTGTGGAGCATCAAGCATATCGCCCGCACTCTTAGTGACGGCACATTGTCATTGAGATGGACTTATGACATTATTCAATTGATTCATGTGGTAAAGGAGAAACGATAGGTCTTTATGGTAATGCATTTGCCTTTTTGATGCTTTTTAAATGACTTTGGAAATTCTCATGGATTCTACGCTGGAATCCATGAACCGTGATAGACAGTTGAAATTTTCACGAATGACGTATTTTGGTGTCGCTATAATAAGTCGCTTTGTGAGGCAACGGGAAAGAGTACAAAATGTCACCACCCCAAGTCATCCCGAGAATGTCGTAAGGGGCGACTAAGGGAATACTCTGAAAGACTTATGGGCGATTTGAAAATTTTCAACTGCGAGTCGTCACGACCTGCTTCTGTCCATTTCAATACGGCAATAGGCTCACCAATTACGTGGGACATAAAACAATAAGGTGAACTGTGGGCGTATACTACGCCTACAAGCTCGAGTCCAACTCGCACTTTGTTACATTGGCTCTGTCAAAATTACATCTACTTTGCGTACACGTGCCTACTTTGTAATTTTATTTTAGGGAAATTCACAAAACCTACGGGTTTCATTTAATGAACGTAACTTAACCTTAAGTACATTTCTGTAATAAAACTTAGAAGTTATCTTTATAAGTTTCTACTTGCCTCGTAAATTATTCCCTACCCGTAAAGCTTTCTCAGCTCTTTAATTAAAAATTAACGCTTAGATCCTTGCCTTGAAAAAGGAGGCATTTCGTGTAATTGATACCGAATTTATTATTAATGTCGTAAGCGTACCTAAGTATATGTTATGTCCCTGCAGGAGACTATACCTCGGGATCGTGCGGAGTATGGCCCTATACGGGGCACCTCTATGGGCGGAAACCCTGACGGCCCGCAATGTGGCTAAACTACATAGCCCGCTGAAGGCAATGGCCATCAGGGTGATTAGAGGGTATCGCACGATCTCTGTCGAGGCGGCATGTCTCCTAGCCGGGACCCCTCCATGGGACCTGGAAGCGAGAGCCCTTGCGTCGCTTTATCAGTGGCGCAAGGAGGCGCTGGAGCAGGACCACAGGTCTGAGTCTAGAGAAATAGAGGCCCAGCGATCCCTGCTCCGCCAGGAGCTCATGGAAACATGGAAGTTACGACTTGAACAACCAAAATGGGGGCTCACCACTATTGAGGCGGTAAAGCCGGTCATGGAGGAGTGGCTGGAGAGACGCCATGGTAGCCTCACCTATCGAGTGTCACAGATACTTACCGGACACGGGTGTTTCGGTAAGTATCTGTGGCGCATACATAGGGAGGTAACACCCGAGTGTCAGCACTGCGGTGACTGCAGCGAGGACACGGCGCTGCATACTCTGGTGGAGTGCTCAGCATGGGCGCTACAGCGCCGAGACCTCGTTGTGGACCTGGGCGTCGACGTTCTCACACTGGAGACCATGGTGAAAGCTATGGTCTCTAGCGGAAGCAAGTGGGATGCCGCTGCATCTTTTTGCGAGCAAGTTATGCTTCAAAAAGAGGTGGCGGGGAGGGACCGTGAGAGGGATCTCCCTCCCGAGTTCCGCAGTCGGCGGCGAGGTCGTCGCAGGCTGCTATACGCCCAAGACTACCGACCTCCATGACCGGGGGCCTGAGAACGGTGGGCTGGCTGCTCGCCGTTCTTACAGAAGCAGGCCAAGACGATGGCGATTATCTCTTTGCCCCTCATAGTGGTGATAGTGGTGGGACAGTACCCAAATCCCCCCCCCCCCTTCCCCTAGTAGCGGGTTAACACCCGAACCAACTACCCAGACGCGGGATAGCACCCGAACCCCATAGGCGAGGTTGAAGTGTTCGCCAAAGTCTGCCGAGAGCCCTGGGACATCCTTCCGAGGGCTTACCCGGGACTCCCAGCCGTAGACAGTTGTAGGGCATCGTGTGGTTTTAGTCGGTAGGAGTCCGGCATAGCATCCATGTAGGATTTCCAGACGTAAAAAAAAAAAAAAAAGTTTATCCCTTTCGGACCGCGCCAATAAAATTGTGCGGGTTACAAAATCGAGAATAGCTCATTATTTCTACGTTTGCAGTGGACGGGCCCTTTAGCGTACGATTGTACGGGAAGCGAACTTTCAGCTCCCGCGCAATTTTTTTCCGTCGCGTAGTCGGTGAGCAGGTTTCAACCTGTACGGTTTGCTACTGGTTGCGCTCTCCGAGTTGGCGAAAGTAAGTACCTACTATTGTGTTATTTTATTAGCCTAGTAATATACGAGTTATTGATAATAATATTAGTTAAGTATCTGATGTTTATATGATAACAGTGGCGATTGGCAAGCAAACGCTTTGGCGTAATGGCTTAACGAACTTTACCGACACCATTGTATCAACGTGGGCCCTACTTTACCTCATGCGCATTTTTAATTTTCTGATGACTATTCGTTTTTCACAGTTTCTGCATCATGTTTCCCGTTTTAAACGACGCCGATATAGCAGGTATGCTTATTGACTCTGGGGACGAGGGCGATGACAATGAGGAAATCGATTTTAACAACATTACTGAAGAAAATTCTGGATATTCCAGTTCCTCTTCTTCTGATGATGGCGAAGGAAGTGTTGACGATAATATTCCTCTGAGTGTGCTAGCAGGATGGCAAAAGAAGCCCTTCAATGGCAAACATCTTCCAGAAGATGCCGTTCATGACCCAGGTGATACTCCATACGAATACTTTGAGCGCTATTTTACTGACAAGCTCATGGAACAGACGGCTTTGACCACAAACCAATATTACATGGCCAATACCGGTATTCATATGAAACCTATATGTTCTTTGTTAGATATTAAGAAGTTTTTTGGAATACATGCCGTTATTGAATGTATAAAATTTCCAAGACTGAAGATGATTTGGAGTGAAAAATACAGGTCACAATTGTACGTGGGAAATAGTGGGCCCAGTTTGATACAATTGTTGGTATATGAATTTTCCAAGATGGCGGCGGAAAATTAGGAAAATTATTTCAGATTCGTAATCTGAGGTCCCAAATTATTTAAGATTCAAGTTCAAAATTATAAATTTCTTTTTAGTTTGTGCGCCGGTCCGAAAGGGAAAAATAGGCTATGTGTTATTCCAGACTATAATTTTATCCCTATGCCAAAATTCTGCCAAATCCATTCAGCCGTTAGAGCATGTTAGAGTAACGAACATCCTGACATCCACACATCCTCACAATTTGTGTGTTTGGGGTTTACAAATTAGTCTGATGTTGTGAATTTATATGAAAGATTTCCTTATAGCTCTTTTCTATATTAGTCTTGGTTATTTCTATTTTGCATCCATTTATGTTCTTATAATAAGTATTTACGATTTTTTTATCGTATAATAATACTAGCGGACGTCACGCGGTTTCACCCGCGCAGCTCCGCTGCTCCGTGGGAATATGGGAATAAACCGTGCGCTGGTGCCTATGTTCACTGGGGAAAGTAGATAATTTTTTCAAATCGCTTCTGTAGTTTCGGAGCCTATTCGATGCAAACAAACAATCAATAAAATTTTTGCTCTTTATAATATTAGTATAGATAAAACGCGGAGCGACACAAGAGTTTCATACCCCAAGAAAACAATTCACAAAGAAACGGGATAGCACCCGAATCCTTTCATATGCAGTGGAAGCTAAACCCTGCCGGTGTTCCCGGGACATCCTTCTGAGAAGTTACCTGAGGTTACCTTCGACTTAATTACCCTGGGTAAATACGTAAATTACACTTATCTAGCTGGTTTTAATGTTTTCTACTCGGATTCATTATCATCTTTACATCGTTTCAAATCTGTACAATGTATTTTGTAAAAAGAAATAGTCTCAAATAAAAAATCATATCTATTGGTACCTTCTCTTCTGATCCATGGAAATAATTAAAATTTAAGTAGGTACCTATGTACATAGATTTGTAATATCAGAGGCAATTTTAACTTTTAGAGTGGGTGTTTACTAGATAGTAGGTATATTTGTAATTTGATAGACAAATTTCAGGAAGAGGTTGTGAATTTGGTGTCTACTTAACATCCTTCTTGTTGAAGAGCTTTTTCAGTTGTTCTACTTCAGTCCTTGTGAATAAATTCAAGGATTTCTGATCATAACCCGTAAACTACTACTGCTAAACACGGAGTAAAATATGCATTTAAGGGTGGTCTCGTACAGCTAACATGATTGGTGTGTACTTTTTTGATACTTAAATCTCTGTGCGCTGATCATTGATTTACAAAAATACCGTATATCGATGGCGCTGATCTGACTTTTACATAATCACATTTTTTTTCAAACTTTTACCTTATCTGTATTGCATAATAATATGAACAATGAATATCGCTTCTCCTACATTATAATACGTATCAGTTCTAAGGTGTAATAAGCATAGTAATTGATCGGTGGAGCATAGGACTAGCTCGGCTGTACATAATTATGGCGAGCCGTGTAGGATGTATTGATTCAATTAACTGTGATTAACTTTAAACAAAATGGTTGGCTTGGCAAGATTATTCAAACATGTTCATGAATTTCTTTTTTATACCTAATACTAAGGTGGCAGACACCCTTACGATCCAAAGGGGGAAATTCGCCACAATCGCGGTGGTCAGACCGGTCGTGGATAAGTGGCTGGAGAGGAGTCACGGTGTACTCTCCTACTGGTTGTCACAGATGCTTACTTAAAGCGGTGTACACGGCGTGGGCGCAACAACGTCGTCCAAACGATATGGGACAAGGACATTATTCCTCTCGCTGGAGACTATGGTGCGAGCCAAGATCTCTAGCGGTAGTAAGTGGGACTCCGCTGCCTCCTTCTGTGAGCAGGTCATGCACGTGAAGGCGGGAAGAGAGCGAAAGAGAACTCTCCCACCCGAGTTTCGCAGTCTGCGGCCCGGGTGCCGCAGACATGATATCTTCACCCAAGACTATCGGCTTCTATGACCGGGGGCCTGAGGACGGTGAGGGGGCTGCTCATCGTTCTTACAGAAGATGACCTAGACGACAGCATGACGTGAGGGATTCAAACATGACCCCCCCCCCCCCCCCTAAGAAGCGGGATAACACCCCAAAAATTCCCAAATGGCGTGGAATAGCAGGTGATTGATTGATTTCATTTATATTTTTACACAATAATCATAATTTTAGGTTTGATGCATAAATTGTATAACAAGAAGAAGTATAACGATACTGATTAAGTTTTAAAAAGAAAATTTTTCAGCAGAACTGCGCGGCGCCTACGCGGCGCTGCGAGAGCCAGTTTAGAAGTACAGTAAATTCTCACAAATTGGAGAATTCATAGTGAATAGTAGCTAACACTTTCTAACATATTTTGTAAAATAATGTAAGTTCTGTAACTAGAACTGGCATTTGTATCAAAGAATAATTTATGAAAAAGTTGTTTGGAACCATAAAATAGTTATTACAGTACTTGAACAATATTTATGTGCCATAATGGGTCACAGCAAGTGTTGAAGGTTAATGATAACTGCTCGATACCGGGGAGATATAACAGACATTAATTGAACGGGAGAATTTATATAAAGCAATACTTCTTCCCAGTGACAGGCATTAGTCTGACAAGGGAATGTATGTTGGGAGAGGAAGCGGATTGCGTTGAAACAATTTGTCTGTTTTTATTTTGAAATGAAAAACGTTGAATTAATTTTGTACTATTTCTTTTGTAATATCTGAAAATATTCAAAATAAGTAAAGGGTTTATTACAATTTCAAATGTAAATTTATTTATTTATTTTAAAATGTTATGCAAGAATTTTTACAGAAGTGGACTTAATGATATAATAGACATTTCTACCAGTCGACTTTCGGGTGATGCAGAGATAAATAAGTGGAGATAGGTGTTCTAGGGTTGATGTTAAGATGGAAATCACTGAACTAGTTCTATGAATATTATAATCATTGTTTCAGAGACTGAGAGTGATAGGGTTTCAAACTATTTTTTACAAAAGTAAACTTGTAGAAATATAAATGTAGTGGTACCAGTATTTATAAAGCTGTAAATAAAAGTACCTAATCCATACTAATATTACATAAAGGAAATAGTTGATTGGTTGTTTGTTTGTTTGTTTCACGAATAGGCTCCGAAACTACTGGACCGATTTGAAAAATGCTTAAACTGTTAGAAAGTTTCTTCTTTGCGGTGAACATATGCTATATTTTATTCCCGTACTTCCACGGGAACGGGAATTACGCGGGAGAAACCGCGTGACGTCCGCTAGTAAATCAAAAAGTCATTGCACTTTTACTGTGATAATAAATCAACATAGGCCCATTTAAAAGTTGTAGAACACAAGGTAATAAGCGTACGCCGTTGTTTATTTTCTCAAAAATTTGATAATAATTTTTCTTTAAAACAGTTCAAAACCACGCTTCAGCATTTAACATAAGACATGCCTAAAGATATTGGACGCCAAAACCTTCTGTCAGCGATACGATAGAGCTAAGAATAATGTTCTGACGAACGGGTGGGCGCAACTAGATCGATACCCAGCTTTAATGTTTGAAAAATTGCGCCCTAACAGATAAATATCACACCTATTTATTTTCTAAAAGGTTTAAAATTGGCCATAAAATGGAGATTTATGACTCTTTTATATAATTTAGAGCGATATTAGAACAACACTCGCTGAGAAAGCACTTAATCACGTTTATGGTAAAACTGTGTAGCATCAATTTAAAGGAACAGTAATCCTTCTGTTATAAATGATCAAGTTTTATCAAGTCTAATTTTCATCTTTGATCCCTATAACGATTTCACTTACAATTAATAATCTTAAAATTTATCCGACCATATTAAATTTATGACGAAATTTTATAGGCACTATTATATGTTTTTAGAGTCGTGAGCGTTGCTATCGCCCATAGGTTTAGGCAACTACTTTGGTAGACCGCATGCTTACCTGCCACAGTGGTATAAAAATCATACTATTTAGGTATAAAAAAATCTACAACAAAACGTTCTGGTATCTCAGCCGCTTTTTAGGATGTATCCAAAAATATATCATGATGGATATTACTGAGTAGGACTTATTCTATATGATGTTATATTTTAGTTTCGTCCCCGCGTGGGTAGAAAAAGAAACATTTTCCTAAAAATTAGAGCTCAAAACATATTCTTTTGTGTGTATTTAGATCACACATTGATCGAAATTCACTTCACAGTGTCCAGTGTAGAAAGTAAATCGGTTATTAAATTTCTTTTAACATGTGTTACACGATCTATGAAGATGGTAAAACCCCTCATAAATGTCACAAATGGTACCATAACAATAGAATTTATTTCTAACTGTACATGTTCGACCACCCACGGGTTAAGGTGAAGTGTGTAAGGGCCTTTAGCTGGGAGCTTCGTAATGTTGTGTTATGTGATATTGTAGTGATGAGTGGTTAAAGTGTGATTTACACCTCTTTAGAGTTGTGAGAATATGTTTTTATTTTACTTGCTGTTTCTTTTGTATTGTTTCTATTTTTATCTTTATCATTGTACTAGTTGATCCCCGCAGCTTCACCCGCGTAAAATTGTTTCCGTTCCCGCTTCCCGCGAGAACTTATTCCCGTGATAAAATGTGGCCTATGTGTTATTCCAGACTATAATCTATCCCTGTACCACATTTCAGCCAGATCTGTTCAGCCGTTAGAGCGTGAAAGAGTAACAAACATCCACACTCACAAACTTTCGCCCATATAGGTAATACTAGCTGATGCTTGCGGTTTTGCCCGCGTGAAATTCGGTACCCGTTCCCGCTTCCCGTGAGAACATATTCCCAAGATGAAATGTAGCCTATGTGCTATTCCAGACTATAAGCTATCTGTGTAACAAATTTCAGGCCAATACGTTAGAGCGTGATTGAGTAACAAACATCCAAACATCTTCACAAACTTTCACATTTATAATATTAGTAGGAAGTAGGACTAGATGACGCTCGCACTTCGCCCGTGTGAAATTTAGTACCCGTTCCTGCTTACCGTGGGAACATTTTCCCGGAATGACAAGTAGCCTATGTGTTATTTCAGACTATAAGCTATCCCTGTACCAAATTTCCGCTCATTCCTTTCAGCCGTTAGAGCGTGATTGAGTAACAAACATCCAACCTCTTCACAAACTTTCATATTTTAAAATTAGTAGGAAGTAGGATTAGTAAGATTTGTTTCTCAATAATGTTTTAAACAATTTGAAAAAAAAAATGATGTTTCAAATTATTTATTCCTTTTGTCGTATTTCTTTCGTTTATAATCTTACTAATATTATTATGAATGCGAAAGTCTGTGAGTGTAGCTGTTTGTGTGCTTTTTTACTCTTTTACGCTCTTACGGCTAACAGAGGGACAAGTGCGAGTTTTTGCGTGAGCTAGTCGACATTCACGGCGCGCCATTTCGTATGGAATCGAGACCCCGCCACCTAGCTGTAAACGCGGGAACTTGTCTCGATTCCATACAAATCGGCGATAACGCGCTCACCCGTGAATGTCGACAGGCACTCGCCGGATCTCGCACTTGCCCCTCAGGTCTGGCTGACATTTTATCCTGAGAATCAGTTCCTATGGGAAGCGGCAACTAAAACAAAATTCTTACACATCAGCATAATTATTACCATTATTTATTATTCAGCTAAAAAGCCATTTAAATATGATACAGTTTATTAAAATTCAAATAAAAGAAAGTGATAAAACTGAACAAATCATAGAAATTCTTTTCCAACCCATACATAACAGCGCGTTGTCAAATAACGTGTCTGTGAAATAAGAGTCGCAGGTCCTGGCACGTTGGAGATAGTACAGTATGACTGACGATGCCACGAAAGGTAAGGCTGAAACATGGTGATAAGCGACTGCGAACAGCGAACATGAATATTACATTTTCACGCACATAAACGTGACAGACATTCTAACTTCAAAATGGTAACCAAAGTGTAAAATGAAAACAAAAGAAGAATTTAATTTTCTTTCAAAATGGTATTTAGATGAAATGCCTTTAGTCACAGGACTTGTAGGCGCAAAGTATTTTTTTATCATTGCAGTAAACTTATCTGTTGTATTATGATAAGTTTTGATAGTTAGAAAACCGGCCAAGTGCGAGTCGGAGCCACGCACAGATACCAGTCGTATAAAAACAGCAAAAAATCACGTTTTTTGTACGAAATTGATCCATTGCAGGAAACGCATTATTTTTTCTGATTGTAGTATTTGTTGTCAAAGCGGCAATAGAAATACATCATCTGTAAAAAAATAAAGATTAGCCTTCACGGTTACTGAGATACAGCCTCGTGACGAATAAACTGACGGCGAAGTCTCATGAATAGGGTTCCGTTTTTTACCCTTTGGGTACAACCCTAAAACGTCTTCCTATACTAGGAATTCAAAATGGTGAACAACATTTCGGCAGATTCATGCTACACAAACAAATGCTGCTACTTCGCTACTCAGAACACTATGCATGTTCCCAAGTCAAAGCTGAACAAAATTGGACGCATAACTTCTCTTTAGCCACGACACAGGTGGGCGGCCGTCCGCTCTCGAATTTCAGAGGGCGCATATATATTAGTTTCTCCGGCAAAAGTCCTCGTCATGTCACAAATTATTTCACTAGGTAATTGAATTATTCAGATAGAGTGCTGCAATATTTAAAGAAATAATTCTATAGTATATTTCTCCAAATTCAACTCCATGTATTTGCAAAAATAAAGAAATATAATGTCATTTTACAATCATAGTTTTTTCATTATTATAGAATGACGATCGTGGAGGAAAGTGTCTGAAAGATAAATTACTCTTAAATTTCTTTCTCTAGCCTTTGACTTTATAAACGTATAGAACAATAGAGCTTAATTTGACAGATGGAGCTATTCGTCTATTTGAGCTTGTAGCTGTGCAATTCGAGCATTCAGATTTAGGTGCTACGAGAAATCAAAGACGTGCTATATTGTGCTCTTCGAATTCAATAAAGATTCCAATTGTTCAAGCTTATTTCGAAACTCAAACAATAAAATAAAACATCCATAAAAATTCAATCAAGTCCAAACACATTTTTGCTGCATTCATTTTCTTCAAAAATCCCAATGAATGAACGAAAAATGTCATACCCCGGACACCGGTAAAAACTGCATTCAATATCTGAATGTGTCTGCCATCTAACATGAGATTTAAAACGGTATCTTATTTGGAAATCAAAAAGCGGGTAGGACTCCATTGAAAAAGGTAAAACGTGTGCACAAACATTGTGGTACTAGTCGTTTTCGAATGTATTTCTGGTGATATGTCACGTAAAAGCCGTTTAACAGAGAGCGTTTTTGTATCGTTGTTTTAAAATACTTTACCATGTTAAATTGAACAATGTTACAATGTACTAATAAAGCGGTATTTTAATCGAAGTTGTAATATCTATCTGTTTTTACAACAATATAAAACCGGCGGGTTTATTAATAGAGACGTCATAAAATAACACATTTTCAATTTGCTTTACGCACGCATAAATTGTGTAATATAAGACAATGTCAAAATTGTTAAAGAAAGAAATTTAGCGATAAGACAACAATAGTTTAAATAAAATACTATGAAATATATTACCAAAACTTAGATGCGCACTCTGGACTACGCAATAACAGGGATGTAAGCTTGCAAGCATCACCTAAAGCAATGCATAGATTTAAAACAAATGGAGTAGTAATAGTTCTGATTCGGTTTCCAAGGAAAAAGAGAGATTGAAACATCCATAGTAGCATCTACCGAGTCAATTTCCTAAAGCCAGTTATGTCAGAAATGAGTAAACAGGGGCTCAGTGTACATACCATTGTCTTACAGTAAGGAATATAAAACTCAGTACTATGAAATACATTACCAAATTTTAGATGCGCAATCTGAGACTAGGACTACTCACAAACTGAGATGTAAGCTTGCAAGCACCAGCTAAAGCAATCAATAGATTTCAAACCAATAAAGTATTTATACTGCAAATTTGGTTTCCCAAAAAGAGGAAGATTGAAAGATCCATAGTAGCATCTACCGAGTCAATCTCCTAAAGCCAGTTGTGTCACGAGTGATTTACTCACTCGTGACACAACTGGCTTACATTGTCTTACAGTAAGGAATATAAAACTCAGTACTATGAAATACATTACCAAATTTTAGATGCGCAATCTGAGACTAGGACTACTCACAAACTGAGATGTAAGCTTGCAAGCACCAGCTAAAGCAATCAATAGATTTCAAACCAATAAAGTATTTATACTGCAAATTTGGTTTCCCAAAAAGAGGAAGATTGAAAGATCCATAGTAGCATCTACCGAGTCAATCTCCTAAGGCCAGTTGTGTCACGAGTGATTTACTCACTCGTGACACAACTGGCTTACATTGTCTTACAGTAAGGAATATAATACTCAGTACTATGAAATACATTACCAAATTTTAGATGCGCAATCTGAGACTAGGACTACTCACAAACTGAGATGTAAGCTTGCAAGCACCAGCTAAAGCAATCAATAGATTTCAAACCAATAAAGTATTTATACTGCAAATTTGGTTTCCCAAAAAGAGGAAGATTGAAAGATCCATAGTAGCATCTACCGAGTCAATTTCCTAAAGCCAGTTATGTCAGAAATGAGTAAACAGGGGCTCAGTGTACATACCATTGTCTTACAGTAAGGAATATAAAACTCAGTACTATGAAATACATTACCAAATTTTAGATGCGCAATCTGAGACTAGGACTACTCACAAACTGAGATGTAAGCTTGCAAGCACCAGCTAAAGCAATCAATAGATTTCAAACCAATAAAGTATTTATACTGCAAATTTGGTTTCCCAAAAAGAGGAAGATTGAAAGATCCATAGTAGCATCTACCGAGTCAATCTCCTAAAGCCAGTTGTGTCACGAGTGAGTAAACAGGGCTCAGTGTACCCACACTTGTCTTACAGTAAGGAATATAAATCTCCGGTACATACTGATTCGAGATGAATTCTTTTGGCGTAAACAAGGGGCGTTGGTATTGTGTGCTCAATGTTCTTTGAAAATATTCTGTTTCAGATTTTCGGTTTTATTTGGTGTTTTAAAGTTGCTGTCATACAGCAAACGTACCTGTTTGCCACTTGAGGGTACTTGTTTTAAATTTGGACTTCTTTTTGATTTTGAATGTGAAAATAAATAATTATAATAAATATTTGTGGACATTCTCACACAACATCATCTAGCTCAAATTAAGCTAATATAAGATTGTGCTATGAGATCTAGACGACTGATAAACATAGTATAGGAGATAAATCCCAAACATAAAATAAATGAATGTGCTCATCACACAAAGAGATTTGTCTTGGGTGGGAATCGAACCCACGACCTCCGAATTTGTAGTAAGACTGAACCACGAGGCCAGTCAATAATAATAATCTATACAGGTATGTTTTTAAATATTATTTCCCAAGCAGTAAGAAGGTCGATGAAAAACAGCTCATTGCGTAGTCGTTGTAGGTTTTAATGTTATTGTTAGTTTGAGAATTAAATAAAACATTATTACAATAAACCGAGAAAATATTATGATGGAAAAGTTACACTTTGAAGAAATAGTTGCCGTAATAACAAACATTTCTCAATCTTTTCTACGTATAAAACTTCTATAAAAGTCATTGACATTTAATCTAATTTGCCTATCAACAATTTGGTTCTAACAAACCAAAAGTGCTTACTGAAAGCAGATTGGAAAGTAAATTTCCTTTACAATGCTTCCAAGACTTGCTGTAATCAGATGTGCAGGGGTCTCAATTCGTTTCAAGTTCGTTACAGTCGCAGAGGGCAGCGATTCTCGGCCATGCGACGTAAAAGCGCATACTAAAGTTTACTGGTGAAATCTCATTTGTTCCATACTTACAAACGCCAACAGATGAGACAAACAGAAGCAGGTCAAGACGTTGGCGTGTCTCTTTGCCACTTATAGTCGTAAGATAGTACCTAACTATCCCTCCCTTCTCCAAGTAGCGGGATCACACCCGAACCAATCCCCCAGGCGCGGAGTAGCACCCGAATGCAAGGCCGCGGTGGTAGTCAAAATCTGCCGGTAACCCTGGGACATCCTTCCGAGGGCTTACCCGAAACTTCCGGCCGTAGACGGCCGTAAAGCATCGTGCGGTTTTAATGGGGAGGAGTCTGGCATTGCATTCATGGAGGATTACCACACGAAAAAAAAGCAGATGAGACAAAAGACATTTCACCAGTAAACTTTCGTCTACGATTTCAAGTCGTATGATCTAGAATTGCCACACTGGGCGCCGATGTGAATGCATGGACGTAAAATATACGGGTGTAACATCATCTGTTTCAAATTTAAGAACTGCAAAACATGAGACAGATGACGTTTAACCCGTAAATTTTCCGTCCGTTACGCATTCAGGTCGTGTGGTCGAGAATCTGCGCCCTGTAAGTACTGTACCTCTGCTCTGCTTGATAGCACGAGTCGTATAAGTGGATGAACGTGCTGCGCAGTACTGTCTAGAGATACTGCGGGCAAAACGCTAATGAGTATAAAGTAGCTGACTCTTAAGAAAGTTTCTGCAGTTTTACAGATTTTTGTAGATTAGGAAACCATCTATTTTCTGAACAGTGCTCGTTTATTTTGCTTCGACTGCCTTTGCCACCACAAACGCTAAAGCTTGGTAGTAGCGTATTTATAAATAATGTAAATTTTATTACTCGAGTTGAAATTATATATGCCAGGGTTACCATAAATAAGGGTAAAGATACCTACTTACTTTTTAATTTTTTTTGTACTGCTGGAACAGCAGTGTTATGTATTTTAACACAAAATTTCATCAAAACAGGAGATGTCTAAAAAGCATAACAAACTAGCTTTGACATAATAGGATAAAAGGACGACAAAAAAACGGCCAATCATATGTACTGGTGGTCACCGTAGCCTACAGACGTTTGCCACACCAGAGGCGCTACACTCGCGCAGCTGACCCTGTGAAACCCTTTTAAAACTCCTTTTAAAGAACCTCATACTGTAGGCGTTTGGGAGAACCGAGGAAACCGGCTTTTACATTATACGACAATATATTACTAAAATATTTACTGCTCTATAAATTTGCCGTCACAAATATCTTTGATAAGTCAGACAAAATAAGATTGTAATGCCGGAGAACTAGAATTTACTAAATTTCAGAAACAAAGGCCAGAAAACACACAGCAACACAAAATTAAGGTCAGCAAATCAACAAGAGAATTTGCACAGCAATAATACTTAAATTCTCGGTTCACTATGCTAGGAACATTATCAGAGCAATTTGGGAACTTGAGCTCTTCCGAGTGGATATTTCTAGTACTATAAAAGCGTTTACACACGACATCAAATATATTTTATTTAATTATTCAGATTCTGTGGAAAACATGATTATTATAATACCGATTATTTTATTTAGAACGTACTGGTCTAATGAAAGCGTATAATATTTATACGATTAATGATTTTCAATTTCTATCATATTTCATATTGATCGAATCTGGTTATTGCTTGTTGGAAACTGAAAAATTGTAACAGTTTTCGAGAAGTGAAAATAAAATTTCTAGGATTGATTCAACATTGTTCTTTTAGAATATGTAGTTCAAATTGGTTTAAGCATTAGGTACATAACAGCAAAATGTTTCTAGCACAACAAATTTTACTATGAAATTATCTCGAACATAACCGTTTGAAACAACACGTTAGTTACATTAATTTTATAGACCTAATTTTGATACGGGGTTGTGTATGCGCCTTTATAGTTAGTGCTTGTACTACGGTTATCTACGCTATATATTTGGCCTAACTGTTCAGTTAAGCGCGCCTGTTTAAGTTAGTATACGTTTATAATTGAAGGAAGTCGTAACTTTCTTGTACGGTACTGTTACGTCATAGCGCGGGACTTCTGTTTATTTCCTTGCATATAGTTTTGCAGAAATGTTTTTACTTACTGTCAGTTTAGTTTACTTACAAAAGTGTTTTTTTATTACCTAGTAACTTGATGTCCTACGCGAATTTGCAAGTGTAATATTTCTATATCAACAACACTCACTTCTCTTATTTTAGCCCTGCTTAAAAACCGATCAAGTGCGAGTAGAACTATAAGATTTGCTACTTCGTTATGTGGAAGTCTCCAAAATTTTGGTCTGATAAATTCAATTCTATTAAAAACTTTTAAGGCACAGTTTCCAATTTTATGTTTATGTCACGAATTTCGCAAAAGGCATTAATAGCCTTCACGTGGCAATCCTGGCACGAAGTCTTTCTTTGAAGGTGATACTAAAATTTTATTTTCATTTTGATGTGTTAAAATTACAATGTATATTTATTTCTGATTGATAAGTATGTGTATACCTACTTACCATAATAAACTCAATACCTGCCTATAAAACGGAACAAAATCCGAAAGGCATCCAATTATCACATGAAAATTCTATCATTACATTAATCGGCTTACGTTATAAGTAAATCCTATTACCTACATCAGATAAACAGAGCGACGACGTCAGAGGCGAGGTTTTATCGACAGTAGGTATGGTAATTAGTGTTGCTTATTTTATCATTGGAAAGCAAACCCGAACGGGAATTAGAACATGCCATTTATTAAAATAATGAAAGGTCAATTCCGGTTCACTATTAATGATTGGATGAGGATTATGGTGCCTTAAGTCATACTATGATGAAGTGTTTGTGTTCATTACTGAAGGCAAATTGCTGTTTGCGATTACAATTTTGTAATTAGTAGTTGAACAAGTCCGAGTTTCAGCTCTGCAAAACGCAAGGTTCTGTAGAAAAATTCTACCGAACCGTGAGCAATATGACTTGATGAAATGGTAGTTTCCCATAATGGAAATGGCAACATGCATTATACCTAATTTGCCAGTAACGAAAATGAAACAGCCCAAATAAAGTCGTTTCTTTATTCAGAGAATTCAAGGTTATTAAAGATTGCTGTCGCTTGTATAATGTAATATTTATGTACAAAGTACCTTTAGTTAGAGACAATTATAAATGCTGTAAGAATCTACTTAGGAAAAATAATTAGTTAATATTACAATTTCGGTGCAACAAACAAATGCATCACAGCTGAATTGATTGAATATAACTTGGAATTTGACTTGAATTTGGAGTTGACATTTATCCAAGAAACTTACAGATTTTAAAGATATAATCTGTCACTTTTTTTAGCAGATAGAAAATGCTGATTATGATTGGTTTTCTTCTGTAATTGATAGAACTCTCATTATGAACAGGTTAATGTTTCATAGCAATAACATCAATAGCAAGGCAGATAGATTACAGACGTGCTGTTAGTATTTGTTTGAGAAAGTTGGAAACAAACACATAATAATGATACAAAAGTTTACAAAATGTACAATAGTGTTAATTTTAGCGGTAACTATTTTTGTGATAATTATTTATGTTGCTTTTCTTAAATCAAAATTAGAATCATGTCGCCGTAGTACCTACTGGGGGTTGTTGGATTGTCGCTGCTATACGCTGGCTTAACTCTTTGAATAGCAAAGCTGCCACAGAAAACTGAAGTGCTGCTGGGGGTTACCGAGGTGAAATATTACTCCGACTCAATGCAAAATAATAACGCCGGGGACGCATCTTGATAACGAGTTACAATTTTATATAGTTTGGCAGAGACAGATTTGCCGGATCGCGGTTTGAGTCATGATTCTGTAGACTGTATGACAGTGGCTCCTCTGTTCTATACCTACTCGTATCCATTGTTCCGGATCAAATAGGAGGACAAGAATTATGGAGAAGAATTTTTTAGTACACTCATCCCAGATTCGGTTAAAAGTGGTCAGGTAACCGATTAAAAAATCACTTCCTGACACTGTTTTTTTTATAATTTCAGGCTACTGCTATACAGCTGTTGCAGTCTGCAGCAGCTCAACAGGTCACATCAAGAAACGTAAATATAGCAGCATGGGGCGCTTTTATGGACATATTCAACACAATAGTGACACAAACTAGGTCAATCATTCAGAGACTGGGAAATTACATGGATATCAACTTTTATAGATCTGGGCCTTACTCTAGAATGCTCTCTTGGACTATTTCTGATTTTAAGCCATCTAAATAGATATAAATTGGAAGGACAATTCAAATACATAACCACAAAAATAAAGTTTTCTATATAATATACCTAACGGTAATTTGTCAAATTGTAATTATATAATACCCTGACTTGAAGCGCTCGTGGCCCCGCGGACTCAGTGTTCTGTAAACGATCACTGCAGTAAGCAATTTTACTATAGCCGGTCCATGGATGGGTGACCATCCATGTGATCACTTTGTGACATTTATTTGAGCGTTTCCGTGCTTCGGAAGGCACGTTAGGCCGTTGGTCCCGGATGCCAGTAAAATGGCAGTCGTTAATCTAAGTTGAAGGCTTTATTTCAACAGCAGGCAGTCACAACCTGCGCCTGTCCATTTAAACACGGCAATACGGCTCACCACCTATTACGTGGGACAAATTATACTAAGGTGAAATGTGGGCATATAATATGCCTCTGCCTACCTCTCCGGGGATAAAGGCGTGACCATATGTATGTAAGTATTTTTTTTTATTTGCAAGTCGCTACATAAATCTACTTACAAATTTTATCAAAGTTTATTTCTGATTGATAAGTTATGAAAAACTTAACAATTTAAAGCATATACGTAGTTGACGCGATTTAACATCTCAAATGAGATTATGTAGGTAACTGGTTACACCATAAAAGTCACCTTAGATCAGAATGTAACCAGGAAGGCCGCGCTTGTTTACAGGAATGCGTTGCACGTTACAAACAGTGTTTATATATCTTAGCTTGATACAGAAATAGCGTTGTTTGCTTAGTTATAAAATGTTTTCGTAACGATGCATAATTTTATGCTAATATTATTATACACTCATTTGCAAAAAAAACGGGCGGTTTTGATTTTCATTCATCTTTAAAAAGATACAATACCGAAAAGGTTTCAATCGTTTGTACACGTTACTGGCCGGTTTTAAAAATGCCGTGATATTTAAAAAAGTACTTTCTAAATTCAAATTTTCAATTGATGCTCATTTTTACAGAAAACCCCTTTTTATCCTACATTTTTGGCGCGAAGTTCCAGAAGTTAACATTGACTTTCACAACTTTTATTTAATTTTTATCGATTAATTTCATATCCTTGACTGTCAAAGTTTTATTTATTGCTGTTTGGCTGTATCAAAAATGGTAGATAAAGTGGTAAAAGCTACCAAAATTATCGCGCTGCTTGAAGAGGGTTGCAGCCAATGTTTCGTGGCTAGGAGGCTAAATGTTAGTCGCTCGACGGTCTAAAGGACCTGGCAGCGATATCAGGAGACTGTTTCCGTCGAGAGAAGGCCTGGTTCTGGAAGAAAACCATGTACCCAACCACGGGATGATCGTTTTCTTGTGAGTCGCGCATTGAGAAATCGCAAATCTTCGTATGTGGATCTTAAGAACAACCTCCAAGAAGTAAGAAATGTGCATATTAGTCTATGGACGGTCAGGAGGAGGCTTCTCGCTGCCAATATACGCAGTCACCGCCCGGCCCGCGGCCCCAAATTACTCCGTGAGCACAGAGTTCACAGGCTTAGGTTCGCTAGAAATTGTGAATCATGGACTCAAGAAGATTGGAATAGGGTTTTGTTCTCTGATGAAGCCAGGATATTTCTATTCGGTGAAGATCGACGTCGGCGAGTGCTAAGAAGACAAGGAGAGCGCTTTGCAGATGCATGTTTCGAAGAAATCACACCTTATGGTGGGGGCTCTGTTATGTTTTGGGCAGGAATAAATTCAATGGAACGTACAGAGTTAGTCTTCATTGAAAACGGCTCACTGACTGGGCATCGATACATAACGGAAGTTCTAATTCCTCATGCACAACCCGCATTGGCCGCTCTAGGTCAAGACTCGATTTTTATGGACGACAATGCTCGCGCCCACCGATCCCGCGATGTTAATGCGTATGTGCAAGAGGTCGGCATTCGTCGTTTGGATTGGCCAGCTCGAAGTCCCGACCTCAATCCCATAGAACATATCTGGGACGTTCTAAAACGGCGTGTGAGATCAGTACACCCGGCTCCGCAGACCATCAGAGAGCTGAAGAATGTGATTACTGCGGAGTGGGAACGTATTCCGCAAGCAAGTATCCGGGATATACTCGCTAGCATGCCCAGACGAATTCAAGCTGTGATTTTAGCTAGAGGGGGTCACACTCGATACTAAACATTTATCTGCTTTTACTTTATTAAAGAAAAACAAACAAAAAAACTTTTTTATTTTTACTTCATGAGCATATGCACTTCTAGCGAACATACACTACTAGCGAGGTTTAGCATTATTTCCCATAAATTGTAACAAAATTTTATGAAATACTGATGAAAACGATTATTTTCTTATAAATTTACCAAATTGTGAGGATAAAACTACCGATAATTATCAAACAAAGCAATATTAACATTTGAAATGGTTCATTGCTTAGGTGCCCGTTTTTTTTGCAAATGAGTGTATCTGAACAATTTCTTTGGTTGATTGGTTCTATACATAGGTACATATAGTCAGCCTATCATTATGCGCCTACATTTTGTAAACTACGACAAAAGACCGCAATATAGTATTTTTTCTTTTTTTTTACGTGAGGGAAAATCCTCAAACAGTGATTTTTTTTTTTTTATTTATTGAAATATCATACAGTTTAATATACAGTACATAAAAGATGCAAACATAAACTCTTTCGAGTTTTACCGTGCATCCAACATCGGTAACATTGAACACATGAGATAATAAAAAGCAATCTAACAATAATTACCCATGACTAATACAAAAGGAAAAAAAAAAGTACATACATAAGATTGCGTTATGTAGGTACCTTCGATCAAGCAAAAGTACCATTACTTGGTCGAAGTTCATCTGTACCTCATTATTTTGTGTAATAAATAATGATATACTTATTTGACTGCATAAGCGGGTACCTACATTTACAAAAAGTTATTATACTACCCACCACATTTCAGCGAGCAGCGCGCTTACGTATAGCGCCATTCGATGACGGGTTATATAGGTTGATTAGTGTTGTCTTGTAACTTTTTTAAATAATAATCTTTTAATTTGTTTTTAATATTCATATTTGTAAAGGAATTTTTAACTAATGTCGGCAATTCATTTATAAGATGCGGTATAACATATTTTAGTCTTTTTTTACCATACATGTTTGTGTACCTCGGTAATAACAACATGGAATTGCTCATGCTACGAGTTATTCTGTTATTTGAATTTATTTCTTTTACATTTTTAAGTGATTCGTTGAAATATTCTTCCTTTATTAACGCTATTTTTACTTTATCGTGTATTGGTATAATTTTACATAAACCAAATAATTGGTGATAATTGTGTTCGTATTTCTTTTTAATTTTAAACGGAACAATTTTTTTTAGTATACGCAGTTGGAGCGTGTAAATTTTGTCGAGGTGAGATTTATACGTCCTACCGTAACTTGACAGACCATACGATATAATTGACTCAGCCAAGGATTTATAGAGCATAAGTAGTGTCTGATAAGGCACCCTATATTTGATTATCGAGAATTTCGCAAGTATACCTCTAAGTTTAGCGCATACTTGGTTTATGTGTTCTTTCCAGTTAATTCTGTTATCAATTGTGAGTCCTAGATATGTTTGCTTTTCTACAATGTCCACTTCGGCACAGTAACATGATGTCATTACACTATTGCAACCATGTAAACAGTGACGACAGTGAATGACAAGTGATGGTCTGTAGATGTCACGATTTTGACTGGAGCTAATATACATCAGTTTTGTCTTTTTTTCGTTTATCACAAGACCAGCGTCATGGGACCATTTTATCAGTAAGTCGAATTCCTTTTGAAGCAGTTCCTGAGCCTCAGCAACACTACGCCCTGCGGCCACAAGACATGTATCATCGGCGAACTGATAAATTTCACATGATTTTATTAAGTTAGTCAAACTATTCACATAAGTTAGGTAGTGTAGGGGTCCTAAAACAGAGCCTTGCGCCGTGCCATGGGTTACCCCTCTTGTGTCACTGATATCGTCGCAGACTTTGACCACAAACTTTCTGTCTTGAAGATAGTCCTTGCACCATGTAAGCAATTTACCCCTTATTCCGCTGTCATGTAGGCACTCTATAAGCCTATCATGTCTTAATGTGTCAAAAGCTTTGCTGTAATCTATAAATACGACTAATACATGTTCTTTTTTATTCAAATGTTCATAAATACTATCCGTGAAAGTTGATAAAAGTTTAGTAGTATTATTTTTTGGTTGAAAGCCAAACTGTTTTTCACTTAATATTTTATTTTTATCATAAAATTCGTTTATCTGTGTACAAATAAATTTTTCTATAATTTTGTCTATTGTTGGTAAAATGGTTATTGGTCGATAATTTTCATATTCTAACAGACTTCCTTTTTTATGTATAGGTCGTACAATTCCTGTTTTTAATTCAAGAGGATACTTACCTTTATCTATACATCTATTGATGAGATTTGATATTACCATTGTTATTTTTGTACACATCATTTTTATATCAATAGCTCTTATTCCGTCAATACCAGGTGCCTTGTCACTACTTAAAGACATAATGACTTTTTTTAATGATTGCGAATCACATGGTTTGAATCTCATAGTTACATTTGCAGGTATCTTATACTGATTTTTGACTAGTAGCGGTTGTGAACATAATGGTATTATTTGTTTGGTGCTCGTTATAAACATATCAGCGAACTTGTTTGCAATATCTTTGCCTGTATTATTTGTACTTAGAAAAGCATTTCTTAAAATATCATCAACGGACGATTTGATTCGACCGGTAACACTATTCAGAATTTTCCATAAATTTCTCATATTATTTTTATTTGTTATAATTTCCGATTTTAAATAGTTATTTTTATTTTTGTTAATTAATTTATTAGCAAAATTTCTAGCTTTATTATAATTTTGTTTGATAATTAGATTATTTGGTTGTTTTACCCATTTGTTAAATAGTTTGTCTCTATAGTTACACGCTTTTAAAACTTTTTTATTTATCCAGTTATTTTTGCCACGTGATGAACTATTCTTAACTTTAATTTTATATTGTGACATTTCATAACACTTTTTGAATTGTCTATGTATATAATTGTAAAGTTGTACAGGACATTCTATATTTTTAGATTCGTCCCATTCCACTTCATTTAACGAGTTTACAAGTTGCAAGGTATTTATGCATGACCTATATTTAGGAGTAGTCTTTATCTTAGCGCTTACACATGCAAGAATAATAGCTCGGTGATCCGCTGGTGTCGTTCCGATTGCCGCGGTGAATAGGTCTTGTGTGCGGGATCTCGCGTATATGTGGTCTATACAAGATTTAGTTAATTTACCATTTGATACTTCAATTCTAGTATATTTCGTGATCCCACACACCAGGCCCATACTGTGCAGCATGTTGTTGTATTTATGTGTTATAGGTTTATCCAAGCTCAAGTCTATGTTGAAGTCACCTAGTAAATATAATTCTTGTGTGTTAGTGAAATGTTCGAGTGTAGTTTGCAATTCATTAATAAATAGTGCCTTACTAGAACTCGGTGGTCGATAACAAGCGCATAAACCTGCCTGATAGTTCGAAGGTGTAGTGACCGTGCATATAATACTCTCAAAATTTTTGGTTTTTATATTTTTAATAGTAGTTCTATGTTTACTATGAACGTATACGATGACGCCACCACCTCTTCGGAACTGTCGCAAGGTCGATAGCATTCTATACTCCCTTAATTCATACAAACACCTTAGATTATCCGATATATTAACTTCCGTCAAGATAATTATGTCAATACAATTTTTTGATGTTAAAATACATTGTTCCAGTGAGTTAAAATTCTTAATTATGGATCTAATGTTAATGTGTAGACATAGTAACTTGATTTGGCTGTGAGGTAACTTGCACAAAAAATCATTAATATTCAAACAATCATTTAGCTCATAAATATCATTATCATCGTAGTGTAAATTAGCCATTTTTAGTAAACAGAATACATATCAATAATGATGTCTTGCGCAGGTACCTTCAATTAGTTACCTTTATTGACAAGAAAACGTACTTCTTCCATGGATTTTATATAGAAAATTTTATGACCATCATCCTTGCGTGCTTTAACAATACCTTTTTTAAACCATACGTACTTGAAATTCAAATTGATCTTTAATTCCTGTTTCGCATACCAAAATAGTTGTTTATTAGACTTTGTCATAGCTTCTCTCACATACACAGTACCTTCATTATTTTGTGCAGGAATAATATCTGATATTTTAATCCTATTGTCTTTAGCAGATGCTATCCATTTTTCTTGTATTGTTTCATCATTGAGCTCCACCATTATTGTTGCAGGTTGATCTTTCTTCCCATAGAGCCTCCGTGCATTTTTTATGTCTTCTTTTCGTTGTTTTAGATGTGTAGCAATTTTATCAATTAACACTTCAATTTTCTCATTGTTTGCTGTGGGTAAGTTCGATATTTCCACAAAATTTGAAAGTTTATTTTGCTCCATTTCTTGTATACGTTGCTCCAGTGCACCTACTCGGGTCTCCAGGTTGTTATTTTTATTTATAAGCTCTTGGTTCCTTCGTTCCAAGTTTCTAATAGTTTTTTTAAATTCGTCCATGCACTCTACAACTTCGTCTAGTTTAGCACTATGAAACTGCAACGAGTCGTTCAATTGCGTCATTTCTCTTTTAATTGCTTTCTCCACTTCTTTTGATATATTACTAAGAAATTTCTTTGCATCGATTTGAACAGGCGCATCATCATCATAGTCATCCTCTTCAGGTATTATAATCGAAGAACTGCGTCTAGGAGTATCTTTTTGGCACTCCAGACAGGTCCATTCCAGGCTTGGTGCAGCTTTAAGTGCAGCTATCTGCTTGTTCGTTAAACCTGTACATTTTGTGTTTAAATGTACAATCCTCTCACATTTACTGCATTCCAATCCTGGCGTAGTTTTGGTAATGTTCTTTTTGCAATCATCACACTTAGCCATAGGTAACATTGCAGTAATTAAAAATACTAACTCGTTATTACAACTGCTCTTGGTTATTGGTTGAGAATTTCGTTGTAATTAAATTTAATTAAGCATTTGAATTAAAAGTGCTTGATGATACGGTCACAAGCAGCTTATCTATTTTGCAGCCATATTCGTTCACTAGGTATGTCATTTCAAATAATAACAAGCAATAAGTTTTAGGTACTATAATGCCAATTATAACCAGCTTATATTTATTTGACTTTGCATCATGCATACCCACCCAGTTAAATATTTTTAAGCTATCACATGAAAACATTTCAAATTATATTCATGCCGACTTTATCCAATTTAAATGCCTAGGGTTTCGCTTCTTAATGAAATGTCAAACTCAATTCAATACTACGTTCAATAAGATCATATTAATTGGAGTGAAAAATTTATTTAGATTTTTTGAAAGCATTGAATAATGAGTACCATATTGGGTAGTAAGCCTTATGTAGGTAGAGACAACCATTACGGTTTAACCTCTCAAGCCGTTGTTCCGGAGGCGACATTATGACAAATGACCGTACCTCAGTTTATCCGATCAGTGGTTACGAAACCTGCGTAGGTTACATACAATGAGATATAAACTGACCCCGCAAGTCAGTGTACGGGTTATAACCGTCAATGAAGATTATATACTTTAGTGCATTTTTTGTCATATAAAAATTTAAAGCATTCTTTTTTTGAAAGAAAAGTCATTTTACAAGGTGTTTTTGTTTGGTCATTCAGAGTTTATGACGCTTTGTGATACTTATGGTTAAATTTCATAATCAGTAACATAAAACGATAAAAAGGAATTTCGTTACTGTGACAACAGTGCCTATGTCTACATTACGAGGGCTTATATTTTGTAGTTAAATATAAATCTAGTTTAAAGAAATAAAAAAATAGTAGCACATCACCGAAGTATAAATACGAGTAGGTACTATGTTCTGGTGTTATACTATAGTCTGGTCGGACTATTTTTGTAATTTATAATTTTATTTATATTCGTAATTGCAAAGTTGAAATTTAGCTTGAAAAGTAATTGTAATAATACCTAGTAATTTTACCATAGTAAAAAAGACGCGAAAAAATGTCAAGCGAGCGATACCGAATATTGTAAATTCGTCAGGCAGGCACTTCAGAATCGAATAATATCAATCACTGAAATCTTTTTATTGCATAAATTGACCTAATTTGTTAGAAAATAATATTTATTATACAGCGACTAAATAACCGTCCGATTCTGCGAACGAAAAATCAGCAATCTGAGTTTTTGCCAAAAAAATCTCCAACAAACGGCGGTGTTCGAGAAAAAAGTTTGTCGGTGGAAAAAAGAAAAACAGCATAATAGGCAATCAGGAACATTCAAATACACTCATCCCAAAGCACTGTTGAGATAAACGATTCAAAAGGTAGCAGAATGGGGGGAATATCTCCAAAGTTTGCCGTAACGGGCGACAGGTGTCCTCGAATGCTCTAAACAAACTTTTCTGAATTACTAAAGCGAAGGTTAGATATTTTTTCGGAAACGATGCTAGCTTCACTAACATTTTCAATGAAATATAAGTGTTTTCTTAAATCACTTACCTACCTTGAAAGTTTCTTAACTGGAATTAAAAAGTTGAAAGGTTTCGTTCTGAGTGCCTATTTAGGATTGGAGCTGTGAGTTGTTTATAAAAGAAGCGGCCATAAAGATTACTTTGTATAAAAAGATGGTAGTTCTTCCGGGGAAAAATTTAAGCGAGGATATTTTATGATGAAGATAAGTACAGTACTTTAAAAAATCTTTGCATAATAAAATAAACGTGTTTAAAAAATTAGAACATGTTGGATGAAATAGTAGGTAATACAATATATTATTACAGACGAGCTGGAAAAATGTAGTAGCTGTTTTAGTGTTTCAGTGGGTATCATTGAACAACCATTTTGTATTGCAGAATATACTAATAGAGGAAGCGGTAGAATGGTGTCTGACAAGAGCATTCTGTCTTACAAAAGTTACTGCTATCTACTGATTTGTAATAATAAATGTCATGCAACATTACTACCGCACTAGTAAAGTTCTCAGATCATTACCAGCAAACAATTTTATCCATAAAATACTGATCTGAAAGCTAGTTGAGGTCTAAAATAGCCTTGAATGTACTATTAGCAATTCGTTTCAGCTTTGACTGCAGCGAGAGACACCGGTAGTTCAGATTGAGATACTTGTTAGTGATGAGAGGTAATCGGGGGAAATAATGTAAAAACACTAGTTGCAGCAGTAAGTGGTTGTACTTAAGCAGGGTTTATGGAATGTTAGTCAAGAGGTTAGCATGAATGTATAGGATAAATTATTGAGAGCATAAATCGATTTAGTTCCGCATAGTCAGCGTAAGTAAAAAGTACGTAAATTTTGTTTAAGTTGGTTCCCGTGTGTACAAAGACATTTAGACGTTGATACGGATACTTATAGATTAATTGTACTTGACTTATTATCTCTAAAAATTTGTATACATAGGTACGAGTATATTACAATGAAACTCACAGTGAAGTAATCATAATCTTCTTTTGTTCGAAGCCCTCGGAGCCCGTTGTTTGCTATTTATTCTTCTACTTACACTTTAAAACCCATGTCATCGTTGTGTTTTTCCTACAAGGGATGCCGAAAACTGAACATCTCGATGCAAGCAGACCTATTTTGCGAAGTCGACATAAAACATGTCAACAAATCAAAATAAGTAAATGTAAATCAAGCGTCAAAAACTATTCGGCAGTCAAAACATCCGCAACGGGTGGAGTTTTAATAAAATTCGTGTCAACGGTTTCCCAAAACCAAAATAAAAAGAAAATACTACGAAAACGAGTGTTGATTATATGTGTTCCCGTACTAAATTGAATTTGTGATTGGTACAAATCAAAACAAACCGCGTGCCGGTTCACTGGTCAACAACAAAAATAGGCCAGATTTGGCGTTGCGTTTACACAAACAGCGGTAGTGGAGAAAAAATATAAAACACAAAGAGCCAGGAATGAGTCTGACTCTCGAGTCGAAAACTGGGTTTTATCTTTCTACTTTGATATTGTTTGTACGAATGAATTCAAATTCTTTTGACACGCAATTCGTTGGAATACTGGCAAAAGCTTTGTTGGGGTTTTGTTAAGATTATAAAATTCCTCTCAGACCTTTTAATATTATGGTCATGCAAAAACGGCAGTATGACAAAATTATCTTTAAAGTAATTCAAACAGCGGATGTAGTGAAATTGTCTACGCATGGACAGACATTGAGAGGATAGCAAGACGCGCGGCTATTATCACGCTTTTCGTGTTCTTTGTAGATTGTTGTGAAATAATCTTTATATCGTCAGTTGGTTTCGAAAAATGGTATAAAACAAAAAAGACATAGGTAGTTGGGACTTTCATTTACAATATAAATTGTTTCTTTTGGATGGTTAGTTAGTATGTTACATTACATAGTTTGTATCATCAGCTATAATCACAGTTCGCGAAAGTGTTGCATCCCTCGACGACACGATTTCTGATTCCGACTGATATATTCATGTCAACTGCAGACGTGAACTAGGTACAGCAAGTCTAGAAAGTTAAACTGCAATAGAACATTGACCAGCTACGAATTGAAATGTGACTTCGAATAGGTGACATTTTCTTACTTAGCATAAAGCAAAATATGTATCCTGTCGTATTTCTAGTAAGACCAGACCTAAAGAAACAAAATGCCTATCTCTAATTCTATACCAGCTATATAGCCTTTACTAGCCTTCAGCACTTTAAAAATCGCAACATTGTAAACAGACAGCTACCAGAGAGGAACAAATACAAAACGTTGCATACACGTGTTAGTTTTACCAAACTTCCGAGAGATAGACGTCAGGCCGCTGAACACTTCAAGTTTTTGTGAAGCCTCGCTAGCAAAATTTGAGATTGAATGCGATGCTCGAAAACTAGGTGAACGGGTAGTTCAAATTGATTTTTTAAGTTTGGTTTTCGAATATTCCGATCATTTCTCTATTTTGGTGATGACTTGAAAACAATGTATGTTTAGTTTTGAATCAATCTATCAGCTATCTCTGAGGTCGACATAATTAAAATTATCTTTTCATTACTAACATTAATTACACAGGTCTGCAATGGTTTTCCTCTTTGAAATCTGAGCAACATTTTCTATAGTTTCTGATGTGCTGATTACGAGAAAAATAATAAAAAAAATCCTACACGTCAGGATTTTTTGATATTGAATATTTAAGATTTTCTTCAAAATGTCTAAGCGCCTACCTTTTGAAATTTATAAAACGTCATAAAATTACTTAAGTTTTATTTTTATTGCATTTAATTAGTGTAAGGGGACATAGAAATTCATGCAAATCAGTAATTTGGTAATTACTACATAATAAGTATAGGTAATTCGCCTTAACCATGTTAAAACGGGTAATTTTGACTTAATTTTGTAATAAAATCAAAAAAATTACCTAGTAGTAATATTAGATACCTATTTTTGTAAATATTATTAGAAAAGGGTGTAATAAAGATAAACCAAAGGGTTTTTGTATAAGTACCCACACTGATTTAGAAAATTAACAGTTGTATCTTGAAACATGAACTTTAAAATGTCATTGCGAACTTGTTTAAATTCTACAAATTGTTTTTGTAATATCTCCCGGAATTTTATGGTGATAAAACAATGAAACAGCATTACAGAGTTAGTGAAAAATATTTACAAAAGTTATTTTGGACACGTATTAAGTAACCAAGACAAAACTTCGACACCTCATAAACTTTGTTCGACTTGTTTATTACAATTTCGCAAGTATTTAAAAGGCCAGAAAAATAGCTTCAAAATTGTTTCATCTATGCTATGAAGAGAGGCTAAAGACCACGATAAAGATGGCTACTTTTGTTTTTGTGACATAACTGGATACAAATCTAAAATAAAAGGGACATAAACAAGCACTAAACTTCATTTCCTAAATTCGCACATTGATTACTTCCCAGAAAATATAGGAGCCGTTAGCAAAGAACAAGGCGAAAGATTTTAGCAAGATTTGAAAGAGCTTGAAGTCTGGTATCGTGGAAGATGGAATACTAGCATGATGGCGGACTATTGTTGTTTATTGAAGCGCGACGATCCAAACTGGAAATTTAAGCGAAAATTGCACAACCGAAGGTTCCAGGAAAAAAGAACCAGGTTCCACATATAAAATTTACGTGTAATTTAGACTAGTAACAAGTTATTAATATATTTTAGTCGTTTTATAAGTTATAGGTAATGTACTTTTTTAAATATATATTTTTTTTGAGAAAACGTGGGTCTTTTTTTCTATTTTCTATCAGTGCCTTTTTCGAAAAATCTGGAGGTGATGGAGAAAATCTAAGTACATATTCGTAATCAGCGCACCAAAATACTCTAGGATCAGCTATCAAATTCCAGAGAGAAAGTTATGACCCTCATTTTGCAGGCCTGTGTTATGGTAAAGCTGGCAACATGTTCTCGTTGAAAGGGGTTGATATATGAAAATAAGCAGACGTGAGTAAGTACGGATGCGCACATACGGTTCTCTTAATTTGTTTACTCAATTGTGTCCTTACTGGGAAAGGTTAAGTTTGTTTACAACTCTGGATGTGGGGAGTTCGAAGCTTGTTCGGTTTTTTTTTCATCTTGTAACAAGAACCAAGTGCATTACATAAACAGGTGCTGGCAGCCTTTTGTACTTAATGTTGTGTTAATGAACTTAGATGTGCCTACATAGTAATTTTATAAAAGGAATAGTGCTTTTTTCTTTTTTGAACTTTCGTTTTTAAACTGTAAATAGTTCTAGGTCTAGAAAGTCAGGAACATTTTAACTCAAACAATATAATAATCTAAGGGATAAACAAATTTTACACAAGCGATGAAACGTGGAAGTATAATAGTAACTGAAATAACGAGTGTTGATTGAAGGAAAAGAATAAAGGGCTCTCATTCCTTATCATTAGTCAAACGTCCGTAGATGTTGTGAGTGATCTTCAGACCTAGATGCATCATAAAACCTTACTTTGAAACCGAAGAATAGAACACCAGTCAATCTGCACTTTGCATGGCCTTCAGCATCTATGATAATAAGACTTATTATCACCGATGCCGAAGGCAGTGGTCATTCGTTATCCACCACACTGTCTAATGTAGCGGGGAAAATACTTTAAGGCCTCGCAGTGCAGTACTATCACCAACTGCTTATGACCTATAAAGGTTTTAGTTGAACTCTAAATACCAAAACGTAACCCACACACAATTTATATTCGTACTATTTTAGGTGCATTACGACAGAGTGTATAAAACAATTCCTGTAAATAAGTTCTTGTTATTTTAAAATATATTTATGTCTACTGTCAGTGGAGTGACCAGTCTGTTTATTGTACATTCAACAAACAGTCGCCTCCTGTGGCATTTATTCCTTTTGCGTCCGTTGATTACTTCCATGAATCTAAAGTTCAACTGAATTGAGGAAACGAATGTTCAACGTTGGCTGTGTTATAAATATTTTGACTTTCAATTATTGATTAGATTTGTGTAAACGAGATAGGATCCCACCGTTTGATATATTCGGTTTAAGAATATTTATTGATGTTAATAAAAAGTAAATAGACAAGTAAATATTTATAACACAGTTTCAATTTAAATTGTGTTTAGACCAGAAGTTACTGGGAAGTTGATTGCTAACTAGTTTCTGTTTAAGTTTGTGAATTGGTGATCCTTTACGAAGTTTTGGGTTCAATGGAATAAGAAGGTCACGACATCCCTTTGTAATGTCTTTAAGCGAGAAAAGGGAAGGAAGCTTCGTAAAGAAATTATGAATGTGTGAAAATGCAAAGTGTAATGAATGTGTATGTCACACGCAGACAGATGTAAGTTTGTTGATATAATGCAAAACTAAGTTATTAAGTTGATTTAAAATTAGGTTGTTACAGGAGCGAGTTTCTGATGGAATAAGAAATATTTTATTTGTAAATTTATAAAACTAAACTAATGCAATAAAAAGCAAAGTGCAAATAAATTTAATACATTAATAAACTAGCTAATACCCGCGGCTTCAATCGCCTGAAACTCTGTAACGCATCATATGGTTAAAGCTTGGTTGAGTAGCAAACATCCAAATACCATCATCACAACATACTTTCACAATTATCATAATAAACTAGGAATATTTTAAAACATTTTGCCTGACTGTACTAAAAAGCTTCATAATCAGCTTGTTATCGTAAATATCCGCATTCTCACCCCGAAAATGTATTAAAATTAAAATTGACTCTTCAGACAAAGTGTCCAACCCTTCGGTGTCCGTAACGTCATTTAGCCATAGAAACCCTAAACCATGATTACGTTTAAACTATAGTAATGCAAGGCAATAACTTATCACTGTTATATTAATATTTTTTAAATAAATTATTTACGGACATTTCACACAACGCTACCTGATCCCAAAGTAAGCTAGGAATAACCTGCTTGTGTTATGGGTATCGAACCACGGATATTAATACTTATATACTTTTAAATACATACATATTATACATAGAAACACCCAGACTCTTGAGACAAACATTTATGGGTCACACAGATATTTGTCTCCGGTGGGAATCGAACCCACGACCTCCAGCGCCGCAGGCGGTATCACTACCGACTGCGCCACAGAGGCAGTCAACATTAATAATAACAAAAGCTTTACTACATATTACAGTAATTAAATGTATTTAGGACTAGCAGTTATAAATTTAGGATACATAAATTATAAAACTAAATGTAACATTGGTACAAACGTGTGGTACAAAGCGCAACAAATCACATCACCAACAAAGACCACATGGTACACAATAACAATAAACAGATCTTTGTCCCGCGAAGCTCATCCTAACATCTGCACCTACACATTTTTTTTCTTTTCTTCAAACCATCCGGTATTTTTTTATGTAACCAATACTTAACTAAACGGTTTAACAGCTACAATAATTACTTTTTTGTTGGTAATGAGTTAAATTAAATTAAAAGTGTGCCGCGATCCTTATCCAAATTAATTTTTGAACGGCTTTGAGTTACTTCGTTAGTTGATAAGCATCTTAATATTCAGTGCATTCATTCTTGATTGGAAGTGCATCGGCATGTGTGAGTGATAAAACAAAGAGTTCTTTCACAAACAAGTCACTTGTTTTTGTTCTGTGGTATCAGATTTTGTTAGAAATGATATGAATGAACTTTTTAACTCAGGTAGCTTACGCGTAGACATTTATAAATAAGTATTAAGTCATGTTTATATTATGTCATTTTGTGTATCAGAAGTCTGTTTGATGTTTAAACGGATCTTCATTTCCATAATTTAATTTGAAACATCCCTTATTTTAGACGTTTTAATAGTCATCATTTTGGTTGCACTGCACATGCATATACAATATTGATTAATGAATTAAAACCAAAAAAAAAATCATAAATTAGTTGAAATCATAAATGACATTTTTGGAGTCCCTTAGTTAAGAAAAACTTTTGATATTTTTACAAATTTTTACACTAAATATTTCTTTCTATTTATTATCCTGACTCGCAGCCCAAAGCAGTGCCAAGACCTACTGCGTAAAGTGGATGAATTCTGTACATGGACTGATGGAATGAGGACAAAACCTAGCAAATGCTACTTTCAAGTACTGTCTATGTCTGGGTAGGCGGGGTACTAAGTTTACGTCATATGACCCCGGGCTTGCCATAGGCGGGGAAAAAGTTTCTATTATATCGGAAACCGTGCCTTTCAAATTTCTTGGCAGAAAGATAGATAACAGAGGTTGTACTCCAGCTTTGGACGACATAATTGAAAGTTTTATTGTTGACATAAAAAAGGTAGACCAACAACCAATAGGTAACGTCAAGAAAGCATGGATATACGACAACTATTTAACATCACGTCTAAACTGGCCGTTTCTTGTGTACGATATGAGCCAAAACCTTCTCAGAAAACTGGATGCGAATGTTACGAAGACGTTGAAGTCGTGGCTAGGGCTAGCTCAATCGGCCGACAAGTCAGCATTATACAGAGCCTCTAATAACTTCGGAATGACGTTTAAGAAGCCGTCGGAACTCTATAAACATCTTAGAGTTACTAAAATGCACGTCTTGGCAAAATCAAGAGACAAAATCGTTCAAACTCTTCCAAAGGATAAAAATATAGCAGAACTTGAGTCACGCCTCCGATTCCACAAGAAATTCATGGTGGGTTCGCAGACTGGTCGAGCGGGGTTGGGTAGTATCCGGAGACAAACAGATAAAGACATTACAAAATCTTTTCTGGAGCAGGATGAGAGCGATGCCTATAAGGTGCACGCGATGACGATGAACCTGGAGATGCAGAATGAATGGCTTACTCTGGGCGAATTTTGTATTCCCATGGCCTTGCAGTGGCGTACCTTATTGTACGACTGGTCGCCGACTTTGCTTAAGTTGAAGCGATTGGAACTGCTAGGCACCTGCTGGCAGGTTGTAGGATGTTACTAGACCGGGGTCATTACTCACGCCGACACGATAGGGTATTGGAAATCATACGTGAGGCTGTCAGTTTGGCGGTAGCGAGAGCGAAAAAGGGATTAACCACAAACAAAAGAAATGACATTGCGTTTGTAAAAGAAGGCTGTTCAAAGAAAGTACCTCAAAAGCCATACTCAATTTTGATGGCTGCCGCCGATTGGACTATACTCTCAGACACGTATGAAAAACACTACAAAATCCCGGAGGATGTATGTGCCTCGTCATCCAGACCCGACATATTCCTGTTTTCGAGGATACACAGGCGTGCGGTGCTCGTGGAGCTGACGGTGCCGTGGGAGACCAACATACCGAAGGACCACGCCATGAAGACAAATAAATACTTTGACTTGACCAATGAGTTAACCAAAAATGGCTATGTGGTTAAACTCTATGCCGTAGAAGTAGGAGCAAGGGGAATTCCAGCTAAATCCCTATATAATTTATGTAAGGACCTTGGATTGCCAAGAGCTTCAGTAAGCTCTTTACTAAAACGAGTATCCAAAGCGGCATTGATAGGATCTTACCAAATCTGGTTGGGCAGGGTGGGGAACATTGTTGACGGTGGAAGGTGATCGTTTATGCGCATTGTAAGGTGGCCACCCTAAACCTACTCGAATGGGTCGCAAGTCCCAGACGCCGTCGGGGTGTTCCCCCTGTGCCACGCTATGGACCCGGCGCCCGCACGGAGAATCCGTGGAATGCTAAGAATACGGTCTCATTACATAATGATAAATTTTCATGCAATTTTCTGCAAAATCCGTAAAAAATTTTATGTGAACACAAAATATACCATGAAAGTCATAACTTAGCTACCAGCATTAACTATACTCATTTTCGGAAACATTACCCTCTTTAACGTCGCAGTCGGGTGATAAAACATTACGTGCCTATCCAAAGCAGTAAGTACTAATAACGTTAAGACATTGATATCGTAACATAAACGATCTCAATGAAACGTTGTAACGGTTGCTGTAAATAGTTATTACGCTAAATAAGCTTTGAAACGAGACTGTAATACAGTGACTTTAGTAACTAGCTTGATTATTTTAGTAACTTTGACGCTCTTATTCCAATAGCATAAAGTTCAATATTGTGTTTTCAATTTGAGTTTTTGAGTAAAGAAATTGATTCAGGAATTCACTTTAGTTATTATTCGCCTTAAAGTGTGTGAGCTGTTCACCGTCCCTACAAAACCCCCAAGATGGTGGTAGTTCTAGTGTGAGGTAAGTGTTTTACGCACGCCTTAGGTGCTTTGCAAAATGCTACGGGGCGGGCCGGACCTGTCAATTCTACCGCGAAAGATAGCGCTAAAGGAATCCTATACTACCAACGCATATCAAGGGCAAAAAGACCGCGCCGCAGGTGCCCGCCAGACACACATTTTCGCGGTTGGCTGGTACACCTTTCAGAGTTACCTGGGGTGAGAGTTAGACGGATAGCTTCCAATAGAACAGTGTCAAAGTAGTCTACTATGACAGTGTGGTTAGTTGTTCGAGCCCTATAATATGACTTTCGTGATGATTTTCGCACGTTAAAAATTATAGGTAGGTACCTATTACAAATTTAGTGTGCCGGTAGATGGTGCCTACGTCGCCCCAAGAGGTAATGTGGTGAAAGAATTTGGCGGTCGAGAGTAGTGTCTCGGTGGTCCAACGGTTAGGGCGTCTGGTCCGGCAAACCAGAAGACGCAGGTTCGGGTCCTGCTCGAGACCAAAACTTTTTCACATTAAATTTGTGATTGAGTCAGAATACTATTTGCTTTACAAAATTATCTCTATAGGTACCTACTTATTATTTGCAGGTCAAATAAAAAAATAGCAATACTTTCAAATATCATTAACGATATAATCCACTCGGTTAAACCTTTTTATAATGAGACCCTCTAGGTCAACATTTTCCGCTCAAATTAATCCAATTTTCGCTCAAATTATTCATACATTACATCGTTCTTAATTAATTAGATTTGAACCCAAACAAGTCAGGTTTATTTATTAACCTAACATTCCCAAAACATACATACCAACATATGATCACGCCTTTATCCCCGAAGAGGTAGGCAGAGGCATATTACATGCCCACATCTCACCTTATTTTAGAATTTCAAGACGCCTAAAAAGGCCTTCAACTGGGCTTAACGACTGCCATTTTACTGGCAACCGGGACCAACGGTTAAAAGTGCCTTCCAAAGCACAGAAACGCTCAAATAAATGTCACAAAGTGGTCACATGGATAGTCACCCATCCAAGTACTGGCCATAGTGAAAGTCGCTTACTGCAGTGATCGTTTACAGAACACTAAGTCTGCGGCGCCACAAGCGCTTCTTCCTAAAACATATTTCACAATAATCTAAAATATTAGAGAAAGTTGGGGAAGAGGTTTTAAATAATTCATTGTCACAGAACTATAATGATATTTGCTTGCTGAATGAATTCTATCATTATTGTCCTGACTTCACAGTTCACCAGGTGATAGGTCCTATGATTATGTTGAAAAACATTCCTCGTAACTAAAAACAGAGGGAGAGACGAATTCCCAGCAATGGCATCCCGTTTTTACCCCATGCGTTGAGAACCCTAAAATGCGTAATATAATAGTGAAGTGTCTAGAAAGTTAGCAATTGAATTCAAATGATATTACAGAGCATAACAATTAAGGCACTAATGACTATTGCACAATGGCTGTACAACAGTAAAATACGTAAACTACTTTTTTTCGGTATTTAGTTTGTCAACCTGTAAATTCGTACATTCGCTAAAACCACGCAAAACACACAGAGTATACTTTGACCTTGTTACAAACAGAATAGAATTAGGGCGGTATCAAAATATATCAGAAAAAACGAGCTGCATTTTTGTTACAATGCGGGTTGGAGGCCATCGATATTCATTTTTATGTGATTTGAATACTGCAATATCAATAATACTAGATTTATATTTTATGTAAAAGGATTTAAATTATTTGGTAATGAACTATTACGTTTCAACTATCGCGTCCCATACTTTGACTATACTCGTAACATGCTCGGAGTACCCTTTTAATTTTTATTTTTTTAACGTTAGGGATAATCCTCATGGATGCTGTGCCGGACTTAAAAACCTCACGTTACGCCCATCAGCCTATGGTCCCCACCATAGGCCCTGGTAAGCCCTCGGAAGGATGTCGCTGGGACCTGGAGTACCCTTGTCAGAATGTTACGCAAAAGCCGGTGGAGCTAAATTTATACATACATACATATTATTATGGTCACGCCTTTATCCTTAAAGGGGTAGATAGAGGCATATTATATGCCCACATTTCACCTTCTCTTTTTTGAATTTGTCCACGTAATAGGTGGTGAGCCGTATTGAGCTAAATTTATAATACAGCTAAAAATAAAAACCATCTTAATCCGCAAATGCTTATAAACGTGGTTGTTTGCGGAGTCGATGAGAAAACTTGATAGAGGGAAGAAAAGCTACTACATATAAATATTATACATACACATAACAACACACATGCAAAATATTTCATTTTTAACAAGTTATACCGATAGAAAGCATTTATCAAGTTTCTCTGAGTTTTAAAGAGAGATCAAATTTGTTCACACAATTCACAATTTTAATGGAGTTAATATCAAGAGCAAAAATATCACAAAACAAAAAATACAAAGAGAAAAGCGAGCCTAAGATGAATTGTAGTCGGCTAATGACAAAGTTCAAAAGAACAATGTACTGTGGAATTCATTAAAAGAAATCCAATAGGATGGCGAGATCAAAGAAAATCTTGTTTAGTTTTGTTCTGAATTTCACTAGACTGAGTTCAGAGTCCTTATTTTTTCCAATTCAAATATAATTGCAACTGGCTTTTGATTGCATTTCCAAGATTTTATAGTTTTCTTTTAGAACTTCTCTTTACAAATAGGAGTGAAGTCGCAAAAGTGTTTTTCTGCTTTCATTTTATTTGCATTGATAGTCAAGAGAAAACTATCGAGAGGTATTTTGCAAGACGAGTACAAGTTCTGTTCAAATAATTTTTGCAATGTTGCAAATTTTCTAATGATAATAGAAATTATAACCTAAACTTGGTTTAAATTCGAGCAAAGGCCTTTATTCCTAAACGTTTTTAAAAACGGAAACCCATGATGAAGAATTCTTGGAAACTTTAAAGAATTTTTATTTAAATTTTTAATTTACATCTTTAAAAGTGAAGGAAAATAATGGCAAAGTATTTTTCATTCAGTTTGGCAATACTTGATGCAAATGTGTAAAGGAAATAAATCAACGTGAGAGTCTTTCACTAGGTGTAGATGACAGTTGGGAGTCCTGGGGTAGTTCGAGTCCTGGGGTATCCTTCCTAGGGCTTAAACGGGGCTCCCAACTGTAGGCTATTAGCAGGACACGTGAGGTTTTTTAGTCGGTAGGAGTCCGGCATAACATCCATGAGCATTATCCCTCAAGTAAAAAAAATATGTATATGACAAAGTATAGGTATTTATTTTCAAGGGTATATATCAAGTTTTCTTGCTCTTACTATAGGGATGGAATATTTTATTAATTTTGGTCGGTTCTTTTACTCAGTCAAAAATACCACTGAAAACAAGAATTAATAATATGCAAAATATTGCATTTTCGAGTAAAAAGTTAATGTTTTATATTGTCGCTACTTTTAAAGAATAAAGTTATGATAACGAGTCGAAGTTTGCGAACATTCCCAGTAGGCAATATTTTTTCTAGCTGACGATTCGTCACAAAAGAATCGTTGGCCTTGTTCGAGACTAGTGTGACAACATTGAAGAATTCCTCGTAGGGTTTTTCATGCAGAAATATCATATTTATTATCAAGTTATTGAGTAGTGGCAATCCGCAACAGATTAGTGTATTGTATCACATATATTTACCTGCCTATATGTGTATTTTGAATTATTACTTTACCCATTGGAAAATTTCATGCTACACTCGTCCTAAAAAAATTATAGGCGTTGTACAACTTAACAACTGAAGTTATGTTTTAGATTTTTTTTTACACTACTTACTACTTATTGTTTCTTTAGAGATATCTATTTTATTAGGATTGAAAGCATTCGGTGAAATTAACCTTATGTATAAGAATCTTTGGTGTGTTAAATGCTTTCAATTTTATTATGTCTTATGAAAGACTTCCGAACGTCATGAGTACATCTAAAAATAAGAGGTCACAACTAGAAAGGATATCAACGTTTACTCTCAGGTTGACAGGCTATCAATGGGCCCCATCACGCTTTATTTAAATGGCTTAGTATAATATGAGGAGAGAAACACGTAAGCTAATACCAGTGACCATTTTTTTAATACCACTAAGGTGGCAGACAAGCACAGCAATTGTAGGTACTGGTGGTCACCGTGGCCTATGGACGTTTGCAACATCAGAGTCGCTACACTCTCGCTACCAACCCTTTAAAAACCTTCTAAATCCCCTTTTGAAGAACCCTATTCTGTAGGCGTTTGAAAAAACCGAGGCAGTAAGATCTTCCACAATGTAACCGTGCGCATTTGAATCACATTTTCTCGTAAAAGAAACTTAAAATTCAAAAATTTAATTCAAAATTTTCAATAACATGGTAACCCTAATATAGGGTGTAGCCTCCCGTCACAGATATAGGGCAAATTGTGAGGCACTCATCCGCACGCGAGACGGTGAGCGTTGATTAGCGATACAATCGTTGTACTCTGTAATTAGATAGATAAAGCAAATGAGAGATTTTCAGGTGTTGTATTTTTTGTCAGTATATTTTAGACTCTGTAGCCATCTAAAGGTACTTACTAACATCTTTGTTCAGTTATATCAAGGGATTAGAATTTAAGTTCGCATTTCGACTCTGTTTAGTAAAGATGGTTAATTTCGGAACGCAACCTATGATTGCGTTAACTTCAGAACGAACGGGCGTTCAGAGCGCGACAAACTTCACTTCGGTTAAACACTTCGTAAATAAAAACCGGCCAAGTGCGAGTTGGACTCGCCCATGAAGGGTTTCGTAGCAGCAAGTAACATAATATAAAAGTTCTTATAGTTCGTTGTAACTTTGATTGATGTTTTAACACGTTCGCAGTGGTAGTGATTTTTCTAACCGAAAATTGAGGTTTATGACGTATTAAAAAAAAACTACCAGCTCTATCTCGTTCAAACCAATTTTGGTTGGTAGTTTTTATGGCAATGTACATCATATCTTCTTTTTAGATTTATCATTCTATTAGTTTAGAAGTTAGAGGGGGGGGGGACACACATTTTTCCACTTTTGAAGTGTCTCTTGCGCAAACTATTCAGTTTAGAAAAATATGATGTTAGATACCTCAATAGCATTTTTGAAGACCTATCTATAGATACCCTACACGTATAGTTTTGATGAAAATAAAAAAATTGAGTTTCAGTTCTGAGTATGGGGACCCCCAAAATTTACTGCTTTTTTTCTAGTTTTACATAAGAATCTTAATGCGGTTCACAGAATACATCTAGTTACCAAGTTTAAATATCATAGGCCTTATAGTTTCGGAGAAAAGTGGCTGTGACACACGGACGGACAGACAGACGGACAGACAGACAGACATGACGAATCTATAAGGGTTCCGTTTTTGCCATTTGGCTACGAAACCCTAAAAACGGTCGGCGTAGAAGGTTGAATTTTGAGGTTAGATACGTGCACGGGATAAGCACTGCGAAGTTACCGCATCGGCGTAGCTGGCCTACGGGATTGAGGGTTACGGACACCCATCAGTTATTAAGAATAGTTCATTACATTTGGTTGCGCCATACGGGACGTGAGCGCTCGGTACAATCGGTGGCGTTGAGAACCGGTCTCCGCCGAAGTTTGAGTGCTGAAGGTGTTACCGGACGTCGGCTGGACCAACGGGGTCTTCCAGGCGGAACGCGACTGGCGCGGAGCTGACGGCACCAGCAATACACTCACACATATTAATTTGTATGGTTTATTATTATATAGGTACATATTATTTGTAGCTAGGGATACACTACACAATTACAGGGACGTATTACCAGGAAGACAGCCGGAGTCAAGGTAAGACCTTCATCATTATCATATGTTTTTATTTCTTTAGCCCTGCGTTACCGCAGGCAAGTGTGTGGGAGACATACTTTCCCATACATAAATTCTGGTAGCAGAGCGTGGTTTTATACGATTACTACGGGCCCCGGTGGGCATTAGGTACCCAAGAATACAAATCATACTATACGGTTGATTTGTTTTCTACATGGGTTATTTCGGGATATTAATCTGATACGGTTCAGATTGATATATCATTAACATTTTGTTAATGTAGGTTAACTTTTTTCCTTAAGTTATAAAGTGCATAACGGTGAGTGGTTTCAAATAATTATCTTATGATCATAATGGTACGATAATTATTCTACTGGAGTTTACATTACACCTACTCGTCAGCATCATTTAATTTGTATGCATTTCATTCGGTGTTTTTCATAAACGTATTTAGCTATTAGGGTACAGTAGGTACAGTAACCAAGGAAGTATGTACGGTTCCGTATACTGTTTCATTATATAATTTTATCGTATAGGTAAACGATATTTTTTTATTTTCGGTTTAGGGTACCGTACGGTAAATTGGGGTTCCGTACGGTAATTATAGGATTCCGTAGGATAAATTTGGGTTCCGTTACGGACAGAGAGTTATTATTTCGGTAAATTAATTAGGTACTCATTTTTATTTGACGACCATTGTACTACGGGTGTACTTTCGGCCTATTTTTAGAATGTCGTTAACTACAGCCAAAGCAACCGTGAGCCGTGTCCTTCGATGGTGGCAGCTACCGGATTGATCGGACGTCCGGATAGGGCTGAAGATTTAAAATTCCGCCATATGAAGTTGGAGTCTTACTTAAAGGATTTAGATGAGGCGTACCAAGAGATTCAGGAGGCGGAGGTCGACATGGAAGATGGACCGGCCAAGGTAGGGTTGTCACGGTACCATTTGGATTATAGTCAGGCTTTGGAAGCCGCCGGTGAGATTGTTGCAGCGTGTTCGCAAATTACGTCTTCACCTAGCACCGCCCAGTCTGAGGGACTAAGGGTGCAACCGGGATTGGTCACACGGCTCCCATCTTTAAATTTGCCTCATTTCTCCGGTGGGTATGAGCATTGGATGGGTTTTATTAATTTATTTGATAGCCTCGTGCATACGCGTTCGGATATAACGCCTGCACAAAAAATGGGATATCTTAGGACGGCCTTGTCTGGTGAGGCCCAGGATTTGGTGGCGCACCTGGATGTCACCAATGACAGCTACGAGACGGCTCGTATGCTGTTGACGGAGCGGTATCAGAATACGCGGCGTTTGGGGGACGCTCACCTCAGTCGGTTGTTAGGGTTGCCAAAGGTGACCAGGGTCACCCAGCTTAGGTCACAGCTACTGAACCCACTGGCAGTAGCATACAATGCTCTCGATAAGCTCGGATTTCCGGTTAAGGAATGGTCCTTTATTTTACTTCATGTAACGCTTGGCAAGCTGCCGGCCGAACTGAAGCTTCGATTTGAACATCAGTTTGTAGGGAAGTCATCCACGGATGTCCCTTTGTTTTCGGAACTTCTTCACTTCCTGGAAGAGGAGTGTAGGATGTTGGACAATGTGGAGGAACCGGGTACACCTCCTATAGTCAAATCGGGTAGGCAGGTAGACCACCCCCCAAGGTGGGGGGGAGGAGGTCAAACACCGGTGCGAGCTCGGGCTCCACCTAGGGGTGTTGCAATGGCAGCGGGCCATTCGGAACCTCGCTGTCATTTTTGTAACGGGCCAGTTCACCCTCTACTGAACTGTGGTCAGTTCAGAAACGCTGACGTCGGGTCTCGGCGTAGGTTTGTCTACGGTTCGGGACACTGCTGGATGTGTATGAAAGCACACTTGGCCAGAGACTGCGGGTCGCCAAGGTCGTGCTCCCGCTGTGGTGGTCCCCACCACCCCATGCTTTGTACGTATGAAAGTGGGGTTGGTGATCGGTCCGGAGGAAGCCGTACAGGTAGGCATACTCCGGAACAGCGTCGTCCCTCGGGTAAGGGTTATGTAAAACGGGAAGTCCTCAGGGGCGGGGGCGCCCCCAATTATCGAGACACTGGGTGCGCCCAAATGGAACATCGGGATGTTCCCAGAAGTGGGGATACCTCTGGTCACCGGGACACAGAGTATCCCCCATCTCACCAACGGGATTCTCGCAGGGGCGGGGGTCCCCCCTCCCCCTCTCGGGACTATTATGGTTCACGTCCAACGGTTGACGTGAGCCGCGGTCGGGATCGTCAACATACGGATGTGGAGGCCCACATTACGGCTGCAACTTATGCTGCTCGGGCAGCACCGGAGGCCTCCCCTCCCTCCCTTATGTCACAGAGGCGTGTACAGGTACCCACCCCTCTGTACGGTTATTATCGGGCACCGGTGATGAGTCCTGGGTTCGCTCATCAGGTTCCCTCTTGGGAGTGGCCCGCTCTCCCCTCAGGCTCGACACGGCCTGACCCCCCTAGTAGCTTATAGGTATTTGCGGCCTCCTCACCAGATGCAGCCTTTTCGAAGACGGTTCTTCTTCCCACGGTGTCACTTCGGGTCAAGGGCACTGATGGTGCTACGGTAAAGGCACGGGCCTTTTTGGATACCGGGGCACAGGGCTGCATTATTACTATAGGTCTGGTGAGGAAATTAGGCCTAACAATGTCACGGGACTTTAATACTATAAAGGGAATAGGAGGTGATAGGGTTACAGCAATTTACGGTCAGGTTAGATTTGTGGTAACAGGGGTTTCCGGTTCCACCCCCACCATTTCGGTTACGGCTTTGGTCATGGACCAGGTAATATGCATTCATCCCTTGGTTTCCCTGCCTCCTATTGTTCGTCATTCAGCTTCGGATTTGCGTCTTGCGGATCCTGATTTTTGGAAACCCAGTTCAGTGGAACTGCTGCTCGGTTCAGATGTCGCAGGTCAGGTGTTGTGTTCGGGTACGCTAGTCACCTTGCATCGGGATGGGTTGGTGGCCTTACCATCAGTTTTCGGTTATCTGATTTTGGGCCCAGCATTCCCTATCAGTCGCAGTACTGATGAAGCGGCATTTACAGGTATTTCTCTGACAGACGTAGTACAGAGATTTTGGGCACTGGAGGTGCCCAAAATCCCACGATCCCCCGGGTGGACCCAATTCACGAGGAATGTGAAAGTCACTTTAGACAGACCTTGGTACATTTGCCGTCGGGTCGGCTCTTGGCACGGTTGACATTTTTATCGTCGCGGCCACGACTCGGTCAATCGTTCGGCCTAGCGGAGAAACGCATGTTGTCAATGGAACGACGCATGAAACGAGATTCGGTATTTCGTGATAAATACGTGCAATTCATGCGCGAATACGAGGATCTTGGACATATGTCACCCTCGCGTACGGATTATTCTTCGGTGGAACATTTCTTCATTCCCCATCACGCTGTGTTCAAGGCTGATGGTGGTAAGATTCGGGTTGTATTTGATGGGTCGGCTCCCTCATCTAGCGGTGTTTCCCTTAATCAGTGTTTGCATTCAGGCCCTAAACTTCATAAGGAGATTTCGGATATAATTACGGCTTTCCGTAGACATCTGGTGGTGTTTGCGACGGATATACGTATGATGTTCCGGCAGACAGTCATACATCCGGATGACAGGCGGTTTCAATTGATCCTCTGGAGAGAGGATCCTTCGCATCCACTCAAGGTCTACAAATTGAATACAAACACATACGGTCTTAAGCCTAGTCCATGGATGGCAATCAGGGGTCTGCTCGAATTGGCTCAACGGGAGCGAGTAGCCTTTCCCCGAGCGGCGGCCATATTGGAATCGGATGTTTACGTTGATGATATATGCACCGGGGCATCATCTGAACGTGAAGCACTGCTTCTTCGGGATGAATTAATTGGAATTCTAGCTGCGGGTGGCTATGAGTTGCGCAAGTGGATATCTAATTCTCCAAGGTTGTTGGCTGACCTTCCGGAGGATCACAGGCAGGATCCACTTCTATTTGAGGACCCGGATAGTCCTCACTCCACTTCGGTCTTAGGAGTACAGTATCAACCGGTTCAGGATACCTTCTCGTTTCGGTACGTGGAGGTGACTGCAAAGGTTTGGACTAAGCGGTTGGTACTCTCTACGGGGTGGCCAGAATATTCGATCCGAACGGCTGGATCGCACCGGTTATATTCTGGGCCAAATTCTTCCTACAGCGGCTGTGGGTCGCAGAGCTCTCATGGGACGAGCCTCTCACGGGTGATTACTTCTCCGACTAGACAGATTTTTTAGATAGGTTGAAGGCAATCACATTGGTATCGGTGCCTCATCATTTTCTTCCATCAGGTAGATGTAAAGCATCGCTTCACGGGTTTTGCGATGCCTCGGCGTCGGGATACGCCGCGGTTGTGTACTTGCGTACCGTAAAACAGGATGGTACTACAGCAGTTCACTTAGTGACGGCTAAGAGTAAGGTAGCCCCCTTACGGACTAGATTGACTATTCCTAAATTGGAGCTGTCAGGGGCTGTCTTACTTACTAAGCTATTAAATCACATTTACTCCACCCTGGGCAAATCGGTGGAGTTATCGGAAACTTATGCCTGGTCGGATAGCCAGATCGTCTTGGCATGGTTACAGGCTTCCCCTCATAGGTTGGAAGTTTTTGTGGCCAATCGGGTGTCTCAAAAACAGGCTTCGGAGGCGAAGTTGATCTGGAGACACGTGCCAGGTGAACTCAATCCTGCTGATGCGGCATCACGGGGTTGTGATGCCCCCACTTTGGTTGATCACCCCCTCTGGTGGGGCCCAAAGTGGTTAGCAGATTCGACAAAAACCTGGCCCACCACGGTTTTGGAATCCACGAATACTCTGCCTGGTATTCGTGTTGCGGCGGCTGAAACAACGGTTACAGGTGCGGACCCCCTCTTAGCGAGGTATAGCTCGCTTGGGAAACTTCTAGCAGTCACGGGCTGGATTCACAGGTTTATTCGGAATTGTCGGAGGGTGGGTGTACGGGACACCTCACCTTATCTATCGGTAGACGAACGGCGTGCGGCACTTATGTTTTGGGTGAAACGAGTTCAAGCGAATCGGTTCGCTGATGAAATACGGATTGTTGGGTCATCGGGTCGATTAAAGGGAGCGATTGCAAGGTTGAATCCCTTCCTCGACCAATCGGGTTTACTACGAGTCGGCGGTCGACTCAGAAACTCTCAGCTGCCTTACGGGGCGCGTCACCCTCTCTTGTTACCCAAGGACGGTGACTTTGTTCAGCTCTTGGTTAGAGATCGGCATATTAATAATTCGCACGCGGGTTGTAACGCACTTCTAGCGATTTTACAACGCGAATTTTGGATCTTATCTGCACGTCGGTGTGTGCGCTCAATTATTTTCAAATGTTTATCCTGTTATCGGTTAAAGGCGGCTACAATGCAGCCTATGATGGGTGACTTACCGGCTGATCGAGTGACGGTCACTCGGCCCTTTGAGGGCGTGGGCACAGATTTTGCGGGCCCATTTACGGTCAAGGCTTCGCATTTACGGAACCCAAAACCTATAAGGCGTACTTATGTGTTTTCGTTTGTCTTTCTACCAAGGCGGTTTACTTGGAGTTAGTGTCTTCACTAAGTACGGAGGCATTTCTTGCAACACTTGAGCGCTTCGTTTCACGGCGGGGTCTGCCAAGCCTTATACGGTCGGATTGTGGCACTAATTATCAGGGAGCTGATCGTTACCTACGGGAGGTGCATCAGTTCTTAAAGGATAGGAACACGGAGCTAGGTCAAATGTTAGGCAAGCGTGGCATCACCTGAAAGTTTGATCCACCAGCTTGCGCACACTGGGGTGGGATATTCGAGGCCACAGTGAAATCTGCCAAGACACATATGCGGCGTGTCATTGGTGACACTATTCTTACCTTTGAGGAACTCGCCACGGTCCTCTGCAGAGTTGAGGCAACTCTAAATTCTCGGCCCTTGTGTCCACTGTCTACGGACCCTAATGACCTGGAGGTCTTGACACCGGGTCATTTCCTCATTGGTCAACCCTTAACGGCTTTACCGGAATAACCTTATCTTGATACTCCTCAGAGTAGATTAACAAGATTTCAGATACTTCAGCAAATGGCTCAGAACTTCACTCATCGGTTTTCATTGGAGTATCTGAACATTCTGCAGCAGCGCATCAAATGGGCTGATAAAACGACTCCTGCACGGGTAGGAGATCTAGTCCTCATTAAGGACACTAACCAGCCTTCTTTAAAGTGGCGTCGGGCACGCATTCTTCGGCTGTATCCGGGTTCGGATGGTACTCCACGGTATGCAGAGGTTTCTGTCGGAGATTCCATTCTGCGTCGCGCTGTAGCTACACTCTCTCGTTTGCCTATTTCTTAGCGAACAGAGATCCCTCTGTCCGAAGCGGGGGGATGTTTAGTAAAGATGGTTAATTTCGGAACGCAACCTATGATTGCGTTAACTTCAGAACGAACGGGCGTTCAGAGCGCGACAAACTTCACTTCGGTTAAACACTTCGTAAAAAACGGTCGGCGTAGAAGGTTTAATTTTGAGGTTAGATACGTGCACGGGATAAGCACTGCGAAGTTACCACATCGGCGTAGCTTGCCTACGGGATTGAGGGTTACGGACACCCATCAGTTATTAAGAATAGTTCATTACATTTGGTTGCGCCATACGGGACGTGAGCGCTCGGTACAATCGGTGGCGTTGAGAACCGGTCTCCGCCGAAGTTTGAGTGCTGAAGGTGTTACCGGACGTCGGCTGGACCAACGGGGTCTTCCAGGCGGAACGCGACTGGCGCGGAGCTGACGGCACCAGCAATACACTCACACATAATAATTTGTATGGTTTATTATTATATAGGTACATATTTGTAGCTAGGGATACACTACACAATTACAGGGACGTATTACCAGGAAGACAGCCGGAGTCAAGGTAAGACCTTCATCATTATCATATGTTTTTATTTCTTTAGCCCTGCGTTACCGCAGGCAAGTGTGTGGGAGACATACTTTCCCATACAGACTCTGTAACGTTTCTACTTGGAGTTTGGGTGTTTTCTATGTATATTATGTATGGTAATCAATCATCATCAATATACATATAATAAAATCGTAACAGGTCGCTGTCTGTACATTGAAGATATATAAGAAAAAAGTTACAACTTTATTCTTTTTTCTTATATACTATATAAGAAAAAAGTTTATACGGGGGCTTTATGGACGCAAAAGAACCCAAAACAATGGTTTTTAGAATTTTTGTCTGTTTGTCTGTACGTTTGTGCACGCTAATCTCAGCAACCACTCAACCGATTGCGGTGCGGTTTTCTTTATTGAGTTGCGGTTTACTCCACTTAACATTTAGTGTTAGTTTCATGTCAATCGGTTCATAAATAAAAAAGTTATATCTATCTAAAGATAATGCAGCGTACGAAGTCGCGGACTACAGCTAGTTACAAATATATTGGTATGTCTATCAGTCGTCTAGATCCCAGAGCATAAGCTCATATTACCTTAATTTGGGCTATATGATGTTGTGTGAGAATTTCCACAACTATTTATTTATTTACTTTTTGTCATCTCTTTAGTATCCACGATCGTAAGGCTGAAAGATTCATCTTCTGTATCAAGAATAACATTCCCTTATAAAAGTTTACTCAGCCCCCAGCTAATCGAAATGGTCACCATGGCCCATAGGTAGACTATTTAATCTTTATATTATACTAGCGGACGCCACGCGGTTTCACCTGCGTTGTTTCCGTTCCCGTGGGAATACGGGAATAAAATATAGCCTATGTTCACCGCAAAGAGTTTAGCTTTCCAACAGTAAAAAATTTTTCAAGTCGGTCCAGTAGTTCCGGAGCCTATTCGTTACAAACAAAAAAACAAAAAAAAAAAACAAATCTTTCCTCTTTATAACATTAGTATAGAAGTATAGATGTATACTAGTATATCCATGGGCTTTTTTATAACGTGAGGAAAATCGATAATTTTGGGCTATGGTGGCCAGTTCGGTTAGACTCAGCGCTCTCTATAAAGGAATGTTGAATTTAAATATTGATTCTTAAGGCGGATCCCCACTTGAGCAGCCGCGGGGCGAGCTGCCTCAATCTGAGCATGCCGCGCGCCGCGGAAACTTCATGCATCTCCACTTGAGCCACATTAAGGTGAAGTGGGACTCAAAATACATATTTTGACATATTTCAAACCAATTTTGCAATGGTGTTACCAAGGATTTCACAATTTTTGAAATGGATAATTATTATTAAGTATATTGACTAGGGTTGTCAGTTCTCCAAAACACGATTGAGTAAATTCGGCTCGATAGAAATTTATCCCAAAGTTGCCTCGAATCTGTAAATTTACCTGTGACCGCCTTGACTATAACCAATTTTATTCAGTAGTTATATAATGTACCACACTATTTTTTTTATTTCCATGTCCCTAATAAGTTACCTCGAGGCCCTATGATGTTATTTATTTATTAAAATCATATTGTTTGAATATAAAATACGTTTTGTTGAGCGGGAGTGCATTTTGCCGGTATCAGCCACCTCACATCGCCCGCTCAGTCAGCCGACAGGCTTCGTTGAGGACACCCGTATACAACTTTGTCGCGCCCGCTGACGTAATTCGCTGCCGTAGTAATGAAAATGGGTAATAAAAAAAACAAAAAAGAAAGTATTCAAGGCTTAAGCTCAAGAGCGTAAAAATATCGCATCTGTTTGGGTAAATTTCTTTGGTGTATTATATAAGTTATAGTAACGTTTTCATACTTTCCAATACAAAGTCCGCCTGATGCCACATAATAGATAAGTCCAGAAGATTCACCTGTAAATGCGCTCATGTATGTGACGCCCTGACCGAGCTTATAACATGTACATTATTTATATTAATATTTAAGTAAAATCAATGTTATTACGAGTATAATACTAATGAATGATGAATCAGTGGGCCAATTCTCCTAAATTTACAATATAACAGTAGGTATAAACCTTAATTGAGTCTATAATAAATTAAAACTCAAAAAATTGGTATTCTCCTATCCAAAATTACAGTTTTCAATGTACGTATTGCGTATTGATATTCTGGTAGTCTTACTTTACTACTAGTACGTCGTAGTTGATGTAGATAGGTATTGAATTTGAAAGTATGAGTTTGAATTTTAACCAACAGTGAACTGAAAATAAACAGCTTACAACCCGATACAGTCAATACAACCCTAACTTTGTTTTTAAGCTATAATGTAAAACAGTAATACAATGTTTAATGGATAGTGGTACCTATATGTTAAGCGCTAGAAGATGATTTTGTGAATATTTGTTACTGAAAACCGGGACCAACGGCTCAAAAGCACGGAAAAGCAAAATATTCAGAAGTGCCTGATGATTTAATATAATTTTCGAATTATTTCATTATTATAATTGAAGTCTGTGAAGATGTTTGCGACAAAATCACGTTCCAACGGTTGAGCAGATCTGGCTGTAATTGGTGGCCTATTAAAATTAGTTTATGCTTTTCCAGACTGCAATATATTCTTGGATAAATTATATATAATTTAGAAAATAGCATAAAGGCTATTTTATCCCTGGATATGATCCAATGGTAGGTGGAAACGTGAACAGAATTCTACACAGCTGAAGCTGCGGGCAAGACCTATGCGAAATGAAACGTAGAAGGTTTAATTTGGGTAATGGTAATAGTTTGGACAGGACTAAAGCCTAGTCTAGTCTAAATAACTAGTATCGAAATTTATTCCTTTATACACCCTAGCATTATATGCATAATTAGGAATATTCGTTTTTGTATATTCTTCGGTTTCGTTTCCAAACGGGACCCTATTACTGAGACTTCGAAGTCCGTTTGTCCATCTGTATCTCATGAACTAGGCAGTTATACATTTCAAAGATGTGTTTCTGGTGCCGATGTAACAACTATAATAATCTAAATCTATACTTATATTATAAAGAGGATAGATTTGTTTTTTTGTTTGTTTGTTTGTAACGAATAGGCTCCGGAACTACTGGACCGATTTGAAAAATCTTTCACTGTTGGGAAGCTACACTCTTTGCAGTGAACATAGGCTATATTTTATTCCTGTATTCACACGGGAACAGGAACTACTCTGGTAAAACCGCGTGACGTCCGCTAGTCTATACTAATATTATATGCCTCTGTGGCGCTGTCGGTAGTGATACCGCCTGCGGCGCTGGAGGTCGTGGGTTCGATTCCCACCGGAGACAAATATTTGTGTGACCCATAAATGTTTGTCTCAAGAGTCTGGGTGTTTCTATGTATAATATGTATGTATTTAAAAGTATATAAGTATTAATATCCGTGGTTTGATACCCATAACACAAGCAGGTTATTCCTAGCTTACTTTGGGATCAGAAAGCGTTGTGTGAAAAGTCCGTGGATATTTCTAAAGAGGAAAGATTTGTTTTTTTGTTTGTTTGTAACGAATAGGCTCCGGAACTACTGGACCGATTTAAAAAATTCTTTCACTGTTGGAAAGCTGCACTCTTTGCGGTGAACATAGTATATATTTTATTCCCGTATTCCTACGGGAACGGGAACTACGCGGGTGAAACCGCGTGACGTCCGCTAGTCTATACTAATATTATAAAGAGGAAAGATTTGTTTTTTTGTTTGTTTGTTTGTTTATTTGTTTGTTTGTTTGTTTGTAACGAATAGGCTCCGGAACTACTGGACTGATTCGAAAAATTCTTTCACTGTTGGAAAGCTACACTCTTTGCGGGTAACATAGGCTATATTTTATTCCCGTATTCCCACGGGAACGGGAACTACGCGGGTGAAACCGCGTGACGTCCGCTAGTACTAGATAAAGAATGAATAAGGTTACTCCCATACCTACAACGTAATCTTTTGGCGTTTTTTTTTGTTGCGAAATCCTCATCAGTGTGCCAGTCCAACTTCAACTTGGCCGTTTTTTACAGTTCCGTATCCAAAGGATAAAATGAGACGAGGAGAGAATAACTTGATGACATGAAGTTAGTTTTGCCTTTTGAAAATGCGAAGAGGCGAAAGCGGTCAGGTGTAGAGTAAATAAATGCTGTGAAACAGTACAAGTGGTGGGTATTCAATATGCGCTGCAGGTTCCACCAAGTGCCATCAACTAACAGTATAAACAATCTGTAATAACGCGACCCTATTACAGAGACTACGCCATCCGTCTATCTGTCATCTCATGCACCACTGCAATCGCTAGGCATTTGAAATTAACGAATACTAAAAACAGAAAAAAAATTAAGGAGGGCTCCCATACAGGTATATTTTTCAGTTTTATTTGTACAGTACCGTACCATTACACAGTACAGTAAACAGTACAGTAAAGTACCAAAAAATAAAAACTATGAAGGAGAGGGTCAGCAGATTCTTACTTTTTCATTCAACCTGGCAAAAATCGTCACAGGTAAAAAAATAAATTGAAGTACTTCTCAAATATATTATTTTCTATCCTTATACTTTTGACATATCATTTGTAATGACGTATTCAAGGCCTGCACAAAAAACCAGCTTGTTGGGAATTAATGCAAACTGGAATGTCTATTTTGACTGGACTAATATTATGAAAATGAATTTCATTACATGTTAGTGATAAAAACTGCATCAAAGTCAATTACGTAGTTGCTCACGAGTAGAAAATCTAAGAGGTTTATCTAAACAGGGCGAAAAAAATAGTTATGTAAACTTGTACTTCTGTCAATGATTTCAATTGCGTAGTGAACGGGCTAACGCGCGAAAACGTTTCCGACACACGGAGCGTCCCGAACATCTTGCGTCTGCTTCACCCCCTCCGAATCGCTGGTGACACAATTGCACTTCGCCTTAATCAGCAATTCGGCAGCGTGCCTCAAGCCGAGCAACGAATTTATCTAGTTTCTTACTAGCTACCATGGGTGACGCACACAAAGTCGCTGCAGCTTTAGTAATAATAATTAATCACTACAAAAAGAAAAAAGGACAGGATCCCATAGAAGGCTGTGGCTTTGATATTCTTTAATTAATTCAATGCATTTATTATTGTCCATTTTGCCGCGAAGTGAGCGTACAACCATGGTGTTATCACTTAGAACTGAGCATTGAATTATAATGTAACCAACTTACGTAGGTTCTCAACGTTGCAGTTACATTGAGACTTGTCATGATATTTAATTTCGTTTCATTATAACGTAAGAGTTTCCAGAAACACGTGGTAGTTGGCGCTGTATGCAATATTAAAAAATCTATTATTTTAGTTAAAAATTCACAACTAGATGGCGCTGTGCCTTTTTTTAAATCGCGGTATGGTTTCGTTACATAGGGTCATATAAGTAAGACTACTTTTCTGCCTAAGGTAGTTTATTATTACTTTTTACGATCTTAAAACAATTTTTTCTAAAAGATTCAAGTTTACTTTAATATATTTGTTACACTCTATTTTTATTTTATGGCACGCTGTCAGAAAGTTTCTTGTAATAGCTGCTTGGCACCGCTGGTGTCGTCACTTAGTCGAGTGACGTCTCTATCTCATAATATACAATGTACTCTGTGCGTACAACGTCCGTCTCCACTGCTCGCGTGGCTCACACTGAGGCGCCTTTGAGCACGGACGTCCGACACAAAATGGCTTGTCACGAGGCCGCCTCGTTTGGCTCAAGACGCGGCATGCCTCGACCCGCGGCAGCGTCTCCACTGGAGCTGCCGCGAGTTGAGGCGGCCACTCGCCCCGCGGCTGCCTCAAGTGGGGATCCGCCTTTATAATGAATTCTATGTATTCTATTCTATTTATTCTATTCTTATCGCTTTTAGCGATAAGGCCGCCTATTGTACATACAATGTTCTGAATTTCTTTTCAAAATGTAATCTTTTTTTATAGCGTACAATAAAGAATATTTATTAATATTATTATTTCCTTTATTATTATTATTATTATTATTATAGATAGACGTTTGCAACTGCAGAAGTATTGCAAACCCGCCGCGGTTCATATTGCTGTGTTGTAACGTAAAGGGGTTGGTTGTGATAACCTGCTATAAAAACTGTTTAGGACACCAAATCACAGGAACAGCATTTTACTTCTTACTCTTACTAATATCCTAAATAAGAAAGTTTGTGAAGATGTTTGGATATTTTTTACTCAATCACGCTCTAACGGCTAAATGGAAATAGTTGTAATTTAGTATAGGGATAGAGTATCGTCCGAATTGAAACATAGGCTACTTTTTATCCCGGGAAAATGTTCCCACGGGAAGCGGTAACAAAATTTCAAATCAGCTTGTTTACTATAAAGCATTTCTACAGCAGTGAACATTATAAGATCATTTAACTAGTGAGGCGAATGAGCAAAATTGAGTAAAACATATTCATTTGAAATAGGTAATATAAAAAATATTTTAAAGCCTCAAATAAATTTACACTTGCAACAAACTATTTCATCTTAGAACAGCTAACAATTTCACAGCATTTTGTTTAGTCACGTAACTTGCAAATTTTATTCCTTCCGCCCCCAACCTTGGAAATGTATGAGGAATTCAACGTTTGCTAGCCAGGAAAGGAATGCTTTTGAATGCTATCTAAGAAGCGACGGTTGGACTATAAGGCAAAGTAAATAACTGTAGACAAGACCGACCGGCTACAGGGCACTAAAAAGAAAAAGAAATAGAAGTATTCGAAATAAATATGAACATTGAAAATCTTTGTAACCACGCTGAAAATGCAACTTCTATAGATCTATACTGCATTTCCTCTTCCTGATTTGATATACTTCGAGTTGGGTCAGATAGTAGACTTCATTGGTAATATTTGAGTAAGGAACGATAAAACACCGGCCAAGTGCGAGTCCAACTCGCGCACAGAGGATTCCGCAATAAAAAACGTCATAAAATCACGTTTGTTGTATTGGAGCACCCCTAAATAATGTTATTTTCCTTATTTTTGTTGTTATAGCGACCACAAAAATGCATTATCTGTGATAATTACAGCTCTTTATCTTTCGCGGTTACTGAGCTACAACCTTGTGAAGGACAGACAGACAGAGATGAAGTCTCATGAATAGGGTCCTGTTTTTAACCCTTTGGGTACAGAACCCTAAAAAGAATTATTTCAAATTACCGTCAACTTTTTTTTCCTCAATGTTATAAATAGTTCTCATATAAATCATGAGAATAAAAACTTTCTTCCATCTGTTGACTTCATTGGATTATATACGTTCAATATGACATCAAAAGTTTTCTTTGTCACGAGTAAATCATTGCCATCGTAAACGATGATCGTGATTGGTTCACACCTACCCCGGAATCTCACGTCCTGATGTCTTTTTCACAGCTCACCCCCTTTTTATGGCCACTTTATTTTGTGGTACAAGTGAAAAGATATTCGATCATTTTCCTGTAAAAAACCCGCTTTTCCTTATTGAACGCGGTGCATGTCGTTTAATAGTAAATTTTTATCGTATATAATGGGGTGTAACAACTTACAGATAGATCTGATTTTAAATGGAGTTAAGTTAACGATAGAGCCTGATACAGCTGAATTATTAGGTAATGACCGCTTATATTATGTCCGCTTTTGGGTATTCGTAGCCCCTTAGAGCTCCTCGCGGCGACCGGTCGCCGCGCATAATAATCAAGTTTTTCCGTAAAGCCCCGCGCGGCGACCGGTCGCCGCACCTACCCAGACGACTTTAAACTTAAATTTAGCCTTCTTACGTCCTACTTTTCTATGAACAGGTTTATTGCATGTGTAGTTTATAACATTTTCTTGTTTTTGGAATCTTATGAAATGACGTCAATGGGCCAGAATTATTTACAAAAATCGAACAGTTGAAGTTGAGAGTGGATTGCGCATGGATGGCGTGCGTTTGTGTAGTAAGTGTGTGTTTCGTGTTTTTATTATAAATAATGTGTTTGCATTATTATTTATTATTATACACAGTAAAATAAACAATATATCAATAATCCGGTTGGTGTTTACAGGATCGTAAAATATGGTGTGGTGGTAGAGTAATCAATGTTTTTTTTCTCATACTTATAGAATTCGGGACTTCACGCGAAACACATTTACTTACATTTTCACACCGACGTTTCGAGCACGTTGCAGCGCCCGTGGTCGCGGTTGGACTGAGGCGAGAATCGACGAAAACCATGAAGTAACTTCTTGCCAAACTACCCTCCGCTATTGTCACAACGAAGGATAAGGCCGGCGACACACTACACTCACTACGTCAGTTTTAATTGGCACAGTTTTACGTTCAAGTTTATTAATCACTGCATTCCACATCCCGGAGAGCTTATATCCATCATCCCTATTGAAATTTTTGTGTTTTTTTAATTTCAATGGCTTCACGCACCATACGTGGATAATAGTGGCGATCAGTGGAGAGGACTTTTGGTTGGTGAAGTTCGATCCAGTGATTACTGCCCGTATCGAGGTGTTCTGCTATTGCCGATTTGTTAAACTGACGGTTTTTTACAGCTGCAATGTGTTCTTTGACCCTTTCCGCGATGGTCCGCTTGGTTTGGCCTATGTAGGAACTACCGCAGCTGCAATCCACTTTGTAGACACCTGGTGTTTGCAGAGGAATGACGTCCTTTGGTGTTCGTACGTACCTAGCTACCTTTGTTAACGGTTTAAAAATCGTCCGACGATTTTTAAACCGTTTTTTTAAAAAACCGTCAGTTTAACAAATCGGCAATAGCAGAACACCTCGATACGGGCAGTAATCACTGGATCGAACTTCACCAACCAAAAGTCCTCTCCACTGATCGCCACTATTTCACTATTAACGGTTTGAAAATCGTCCGACGATTTTTAAACCGTTAACAAAGGTAGCTAGGTACGTACGAACACCAAAGGACGTCATTCCTCTGCAAACACCAGGTGTCTACAAAGTGGATTGCAGCTGCGGTAGTTCCTACATAGGCCAAACCAAGCGGACCATCGCGGAAAGGGTCAAAGAACACATTGCAGCTGTAAAAAACCGTCAGTTTAACAAATCGGCAATAGCAGAACACCTCGATACGGGCAGTAATCACTGGATCGAACTTCACCAACCAAAAGTCCTCTCCACTGATCGCCACTATTATCCACGTATGGTGCGTGAAGCCATTGAAATTAAAAAACACAAAAATTTCAATAGGGATGATGGATATAAGCTCTCCGGGATGTGGAATGCAGTGATTAATAAACTTGAACGTAAAACTGTGCCAATTAAAACTGACGTAGTGAGTGTAGTGTTTCGCCGGCCTTATCCTTCGTTGTGACAATAGCGGAGGGTAGTTTGGCAAGAAGTTACTTCATGGTTTTCGTCGATTCTCGCCCCAGTCCAACCGCGACCACGGGCGCTGCAACGTGCTCGAAACGTCGGTGTGAAAATGTAAGTAAATGTGTTTCGCGTGAAGTCCCGAATTCTATAAGTACCTATGAGTGTAGAAAACCGCGATAGTTTAAAAATAACACAATGTTTTTTTTGTTGAGTGCGTGTGTACCAAGTGCAAGTGTGCGTGTGTGTTTTGTTTTTTTATTATAAATAATGTGTTTTCATTATTGTTTATTATTATACACAGTGAAATAAACAATTTATCAATAATCCGGTTGCTGTTTGCAGAATTGAAAAATTTGGTCTGGTAAGTGAGATAAAAATTTTTTTTTGGGAAATGGGAAATCTTTTTTCATTTTTAGGGTGGTGGAGCTAGGTCCGCGTGATTACCGATTTTCAATATATTTTTTTAGTGTGTTGAAGGGTTAAGTTTAGTTTCGGAAAAGCGACTGTTGCCTGACATTCCTGCTGTTATACTAAATACTTTTGTTTTATAATTTTTGAACACGTGTTTTCAAAAATTAGTAGGTAGGTACCTACTTATTGGTGCGTCCGAGACAAGAACCAATACAAGTCTAAATTTACTGAAAATTGAGAAATATACTAACTCCATTTTATAGGAAATGAATGAGATAATACTATTTTCCCGCAATTCGCTTTATTCTTGTACCATCGGTTAAAGTCGTAAAGATAATGTAAAAGTTACAGCTCTCATAACATTATAATACTCCTGTGTAACCGAAGGGATATTTGAGTGATAATAAAATTTAAATATGACGTACGACGGCCGCATCGAATTATAACAGGCATGGTGTGAATACGAATAAACCTTAGTGTTTGTATTGATGTGTTATAATTATTCTGAATCACACACGTTGTTTACGACTATTTGCTTTCTATTATAAACATTGTTGAAACTAAATTGTTTGAACTATTAAATACATTACCTTTATTATTATCGTGACTGTACCACAGTGGCCCAGTGCAATAGTTTGCAACTCCTGTTGCTGAGTTTTGGCGTTTGAATCCCAGTCGGATTAAAATTTTGTTAATACGCAAATGTCTGTTGTGGATGTTTCCTATGTATAAATAATTTCCTATGTAAAAATGTATTTTGAAATCCATAATATGATATTATATCAATGTTTTGATTGCATACAAGTTACCATTGCAGAGGCCTGTAGGTCACCCCCAAGAAAAGAAAATATCCCATGTTGTGCCTCCAGTATCCAGCAGATTCCACAGATACCTATTAATTCAACTATCTCCCTTTCGGTGGACCTGTTCACGCTGTGTCTTTTACTATTCGATGTAAAATATTATTATATTGTAGTACTTAAAATAATGTCATTGACATAATAAATTACTCTTACAGTAAATACCTAGTTAAGCACTTAGACCAAATTTATTTACAAATGAAAAACACCCCAAATTTCCCCACGTATACTAAATACATAAGTTTTTATTAGCTAAATAGAAAGAAAGATAGCCGATAAATATGGTTTCTATACAATAAATGTAGGTGCATGTTCACCTAATGTGTTCTTTCCCCGTTTACGCTCAAAGAAATTACTGGAAAACGCAAACATATATTTTTATTGTATGTCCAATAAAATGTTAACATACTCTATTACTAAATTATGAAACGGACGAAGTTCATTGATTGAAGAGGTTGAACTGTATTTTAAATAATTAAGATATTGCCATCTTTATAAAGAAATTTATGGATAACCGCCCATTTTAGATATCCTAAGTTATCGTTTTTGTAACATATCAGTGCATTGATTCTTATTTATAAAAATGTTAACCTTAACTTTCGACGATTTAATATCAAGTAATTTTAAACAGGATTGCTGCAGGAAAGCTAGGTAACTACTTAACATATTTCACAATACCTACACAATAATTCCCAAGAGGTAGGCAGGGACATATTATATTCCCACGTTTTATGGATTGTGTTGTACATCCTTGATCTTATGTGAGAATCAAGTGCATAATGTGATGACGTTTGAAACATATTACTAAAAAATCTCTCACAAAACTAGTTTTTAAAGCCTATGGGAACTTTTTATCTAAATAATCATTTTATACAGACAACCAGCACGAACCACTACAATTATCTTATAATTTTATATTGATTTTGATTAAAAATAAAACCGTATTTAATCCTTTTTATTCACTCCACCATATTGATTTTACGTACCCATCGGATCCCTTTGAGACCGCAAATTACCTTCGATGCTCGGAACATATCTCACCTGAAACAAAAAAGGGATAAGTTATTAATAGTTTAACTATAAACAAACTATAAAATTATCTCAGTATGGTATGTTAATGGACCAAACAGCTCGATTATTATCGCTTTGAATGGAGCCGATATTTTTTTAGGGTTGAAACAAAGGTCCGATTGGTTACAAAAAAAAAGTAATACATTTTGTTTTTTATCTTTTACAAACACTTTTTTTCATCTCAGCGTAAAGTTATATCCAACATAGACTTTGTAGTCAGAAGTTTAGTTTGCACAGCTGCGAATAGATTTTTTTTTTATTGGGAAGAAGTGCTGTAATTCTTACTCTCTTTACACGCGCTTACGCTATTATTCAGGAGGTGAGATTGGACTTCCATTGACCTGAAGAAGTTTCTTTGGGTACATTAAAAACCACTAATTGAGCACACCCAATGGGATTAAATATTTCAAAAAATACTTCTTGTAACTCTAGCCACACTTAAAAAAACATTTTTAAATGTTTTTATTTTTGTTTGTAACTACGTTACTGTATCTTTTTACTTTAAGTTCGTTAAGATCTGTTAAATTTGAATACAATTTTCAACAATGATAGAGTGATTTAAGCAAAAGGTTAAAATCTAAAATACATAAATGAGTACAAATTTTTTAAAAAAGCTGAACTGTAACGTAACGGAGGTTGCGAGGGCCGGGTAGTATTATTATAAAGTACCTACTAGCTTCCCAACAGTGAAAACATTTTTCAAATCGGTCCAGTAGCGGAGCTTATACGATTCAAACAAACAATCAAATTTTTCTTCTTTATAATATTAGTATAGACAAGTCATCACGCTCTGATTAAATTTCTGGAACATATTTGTTTGTGTTCTCTACTCAGCCTCATTTTGCTGTTGTGCAAATAATATCCGGAAGCTAACAGCTAAAGTCATCACGCTCTGATTAAATTTCTGGAACATATTTGTTTGTGTTCTCTACTCAGCCTCATTTTGCTGTTGTGCAAATAATATCCGGAAGCTAACAGCTAAAGTCATCACGCTCTGATTAAATTTCTGGAACATATTTGTTTGTGTTCTCTACTCAGCCTCATTTTGCTGATGTGCAAATAATATCCGGAAGCTAAGAGTTTACTCAATAGTGAACGAATTATATCCCATTGCGTGCAGTTATTTTCGAGAACATGGCAAACACACAATTGCTGGGTACAGAGAATGGCTTTAATATTGTTTGCATTGAATATAATTGAGTGTGTAGATGTTTGCTGTTGTGAAATTATACAGGACCCGTAGATCTTTGGACGAAGATTTCAAGTAGATTTTGAGAGCTTAGCAAGTATTTGATGAAGATTCGGTTGGTTGACATTGGCACACTAAGTATTTGTGGTGACATTTGAATTCTTTATAATGCGACTGACCTCGTAGTCCAGTGGGTAGGGTTCCTAACGATGGATTCGGAGGTCGTGGGATCGATTCCCACCCAGGAAAAATCTTTTTGTGTGATGAGCACATTGATTTGTTCTGTGTGTGGGTGTTATTTATCTATATTATTTATAAGTATGATATTTAGAAATATATTAAGTATGTTGATTAGTCGTCTAGATCCCATAGCACAAGATTATATCTTAATTTGGGATAGGTGATGTTCTGTGACAGTTTTTAGGACATTTTCTAATTATTTAATATGGAAACATGAGAGCTGTCGGCAACTTAAAAAACTTAGAATTCCAAAGTTAATTTCAATAAAAAATTTCGTGCTAAAGTTATATAAATCATTCTCAAAAAAATGACATCACACGTGTGCCATAGCGAAAATTGGAAAGATCAGCGTTAAACAGTGAACAGTGATAAGATGATTTGATTGATTGAAAAAGTTAAACAAAGTGTAATAAAGAGATAAAAGTAAAATCTAGTACCTAGTTATATCTTACTAATATTATAAATGCGAATGTTTGTGAGTGTGGATGTTTGTTACTCTTTCACGCTCAAACGGCTGAACGGATCTGGCTGAAATTTGGTACAGGGATACATTATAGTCTGGAATAACACATAGGCTACTTTCTAACCTGGGAATAAGTTCCCACGGGAAGTGAAAATTTACGCGGGCGAAGCTGCGGGCATCAGCTAGTATAACTATGAACAAGACTTGACTAAGTAGCTAGTTATCTAGAGTTCTAGACTATGTTATTTTGTAACTTGACAACATGTCCCAAAGGCACACGACCAATTTGTGAAGTGTCTTCACATTTACTGCAGTAGTGTCTCAACTCGAAGACGACGACTCTCCTGAACAATGTGATGATATACTTATAGATTCTCGATGATCAAATTACTGGACAAGTCTCACGTTATTGTCTCCAATTGCTTGTGAGTAGCGTCAAATGCACGTGGTAAACAATCAATGACTTAATGCGATCGCGTGAGACTCCTCAAGTCACTTGATCGTATAAGGGACGCATTAAGAGTCACGAAGATGATCTATAACTTCATACGTCCAGATTTCACGTCAATCTCAGATCGATCTATTTATACTGTTGGTTGATGGCAATTGGTGGAACTTGCTGCACATATTGAATAACACCACTTGTACTGTTCCACAACATTTATTTACTTTGCACCTGACCGGTTTCGCAAATATATGCCTCATCATCATGCAAATCGCATACATCTAAACTTTAACAGTTTAGATGTATGCTCAGATCGTTTGAAAGTAGTGTCGAGTGTGCGTGACTTTAATTAGACGTGTGTATGTGTGCAGTAACGTGTGTATGTACATGTGAGCCTTTTCAAGTCACAATAATCGTCTCCGGGACGCATTAGATCTCATCTGTTAAATCAATTTATCACCAAAACCTCAATATACACAGCGGAAGCATTACAAAAATGAGCGCAACTCAAACATTTAAGTTACAGCAGACTGCCCGTTTATACCTGTCGGGATCTATCCACAGGGGGTGATAAATTAAAGGCCGCAGTTACAAACTGATGTATTTATACCGTAGAGAGTTTTTACCGCCGGTGTGAAGGGGCCCTTGATAAATCCGTCAGTTTATTCTAAAAAAGTTCGGCAGTTAACGTCAGAATTCTGTTTGTTAGTATAAAGATTTTTCTGCTTCCGTGTGAGATTAAAGATTTCGGTGATAAATCTATTTCGGAATAATTGATTTTGTTTCGATGTTATTTTGCTTGGAGAAATACGATGGCGTAAGCTTTGATAATGATGTGTAGTTCCATTTAGGGCCGTGAGTAATATCGTGTTGTTATGCAATGTATATTTTAAAGTAATATTTATTAAAAAAATATTTTACTTTAAATGTTTACCATCGATGGCTGCAGAGGGTGCAGATGAAAGGAAAAGACAGAAGTACGCATTATTTATTCGCTCCAATCGCCGTGGAGACTACGGAATGCGGGGGTTCTGATGCCAAAAATTTCTAAATAAATAAAAATAACAGGTAGATAATAGTAAACTCTTTATTTAGTCGAGCCACTTTTTTCCTAATGATTATAGTTCTTTCATAATGAATTTATTTGGTTAAACACGCAAAAAATCCGATCTTTTCTATACCTTTCTTCTTCTTGTACGCTAAAATGTATATCTTCTTTTTTTCTATACCACTAAGGTGGCAGACAAGCATACGGCCCACCAGATGTGGTCACCACAGCCTATGGATGCTTGCAAAACCGGAGGCGCTACACTCGCGCTGCCGACCCTGTAAATACTTTCTCAGACCCCTTTTGAAAAACCCCATACTGTAGGCGTTTGGGAAAACCGAGGCAGGGAGATCATTCCACAATCAAAGCGTGTAGGTGGGAGAAAGCCCCTGTCGGATCTAGTCGTGCTCGAACGCTCCCTACGCAAAATGTGAGGATGAACACCCGTGGCGAGCGATGCCGATGCGATGATAGAACATAGCCGTGGGCATCAGATCAAACAATTCTATTTTCTACCTTCTTTCAACCTATTAGCGTATTATTATAATCTCTCTCTTAACTGATTTAACTAGGATCAATGTATTTGATGGAAAAAAAATTCCCCTGAGGAAATCATACTCTTCGTGGTCTAGTTTTTACCTACGCAAAGATGTGATCATAAATTTATAGTTCCTTCCATTTTTTAAAACAATATTATGTTCTACGGTTTCTTGAGATACATAAAAAAAACATATCCTTCTGTCACTAAACATATTACAGCCATATATATCTTCTAACATGTGCCAACATAAACTAACAAAAACACAATGGGCACAAACATTGCTGAGAAATTCTCGAGCAGCATAACAATATGAACGCTGTTTAAATATGTACAGGTTGACTGCTGACGCTGAAACTGTGAATTTTAGAAGAATTTATGTCCCTTTATTGTAATTTAACTTGTAAACGGGCAATAAATGAGCAAGAAATGACCGATTTAAATTTATGCATCAGGTAAACTTGAGGAAGCTAGTTTACTCACTTTTTAACACTGTGATTGTGGTGATTAATAGGTACAGCGATTTCGTGTTAGTCCAAAACCATGAAAAGTAAATACCTATATTATTTCTTTCAGCTCGCTAATAGTGTTTAAAGTACTAGTACTGGAGGTAAAACATAAATACTATATTCAGTACAATTTGCATAACTCAGCTTGATTGAAATCATCAACAGAAATTGGTTTCGTGTCTTGAATAAAATTTCTACTGAAAAAAAAAAACGTTAAAGCAACGTAGTTCAAATTGAAGCTCACATCTAAAGAGCCCTGTCAGCATCACTAATAAATAAAACATACCCTTTAAATGTTGCTTTCAGAAAGATGATGATAATACTCATCAAGAATAAGTCGTTTAAGCCAAGCTTACAATAAGGTTACCACAGCATCTTTAAAACATAACATCGAAATCCTCACTAACAAGCCAATAACCCCAAAATCATCCATTTTTTGTACAAATTCTGGAAGCTCTTTACTTTGCAGGGACGTCACGTAGCCATTGTGAAGGCATCCCACAATACCTCGTAAGAGGAATAAGTAGCATTCCTACCATCTTGGATTATATGGGTAATGGGCCGGCCCGAGCTATTACACTGAATTTCACGCGCGCTCTGTAGTGATGTTTGAATTCATGTGAGATGTATTTTTGTAGGGTTCCGTATCAAATGGGACCCTATTACTGAGACTTAGTTGTCCGTCTGTCTGTCATGAGGCTGCATCTCAGGATCCGTGATAGCTAGAGAGCTGAAATTTTCACAGAATTTTTTGAAGTAAAACTTTGTAGGCGCGACATAGGGAGTAACTCAGATTTTTTTTCTGACGGAAGTAACTTAAAAAAGTTCCGCTATTCAAAATTCGAATGAATGATAATAATATAACATTTTGATGCCGTCAATGGCAAAGAAGTTTTACTTCGAGCGCGCGTAAAGGTTACACACACACACTTTTTGTTAATATTTAGCTCGCGTAATTGACGTCGCCAGCCTGATTGGAAGCCGTGGCGCATCTAGCAATTTGGGGCCACTCTCACAGTCCGTAAGACTTCCGACAGACAGACTGAAGACAAACAGATTGTGCATATCTAAAATCAGAAAAAAACGGTAGGTATACTTATGTGGGGCTCCCAAACAATAAACGTAATTCTTTTGCTGAATTTTGGTATGGAACCCTCTGTACGCGAGTCCAACTTGCACTTGGCCGGCCTTTTATGTAAACATAAATTGTAAGATGTTTAATGATTTACGCGCATTGTCATTTCCTACGCTGACGGTTCGTTCGTATATTACTCAGGTAATTCGTTTCAACTTACCTGTGTAAAAGGTTACCTTTTGGGTATTAAAGTATGAATCGTTTAAGAATTAAAATGGTTTCTCATTACCTTGGAATGAAGGTTAAGCGTAAATTAACTCAAAACCTAGGCAACTACTAAAGAAAAATAGGTATAACGTTTAATGAAAACCAAGGAAAGAAGTAAGAAAGAATTGTAAAAATATCTGTATCTATCTATCTATCTAACTTCACGCCAAACCCCTTGCGGGGAAGGCAGAAAGAACCGAGCGCCACACGGCACGGTCCATACACACTTCACTTGCTTCTTCAACTTTCATTTTTATTTTCATGCATGCACGTCGATTCTTTCGGCTCTTGACACCACCTTCAACTAACACACGATTAATTTAAAATATCTGTGTCATTAAAATTTACATACAATCAATCATCTCTGCCTATAGCAGTCCACTGCTGGACGTAGGCCTCTCCCAGTTCACGCGACAGTACACGGTCCTGTGCCTTCCGCATCCAGTCCCAACCTGCGACCTTTACCAGGTCGTCGGTCCATCTGGCGCGTGGACGTCCTAACCTAATACACTAATAATAAATTATTCGCCATACTGTAATATGCCCAATAGCTGTGTAATTATAAAGGGTGTGCTCATGATAAATAATGTGTGAAACAACACCAATATACCATTCCTTTAATAAACCATTATACAGAATGATATAAATATTTGTATGCTAAATAATTCAGTGGTTATGTCGCGCGGCGCGAATTCCAGCAATTTTGGAACAACAGAAGCGAACGTTTAATGAATTAGATGAGAATTACACCCTTTTATTTAGATTACGAAAGCTTCATACTTTGGTAAGGAAGTTTACAATTTACTCATGAATATTTTGCATTTCCAATTTAGGCTTATTTTAGGTATTCGGAATTTATACCATCAAATTTATGAAATTAAGATTAATCACTATGAAATGGTCTGATAATTTTGCACAAATATTAACTAGGGGTAGGGTCTTTAAATAGGCTATATATTATCACGCTACATATCCTAGGGGCTAAGCAGAGAGCAATGAAATTGGTATTATAACATAATGTTCACGCGTACGAAGTCGCGGGCAACAGCTAGTGTGTATATACAATAAGACTTCCTGGTCCAATTTTTAAGTGATTATTACAATCAAGCATTTTTTTCTTGAGTAGCTTCAATTTCTTTTACAAAAGCTCTGAGCTGTGGTTTTTTGTTACCCTTGTTAGTTACAAGAATAGCAGGAATAGACTACTTTAATTTAACATGAAAAAAATAGAACTTTAATTCGGACAGCAGTGTTGATCAAAGAGCCTCCTCCCTCAAACGTGCGTTGATAACGAATTTATCCATCGATTGTTCTCATCCAACTGAAGCTACTCAAGAAAAAAATGCTTGCCATATATAGTATCAGGCAGGGTCAAATGAATAGATACAACGCAGTGAAGACAACCAGCGATGATATCAAGACTCAGCCTTACAATAACTTGAACAAGAATATTATAATGTCGTATTAAAAAAACATTATACTTTGACTTTACACAAATACTTGGCGCCGCGGTTTTGTTTAAAAAGTTTAGACTTTGCCGCGAATACTTTTGATGTTCGAATAAATTCTTAGCCGCGTTTGATACGAACATTCCGTGTTCTAAATTTGGTTTTATGAAAACTTTCATGAAGTTTTTTGAGTTTAATGCCGTGGATAGAATACAGGTTGTATGAAACAATAATCAGTTAAATTTTACAATAGTATGAACGTAGTTTAATTTTGTTTGGTTTAAAATTACAACGAAACGGACCAAATATAATTTTACGTTTCTGTGAAATTTGGTTATTTTACAAATACTTATGACTTTCTGTAGGACTAAAGTGATACTCCGGGTTAACAACAACTATTCCAAGCTACTCAGTAGTAGGTATTTAAAGTAGGTAACTAAGTCGCAGTATTTCAATAGCTCTATTTCATATTTCTAGGCAACTAGCACATTGTCCTACTTTCAACGTAACAATGGCTGTTAGAATTCCAGTTTTAACTCCGGGAACTGCCGAATTCCTACTCAAGTTTCTCCAAATTATTGTCTAAAACTATAATAGTCGAAATATTGGTATCTATTTCAAGCGAGTTCTGTATAATTAATACCAGTCGCTGGAGCAATCGATTCACGACTGGAATATCGCAGCTCGCTAATCGGAAGTATCTGTCACGAAATGAATATTCGATTTAGATTCGATACGCTCTGTACGCTTTATTGGGTCTGTGTTTGAGGTTTATATTTAATTATTATAAATAAACAAACAGCCAATCTCATTAAAATTAGTCATAGTTGTCCTCAGGACTAGAATACACCGCATAACATTGCGGTTTAAAATAAAAAATCTCGTTTAAAATAAATAAATAATATTCACAGACACACAGAACGCTATCTGATCCCAAAGTAAGCTAGGAATAACCATATAAAAATAAATAATAATCCCTAATAATATTATAAATGCGAAAGTAACTCTGTCCGTCTGTCTGTCTGTTACGCTTTCACGTCTAAACGGCTGGAGCGATTGAGATGAAATTTGGTATAGGAATAATTTGAGGCCCTGGAAAGGACATAGGCTACTTTTTAACCAACAGCGCAACAGGAGGGTTATGACTTATGATTTTAGGTGATAACGACTTCTACGCGGTCGAAGCCGCGGGGAACAGCTAGTAGAATATAAATAACATAAATCTCTAGAGTATTTATGGTAGTAGATAGGAGGATCAGGGAGAGTCCGCGTTGTGGACAACGTTTGTGTCGGGAGCACTGGGTTTACCCTTACGAGGGCATATCCGGGACTACTGGCCTTAGACAGATGGCAAGGCACCCTGAGGTTTTAGTTAGTAGAAGTCCGACATGACATCCATGAGAAGGATGGAGATCCACACGAAAAAAGAGATAGGAGTATCAAACTGGATTTTACTCAAAGAAATGCTTTGGATAGTTTTCTCACACAGACTGTTTAAAACCACAGATTTACACCTTTGATAGTAGAATCAAGCTTTGTAGGAGAAGATTATACTCAGTTGGGTGACAGACAGACAGACAGACGGACGGCGGAGTCTCATTATTAGGGTTCCGTACTTACACTTTGGGTACGGAACCCTATAACCGAGTTTATTATCATAAATTATAATCCTTCCATCCTAATTGGTGGCGACGTCAATTTGGCGAGCTGAATATAAAAAAAAAACAAAAAAAAATCCTACATTGTATTTATATTTACCTGTTCTTTGATATGCATGAGATAATTTTGGAATAAGAAAAATATCGTAATATCGACTTCTTTTGATCTTTCACGAATTAAATAGACGTTCAATATAATATTCTGATAATATATTATTTCCTTAACCACATCCGGATTACATCAATTTACAATAAACAGAGATAGCTCATTCCAATATTTCTATCAATTTTTATATTCTTTTTCTTTGATATGAAGATTTTATCGGTTCTATTGTTAAAATCCATTTAAAACCCCAAAATAAAATTGACGTGTTTGGGCTAGATCTTTAGGAACATCAAGAAATATATACCAGGATCGTCAAATTTTCCTTATCATTACGTATATCTAGACAAATTTAGATCCTAAGAAAAGTGCTTAAAATTAAATGAATTGTAAGATAATTCTGCCCGAGAGCTACACTAGGACTACACTTAATCATTAAGCTCTTATATGTTAAAGCAAATAGGTACGCCAACTAAGAAAGACTCTTTCATTCAAAGGAACCCTTGAATTCTAGTTATAGCGCAGGTAGTCTCTAAATTTGACCTACAAATCCTTCTGGTATGCAATAAACTTTAAAGTATTCCCTTTCTATATAAAAAGAATATTAAATTGGAACCACGCGTTGAGAAACAAACATACAAACTAAAATAGCATTTTGACTTTCATCCCCTCTACCAAAGGAACTGCATAAAATGACCGGATCAAAAGTATCCTAGGTCTTTCCTTATATTACGGCTAGTTTTATTTATATTGATTCAATATGTTTGGGATACGAACAGACAGACAACACTTTAAATTACATTAAATAATTTTCAACTTCAGCACCGATTATAGAATATCCTTTTTTTTAATATCTGCCGTGTACAGATTTTCGATCTTCTACAGCTTTATTATTAAACTAATACCTTCTCATAGATGCAAAGGTTTCTATAGATAGGTAAGTACAGCTATCATCACTTAATTGCTAGTCATTGTTGACCCCATGCAAACCTAAATTTTGTCTCAGAAATTGTATGGAAATCGCCGAGGGATTAGCATTATTAGTTACCTACCATTGGAATATTATATTTGCAATGCGAAACTAATTAACTTATCTGTTGTCAGAGATCAGAGAACCGAGAGCATGTTTGACAATCGAGAAATGTTATTAACATGATAATATCGACCAAAACCTGTAATATAGCCTTATTAGTTCTATACAGTACATACTTAGTCTGTTATATCTTGCCTTATTATCAAGATTAAGACAATATTTTATGAATTCCCTACGAATACATTACAAATAAATAAAATCGAGAGGTCTGTTACTTGTAAATTGTATAGGAATACGATTTCCTCCTCATTTGAAGGTAACCTGCCTCAGTCACGGCATAAGACAATAGTCTCCTCCACCACCATAAGTAATAACTAGGAGAATATAGGTATATCAATGAATTAAATCTAGCATATGGTAGTCCACTGCTGGACTCTCTCCCAATTTACGCCATAACACACAGTTTCCGAATTCAGTCCCTCCCTGCGATCTTTTACAAGTCGTCAGCCCGTTTGACCGGGAACGTCCTACCCACGTTTACCGATTCGCGGTCTCTACTCCAGAACACGTTTGCTCCACCAGTTCTACAGTTCTTCATCTACAGGTATATTAAAAGTGTACCAATGCCTACTCATTCAGGGCATAAAGAGCCAGTATACTAAAAACGAGGTCAAACCGATCTCACTTTCGTATAAATTTTTCACCGTGCGTATACCTGCAAATTTTTCTTTGAGGCGCTATTTTTTGTCGACGTGGAGATGTAGTTAGGTCCCCGTAAGTAATTTTCGACGTGAGCGAGGCGGACGAAAGCGCTCTGAAGATGATCGATGACGCAACAAAACATAGTGTTGAGTGTATGGCATAAGCCGTAGCAGGTTACAAGCACTACTTTGAGATTTATATTATACCCATAAATAAATCAGTACTAAAATACAAGATGCCAGAATAAATTTGAGATCTGCCACCTGAAAGTTTTACAGGTAGGTGGGTAGGTACTAAAACCTGACAGCAAAATTTTTAAACATGTAAGTACTGAACCTAGTTCCACCAGAAAATTTTGTGGTTGTTTTTACTGTGGTTGTTTTTTTGTAAACGAATTGTGGCAAAGATCAACGACTGGTCCTTAAAACTTAAAAGGGGGGGAAATACTTTAAATCACCCCGTTCCGTCACAGAACATTCCAAATTTATAAATATCAAGCGGAAAGTTTCTCCTACATAAGTTGTTTAAGTCAAAATCTAAAATCAATTTAATCCGAAAACTCTTCAAAGAAATCCAATAGATGACTATTAGAACTGAAAGTAGGTACACAATCTAAATGTACTTTTAAACTCAATCACAAACAACCTCTCATAATTTGCGTATCTCAAAATTATCTTCCATCATATTTCTGCCAAAGTTCCAGCCAACAATTATAACATGATTAATTAACTCTTGAAGTTTATCCCTTGCGCCGCCTCTAAGGAGCTCGACACGCGATGTTTACACCAAAATGTCGTGTTGAATATTGAATTTCGAGTTAGTGCACATTAAGTAAAGCCGTAAGAGACCTGTCGTATATTCTTCTGAAATTCTGAAAATATGTTGTAAGTTACACTTCGTTTCTATAGGTTGTTGATTAAAGTTCACTGAAGAAAATTGCTGGATGAAAAATTTACATTAACCTACATACGCTGGAAAAAAAAGGATATGGTTTTTCCATGAGTCCTCATGAGGACTTGTGGGAATTGTGTTTTATATTGATAACTCATGAGTTATCAATATAAAACACAAACAGAAAATAATGTTAATCGACTTCGTGTTTCAAAGTTCAGAAAGCCTAAGACTGTTTTAAGTCTTTGATTACACTATATAAAAATTACACTGCATATTCTGAAAATGTCTCTTCACACCCTACAGTGTAATCATTATTTATACTGTATACCTTCAGACAATCCTTTTGTAGTAAGTGGAAGCCTTGAGCTTCAAGGTCGATTTGGAGTGACGGCAGTAAGTGCCTGCGAGCATTTCACGCGAAAATCATGTCTTTCATACGAAAGTAGTTCAAAGATAAGGGCATTGTTAAATATTCTATACTAAAACGTCCTAGTAAAGTACTCTGCATTAAGAGATTTCTGTTTTCCGGTGAAATTATATTGTAGTGAAAGAAAATGTTGTTTTCTTTATTTATTTAACAGTTCCTGTATAATAATGTACTAAAAAAAAGAAATAGTACAGGCACTGCTTATTTCGAATACAAATATTTTCCAACAGGCCTACGAGAGGACAGCGTGTGATAAAACTATAAAAAAAGTCATCCTCAGCCCGAAGTCTGTCTTCTTTTTAACACGCTTTTATTAGGTCTACCTGTATGTACCTAACTATATTATAGAACCATGATGGCAGCGTGACTTCTTCTGAGAAGCGGGATCACACCTGAAACCTCCCAAAGACGCGGGATAGCACCCGAACAGCCCCCTGGGCGAGGACGCAGTGATGGCCGTAGGTCTGTTGAGAGCCCTGGGACATCCTTCCGAGGGCTTAACCGGGATTCCCAACCATAGGCTGTTGGGCGTTACGTGAGGTTTTTTAGTCGTTAGGATTGATGGGGTTCCCTTGACGTTAAAAAAAATACTATGTAATGGAATAAGGTAACTAATTTAACCATCTTCCAAGGATCGTAGCGTTATGAAAATTGGCAGCTGTGTGTAGTACTGATGACGATACAATAATTATGGCACTGTCGAACTGATCTGATGATGGAGCTGGAAGATATGAATTGGTACTTCATGATCGAATATTGTGTCATAGCTGTGTTTAAATTTGATTTAAAATTCCTGTAATGAACTTTGACCACGATTAGGTTTCAAGGTTACGTTTTCGACTGTGAGACCAATGGCGTGATCTTCTTAAACATAATCTTCTTCTTCTTCGTATCAATGATTCTTCGTCTTTTTCAAACAAATTTGGCATAAAACTCTGCCATCTCAACCGCTCTTTCGGTGGCGTTAATGAGGTCGGCCTTAGAGCAGGATGTAGGACAAAGGGGACCTGCAAGCAAGTGCGACCTAGACTGCACGGGGGCACATGCGGTTAGGCCCGGATCTTGGTGAATCATTGTGTTGAGAAGATTGGCCGGCTAGACTCTGCGTTACCGAGTGCTAGCCGTTACCAGGGTGCGCCGAACGTTATCGAATTGAGTGTGGAAACGTTGCTCAGGGAGGCTCTTCTCTTGCACCTTGACATAATCAAAGACCTATTGGGGTTGCTCCTTATTCCACGACCCAGCAAAGAACCTATTTCCCACACAGCGTGGTATCAGACTGCATATTCGTATCAGACTGGTAATGCGACATTTTCTAGTAGTTTATTCTCAATGTCTCTACTGTGATGAAACGAATTCAGAAGTTCCTAACGCCTATTTTATAAACGTAATTATAAATTTAAACCAAAAATTTTATGCAATAACGTTCTAAAAGACGTACAATGGCTGAATTTTAATGATTACAACGCGTAAAAATGTTTGTACGATGCCAATAAACGCTTTGTGTGCAAGTCCCACTAAAGTAATAGTTTTAGTAGATTAAGAAAATTTATAAGTAGGCATTCTAAGCAAAATAAAAACGAAAACAAGCAATAAAGTTCTACATTTTCAATTCATACCAGCGAAAAAGCATGTTTTCGCGAAATAACGGCCAAATACCGCCCACTCGACGGTGCTAGATAAATTAAAATAAAAAAGGAAGACTACCAACAAAATTCGGGAGCACTTTATATGAACCCCCGTTTATCCGCGTCTGGTGTGGCCCATGAGGTCGTAAATTACTGCTCGGACGCCATTTTTGGCACCCATTTTTGTAGCCCTGTATAGCCAGGAAGTTTTCGTGCTAAAATACAATGGTTAGTAAAATTTGTTTTGGCGTATAAATGGGGATCTGTGGGTTTGTGATAGGTTACTATCCATTGTGAATGCGAGTATAAATTTGAACCGTGTTCAATAGTTGTATTGAAATTCGTATAAGAATTTTTAAAAGGAACATTATCGTACAAAATCCAGTTTTAAAGATATTTGTGTAGTCTGATAAACAAATATGTCAACAAAATTATCACAGTTTCAACATGACATACGTATTTAATGACTACTACCTAAATAACTTATATGTCAGTCTAATTGCTATAATCTCAGAATATAGTCCTCATTTCGAAAATAACATAACCCTTACCTTCCTACTTCAGTATTTCAAAATAATTTTAATGTTTCACATAAAAGAAAGAAAGTTTATTAAAAATACAACAGGCGGCAGAAAAACCGTCGTTCGTATTTTTGAAAACTTTTTAGATACTTCACGCAAACTCTACGTGAATCAGCTACTCATGTATTAAGCGACTTGTAACATCGTTGAAGCAGGTGTACCTATACAGAAACTGCACATCTTGTCATTAGTGCAAATACTCCATAATCCTGAAATTGCGAATATGCAGAGCTGCCATGATCGATGATGTAAATGCTGTGGGAGATTATTTTGTATGTAATTTGGCGCGGGCTTGGTACTCGTCGTTTTAACAGATTAGATGTTCATCACTTAAGTAGAATAAGTAATATGAGATGTTATTTAGGAATTTATAATGTTTTATTTATTTATTTAACAATTTATGTAAATACATGTATTACAACAGAGATATAGTTAGGAAAAAAAAAGAGTACAATGGCACTGCTTATTTCTTTAAGAAATCTCCTCCAGCGGGCCGGAGAGCGGGAAGCATGAAAATGGATGCGTTATTTTAGAACGTTTTGATTTGTTTTGATAATTCTGAACAATTTATATGGATTGCGTTATTTTAGTACATTCTGAGTCTGTAATAGAAAATGAAACGTATATTTGCCCAATAAGTAAGACTATTCGTACCTTCATTTCTAAACTGACAATCAAAAGCATATTAATAACGTACCTTTGTAGTATAATCTAAGAAAAGTATCCGCATGTTTAAGCATGTCTACATACACAAATCTTGGTATAAATTCGTTTTTCCTTCAAAGTCAATCGGATGCAAAGGAACCGATAATAGGTAAAGAAAGCACCGCGATCATAATATCTATGATCAGTTTAACAGATACTTACATCAATCATAATTGTATCTCCTGTGGAAAGTGTATTTCCTTGAGTCGCAATTTTATACATGTTGAAATACCTCATGGATGCGATGCCAGACTATTCTATACTAATATTATAAAGAGGAAATATTTGATTGTTTGTTTGCATCAAATAGGCTCCGGAACTACTCTTTAGCAATGCTCTTTGCGGTGAACATAGGCTATATTTTATTCCCGTGTTCCCACGGGAACGGGAACTACGCGTGTGAAACCGCGTGACGTCTTACGACTCCCAACGGTCGCGTGAAGAGCCCTAGGTAGCTCTTGAAAGGATATTTCACAATAGTTTCCCCTGGGGCTAAGCTAACCAACATCCCTACTAATATTATAAATACGAAAGTAACTCTGTCTGTCTGCCTGACTGTTACGCTTTCACGCATAAACGGCTGGAGCGATTAAGTTGAAATTTGGTATAGGGATAGTTCGAGGCCCTGGGAAGGACATAGGCTACTTTTTAACCGACTGCGCAAAAGGAAGGTTATGATTTAACGCGATAACGACTTCGACGCGGACGAAGCCGCAGGAACAGCTAGTCAAATTATAAATCATCCATATTGAAGTTAAAACGCCCAAAGAGGTCCGATACCTAAAGTCTAAACTGTTACTAGTGAACTAAGTTACGACATTATAACTTATACAATTCTAAGTAAGGTTTGGCGAAGTGCCAACACAGCAGTGAGTTTAATGTACTCGAATGAGAAAAACGGCTATTGAAGCTTTTCATCGGTGTTAGAACTATTTTGTGAACACGATAAGTACCTGCCTGTGTACTAAGTTAATATCGTATCAATAAATAGTACGTACATACATATTGTCACACCTTTATACAAGAAGAGGTAGGCAGATGTATATTATATGCCCACATTTTAATATACACACAACTTTTTGAAATTTGTCCCACGTAATTGGTAAGTCGTATTGCCGTATTGAAGCACGGAAAGGGTTTAGCTAAGCATGTAAAATAATTTACTAAGTACTTAGGTAGATAACTACATTATTTTCTACTTTATTCTTAAGAGCAGTAATATTTATAAAAGAGATATATTTATAGAAGAGATAAAAGCAATGCATGCTTGATGTTGTGAGAGTCATTCCAGCTGGAATTTTTGTCTAAATTCCGAGATATCTCGTGTTTGGAATAAGAAATATTTAGGACAACAAGGACGTATCAAACAGACAGAAAAGACCGAACCCATTTGAAATAGAAACTGTGTAGATTGACGTTTTTGAAACATGTTACTTTTTGTATAAAGCGTATGTCTATGTACAAGTTTTCACTAATATACTTTATTTAAGTAGTCTAAACTAAAGTATCATTGTAATGAATAATTGATCAGTTCGGTAAAAAAATTGGCACACGTTGTATCTTATTCTGCTGACTCTCCTTTGAATAAAACATCGCATAAACACTTCAAATATCAATGTCTGCGTACCGATTACAACATTTTTTAACCATTTGAGGCGCGTATACATCATCAATCATGTGTTTAATGGATACTGAATGATTTTACACGCTCATTGACTGCGGTGAAATACATTTTTTCAATACATTTATTTCGCAAATATTTTACGCTTCGTGTTTCTAAAGGAGCTTTTGCTGATATTCAATGTTTGTTTTTTATTATATAACGCGCGTATAGTTGTCATTTTATGCGTATTGTATTAAATTAGCATTGTCGTAAATGGACCTGAGGGCTTTGAGGTAATACAATTATACCATGTTTTTCCTGTGCATATTTTGTATCTCATAAATATAACTGTATTACTTTATGTTTCTTGGAAATATTGTGCTGATTGCTAAAACGTTTTCTTTTACAAAAATGTTATAGTTAATTTATGATAATACTAGCTGTGGCCCCCGGCTTCGCCGGGGATACATTTCGATAAACTTTTATATCCTGTGTATCCCATTAGGGCTAGTATTTGATTAAATGGTTCGTTCGTTCAGTCGAGCTATTCATAAAATAAGCCCAAAGTAATTTAAACAAATATAGTGACACTTTGAATATTGCAAAGAATACACTGTATATTTTTGTCTTAACAATAGCAGACAATTTAAACAAGAAAAATCTGTTTACATTAGTCCCAACAAAACTTTTGTACACTCATTAGCGGAAGCCTATTTTCTAGCAAGAAGGTTTCTTGTATTGAGGCAACTAATTAGGCCGCGCTCCAACAGTAAGCTATTAGTTTAGCTGCCTTGTAAAAGGGTATCGATATTTTTGTCTGTTTTAGGAGTTGGACCTAATCCCGTGTTTAATCTTTGTGCCTACTGTGAAGTTATCATGTTACTTGTAGGTAATTACGTTTATTTATGATGTATAGCGGACGTCACGCGGTTTAACCCGCGTAGTTCCCGTTCCCGTGGGAATACGGGAATAAAGTATAGTCTATTTCACCCGCAGATATTATAGCTTGTAACACTAAGATGATCAGTGTTACTCACCAACTAGCGCGAGGTAGCTATGCAGAGAACTCTATCCCAGGGCGCCTTATTTCTAAGTTTCCAGTCTGTGTGCAAGGGTAGGCTAGGGCTCTCACGAAAACAGACAATAGGGTGTACACACATATATTTACTAAGTACACAGAGATACACAGAGACACACAGAGAGCTTATTCACTGATAGACACAAATATCACAGGTACACAGAAGTAAAGTCAGGGCTCAGGTATTAATACTACTAGGCTACACATAAGTAGTGGATTTACTGGCCTGCAGAGTGAGCTGAGTGAGAGTGACTGCCTGTTGTTACTGCCAGGTGATGACGGCAGATACCTCTCACATGAGAAGCTCGTGTAGTCCGCACTTCCACGTTGTCGTACCACGTGCAGCCCACTAACTTATAGGTGCGGCACCAAATATCTCATCCGGCAACTAGCCCCGTAGTAAAAAACCCTGTAATTCTGACAGCAAAAATGTCACCACTGACAACCGATTAAAAAAAGATAACTCGATAAGGCTGCTTTCACATCCTAAATACTGCATCTATAGAAAATAAATGCTACAACCACCCCCCCTTTAATAGTATTTCCTGCGGATATGACACGCTGGAAATACACAATAAAGAAAACAGAAAAGTACTGACTAATAAACAAAGACAACCAGCTAGGTCCTTCAAACACCAGCTGACTACGACCATTACAATACCAAAGAAAGATCCTCCTATGTACCTAACTAGACACTGACTCGTGTACCGGTTAGGCTAAGTAACTAGAGTCTAATGCCCTTCATAGAAAACGAATGCTCCCTTTACTCACTGCCGATACCCTAACACTACCCAAGCTCTCAGGACGCTCGGTGCGGTGCATAGAAGAAACTACAACGTGACAATTTAAAGTCACGTACACATATAGAAATACAAACAAAAGATTAAAATAGTCTTACATAATGATCACATAGCACTGGTTTAATAAACTAGAGAAACAGTGCTATGTAGTTACGTTAGGTATTGGAGACTGCTCCTCCTGATACTTCAGGATGTCCTTGATATGGGTCTCCCCAAGATCCTTACCGTCCAGATCTGACAGCCTATATACTAAAGGGGATCGTTTAGCAGTCACCACACATTTAAGGAACTTAGGAGCTAGCTTAGCAGTAAAATTCTTGGCCTTGTTGGACAGGTAGAACGTGCGTTTGTAAACTATCTGTCCCACTTTCAGCTCTACATGCCTTTTTCTGAGGTTGTAATACTTTTCATTACGCTGGTGGGCAACGTTCAAATGTTTCCTCACCTGGTCGTAAATGCGTTGTATTTCTCTCAGCTTGACACCGAAGGCTGATGGATCGTCTACAGAGACTGAAGTAGGATGGCACGCGATATCTGTCTGCCTGTACAGCACTCCATCCCCAATAAATTCCCTACCATGTACCAAAAAGTAAGGGGTGAAACGAGTTGCTTCGTTAACTGCAGTGTTTAAAGTACACTGTATCTCAACCAAGAACTGATCTGACTTGTGTTGTGACTTCACATAGCATGAGATCGCTTGAACCACATTGCGAATAGCTCGTTCCGCCTGATTAGTTTGGGCATGATACCTAGGGTTATAATATATATTAGGTACATTGTATTTAGCCAACAGATCCTTAAATGGCTTACTCACAAACTGAGGGCCATTATCCATGTAAATAGTCTTGCAGACTCCGTGCACGAGAAACACACTCTTCTCTATGAACCTCGCGACTACAGCGCCTGTGGCAACCCGAACAGGGCACAACATGACGTATTTGCTAAAGTAGTCGGAGACCACGATCAGGTGTACGTTTCTATTGCTCGAAGTGGGAAAGGGACCAAGCAGATCGACAGAGATAGCTTCGAATGGCTTCGAAACCCGCTTCGGGCTACCCATTAGGCCGGGACGAGACGTATTTACGGGTTTGTACTGCTTGCATGTTTCGCAATTCCCAACATATTCTTTGACGTCCTCGTACATCTTGGGCCAGTAATAATTTAGGGCTAACCTTTTATGCGTCTTCCAAACGCCACCATGGGCACTAAGTGTGTCATCGTGGTACTTAGAGAGCAGGGGCAAGCGATCCTCCTGAGGTACCACCAGCTTCCAGTCAAAGTCTGAAGTCAAAGAATATTTATTTTTAGTTAACCTATATAGAAGGTTGTCACGAATGTCATAATTTGGTGACTTCCTAGGGTTCTTCCGAACACTATTCATGGTGTGGTCATACCACGGGTCTTTAGTGGGTACTGCATCGAGGGAATCAATTTTGATACGAGACAGAGCATCAGGTACAACGTGGTCTTTACCTTTTCGATGCTCTATGTCAAAATCGAATTGACTGAGCCTCATGCTCCAACGTGCTAGACGACCCGTGGGATTTTTTAGCTTATGGAACCACAGAAGAGATGAATGATCCGTGACGACCGTACATTTTTGGCCTTCGACGTACTGTCGAAATTGTTCCAAAGCGAAAATCACGGCCAGAAGTTCTCGCTCAGTTGTGCTGTAGTTCACCTCGTTCTTGTTGAGAGAACGGCTACAGTAGGCGATAGGGTGCTCAACACCATCGTGAGTTTGTGTCAGTACAGCAGCAACTGAGTAAGCTGACGCGTCACTAAGAATGCGGAAGGGCATCTCAAAGTTAGGCATTTTTAATATAGGGGCAGAAACCAAGGCTGACTTTAGCAGGTTAAAGGACTGTTCAGCCTCAGGGGTCCATTCGAACTTAAGGTTCGTAGAAGTGAGTTTGCACAGAGGTTTACTAATCTTCGAGAAGTTGTTAACAAAGCGACGATACCAGCCGGCCATTCCCAGAAATCTCTTAACCTCCTTAGGGTTAGAAGGGGTGGGATAGTTGAGGATAACCTCAACTTTACCCGGGTCTGTCCGTAAGCCATGTTTGTCCACATAATACCCCAGGTATTTGAGTTCACTCCGACAAAAGTGGGATTTTTTCATATTAATAGTTAGGCCAGCATCCTTGAGTTGCTGATAGACTCTATGTAAGAGCTCTACATGCTCCTCAAAGGTGCTGGACACACAGACTATGTCATCCTGAAACGCAAATACCTTGTTGTCGAGCTCGGGACCAAACAGACGGTCCATGAGGCGTTGCATCGTGGCACTGGCACCGACAAGACCGAAGCACATGGAATTGTAATGGAACAATCCTCTCCGGGGAACCGTAAAAGCAGTCTTCTCAGCAGACTGGAGTGAGTCGAATGGAATCTGCCAGTAGGCCGCACTCAGATCTACAGAGGTTAAATACTTAGCATTATTAAGATGGTCTAAGATTTGATTGATATAGGGTAAGGGGTAGGCGTCACTCTTAGACACAGAGTTCAGCTTGCGAGAGTCCAAGCACAATCTGAGGTCGCCGTTCGCCTTCTCCACCATGACCACTGGAGAGTTCCAGGCGGACTGAGACGGGGACACTACTCCCATCTCCAGCATTCGGTCCAGCTCGGCTTCCAGGGCCTTCTGCTTAAGGGGAGAGAGCGGATAATAACGCTGCTTGATCGGCTTGCTGTCACCAGTGTCAATGACATGGTGCACAAGTGAGGTCCGACCTAAACCCACCTTATCAGTGTTCAACGAGTCGAACTTTTCAATGACCTCGTTGATTACACACCTTTGTTTAGTTGTCAGGTTGTCGTAATCCTCGAGGCCACCGTTAAGGGACACAGACTCTATAGGATTATTATCACTAAAGCTATCAAGACTAATATTTTGTAAAATTAACTTATCACTTAACTTAAATTGTTGCCAGAAATCCACTCCAAATATCATGGAGGTGGTTATACCTGGGACAACATAGAACTTGACAACTCGGATAACCGAATTGTACTCAATTGGCAAAGAGATACAACCCAGACATTGCAAGTGAGTGCTGTCTGCAGTTGTAATACGAAAAGTAGGATTGATACTCACAAGATCAAAACCCAGTTCCAAGAAGATGCGGTGCGCTCCCTTACCTAGCATAGAGCAGGAGGCACCGGAATCTAGAAGGCCTAAGACATTTAAATTTAAAACCTTAACAACTAGATACGGTCTAATGTCACTATCCCGTTTAGGAAACAGGACCTTATCAGAAATAGACTCAGATACAGAGTGATGCACAGAGTTCCTAATAAGGCCCTGGCCTACGCGTTTTTTGACTTGCTAGTACAGTGTGAGCAGTCTGGGGTCTTGACTCCTTTGAGACCACACCGGAAACACACCAGCTCCCTTGACTGTGTGCAGCTGTATGCAGTGTGACCGCCCCCGCCGCAACGAAAGCATTTGCGATCGTGGGGGGTAACCGGCGTCTCCACTGCAGACACCTGCTTAGCGGGCTTTTGTACACCTTTGTTCTTAAGCTGGTGTAAGTCAGATGTAATCTCAAACTTGTCAAGAGCAGGCTCATGGAAAGCGTCTGCCCTAGTACGCGCAAGCTCCAAGCGCTTACCCAAACGTCTCAAGTCATCTACAGAGTTGACATCATGCAAGGCCAGTTCCTTCATGTAGTCAGGTCTAATGTTGTGCATGAGAATGTCCAGCTGTTCCTCACTGGGCATCTTACATGACAACCTTGAGAACATGGCTTGCATTGTACATATATAGTTAACCAAGGACTCAGAGCGGGCTTGTGTACGCTGTCTTATCTCGTTCCTGAGGCGGTAATCATAATCAGGAATATCGAAGGTATCTCTAAGCTCACTAATAAGATCCTCATATGAGATGAAGTTAGCTTTGTTTGTACGGAACCAAGACAAAGCCGGTCCATCCAACAGGTCGGAGAAAGCCATAAGGAGTCTAGGCTTAGTAACCTCCCGAGCACATCTAAGTTCCTCTAATCTCTCTAAAAACACACGTACACAAGTAGAACCATCATATTTTAAGTTAAATGAACATAAGTTAAGGGGACGTTCTTTATACACTATGTTACATGTAGAACTATTCCTACTTGAACTAGCTCGCACCGAGCGGTCCTCTCTCACTACTGGTGAAGTATATTCCACCTGGTCACGACCCGAAGGATCATCACCATCATCATCCGAACCTTCGGATTCAGAATCACTACTGGGTTCAGCCCTAGCGATGATCTTCACTAGCCTACCACGAATATCCACCAGGTCGGGGCAATCCAGACCACAACGAGCTAACCTACTCAATAAGTAGTTGGCTCTGATGGACACCCTAAGACGACTACCTTTATTAATGAAAATGTCACCTGACTGAATAGCCTCCTCCAGCTCGGAGACTCTTGGAAGGCAGATCGAGAGCTCAGCCGGTGCATCAGCGGGTACCGGAGCACTCGCTTTGATGCTACCTCGACGGACGAGTCGGTGTGCCGTTCTTAGCTCACTCCGAAGGCCAGACACTGTCGTTTCCGGTTCCACTGAAATACCCATGTGGGACAGCTCGTTAGCAAGTTCATCCTTTCTTAAATAATTAATATATTTTTTCATCTGTGCCATTATGTAAAAATTTACTTACAACAATTATAAATATAAAATGGCACAGATAGGGATCAATTACAAAGTAAAAATGTAAATTGAGTTACAACAAAGTGTACTAAGTTAGGTAATTATGTTTCAAATTGACTTTTAGAATTTAACAAAGATTAAGGGTATACTAAGAGAGAAAAGTTTCTAAATTTTCTGATAACACAGTTCAGGTTAATAATTAAAATTACAAGGTATCAACATACCTTCAAAAAAAAATTTATAATTACACAGAGTGAAATTCACTAAGTTAACACAGAGGTGAAGCTATAGAATAATATATGTAATATATTAATCTATGCTAATATAATATTAAAAGTACTTGACCGTAATTCGAAGCTTATATAATGAGATAGGCATATCCGTTACCCGTAGGCTTATCTTACTCATGTTTGATGACGTATTTCCGTCGACTCACCAGTAGGGGGCGCCACCTGTGAACTTATAAAGAACATGGCGTCCACTTTGTCCTCATTGGCGTTTTGATTCCCGTAGCAAAAGGTTATAGCAGGAACACCTGCTAGTGCATTTATTATTTCTAGTTACTAGTTATATACCTAGTAAAGTTATAAAAAGTGACTTGGGATAAAGTAAGTGAATTTACAGAAATAATTATTTAACGGCTTTGCCGTTCGTTTGAATATACAGTGAATCTAAAACAAGTGACTTGTGATTGAAGTAAGTGAACCTACAGACATGTTTAACGGTTTGACCGTTCGTTTAAGTCTCAGGTATGTTTTTACTTCATATTTTTACGATCACATATGAGTGTGATACGTCATAACGTGAAATAACCTATTATTTTAAAATAGCACGTAAACCTTTCGAGGTTGCAGTTTCTTTCATTTAATATCTTTAGTTACAGCTAATATCAAACTGATTTTATAATTGTATTCATAGGTACTAATACTTTTTTTTTTAGATATTATTTGCTTCGTGTATGTACAGCGTAAGTACCGCCGAATATAGAAAATATTTTCAAAATATTTTTATACCTACCGACATAAAGGCACATTAATTACTAGATGTTCCTATACATGTAAAAATATGGCCTATTATGGGTAAAATCGTAATCATCCCAAGTTTCTGAATACGTACGAGTGTGTCAAAGTAATAACTAAATGTTCACCATGAAAGTAGTACTTAAATTTTAGGTACGTAACATAATACTATTTCTTTTAGTTTGGTTTCTTGATAGAAATGAATCCTCCATCCTTAGAAAGTGAGCTAATTCCAAGTGGAGTATTTCAGAAGCGCGCTCTGAGCTCCAGTTACTGTATTAGGTACGTCAAATAGCTACAGTTCCAGATCATTTAGCTCGACTTCAAATAAGGGCAATCGCGACGCCACGTGCATTGTCGTAAGTGGAGTAAAAGAAGCCGACTTCCACTAAACCAGATAAGGATGATGGAAATAGGTGAGTTATTTCTTATTACCTAACACTGGTCCTGACCAAGTGTAAATTTCTTCACAGATCAGAGGTTAATTTACGAGGATGATAGAAACAATCATCCTTGCTTCGTATTTTATATAGGGACAGCATTAAAAGAGATTTCGGTCAGTATAACCTAAGAGGTTGATAGACACGTTTTGGCGACAAATTGCCTTGATAAGATAATATGCTGATACCCACTATTGTAAAATCATAGTCCTGGGTTCGTCAACCTAAACAAAAACGGGGAGATCCGACAATTCGAATCCCTGCTACATTTTGAAAAAGCTGACAAGGTTCTTTCTGCCAAAAGGCTTTTGCTGCCAAAACCTTTTGTATTTTTAAACAGAATCTTTTGAAAAACTTAAGTTTCTTCGAAAATATTTATGACAAAATTGAAGACCTACTTTAATAATAGGATTTTCATAAATCTTTTATCAATTTATTACAAATGGCTTGCGGCCATAGATCTGATTTCATATATTATTCTCAGAATTGTCAAAGACCCAATTCTTAAAAATGAACCTTGATAAAATATCGCCTTCAAACACATACATTTTCGAGGCTGAAGCCTTTTCAACGGCACGCGGGAAGGCATGCATTTTGGTCTTCGATCTCCAAAAAAGGATGACCCCGAAAAAAGTTCATCCAAATCATTACGCCAGCCTTCGAGAGGATCAGGCGTCAAGATCAGATCTCCATCGAATGGAGTCCAGATTCCATTGTACCAAGAGCCTTTTTAGGCCTGTATTACAGTTACCACTCTCGAGGGGTGTGTACAATATCCATAATAATTGGGCATACGACAGTAAATGTCCCTTCAATTAAGAAATTTCTGAGCTTTATGCTCTCAAAGAGACTGAGAAGTTTAACATCCCCTGCCCATACCAGCAAAGGAAACACTAACCAGTTACCACCCTCGAGGGGTATGTACAATATTGTGTATCTATAATAATTGCGGGGCGTGGCGAAACAGGCGTGCGATAACATACTAAGTAACCATGCAAGGATGTCCCTTCAATTACGAAATTTCCGAGCTCGAGGCTCTCAAAGAGACGAGGAGAGGTCTAACATCCTCTGCCCACACCAGCAAAGGAAACACTAAATAATATGACCCTGTCATTCTATGTCGGTCAGTTAACTCTGTACAAAATACGTTGGTAAGGAACGAGAGTACCAAAAAGTTTTAAATTTATAAAAGGGTACCGCATTCCCTTTATCCAGAAACTCCAATCCGTCCTGCACGGTATTCGAGAGGACGCAGGTTCGAATCCTGCTCAAAACTGATAACCTTCCCACATTTAAATTTACACCGAACTCTGTTCAAGTCCCGTCCTGACAAAGTTGTAAAATTTCACTTTATGTTAAAATGCTATGGAAAACTTGACTAAGGTGGAATACTAATTGCTTTAAATACTTAAGAATCCATACAACGAAAAGTTTCCTTTTTAACTGAAATGACCACATTGTGCAATGGTTCAAAAGATGAATGCTCAAGGCACTCTAAAACAAGTTCCTTTGTCACCAAGTTTGATTTCTCCACTTTTCCTAACTTCAAATAGCGATGGGTCATCCGCCCAGAATTCAGTTTTAGGACATTGTACGCCTTTGTGAAGCCAGAATAATTCTATCTTTCAGCATGTTCCGTTTACCAGATTTCCTCCAACCACGAGATTGGATGTGCAAAATACATCTCAGTCAAGCTTATTTTCATGATAAAGCTGATGTAGTTTACATTATTCTTTCTCAGAGCACATTCTTGTCTTCCGCTCGGGTAAGCCGCACCCAAAACATTTTCGTTTCTCACCATCTGAGTGCCTCGATTTCTATAGAATAAGAGTATTCAAATACTCGTCTACCTACACAAAATCTCATTTTGCGCATCAAAATCCTGTTACTCTTCACAAACACGTACAAATAGCCATGAAAACTCTTCAAACCCAGAGATGGTTAGACAATTGGGAGAAAACAATAATAGGTTCCCAAAGAAACCTCTCATATCGTTATGCGATAGACATAGAACTACCTGAAAGTCCAATACCAAAAGAAAAGATATTAGACATAAAAGGAAGATTTATTTAATTCCAAATCAAAGAAACTTAGCTCTTTTAAAGAAAATTCAAACTTGGTGGTTCTTTTGATTTTTTACCCCTTTCGCAGTGCCTAGAGGTAGCTTTACCTCGGCGTCACATTCGGTCAATCCCCTAACCGACAACCCACTGAAGAAAATAGTAGTGCACGGAGTGGTACAAGTGGAACTCCAATAGTGGGTCCGCAATTACCGGTTCTCGTCAATTTTACAAGCTTTCCATCCGAGATGCTTTCTTACCACGGACGCGTCAGATTTCGCTTGGGAGCCCAGCTAGAAAACATTTCTATAACAGGCTCGAGGGCCTAGAATAACAAAGATTGCACTGCATCAAAGAGAGATGTTGATAATCTTACACATGATTCGAAGTCATATACCGGTACTGTGTTACAGTCTGTACTCATTCAAAGCAGTTGTAGTCCATCCCCCCAGAGGGACGAGACCAAATCAATTGCCTTGAAGAACTTAACTCGTCAGCTTGCGTGTAATGGTCCGACATCAAATTGACTTCACCATACACTGCATTCCGAGCCGATACCATATGTATCAGCTCCTCCGGGTATTTTTTGTGAGCATCCTGCTTCAAACACCACTAAGGCAAGATTTCCTACAAACAATATTCCTATTATGAAATGGAGAACACTACATGATAGGCCTGTTTGTAATGTGTGGATATTACTTCCACCACCATTTTTAATACCGAAGATGCTGTCACACCTTAATCGGTCAACAGGAGTGTTTATGGCGCCGCGATGGCACAAGGTAATAATAGAGGGCAGATCTCAAAGCGAGAGCTCTGGAAGCTCCATTCGTTCTGCAGAACCTGCAAAAGAACCTAATAAACATTATTTCTTTCCTTCTAATAAACACCTCGACAGGTCTCCCACCACCTCACATAGAGAATCTGTGGAAATGTGGTGGGGGGGGGGGGCGAAGAGGTAAATAACAGATATTAAATCAAGAACTTCTACTATTGAGCTCCTTGAGACCTACCTTTTAAGATGTTTTAACCGACTTGCATTTTATTCATGGTTATTATATAATACGATTCTGTTACATAAATCTGTTATTGCTGTTCTTGATAATATAGAAACCATTAGTCAACTTTACATAGTTCGCATGTTTTGGTTAAACATATCTTGGTCGATCTCTTTAAAAAAAAAAAAAAAAAAAAAAAAAAAATGTAAAGAAAGATAAGTCACATATTCATTGATATTGGGATTGATGACTTAGTTCAATATTACTAAGTATTGATACACAGAGAACATTTTTCAGGTTTCTCGTCATAGTGATTTTATGCTTAGGTCGCCGCAACCACGATCTAACTTTGCTCGATTGTATTAACTCTAGGTACTACTTTTAGGCCCGAATTAAGAGTCCGAAACTGATCATTTTCATTTCAGACAATCTGGTTGGAAAACATTGTAAACAAAGATAACACCTACGACTAATCAATTGAATCCTTTATTCTAGATAGAAATTAGGATATCAGAGTAACCGATATGAGACTACACAGTCTAATAGTTTATTTATGACTGTTAGAGGTTCTCCAACTATTCTAGCCCCGGCACTACCCGGTCAACAGCAGCTTCTAAGAATTGGTGGTAGTGGTAAGATCAAATTAATCCTTAACAAGAGGTAATTGACGATGGATTTCAAAAATTTTTATCGTCGAGTAATAATGTCAGCTACTACCACCAATCAAATATAATAATAATTCGCAATTATTTAATCCTGTCAATAGAAGGAATACTTACTACTCCTTAAATAAGATTCCTTATTTAGTCTGTTTAAGATTACATAATTATGAAGTTGTTCAAGATGGTAAAGATTATAAATCTAGATACCATACATACAACATTCTATAATATTATTTTCCTAAAAATAAATTAGAATCACATTGGCGTTTCCGTCACTCACCAGGCGAAAACAAACATTTCTCATTATATAAGCTTCGAATTACGGTCAAGTACTTTTAATAGCGGCGTTTTCCCTGAAAGAAAACGCATATTAAAATACTTACCTAATTCGAAGCTTACTTTTTAAATCTGCCTGGTGAATAAAAGCCAATGAGGACAAAGTGGACGCCATGTTCTTTATAAGTTCACAGGTGGCGCCCCCTACTGGTGAGTCGACGGAAATACGTCATCAAACATGAGTAAGATAAGCCTACGGGTAACGGATATGCCTATCTCATTATATAAGCTTCGAATTAGGTAAGTATTTTAATATGCGTTTTCTTTCAGGGAAAACGCCGCTATTACAATAAATATATGTGTGCACCATAAAAAGGAACATAACAAAGAAAAGAAACACAATAAGAAAAGAAGTGGGTATGCCAAATAAAATCAAAAAGTTTTTCCAAAATCACAGCTATTTTAAATTTTTGAATTTAGAATTTTGTGTCTTTTCCAGCCAAAGATGTAGGAAGCTGGAAGAAGACGAAAGGGAAGGTTTTGTGCTTAGCTGCTAGCACCACCAATTAACGTCCTGGAGCGTCTCGGACGATTCCAGAATGGTTTCGCCAGAGATAACCACCTATGCACACACACCAGACTGAGACTACCGCAGAGTAGACCCAGAGATTTGCCCCACGTTGGGCGCCAATTTGTAACACTAAGATGATCAGTGTTACTCACCAACTAGCGCGAGGTAGCTATGCAGAGAACTCTATCCCAGGGCGCCTTATTTCTAAGTTTCCAGTCTGTGTGCAAGGGTAGGCTAGGGCTCTCACGAAAACAGACAATAGGGTGTACACACATATATTTACTAAGTACACAGAGATACACAGAGACACACAGAGAGCTTATTCACTGATAGACACAAATATCACAGGTACACAGAAGTAAAGTCAGGGCTCAGGTATTAATACTACTAGGCTACACATAAGTAGTGGATTTACTGGCCTGCAGAGTGAGCTGAGTGAGAGTGACTGCCTGTTGTTACTGCCAGGTGATGACGGCAGATACCTCTCACATGAGAAGCTCGTGTAGTCCGCACTTCCACGTTGTCGTATCACGTGCAGCCCACTAACTTATAGGTGCGGCACCAAATATCTCATCCGGCAACTAGCCCCGTAGTAAAAAACCCTGTCATTCTGACAGCAGAAATGTCACCACTGACAACCGATTAAAAAAAGATAACTCGATAAGGCTGCTTTCACATCCTAAATACTGCATCTATAGAAAATAAATGCTACAAGCTTTCCAATTATGAAAGAATTTTTCAAATCGGTTTAATAGTTTCGGAGCCAATCCGATGCAAAAAAAAACAAACAAACAATCAAATCTCTTTATATAAATAGACTAGCATTATTATTAGCATATAATTAGAAGTTATTCAGGGAGTAAAAACTAGACTATTATGTTCACCCGGTTTTAATAGTTTGGGACCGATCCAGCTAAAAATGGTTTAAGGATATCGATGTATCAAATTGCAATGAGGCCCGTTCAGCCGTTAGAGCGTAAAAGAGTGACAAACCACCAAACATCTTCACAAACTTTCACATTTATAATACCTATTAGTAGGAAGTGGGATACCATTTCTCTAGCAGATGGTTAATTCTAATAAGGTTTACATACCTAAGGAATTTCTGTTAGAAATGCTAGGGATATCCTTCCGAGGGCTTACCCGGGGCTCCCAACCGTAGGCAGTAAGTAGGAAACGCGTTAGTTTTTAGTCGGTAAGAGTCCGGCATAGCATCCATGACGGATTTTCTATACGTAGAAAACATACCTACGGAAACCAATTTTGACTTGTTATCATTCAGATTTTTTTTATATCGTTTGACCTTTTAAAGGCAAATCCTTAGATATTATAAAACTGATACAAGACTAAGCGGCAAATTATGTCCCAAACAGATTATTCCCAAATAAAAAAGTAATTACAAATCATTAATCTTTGCAAAAGAGAGCATAATTTATTTTTTGCTACGCTCTAATTATTTCGCAAATTAATCTCAAAATAATCCGCAAGGGACTCATAATATGAAAACGATGATATAATTATCAGTATAATTAAATTTTGGGTCCGTAAGGTAATCAGGTTAATTCTTATTTTGCAATTTACGATAATGATGGAAAACGTTTCCAAAGATAAAAATATGGGACGTTGTTTATAGGTTACTAGCGGATCTCAAATGGTTTCATCCGCGTAGTTCTCGTTCCCGTGGGAATACGGGAATAAAATATAGCCTATGCCACCAGCGGATAGTGTTCCTCCATAACCGTAAAATTGTTTTTCTATGCAATGCAAACAAACAAATCAAATCTATCCTATTAATAATAGACTAGATTACATTGTAAATTTATTAATATTGAAGTAAAGGTATAAACTTCACAAGAACGCAAATTCATAAATAGTTACTACGTAAACAAGAAGATTCGACAGGAGAGACTTTGCCTCCTTGTGCGTGGTCTACCGCCTGTACAATGGTTTGTGCTCTGAAGAATTGTTTGATATGATGCCCACGGCTACGTTCTATCACCGCACCGCTCGCTACAGACAGGGTGTTCATCCTCCAACATTGCTTCTGGAGCGTTCGAGTACGGTTAGATCATATAGGGGCTTTCTCCCGCGCACGGTTAGGTTGTGGAATGACCTCCCTTCCTCGGTTTTCCCAAACGCCTATAGTATGGGGATCTTCAAAAGGGGTATTAGAATGTTTTTACAGGGTCGGCATCGCGAGTGTAGCGCCTCCGGTGTTGCAAACGTCCATAGGCAGCGGTGACCACCGGTACATCTGGTGGGCCGTATGTTTGTGTGCCACCTTGTTAGTATGGTGTATTGGTGATATAAAAAACCAGACATGGTGTACCCCCCAGTCTATCTATGTAGTCACATCACAACAGCGAAAATCAACTCTAAAACCATAAATTATTTAATCTAACCCGTAAATGCGGCTTGAAGATTGGTGGAAAAAGAATTTAGTCAAAATTATCATATCACTTATATTAGTGTATAAATCCTATTGGAAGATATTTATATACTTAGCCGAATGGATAGGTACGGTCATGTTGAACCATAGCTGATGTGGATTTAGTGGTTTACGGTTTTATTCATATGGATTAGGTGTGAAATTTCGCGGTGGATTTGGATTAAGTTCTAACTTTGCTTGATATTTTTAACGGTGTATCATAAATATAAACAAATACTATTATTAAGTAGAAACGACTTTTTTAAATGTTATTGAAGAACAGTAACAGTTATGTCATGGTTATGTATGTTTGCATAACATAACCATGATTATCTGTTAGAAAGAATATTATATGAATTAGCTGTATCTTAAATGCATGGCTGCGTCTATTTGTGAATTTGATTCTAATGTTTGTACGCCGAAAAGGACAGAATATTAAGATCATTTCAATGTTTGTAACACCTTGATATAGAATATTATGACAAAATAAATATTTTGGATGATAATTGTGAATTAATTAAAAAAAAAAATATATTTTCTGGATTTCTTTGAAATCGGTTCTTTCTTTAATTATTTTTTTTTTCTGTGGCCGGTGAACCGGGTAGATCTATCTAGGTGTAAAGTTCCCATAAATACAATTCAATCAAGCCCAAACACAAGGTAACTGCTGTAAATCGTTAAGGAATTCCCTCAACTGTCTTTGTAGTACCTACATTAAAGCACTTAATTAAAAAGTTAACAAACACACTAGTTGTCCCTACAATTTTCGGTGGTTGCCCTCGATTTCTCCTGGATCCCAACATCAGATCCTGACCTGAAAATCGGACCACCTCAGAAGTAAACTCTATTCAACAAAAGAAAAAATAATTGAATCCGTCTGTAATTGACGGAAATATCGGTGAACATACATAAAAAAACATACAGACTAATTGAGAACCTCCTCCTTTTGATAAGGCGGTTAAAATGGAAATAAATTTTCAGTAACAATTGTATAACTTACTACTTACAGTTATAGAATAAATAATAAATAAAAATAAGCGATTTTTACACAGCGCTTATTGATCCCAAAGTAAGCTAGGATTAACCTTTTTGTCTTATTAATACCGGACATCAGAAAGTAATAATCATTGTCTCTTTTTTACGAAATTATTTGTATTAGCCATTAATTTGTTTACGAAATATTCAAAGATATACTTCAAAATATATATGACCATAATTATTATTAGAATTCGTGGTAAAATAATTTGGAAGGCATAATCTTTTCGAAAATTGCTTCTCCTCTCGAGTGAACTTAAGACGATTCAGACGCAGACTCATTAATTTGCGGGACCTAACATATCCTTCGAAAATAGACACATTTCTCTCAGACAGTATTATCGGCCTCAATTTCATCTGCCAACCCGCTCAAGCATTAAAACAACGCTACACTGATAAATATATCACTCAAATAATCCCCCATTAGGAAGCATACTAGTTTACCAGAAACGTAAGCGAACCATTACAGTGGTATGGATTAGATTAATCAAGCAAAAACGACCCTTAACGGTCCGAGAGACAAAGCCTTAAAGGATTAAAATTGCTCGAGCGTTTTATTGTTTTCGGATATCCCGACATACCACAAGGTTGGGTTACAGTGTGGTAAGTAGCGATTGGATTATGCTCTGTTGGGAATCGGTAAATGGAAAAGATGATCTATATGTTTTAGCAGATTATATAAATGTATATCTATTAGATACCTATGTCA